>OW284511.1:90038163-91260663 GCA_935413205.1 Polydrusus cervinus
GACCTAGAAATCTGCAAGAGTTGATGGCAAGGAATCGGGCAGAGATAAGTTTAATCAGCCCTGGAGTTTGGAGAGAGCAAGGAAAGAGTTCTACCATCGGTTGGGTCTGTGCTAACAGATTCATGGGGCATATTTTCAACAATAATTGTTATGCTAAAAAAGTGGCATTACAGGTTTTAAGTTATTTTTAGTGTAAATTATTCCTTAAAAATTAGTTTTTATTATATTTCTGATACATGGCTTGACAGATCTAAAAAAATATGAACAAGTGGTATCCTCTAATTAAAAAAAGATTATTAGGGCTGCGCTCCCTCCTTACCCTTATTCCCAGAGCCCCTATAAGCAGCGTTCCATTTAAAATCCCCACCCTGTATCAAAAAAAATACACCAATCAATGACAGAACAAAAAGTTTATATATTCTTAAAGGGAGGATGGTTGATAGATGAGAAACAATATTAGTTAGTTATATCTGTCGAGTAAAAATATTTGTTTTAAACAGAAAATTAAACTTATTTTTAAACTTTTTTTTCTCATGGTGGCGTACTCAACATTAAGTTGATTTAAAACGCATTCATTAGATTCCTCGTATACATAATCCATTTACAAATATAAAAGAACTCATCAATGAAGGGTGGCAATGACAAGCTAAGGGTGCCCTTTATTTACGGCGTTAAGGGATGATTTCAGGGGGTGGCTCGTGGGAAACTAAACTAGTGCAGGCTTGTGCATCTAAAGAGCACAAGTGGATTTCGCAGCTATTCTTGCCACAATATGTTTTTGGGGTGGGTCATTGTTTAAGCTGCATCAGGAAACGGGATAATATTTATCATCGGGTCAATATGTATAGTGTCAAATTGAGCGGAGTCCCCGTGGGAACCGACTGAGATTTTGTAATTAAATTGACGGAAATATGAATAATACAGTTTTCGGATTTTTTTAGGCTATATTTAAAGTTTTGAACAAGGGACGCTTCTTTTTAATAATGTTTTCCGAAAACAACATTTTTGAAAAGTCAATATTTCCTTAGACTTAGTCGTTGCTAGGCAACGGAAAATAACTGTTAGGAAATTTATTATTGTACTGTTAGGAAATATTATTTCTGTACGGCAACTTGTAACCTAAAATGTGTTAAGCTTGACAATTCAATATTACTCTGTTTCCATAGTTACAACACAAATATTTAGATCCAGTTGTACAAGAACTTAAGTACGAGTTTTGTAAAGATCTACTTAAAGTTGAACTCGGTTCTGCTGAGCTTTTATTTTTCAGGTAAGTTGTCAATTTTCCAGGCTTAAACCAAGTTAATAATGACTGATGACATTATAACCCAATAAACCTTATAAAAAATTAATTTGACTTTAAAATTTGTGGTAATAATATTTTTAAGTTATGAATGCAAATGATGAGGTTGAACGCTTTCTGGATTTATCAGACGAATCGGATGATGAAGATTTTATGAATGTACTAGGAGCTATAGAAAACGTTCGAAGACGGCTCCAAAACTACAGACCGGGACCTGATCAACTTCTCAATATTTTTCTAACACTCTATTGTTTCTTTATTAGTAATTTTTTATCTGTTTTTTTTTTATTTGCCAAAGTACCTTTAAACTCCTTAATTTTTATTTTTTTTTTATGATAAAACACCTGCACTGTAGGAAAAATCCTTTAAGGCGCTCTGGGAGCGGTGCGTGTGCGAAGAAAGCGATTAACGTTGGTCTTGAAACGTTGAAAATTGTATTCATTGGGAAACACGACCTCAGGAAGATCATTCCACAAAGATGACGTTCTCCAGATGAAAGAATTCTTGAACAATGAAGTTCGAGGAGTACTAAGCTGAACAACATATGAATGAGCGGCAGTGGTTTACCGTGTATTTCTGTTTTGAATTGCTCTAGGTGGAATCAAGTGGGCAATGTCAGTCGAACACCTGCCATGGAAATATCTGTAAAAGAGAGCCAAATCACCAACCTGTCTTCGATGCTCCAGGCTATCGAGGGTCTTGGTCAGCTCGGGGTCGCCGATCAGACGAATGGCTCTCCTTTGAATGGAATCCAGTAGCCGAAGGGTGTGCTTGGGTGCAGAGCTCCAGACATGAGAGCAATATTCTAATGATGGTCGAATCTGGGCTTTGTAGAGTGTCAAAAGTTGATGAGGTGTGTACAACCTTTTGGTGCGGAAAAGTACACCAAGTTTCTGTGCAGCTGCCTTGGCAATTGCGGCAACGTGATCATGCCAAGACATATTACCTCCCAGATTGACCCCCAGCAAATTAATAGATGGTGCCAGGGGAATTGCGTGTCCTGCCATGACTATATCCGGTTCTGCAATGTTAACCTTTTTGGAGAAGACTGCTGCCTGGGTTTTCTTAGCATTAAATTCGACTTGGTTACTGTCACCCCAAGCCAAAATTTCTTCCAGGTCTTTGTTGAGGCGCAATACTTCATGCTGCCTGCGAAGATGTGCGTCGGCAGCGGATGTTTGGGGAGTCAAGGTAAAAGATGAGACAAGTGTGCTGTCATCAGCAAAGCTATAAATTGGATTTTGGGTTTTCACTAGAAGGTCGTTAATATACAGTAAAAAGAGGGTAGGCGACAATATGGACCCTTGAGGAACACCGGCATTGATGGTGAAGGTGTCTGAGAGAAACCCGTCAATCGCCACTTGCAGAGAACGGTTCTTAAGGAAGCTGGTTAACCATAAACAGAATCCATTAGGCATACCGTAGGATCGCAATTTACTTAGAAGCCCATCGTGCCAAACACGATCAAAAGCCCTAGAGATGTCCAGTGCAACAGCCCGGGATTCTCCATGATGTTCGATGGTATTGCTCCAAAGATGGGTGACATATGCCAGAAGGTCACCTGTTGATCTGGACTTACGAAAACCGTATTGATGGTCGCTGATAATGTTAAGCCCTTCCAGATACTTTAGGAGTTGTTGGTTAATAGCTTTCTCCATTACTTTTGAAGTTACTGAAAGCAATGCGACGGGTCGGTAGTTGCTTGGCAGGGTATTTTTACCTTTCTTTGGAATAGGCTGGACACGCGCCGAAAAAGTTAATAGCAGACATTCTTCTTTGGAAGTAAAATTTACATATAGTTTTGTGTTAGAATACATGGAAAAAGTAGCTGCAAATTGTAAATACTCCAAACTTTGACAACAAATAAAGTTTGATGGTTTTTTGACAGCGTAACCATTGCCAGCATGGTAATTTAATTATTGATCCCACCTGTGCAGACCTGTGATTAGGAATTGATTATACAGCAGAAAAACCTTTTTGAACCAAGTTCAACTTTAAGTAGAGCTTTACAAAACTCGTACTTAAGCTCTTATTGTACAACCGGATCTAAATGGCATCGTTTATTTGTGAACAAAGTTAATAATATTTATTTTAAAATTTTAGCAAGTTGATTGTAAAGTTATGTCCTTTTAATAATTTTCGATTTACGAAAAAATAGTATGTATACCTCGTAGAAAAAGTCACATTCCCGGACTGCGTTGTGTCAGTCTCGGCTTGGGCCTCGACATACAATCTTTACGGTCGTCCGGGAATGTTTAGCTTTTTCTACTAGGTGTACTATGTACTATTGTTTTAAATATTAGATACTATCAATAAATTTCTGGGTAACTATTTAATTTGACCACTATTTGTCTGTATTATTAAAAGTAAAAGAAGATTTGGTTGTACAATCTGTTCTGAATAAAGGAAAAACGTTGTATTTCAGTGTAACTATTTTTTAAGACGCCAAGCGCTTTCGGCCTTATTTACTCAAGGCCATTTATCAGGGATTAACCCTAAAAGTAAGTATGAAATTTGCAAGTTCTAATATAACAATAAAATGAGAGTACTTACTTTTTTTTTACTTAGATTTTGGTAGTACATAATAATTTATGTTTAAACAATAACCTAAATGTGGACAAAATGACATTTTAAATAATAAACACATTGACGTCGTGAACTAAACGTGAATAAATATATAAATGTAATATAAATATGACATTTTACAAACAGAAAGATACAAACAAAGGTCATGAAAATTAAAATAACAGACTTAAAATCAAAAATTCTGACAAGGCCAGGTAATTTAACTAATAGTAAATATTCACAAAATTAAATTGTTTTATTTAATTAAATTGAAATTAAATTAATTAAAATTAAAGCGAAAGCGCTTGGCGTCAGTGTTAATAAATAGTTACACTGAAATACAACGTTTTCTTCTTTCTTCAATAGCTATTTTCTTATGCAATAACATAAATGTTCAAAAGTGTTATTGAAGTTTAAGCATAATAAGTTTAATTATTTTAATCTTTCTGTAAACATTACGAAGAAAGCATTCCTTTGGCTACAAGAAGTCTATATGTAGTGTTTACAAATTTTTCTTTATAAATTTAAGAAAATTACTTATGTCCTTGCTTGTTTTAATGCGAGCGCGACACTCGCCTACCTTGCATTTGCCACTGGGCTCTAAACAGTAGTAGTTTTGAATATTTTATAATAATTTTTGCAGTAACCTTTAAACAGAGGTATTTTACATGATATGTGATACGGAACGCATCTAGGTATTAAAAACTAAATGCCCTGTCTCCCTCTAGATACGCCCGCCACTGCACCATAATTCAATGCAATTAATGCTGGCAATAAAAGGTCATAAGATAAACGTTAATAACTTTAATAGTACCTAACTTCTAACAGTAATATCGACTTAAATATGATTATATGAACAGGTAGCTCCCATGCAGTCACATTACAACCTTACCGGCATCTCAGGTCACCAGGAAGTGACCAGGTCACCAGAATCGAGTTTAAGATACCGCTCGATTGTCAGTATTAATCGGGCACACCCTTCTCGGTGCATAATCTTCTTATTGTTTAAATTTTATTAAGTTACCTTATCTTGATAGGTTCAAGCCGTTCGTACTTGTTGTGGTCTTAATATTAAATGAATAACATAATGGGGAATTGTATAGTGGTTTGTATGGAAATAGTCGACGAAGATTTTACGATATCAAACATAAACGATATTCACAATATATTTATTGGGTTAAGAGAAATTATGTAATAAGTTTTCAGAAAAATTATTTACAGTAGTCCGCGTTAATTAATTGTATTCTGAATTTTAAACCTCATCCGGGGTCTAGTACAAGCATATCTTGCAACTTCTTGTAACCATAGATAATAGGCTGGATAAAACATGCGGAAAGCGATTGAATTTGCTTAAAATCTGAAAAACTAAAAGAAAAATAACCACCCGAAAAGATCTGTTAGAAGATCGTGTACATCGGGAGGATGAGGGTGGGGGTGGGGGGGGGGGGGGGGGGGTAGGGCACTTCCACACGTATTATATATCCCCTTATGTGTATTTTAACATAAAAATAATATCAGTACAATTATGCACAAAATAACTAAAGCTGAATCATTTGTATTCGAACCATAGGCGTACTCGTTTTTACATATCTAAATTAAAAATGCAAGACAAAAAGTTGTACTTATTGTAATATTGCCCAAAATCCTGGTGAAAATACCTTATGATGCCGCACAAACCCCTATTTTGAAAAAGAACGTTCTATATTGGACGTTCTCCGCCGCGTGACGCTGTTCCGTAGGTAAATTGCCTCAATTTAATAAAACTAAACTAACATCGCAATGGTAGAAAGCTGATTTTTATGGTGATGTCAAATAAGCAATTGAACATCAGAATCGCGTGATATTAACAAAAAAAAAGTTATTATTAAGTTAAGCTATACAGGGTGTTCGTTAAAGATGTGCTAATATTTTAGGGTGTGAAAGTCATTTTATGAAAAAAAGTTCATATAAACATATGTCCTAAACGGCTTAAATTTTTTGCTACAAGGTGTTAAATTATTTTTTTTTTAATGCGTTTTTTGTAATATCTCCGAAAGTACTTTAGATCATATTTTCAATTTTGACATGTGCTAATAGGACATAAAGCCACATGTTTAAATTATAAAAGTTATTTTTTTGTCCCACCAGTGGTGTCCCTGCAAACATTTCCTCAGATATTTTTTAGAAGAAAAGTGGTACGCCACTGACATTTTTTCATGTAGATATTATTACTGATTAGCCTGGTCAATTCTGCATAAAAATGGTCTCTTGCGTTTTTCTCCTCAGGCACACCGTTCTTAAGTAAAATAATTAAAGAAACGTGAATCATATCGTGGCCAATTGCATTCTGGACATTTTCTCAAAAATTAGTAAAAATATCCGCAGGCACGAGCCGCCACTGATTAAATTGTATTTACTATAATTTTATGTTATCAGGTAATAAAATGTGATTATGTTTTTTATGATAATTATTATAAAAAATACTTTTAAAAAATCAGTTATAATAAAGTCAGATTTCTTCTACTCCCACATAGAAATGTGCTGTTTCCTTTACACTTAAGTGAAGAGGAAGGTAGGCTACGGTAGGCTATTCCAGTTAAATGTACGGCGAAATTTCATATTCTTACAATTCAGTGCTGCACAGCGTTGCGACCTTTAAAAATAAAATTTCCAATTTTTAAAGAAATTTTCCACAAATGCACCACACTAAAAAAGTATTTTGTTAGCAGATCACAAAGAAGTGATCCTAAAGAATTTCCTACGAATATAACACTGTGGTAAAAATGTATCTTCTTCCTTTGGAGATAGCGCCGACCTATCATTCCTCTGTGCTTTCTTCTCACGGATCCGTAAATTTTCCATTAGATGACTACATTGTTATCAAAATTAGATTTCTCTGGCATTTTTATAAAGTACTGACCAATCACAGTGTCTTGTATTTACTGGGGCTCCGCCTTCTTTTTAAGACAGTAAATTATATAATTTACAAATATATGGTACCTACAATATGTTATTAATTTGTTCCATATAACACAACATATACTCATCTATAATAGTTTTATCAATAATACAAACTGCTGAATGTTCATAGAAAATTAATTTCATCCAGCATTATTATTAAGTTAGTTTTATTTGCTAATATGAGGATATATCATCCAGCCTTGGATACAATGGTCGTGAGTGCAAGCCCAGCAGCCTGCAAACTTTTTTTACCATTTTCTAGCATAAGGTTGGTAAGTTTGGTCGTAGAAAAAATATACTGTTTAACTCGAGTGGATTATCCATATGCACTTTTGTTGTAAAAACTACTATTCTCATTTCTGAAAATATTTTCCTATATCACTGGTATTGTTTTAATATTTTAATATTATTTACATAATAATTTCTCCGGATATAGTTTCATATACCTATTAAAGATTTTATCGCGCTTCTAAAGGAATTTAATATACACCGTAAGTTACTGTCGCACTTTGCATGTTAGAAGACAATTAATTTTAAAAGGCATTATCGTTACATATCTGACTTTATATAACCTCTGTTTTAATTTATAGATATTGATATTTTCTCTTACATTTATCCGTAGCATATACCTTTAGGAACGTGTCGACTCTGCGCGAATTGTAAACAAACTGATAAAAGATCTACCGCTGTTTTACTTAATTCATGCTCTTTTGTATGTGGACAATGACTACGTATACATGCTCAAGTTCCATATACTTGAACTTATCGGAAGAAGCTTTTTTATTTCGTATTTTTTATCATGAAGCTTTTATTTTTAAAGTATTTCATTAAAACTAAGAAAGGTAATCCAAAACGAGTTCTTTATTTGATTCATTAGTTATCTTATATTAAAAATTAGTTGATATAACAATTTAACTGTTTGTTATGCATCTCAACATAAGCCGTATAAAGTTTAAGAACAGTGCTACAAATATTACCTAACTAAGCTATATAAAGCAAGAACTTCTAATATTCGTATGTTTATGGGAGAATGAAGTGATATCATTAGATATTGGTGACATTTTGCTAACCAACAAAATCCCGCACTGCCTGATACCTGAAACCGGATTCTCGATTCGCTGGAAATAATTATATTTGCCGCTGAATATGAAACAGGTTTTTACATAAATTGATTGTGTGGATACCGAAAAAATCACGTTTGATTTTTGTTTGATTGGTTGGCAAAATGTCACTATTCTCTTATGAGGCACCACAATAACGGACGGAATTTTCTAGTTTCAACAAACAACAAAAAATCATTAAAAAACATTCAATTTCTGTGAATAAAAATAAATCTATAGTAGTATCTTTTGAATTCGGCTTTTTATTTCTTCGTTTGCTGCCAGGGTCATTACCGAGGAGACCTACAGCTTAACGTGGGTTCCGAACTACGATTCCCAGTCATGCGACATTCCCCTTAAGGGCTAACCCTCGGTTTCTTCTGTCATTGAATGACCTACCGATTGTAGAGTATGTTCCCTCTTCCGCACCCCACGAGATATCCGATCTCATCCGGCTTGGTTACCGGCATGAATGGGGTGGATTAGGAGATAATATATTTTACACTTCCCTGTATTCTTAAACCTATTGAAATTCGGACATACTCTTTTTATTGTGTGTATCCGAATATAACTATGCATAATAAGGCCACGGTTAACTCCGATGGACAATAATTATACACGTTCGTGCATTTTGGCACACCCCAGTCGACCGCCGTGTTCTCTACTCAACAGCATTGGAAGGCAAGCAGAGCCATCCAGTCAAGCGGTCTTGTTTTCTCGTCGCTATGGTTACGTGACTTCACTGGCGTCCGAAACACGACACGTCATGCGGCAGAATGAATAAATTTGCATTTTAAAGAAGTGCAATTTGAAAATAGATCAGTCGTATACCATTGTTTTATCGTAGGTTCGGGACGTTCGGGTATTTATTTTTGAGGCTTCGCGTAACTTACGGTTATAGATATCGTTTTTACTGTTATTTACTGTGGGATTAAGAAGTTTTGTTTTTTAGTTGATTCAATAGTGTGGAAGTACCTACTTGGTTCAATTGTTATTGTGTGTTTTAAAAATGAACCCAATTAATGACATAGTTTGTAATTTGTTAGAAACTCCATTCAGTCGTTGGACAGATATGGATAAGACAGACGTTTTGTTACACGGGCGACCTACTGGAATCTTAAACATAGATTTAAAAAAAAGTGGCAGATCCTATAATATTAATTTTAAGTGTTCCTGGTTTTCAGAATATAAGTTTTATTGGTCGTGTTTACTCTTTGCGAATAAATATTGCGTTTGGAATAGGGACGGATTTACAGATTTTTTAAATATTACTCGATCGTTGCGTGAACACGGAGATTCTGGCAAACACTTAAAATGTCAGTTAATGTTAAGAAATTTTGAACAAAATCAAAATACTATTGCCGATGCTTTAAAAGAAAACGCTAGACCTCAACCAAAGAATCGATCTGATTTACAAAAACTAGCTATGTAAGTACATAATTAAAATATTACTTAGTCAATGTTTGTTTAAGTACCCGCACTATACGTAGCTCTTCACCATTTTTTAGGACCGCCATCGCCAGTGATTCACCAGCGCTTTACTTTAAAATAAAATGACACGCTGTGGATGCCCAGCACTAATCACTGGTAAAAAACAATTTACGACTTAAAATGACATTTGCAAGAAAAACATGGGGGTTACTGCGCCTTTCTTTCAGTGTTACCCTTTTGGCTGCAAATCATTTGGAATAAACACGGCAGAACTAGGTACTACAAAAATTACGCGTACAGCCAAAATCAGAATGTACACGTGCTAAACTGCCCTGAAGGAGCCCAATCACCGGTTTTATGTAAACATTCATCACATAATAATGTAAAATTACAAACTTGTATAATTTCGTTGAGATTTTAAGTGTATTTTTTGTGTGATTTTACCAGTATGTCGTGTAGATAAAATTATTATTAATTTTACTACTTGCTAAATATTTTCACATGGAAATTACATTTTACGTAAAAAATCCTTAAATTTTACATCAGATCTGTAATATTACAGACACCTTAATGTAATAATTTAGGATTTTTATATAGATAAATGTAGCAAATTTCCTACATCATTTTACAGTGTCTATCAAATTACTCTATCTGGCTGTTTTTTCCTTAATTCAAAAATTACAAACAGAATTGTATTCGATCGAGTAAATCCATTAGAAATTCAACGATTCGTACTCAACTCAATAATTTTACCAGTTTAATGCGAAAACACTGGTACAACGGCGCGCGGCAGTACCAATTTGGTGTGATGTTGTATGGCGATGACGATTCTCTGCAGAGATAGGACTATTCCTGGTACTAATTAGGATATTAGTCGCACATAAATATCTCCACCTAACAGGAGATGCACCTGTGTGCTCTTTTACGCGACTACGGGTCGGAGTTTGCCGATTTGGTCACGAAGATATAATGACAAGGCTGCAACCAATTTGCGTGACCTTTGGGTAAAGTTTATTCTTCTCTAATAAATGGTGGAAGAAAGGAAAATTGTAAACAAACAGTTAGATATGGATTAAAGTTAAATGGTTCGCTAAGCTTATGGCTAAATACGGTCATACGTTAGTAATTTGCGAAGAAATGGATAACCAGCTTTAAGAATAAAAAAGAGGGGTAATGGTCAATAAATTTTGGGGTGTTACCTACATAATTTCGTAACACCAAATAGGACTGCTAGGATTATTCAATGTTTTATCGTATCATTGAAGATTAAGTCATTTTTATATGATATCTTTATTAATAATTATTAACATCATAAACATACTAAAACCTACATAACACCTTAGTTACTCATAATACATTAGTTACCATAATTTAATACGTTAGTTACGAAAGCATAATACGTTAGATACCAAATAATATTAGAACTATTTTTCATGAACATGTAAAACAATATTTTGACAGTTTTCAAATTTGATGGATACATCTTTGTCTTTAACGTCCACGATCTTAGGTATGCCCTCTGATTTAATTCCTATGGGATTTCTTGAGCCTGTTTGGTAAAGAAATAAAAGATGAATTATAATAAAGACTGATTAATGACGGAGCAAGCACTCCTTTCGATTTCGTGCGGTTCCCCAGTGCTTAATTCACTGCCGGAAACATCGCCGATTTGAATTTTGCGAGCAATGGAAACTTTCTTGGTCACACTAGCTTCTAGCAACCTTCGCCGATTTCCATCCACCATGTTCTTGTAGGTCTAATATATATCCTCCAGCTTTAACAAGAAAATTTGCCGAAGATCTTATAACGCAGTGACCAGTATACAAATTAGGATTTTCAAGTGAGAGATACTTAGCTATTTTTTGAGGTATTTTAGAGAAGAAGTGAATGCCGCAGGGCTGTACCGTACATCTCCTTTTTCTATATGATACAAACAATCTTTGGTGAGTGACATGGTCTGGCCTTAACATTGCGTACTTTTTAAATAAAAGCGCAGGATTGACTTCGCCGTCAAATATCACAGCGAAAATACGTTTCTTGCGGGTTTTTGAGTCGGGAATAGTAACAATCAGCTTGTCCTCTCAAACGTCAACATCTTCCGTAGTCATCTTCGCTAATTCATTAGTTCGACAGACTCCTCCAATTCCAATTAAAAAAGCCGCTTTCATCATTAAAAACTTCTCGTCTGAGGCAGAACACAAAAATTCGTTGACTTGTTCTCTTGTAAATACCTTTGATTTTTTTGCTCTATATCCAACATTTGTCTTCTTGATGAAACGTATTAAGGCGCCGTATTTGTCGATTTCCACTCTTTCCTTCAGTTCTAAAGTCGCTCGTAACATGGAATATTTCGGCCATAAGGATGAAGCAGAGTATTCCTCCGTTTCTTCTGCACCTTGAACATGTACTTTATTTCGTCACTCACAAAACTGCCGATATTCTTTTTTATAATGGATTTTAGATTTGTCCGGAAGCAAGTTCAACCTTATAATGTTGGCTGCAGCTAATATATCGTCAGGAATATCAAAATCTTGCATGATTTTAATGATGACTTTTTGAAATGCCAAAATGAAATGACATAAAACCTTGTTTTTATTTTCGCATCGCCGCGCCGTTGTCAATGATATATAAAGCTCTGAATACAACTCGACTATTAGCGATTTAACACCGTCTCGGACATTGCGGGTGACTCGGCTGTTGCCTCGTCACCTAGTAATGTCCTCGACAATTATAAATCGCATAATAATCTCGTTATATTAATAGCTATAATTCTAGCACCTTAGTAATACAGAAAAATAACCACAATTTAAAATATAGTATTTTTTTTAGGTCAAAGTTGTTTTTTTAGCATGTTTTCTACTCCCAAACGAATATTTGCTGTTTCCTTTACACTAAAGTAACTGGATTGATAAGCAATTCTAGTTAACTAAACCGATTTCATCTAATTTTGTAGAGTATTTATACCGGGTGCTGCATTGTGGTTGGAAACATAGGAAACCCCATGCAAGTTTTAGACTGTCCAAATATTTGCTCCTCTGTTAACAACCCCGCGGTTGTAGGGAGACTTTTTTAGGGTCTCTGTGTGTTGAATGCACATACGGAGTTTGAACGATTTTGTACAACCCGACCTTAATTGAATTGAATAGGATTGCGGTTGGTTTGCCATTGGATATTAACAGGTGATGCTGCGGACACCAGCATTGATTAGACTCCCCAACCTGTGATTTGTCATTATTAAATGTAATTTACAAACGGTAGGCTTTTTAAATATATTTAACAGATACATTTTACATTGGATTAAACTAATATTTTCAAATAAAACGAACATTAGGTATTTTTATAACGGATCTTTTAATAGAAACTGAATTATTTTAAATGGGGAGAAATAATACTCTAAGTCAACCTTCACTAGGATATATTTCAGGAAAATTATTTATTTCACTCTCTACATGTTTCGAACGTATAAACGTTCATCTTCAGGATAAGCATAATTCATATTTATTTATTAAGTTAGGAAATTGTAAGTGACATTCTCATAGAGCTTTTGAGTAAATTAAATGAATAAAGAAAAATGTTGAAGAACTTCCATAGAAGTATGGGAAAAAAACATACTACCAAGTTATATAGATAAAAAACGGTTGATAATTTTCAAAAATTCAACATGACGAGGTGAGAACCTTAATGTGGAAATAATACTGAAAAATGAAAACAACTTTAGTGGTGAAGCATATTATTGAAGGAAAATTCTTGTTAGATGGTGTAAGAAGAAAAATTACATGTAAAATTAGTGGTCATTCTTCTGTGCACTGGATCCTAATATTTCCCACGAATCGGGATATGTCCCTTGAGTTGGCAACATTGTTATAAAAGGTATGTGTCTCATTGAATTACTGACCTATATTTAAATAATATATCCCTTACAAATTAAAGAAGAACTCACAATACATATCTAGACATAATTTTTGGTAACAAAACCAAGTAAAAGTAAAAATAAAGTATAAGTCGACTTAATTGCATTTTCTTCTAGCTGTTCGGCCAAAACCACATTGATATATTTAACTTTTTGACCGTGTAAAGACTTAAAGATTTTAAGTTTTAACAAAAAAAATCCTCAAGAAACATTTTTCTTTCTACCAAAATCACGTTAAAAGTAATGCACTATACCAACACTTGTTTTATACAGTGTATTTAAACCACTTTTATGGATGGTAGTGATTCTATACGTATACCACATAATAACGTTTCTTTGGTCACGACCTCGCTTTGTTATCATTCGTATTATTATTTCTGGGATCTACGTACAGGGTGATTCCTACATTGATTCTTTTTTTTAGCTGTGCATAACACGCGTTAAAATAAACAACATTTTCAAATACCTTTTTTTAAAAAACTTAAATATAAAGTACGTACATTCATTTATTACACTACGAATCAAATACGGTTCTGCCTAACTTGCCCGTTGAATAACATTAAAAAAACTTCTGGGTGTAGGATGAGCCCGCAAGGGAAAGCGTTCTGCGTATAATCTCAAAGAAACATCCGCACTTTTACGACACTCACAGTAAATTAGCACCATATCTATTAGTTAATTGTTTTCAAATTTTACCATTTTCACATATATCATCAATTTAAAATTAACTTGCTTCAGAAAAACACACTGCATCGGATTTCTCAACACCACTTGTAAACTGAATGACTAATAAGAGATAAGAAAAATAACAGAAACTTTAACGGGCTATGTTTTGATGAACAGGCCCGCACTTAGATTTTTTACTTCTCTATATCGCCTATTTTTGAGTTTTTTGAAAAAGGTATTTGAAAATGTTGCTTATTTTAATGCGCTCTATACACAGCTAAAAAAGAATTATCAACTTAAGAATCACCCCGTATAACCTTTTTTTTATGATAAAACACCTGCACTGTAGGAAAAATCCTTTAAGGCGCTCTGGGAGCGGTGCGAGTCCGAAAAAAGCGATTTACGTTGGTCTTGAAACGTTGAAGATTGTATTCATTGGGAAACACGACCTCAGGAAGATCAATCCACAAAGATGACGTTCTCCAGATGAAAGAATTCTTGAACAATGAAGTTCGAGGAGTACTAAGCTGAACAACATATGGATGAGCGGCAGTGGTTCGCCGTGTATTTCTGTTTTGCATTGCTCTAGGTGGAATCAAGTGGGCAATGTCAGTCGAACACCTGCCATGGAAATATCTGTAAAAGAGAGCCAAATCACCAACCTGTCTTCGATGCTCCAGGCTATCGAGGGTCTTGGTCAGCTCGGGGTCGCCGATCAGACGAACGGCTCTCCTTTGAATGGAATCCAGTAGCCGAAGGGTGTGCTTGGGTGCAGAGCTCCAGACATGAGAGCAATATTCTAATGATGGTCGAATCTGGGCTTTGTAGAGTGTCAAAAGTTGATGAGGTGTGTACAACCGTTTGGTGCGGAAAAGTACACCAAGTTTCTGTGCAGCTGCCTTGGCAATTGCGGCAACGTGATCATGCCAAGACATATTACCTCCCAGATTGACCCCCAGCAAATTAATAGACGGTGCCAGGGGAATTGCGTGTCCTGCCATGACTATATCCGGTTCTGCAATGTTAACCTTTTTAGAGAAGACTGCTGCCTGGGTTTTCTTAGCATTAAATTCGACTTGGTTACTGTCACCCCAAGCCAAAATTTCTTCCAGGTCATTGTTGAGGCGCAATACTTCATGCTGCCTGCGAAGATGTGCGTCGGCAGCGAAACCTACCTAACTACAAAGATTACTTTAAAATACACATTCTATTCTTGGATTACATTTACAATAAAAAGGTGTCCAGATATTTCTTATATCCAATGAGGGCTCACTAAAACAACCTGCGTTATGGTGTATGGTAGCAGCTTCCTTGAACTTCCTTTTCCTCCAGTGTGGTTCTTTATGTAGGATTTCGACTTTTGTCCAGGCATGCTTAGCTGCACCTGATTTTTAGGTCTCTCTTTCGAGCGTATTGGTTCTGTGATCTTTGAACCTTATTTTAGGTGGCGAAACACTAATACCATTCAAAATAAGGATTAAAGAACACAGAAACAAGGTGATACTGACATGATTTGGTCCATGGATTTGTCAACGAAATCAATATTTTTTCAATTGTTGTTTATTATCTTTCTCACTAGTAGCCAACTAAAAATACAAGTTATGATGCCTAATTTAAATAACTATTTCAAATTTTTAGTATGTAGTTCGAAAGTTGAGTTGTAGAAAAATATACTGTACAACGCGAGTGGATTGTCCATATTGCACTCGGACGTTTGAGCATTCCGTCTACGGCGTCGTGATCAATTTACTTCCTCATGCGATATGGACATCATTGTATTGTACAAACTACTATTATTCAAATTTCAAATTCAAAACGTACTTTATTGTTTTAAAAATACAAAGTATTTGTTGACAAAGCTCAGCCAAAATTACAGGTTATAACTAAGAGTAAAACTATAAATAAAACAAACAACAAATAGGGTAGTTTACACAGCATCACAAAGCAAAAACAGTACTAACAGTAGTAAGAAAAATTACAATTATATGACAATAAAATTAAAAAAAAAATTAGATTATTATATATTATCATTCTAGTTTTATTTACATTTACACTTTTTATCAAATTTGAGTCCGTTCTTTAAAAAGAAATAATGGTATATTATAAACGAACACTATGCAACGGTTAGCATTGAAAAGTAGATTAAAATACCCAAACCATAAACTATAACAGCTAAAAAAAATCATAGAAAATAATAAAATCAGATATACATAAAATCAATTGTCATTTAAAACCACTTGCTCGTACTCAAGTTACGCACGTGACGACCACATTGACTGACACTTGTTCAAATACAGGAGACGCATGCACAATCACATCATCTAACTAATCCCACAGGACCCTTCAGAGTATCCCGTGGGATGCAATTCCGAT
Source organism: Polydrusus cervinus (assembly GCA_935413205.1). Taxonomy (NCBI): domain Eukaryota; kingdom Metazoa; phylum Arthropoda; class Insecta; order Coleoptera; family Curculionidae; genus Polydrusus; species Polydrusus cervinus. Next base: position 90,054,452 of record OW284511.1, read on the forward strand.
TCCCACGAGATAATTAAATTAGGATAAAATGCGGGGGACTTGCTCACCAGGCCCTTGGCAAACATGTCTGGGGTGAAAACGTAGCGTAGCAGTTAGCCCTGCTCGCTCAACTGATGGCTCGATAGGTAATTGTCCGAATTTTGACATTTAATCTATTGATTAACTGGTAAAGTGTCATACGATGATGAAATTATCAATTATATTTCATTAAAAGTAATATTGTGAGTGTGAGTCACGTATAAAGCGTAAAGCCCGGCTGTACCGAAAAACCCGGCCTTCTGGAAAAAAATTATAAAGAAGTATTAACAAACGAGAGCAAGATCATCGGACTTGACCTCACTGGATTATATTTCTTGGATATATTTGAAAGATGTTATATACGAAGATTTCGTAAAAGACATAACAAATCTCATAACTCTCGTAAATTTGCTTAGTTCCTTTGTAATTCGTGCCAAGAATAACAGCAACTTAACACGGTTTAGCGTGGTCGGATCCACGTAAGTAAAATAGCCTGTCTGTTTATCTACCAGAAAGATGGAATATGGTTGTTACATTATAATTGATTCAAAATAACTTATAATTGAAACCGTATTATAATAAATTACCCGCTGATAACATCTTTTATCCCCTCTTCAGTATTTCAACTATAACGGTCGCCTTCACTATTTTATCTTTGTACCATATTTTAGATTATTTGAAACTTTGCGGCAAGCAAGATGTTTTTTGAAATAATTCATCTTTAGTAATCCAGAATTGCTAGGACTGAAAAAACCATCCATTAAGATAATAATTTCATTGTGTTGCAATTTTTTTCGTGTGTGTTGGGAATTTTATTAAGTTATTCAGTTTGATACACATGCAGACCTGAGAGCATTAGAACTGTATAGAAACACCAATTTGAGTATCCAATAATGTCTTGTAGATATAATTCTGAATAATATGCACTTGAGCAATGACATATGGGAAGCTCGATGAGAAAACACAACTAGGTCACGTGAAGCCCTGAAAGGTGTTGCGAGGATCAGCAGCGGTCTGTACTGCTGTACCCTAGTGTAATTAAGTATCTCCTTAGCTAATCAAATACTAATCTCTTGTTTAATATCAGAAACAGCTTAGGTCAAGTGGTAGTTATTTCATATATTTGGTTCATAATATACCTAACACATAAAGATGCGTAAGATAGACTCGGTTTATTAATTTTGTGAACTAACCATAAAATAAAAACTTCTAAATATTATTTCTTGAATAAAATTTAACAATGTTTTTATTGTTGAATCTGAACCCCCTTAGGTCGAGTTACTTACTTATCTATGGGAGTAAGCACCACTCATATCTGACTACTAGTTTCATTAAAAAGTGTAGATGGCGCCCACTGTTAACTTCTTTTAGTAAAGCAGATGATGGTGACATAGGTGAGGATAGGTTCGGTCTACGTTATGATAGGTTTCATTAAAAAGTGTAGATGGCGCCCACTGTTAACTTCTTTTTCTTTTAATAAAGCAGATGATGGTGACATAGGTGAGGCAAGGTTCGGTCTATGTTATGATCAATTCTCCAAGAAGTAAAAGCATTGATCCACTGACGAAGCTAGCCGTAGGCCTCTTGTTCGTACAAGCAAGAACGCCACTAGCAAGAACGAATAAATATGAGCAATTGTTATACAACTTAAGAGAACTAATTAACATTAAACGGCAATTAGCCATTTTTTAAATCAATCGGCAGCGGGGAGGAAGTTTATCTTGTGGAACAAATTTACGATTATTTACTTGACTAACTCTCGATTATACTCGACCGATCGCTAATATACATCTCGGCCTTATTAATTAATACAAAGCCAGCATGCGACCACCATCATAGAAATTATAATTTATGTAAACACAAGCAACCATTACGAATTTTTGTTTAATTCATGAACTTGATTTTGCATTTCATAATTTATTGCATTTTATGTTCTTTATTGTAACCAGGCTAACTTAGGCGTATTTAAAATCATCTTTAAGATCAACAAAATACTTGAAATTCGCCGAAATCCATTTTCGGTAAGCGGTGTGAGAGGTTTTCTGTACAGTATGTTTTTTCTATGATTCAACTTTATAACAAAAATTTTTAAATCAGATATTGTCTTTCACACTTTTTTTTAAATGGCTGTAAACTTGTGAGATATACAGCAATACAGCGTGATCAGTTAAGGGTACGGAGCGGTCATATCTCGGAAACTACTGGGCATAGAAATTCAGGAAAAAAAAATTATAACTAAAGTGGCCTTGAGAAAATTCTGGAAATAATTTTTAAGTTCCGCATTTTGCCGCAAGAGGGCGTAATTGAGAAGTAAATTTTAAATTTTTACATATCTCCGAAAATTCCACATTAATCTTCTAAGTAAATTGCGATCCTACGGTATGCCTAATGGATTCTGTTCATGGTTAACCAGCTTCCTTAAGAACCGTTCTCTGCAAGTGGCGATTGACGGGTTTCTCTCAGACACCTTCACCATCAATGCCGGTGTTCCTCAAGGGTCCATATTGTCGCCTACCCTCTTTTTACTGTATATTAATGACCTTCTAGTGAAACCCCAAAATCCAATTTATAGCTTTGCTGATGACAGCACACTTGTCTCATCTTTTACCTTGACTCCCCAAACATCCGCTGCCGACGCACATCTTCGCAGGCAGCATGAAGTATTGCGCCTCAACAATGACCTGGAAGAAATTTTGGCTTGGGGTGACAGTAACCAAGTCGAATTTAATGCTAAGAAAACCCAGGTAGCAGTCTTCTCCAAAAAGGTTAACATTGCAGAACCGGATATAGTCATGGCAGGACACGCAATTCCCCTGGCACCGTCTATTAATTTGCTGGGGGTCAATCTGGGAGGTAATATGTCTTGGCATGATCACGTTGCCGCAATTGCCAAGGCAGCTGCACAGAAACTCGGTGTACTTTTCCGCACCAAAAGGTTGTACACACCTCATCAACTTTTGACACTCTACAAAGCCCAGATTCGACCATCATTAGAATATTGCTCTCATGTCTGGAGCTCTGCACCCAAGCACACCCTTCGGCTACTGGATTCCATTCAAAGGAGAGCCGTTCATCTGATCGGCGACCCCGAGCTGATCAAGACCCTCGATAGCCTGGAGCATCGAAGACAGGTTGGTGATTTGGCTCTCTATTACAGATATTTCCATTGGCTCTCTTTTACAGATATTTCAATGGCAGGTGTTCAACTGACATTGGCCACTTGATTCCACCTAGAGCAATGCAAAACAGAAATACACGGCGAACCGCTGCCGCTCATCCATATGTTGTTCAGCTTAGTACTCCTCGAACTTCATTGTTCAAGAATTCTTTCATCTGGAGAACGTCATCTTTGTGGAATGATCTTCCTGAGGTCGTGTTTCCCAATGAATACAATCTTCAACGTTTCAAGACCAACGTAAATCGCTTTTTTCGCACTCGCACCGCTCCCAGAGCGCCTTAAAGGATTTTTCCTACAGTGCAGGTGTTTTATCATAAAAAAAAAAAGGAAAAACGAATATAGGGGGCAATATTTTATATTCCCCTAATTTTAAGCTATTTTAAAACAAAAATATAATTAAATGCAAAGCCGAATACAATAAAATACTTTTACATGTGACAGTATAAAAACAAATGATAACCAACCTTGTGTAACGGAAAATTTCCAAAATGTTTTGCCATAAAGAAACATTTTTAAAATTCATATTCTAATTCTCTTTTTCCAAATATAATTAAGATTCCTCCATGAACTAAGCATAAACCATTTTTCTATTCAATTAATTTACTATGCAGTAAAAACAGAAATCTTAGTGTTCTCCAATTTTTCTTAAATAAAATTTCCAACATTATGATTTTTCTACCATTTGGCGATTTACTTCCTTATCTTATTATTATCCTGTTTGGCATGATAACAGTTACTATTAATGGCTTAATAGTATATTATTGACTAAGGTTTAGACAGATACTATTATTGACCGAGCGTCGATTTTAAAGCAATGATAGTGGTCTAAACCGTGGTAAATAAATAATTTTTTCCACTAAAACACATTTACAACATTAAATTATTAATTAAAGTTAACATACCTTCTTAGGGTTGCTTCTGTTTTTTTAGTCAAGTTACCTTTGCTTTGAAATTTGCTGCATTTTTTTTTATCTTGTCAGATGGCAGTCTTAGTATTTGTCGATTCATAAAAAAATTCAAATCTTGTTGATAAAATAAGCGAAGAAACTATTATTGATACGTGCACTCCTCCAGAAATGAGGGTGGAAGCACAATAAATTAATGATGAGTTGCTACCCCAAAAATCTAAGGTTTTGTATTTAAAAACCTACTCAGTATTTAAGGACTGGTGCCAAACAAAGAAAGCTGGAATACCTCGTTGTCTAAACATGACGTTTTCATATATTTTTAAAATAAAAAAAGGGCAAGTTGCCTGTTTTATATTGTTTTTGCCAGAAGCCTCTATTATTGACCGTTATCAATAATGAGTGATTTTAAAGTTAGTAGTGAAAAAAGAATATTATTTACATATTAATCCAGTCCAATCTTGGTATTTACGTCAAATAATACCAACATAACACACTAAAATTAACCAGCATGTCATTTATGTCACCTGATTGGGCCACGATCTCACGAGTTGTATCAAAATTATTACTATACATACCTTACCTACCGAATTTATAAATAAATATATTAACTCATTTCGCCCCTATAAACTGACGTCATACTTTCAAATACTTCCCATACAAATAAATAAAACGAGGAGCAAACACAATTAATAGCATTATTCAATATGCTATTTGTCTAAAGAACTGTTCACATGGACCCATTATAAACTCACCCTTGTGACACAAGCCACCCCCATGTTAGCCCATAAAGTGGACCTGTGGCAACCGTTTGACACCCTGGGATTTTTATCGCGACCCACAGTAAGGGTTTAGCCAATTGACTCACACGGTTTATATTGTGTCATTTGTGAAGGGTAGTTAGGTTATATTGGGTGATTTATTATGAGATAATTGTGTATAAACGGAAAAAAACCTAATCCTTAACCAATTATTCGCTATTACTTGTAATTTAACATTTAAGTGGATCCAACCGCTCTAAAATTTCTGTGTTAAATTGGGTTCTTCTTGGCCTAAAGTACAAAGACCTAAGCAAGTTATTGCATTTTTTTTCACAAATTTAAAGATTGTATATGTGTGAATGTGGAAGTTATTTTTCTGTTCCTATATGGAAATTTGTTATTTACCTAACACTAAAGTGATTGGAAAAGTGGGCTATTCCGATTATCTGAACGGATATGATCTCATATCTATCCTAGTTAGGATATGAAACTGACCAATCACAGTGGTCAATTACGAAGAAACCAAATTTACATGTAAATTTTACGAGTCGTTTTCTGACACTTGACAGAAGTGAGGTTAAGAATATACTTTAAAAATATGCAAATCTGTAAAATAAAATGTTTTATTTTTTAATTTAAATCACAATAATTATCCCAGAGTCTATGCATACACATTTTTTTCCTGAAGAGTGCACGAAATCGTGCGAAAATTGAAGGTATAATACCAAAATAAATTTCTACCAAACTATTGTTATTTTCTGACCGAAATAAATATTTCTGCACAGATGCATTTTCGTATTTCAAAAATCTCCAGTTGTCACCTTGGTTTTTTTTTGCCATGCAAATATTTATCCACCGCAATAATTTCTGATATTTTTTGAAAGGGGATTCAACCCCAATCGACCTTAAAACTTTTATAGTATGCAACAGATATAGAAAAGTATCTGGTAAATCTTCCTTAAATGGTGGAACATAAAGATGAAGTACATAAAACCAGATAAAACAGACGAAATTATAAGATTTAAAAAAAAATACATTCATTTTTTTACAAAAGGTTTTAAGGTTATGTGTTTTATACATTATTGCCATTTTTCTTTCCACGTTAACGTGTTTCTAGTTTGTAAATTGGCGATTGTTTTGAAAAACTTTACCATAGCGAACGTTAAAAGTTCATATTAACGCACAAAAGCCGTTTTTAACTGTTTAAAACGAATTCTACAGCTATTTTGTTGTACTTTCGGAGTTGTAATTTGTACGCAAGCAGAAAAAAACCCTAACGAACTTTTTTTTCAGTTCATTTCAGCAGAACAATTTAATGAAACTAGCTGTGGTAGAGAAAAATAAATTGTTCATTTTTATTAATAAATATATCGCTTTTTGACTGTTATTCTGCAATATGCCGAATGTAAGAAAGATAGATATCGACAAATATGTTACAGTGTAATTTAGTCCATGGGTTTATCAACGAAATGAATTTTTCTTCAATTGTTTTTATTATATTGTTTACAAGTTCATGACTAACTAAACAAACTAGTTATGATGCCTGATTTAAGTAACTTATTTAAATTTTTAGTTCAAAGTTCGGGTCTTAGAAAAAATATACTGTACATCTTGAGTGGATTGTCCATGTTGCACTCGAAAGCTTGAGAACTCCGCCTACGGCGTCGATATCAATTTTCTTCCTGGTTCGATATGGACGTCATATCCACTTTTGGTGTACAAGCTACTATTTCATGCCGAAATTTTTCTTTGGTGTTATGTCAATAATGGCATGGATATATACCATCACGTTCGAACATTGAAATTATACACACAGGAGCGGTTATACTTAAATAGGTAACCGCTAGGGAACACCGGTGATGTATGCCGTTTCTACTGTAGTTTGTATCCACCTGAAAGTTGATCACGCGACTGTCATAACAATATTCAAACAGCTTTTAAATTGATTCTTTCAAAAATTAATAAATAGTCGTAGATTTACAAGCATCTATGACTCGACTGACCCATTTTTAAGAAACAGCAATATCGTAAACCGAAATTGCTGTCGAAACTAAAACAAGTAATTGTATTTTGCACCTATGGCCAATGTAATAAATCGGCAATGTTACATAAGTGTAACAAAACTGACAACCAGCACTTTATATTATCGAAGCAACAAATAGCAATCCAGATCGATAAATGACATCGAATGAAGAAATAACTAATAATTATTATCGGTATCATTTTTCAGCGGCCTGTCTTAACGACCTAGTCTGTGCTTAATTCCTTTATTAAAAATTTAATTTATAACACGACTGACCGGCAAGAGATTAAATCTTCTAATATGGATCATTTGTTATTTACGCAAAATGTGGGTGGAGTTGTGACTTCGTTTACAGCACGATTAATAAGTGAAGTTTATATTATTATACTCTCGTGGATAAGTAACATTTTATAAAGATTTTAGGGTTCTAACTAGCAACAAATAAGATAATTTTTATTAGTTTGTTGGTATGACACGGATTCGTTAACAATGAAATATACCAACAGCGTATTGCTGACATTGCATCAGTACGGTTTTCGTAAGTCCAGATCAACAGGTGACCTTCTGGCATATGTCACCCATCTTTGGAGCAACACCATCGAACATCATGGAGAATCCCGGGCTGTTGCACTGGACATCTCTAGGGCTTTTGATAGTGTTTGGCACGATGGGTTTCTAAGTAAATAGCGATCCTACGGTATGCCTAATGGATTTTATTTATGGTTAACCAGCTTCCTTAAGAACCGTTCTCTGCAAGTGGCGATTGACGGGTTTCTCTCAGACACCTTCACCATCAATGCCGGTGTTCCTCAAGGGTCCATATTGTCGCCTACCCTCTTTTTACTATATATTAACGACCTTCTAGTGAAAACCCAAAATCCAATTTATAGCTTTGCTGATGACAGCACACTTATCTCATCTTTTACCTTGACTCCCCAAACATCCGCTGCCAACGCACATCTTCGCAGGCAGCATGAAGTATTGCGCCTCAACAATGACCTGGAAGAAATTTTGGCTTGGGGTGACAGTAACCAAGTCGAATTTAATGCTAAGAAAACCCAGGCAGCAGTCTTCTCCAAAAAGGTTAACATTGCAGAACCGGATATAGTCATGGCAGGACACAAAATTCCCCTGGCACCGTCTATTAATTTGCTGGGGGTCAATCTGGGAGGTAATATGTCTTGGCATGATCACGTTGCCGAAATTGCCAAGGCAGCTGCACAGAAACTTGGTGTACTTTTCCACACCAAAAGGTTGTACACACCTCATCAACTTTTGACACTCTACAAAGCCCAGATTTGACCATCATTAGAATATTGCTCTCATGTCTGGAGCTCTGCACCCAAGCACACCCTTCGGCTACTGGATTCCATTCAAAGGAGAGCCGTTCGTCTGATCGGCGACCCCGAGCTGATCAAGACCCTCGATAGCCTGGAGCATCGAAGACAGGTTGGTGATTTGGCTCTCTTTTACAGATATTTCCATGGCAGGTGTTCGACTGACATTGCCCACTTGATTCCACCTAGAGCAATGCAAAACAGAAATACACGGCGAACCACTGCCGCTCATCCATATGTTCTTCAGCTTAGTACTCCTCGAACTTCATTGTTCAAGAATTCTTTCATCTGGATAACGTCATCTTTGTGGAATGATCTTCCTGAGGTCCTGTTTCCCAATGAATACAATCTTCAACGTTTCAAGACCAACGTTAAACGCTTTTTTCGCACTTGCACCGCTCCCAGAGCGCCTTAATAGTTATTTTCCTAACAAGTGCGCAAAGTGATACTTTTCCGCACGCAAGTACAGTTGGACGAACGACGCGAAGCGGAGTTCGGATAAGTTCCTACGAGCTTCATATCAGATAACAACAAAAATAAAAATATGATAATTTATTTAATAATTTTTAATTCGACTTTAAAGAAAGAACTATAATATACTTACAACTAAAAATTACATAACAAAAAAAAATAATAGAAAATTAAAAAATTACATAACAATAAAAAAAATAATAGGAAACTAAATTATTTGTTTATAACATTTATAACAAAAGAGCAATTACTCACATTCTGCAAAGTGATAGCCGATCCAGTAAGCTCATTCAGTGGGTGGCTTATGGTACGGCTTGATAAGCACTGACTTGTGGACGGACAGTTAATATTATGGCTTGATGAAGGTTGACTTAATGCAGAAGGGCAGTTGTTCGTGGCCAATATTTTATTCGACATGTCCTTTTTTTGATTTGTCGAATCATCAATGTAGCTCTCGGCGACAGTCGTCGATTTCCAACCTCCGAGTCGCTTGACATTAGTGATTCCTGCTCCAGAATCGGCCAACATGGTAGCCGATGAACGACGGAAACTATGTCCTGTATAATGCTCTGGATTTTTCAATTGTAGATATGCAGCTATTTTCGAGGGCATCTTACCGAATGAATTTATTCCAATACATTGAGTACCGCATGTTCCTTGTTGATACTGCACAAAAAAGCGCTTGTGCGGAGTGGATGGTTTTCGCAAATTTGCATATTTATGATAGAGTTGTAAATAATGTCCCTTATTTGTTTCATTGGACACTACAAAGATTCTTGAAGTATTGTTTTTACTGTCGGGGATTTTGACGACTATCAAATTTCCTTTATCCTCTATGTGATCAACCATTATCTTGCAAAGCTCTTCGCGCCTGCAAGCACCGGCCAACCCAAAAATGGTGGCGACTTTTATAAGAAGGTAAATTTGGTCAGGTGCTTCTTCCATAAATTTGGAAACTTCAATTTTGTCAAAAATTTTGGCCTTTTTCGGACGATATCCCACATTTTGCTTTTTTAAAAACAATGTTAGCTTGAAATATTGACTTAAATCCAAGTTTATTTTGATTTTAAGGACACTTTTTAACATAGAGTACTTACTCCATAAAGTATTTGGCTGGAATGATTTTCGTAAATCTGCAAAATAGGCTAGGAAGACCTCCTCCTTGAAACTATTTGTCCCTTTGTTGCGGCACCAGTATTCAAAATGTTCAAATTGCTTCTCGTATTTTTGTTGAGATTTAGCGGGCAATAAATTTAAATTTGCAGAGTTTGCGGCCTCTAGGATGGAATCTGGTAGCTCCTCGTCAGAGCTGCTCATTTTAACAGTGTTTAAGCCTTTTTATGATTTGATAAAAATAAAAGTGTCGGTGTTTGTAGATTCTTGTGGACATAGAAACTGAGGAAAAATCTGACATCATGTGTCAAAATCGACATGTACATTTATTGTTGCTTGGCAATATTATAATCATTTATCACTATACGAGGTACTTAAAAAATACAGTTTTTTTCGTTTTAAGCTGAAATACAAATATCGGGAATTACGATTAAAAGATAAAAGAGAATACTCTTGCAACGGCTTCTCACATTGCCATAAAATAGTTTACAGCTACTAAAATAAATATAAATATTCCCTACCAAGGAGATTTTTGAATAGTTTTACTTTTCCGCACCCAGTGCGGATAAAAGTCTTATCCGCACTAGTGCGGAAAAGTGTAACTTTGCACACAAAAATGCGTGCGCAAAGTACTACTTTGTGCACGCTCGTAGGAAAAGGATTTTTCCTACAGTGCAGGTGTTTTATCATAAAAAAAAAAAAAAAAAAAGGCACTAGTGTTCTATTAGAAGAAGTTTTAAAATACGTTTTATCAAAGCATCTGTTTTGCTGATTCTTAAGTAACTTCTATTAATAGAAAGACTGGCTACGAAGACTGGCTATTTTTTCACCATCTGGAATAAACATTGCGAAGATACATATGTAATTCAATAGCAAATATGATGTTCATCTAATTCATGTTGTTCATTAAATTCTTGTTGAGCTTTGTAACTTAGAATATAAACGCCTCTCCTATATTACCCGATAAAATCCATAATTTTATCAACTCCTGCGGTCATTAACGCAGGATATGAGCACCGAATATATAGTTACGCAAGCTATATATTCTGTGATATGAGTTAACATAGGTGACATGATTATTGATTGGCGGAGAATCCTCTATCAACCATTGATGGTATTGCTTGATTCTGTTTCTGAATTCCAGTGATGTCTTATCTTTGCCTAAGTAGTTTGAATCTGGAAGTCAACAATTTTTGAACCAACATTGCCTGACTAAATGTTATATATAGAATTGTCAAAACGCTTAGTTCAGATAAATATATGATCTTAGCAATACTATATATACTTACACATTATCAAATAACGATCTTTAAAATCATTCTTACAAACATCACGTTTACGTCTGAAGGTTTTCCACATTGTTGAGCCATCTTCAATGGATTTGCACCGTTTTACCTCAACTGTTTTGATTAATGTTTCACTTCACTTAATTTTATTTGTTCTAAATTACAACGTATGGTAGCAGCTTACTTGAACTACTTCCTTCTTTAGTGTAATCTTTTATGAATGATTTCAGCTTGTATCCATATGATATGCTTGACGCGCGTCCAAGCATGGTGTAGTCTTTGGTCCTTATTTCTAGTGACCTTAATGTCTAAGCAATATAAGATTGGCCACATTTGCAGGAAATCTCGTAGACACAGTTTTTTCTGTCTTTCTGATTGTTGGTTTCATCGTCAGGTGGCATGACTGGACTGGCACAGCCATCATATCATGTAAACAGAAGCTTAAATTCTGCATAAGGAACAACATTGGAGGAAGAGGAAGTTCAAGGAAGCTGCTACCAAATTCCAGGTTATTTTAGTAAGCCCTCGTTGGATATAAGAAATATCTGGAAATCTTTGTTAAGTAGATGTAGTACCACGCAAGAACTAGACGCATAACGGCCTCCATATCAGTTATGCTTCTGTGCACCTATAGCCAGTAGCGGTAGTTACTGTACTTATTTAGTATTTACCTGAAAACAACTGAATTTACTTATTAGTTAAAACGTAGTACTTTAGAATATAAAGACAATGTAAGTCCAAAACTCTTCTATCATTCAAGAACAATTTATTATCTTCAATCTTCCACTCTTTTTTTCTATAATAGCTTTATTTTCTTATTAATTTCCCTTGAACAACAAACTTTCAATTTACCAACAAAATTGTCTACAGCCTCCACCAACACTAGAAATATAAGATAGACTGAGCGGTAGTTGAGTTTTGTCCTTGCATTGTCTTTATTCGTTTTGAATCACAACGTATCAACTGGTCAGTATATCCAGTCGTCTTCAGGTGAATACTGTATTAAGCACCGCGTTTCTTCTGAAGACGACTAGAGATACTTACCAGTTGAAACTTTGTGATTCAAAACAAATAAAGACAATGCAAGTCCAAAACTCTACTACCGTTCAAGAAACGTCATTGTCTCCAACGTTTAAACAGACAAACTATAGACTGTTACTTACATTTTACTGTTGCTGCTGTAAACTCATTCACTCCAATTATTGCCAATATCAGCATAGTTCAATTGTGCAGTGGCCACTGGCTACCAGCCGATCTTGTTGATCGTGACTACCAGCTCTAGAGAAAATAGCACTATCTGGTGCATTGTTATATTAGTACCATTTCAAAGACGTTTATTAGATAATCAGAACGAATGCAGATAGATTATTCTCTATTTTAGTAGATTGCATTCATTTTACCTGTTTTACATAACGTTATTTCATTAAAAATAATCCTTAATCGAAAACTTTTAAAAATTTAAAAATGGACAGAATTACATAAGTACTCTTGCAGCAAATATCGGAGTACATCGTTTTATGTATATGTTTTCCCTTTTTAGTTTTTAATTAATTTTATTATTGGCTTTTAATTGATTATTTTGACCGACTTGATTCAACTTCTACTCAATCAAAGAATCGAAATAATATATATAATATAATTTAAAAAACGTCCCTGCCTTCTGCCAGACTTGTCCTCAGATCAAAAGTGGCGACTTGGAAAACCGAAAACCCTTCATATTAGTTAATCTAAATAATCGATTAACCGTAAGTTTGTATCTTATTCTGGTTGTCTCGCGATTTTCAAGAATAGTCGAAATTTTATTTAGCCCCGAAAAAGGATCAGTGCCTTGTGTAAATGAAATGTGGTAACTAAGCATTTTTCGTTGTTTTTGATTATATCTTCATTAAAGGCTAGTAACTGATCCAATACTTTTTTTTATAGACACAGTAGCAAGATCAATAGTGACAAATATACTTGCGTTTCTAGTTTCTATAAATCTAGATTCAAATAAAGAGTAAAAATGTTTGATGCAGAAGTTATTAGAAGTTAAGTAACTGTATTACCCAAAGTTGCACCAACCCTAATGTCGTATTTAGTTAATATTTAGTCATAAGTCCCGAAAATGCTAGTTGGGTAGCCGCCATCGTATTGAACAATCTATTTTATATGACAATAATTTATAAACCACAATTTCGTTTATTGTCTACAACACATTAAATTAATTAACTTTCATTTGAACTTCTAAAGTACATATTTATTTTGAATCGTTCGTATTTAAATGTTTCCTTCTGTCCTTTCAAACCTTGTATAAATAATATGTTCCAATTAAATACTCCGCAGGCGTTACTAATAAAAATTAAATCAATATTTTATCAATATTTATGTGTTAACTTTTTTTACGGTCAATCAATTTACATTAGCCTGTCGACACGTCAAGTTTTACTAAGAAACATCGATAAAAACGCTTTAATTTAATAACTCCGACAAATTAAAGATTATCTTAAAACTAAATGTGTTAACATTAATCATAATTATGGTGATTTCATGATCTGCAGAGAAGTCAAACACCAAATTACGTCTTATTATGACTTTAAATATTAAAATATGTTGATGTGCCAAGCTCAAGTGCTCTGATTTCCCCAGGCTAGCATTTTAAATGAGGCGCCTGAGAAAACCATCAGTCAATGTAGATTGTTGCCCTTAAAAGTGGACTGGAAATAGAATGTAAACAATTGCTTTTCTGTGGGAAAATTTTAGTTTTAGTTTTAGTTATAAAAATATTTAGGTGGAGAGAATTTGTAATTCTTTTTGATGCTGTAAAACTAATTTTTTTTTGTCCAGTTATCCGTTGTTCACGAAGCAACTGGTTTCTGACTACAAAAATATTAAAATCGCGTCCCAAAGGCAAATTCTTCTGAAACCACAAGAACAATTTGGTAAAAACCTGTTTCATATTAAGCCGCAAGTATCAGTCTTTTTAACGACGCAAAATTCGGGTTTCAGGAGTCAGCGGTTGCCGAGATTTTAGCGTCTGAAAAATTAAATAGCGGGATTTTGTTGGTTTGCAAAAACCCGGCTATTAATCGCAACCGATTGCGTTATTAGTAGTGTACAATAATGTACAGTTTAAAATGAATATAAATAGTGTTTTAATACTGGATTTAATGACGATTTGTCACGCCTTTCTTTAAAAGAACAACTAAGAATTAAGGAGTTCGATGGAAATGTATTGTTCTGTTTCTGGTGTTTATTATTTTATAATTCTGCATCAGAAATGGATTTGAATTGAGCAAGAACAGGTATAAAAGATGTTATTAAAATTAAAAATTAATCATCTCGTGGTATCTTTTCCTAGCTAATATTTTCGATATTAATTTGTAAGTCATTTAGCCATTATCTCAAAAATTAGAAATATTGTAAATGCACTCATTTTTGGGTAAAGTAAGATTTTTCTTGGCTTGTTAATTTTTTTCGTTAACTATTTATATAATTATTATTGTTTTAAGAATAAATAAATTTTGATTTTAATATTGATTTTTGATCCTTCTTTGTTAGCCGTTTTATTTGAGAAGTTGTATCAATTAATTTAACAACAATTTATCATGACTTTAATTATTTCACACTAGCTGACTTCATGTTGAAACTTTTATGTCTCTTGTAAAATTTTAGCAAGACATGCAGTTTCTCTGCAAAAAAAACATTTCCGGTACCTTCATTGCTGTTTATTCAGAATGAGAAACATGAAAAAAATTTTAATTCTAAATAACTACCAAAACTAACTAGTTTGATTTTTATAACAATTGTTCGAAACTTTTTCATGTTTTGCATCGTAAATAATTTTTTTGTAGAGAAACTGCATATCTGGCTAAAGTTTTACAAGAGACAAAAAAGTTTCAACATGAATTCAGCTAGTGTCAGAGAAATAATTAAAGTCATTTATACGGGGGTAACAAAAAGAAGAACTTTTAATTACCAATCACACGCCATTTTTAAATTTGCAGGTATTAAAAAAAGATGGCGCATACGTCAAAACACGCTATTAATAGTGGTCATTGTTAGTTCTAAAATTAGTCGAAATCAATGTAGGCGTTTAGAGATTATTCAGAAAAAACAATATTAATTTGAAAACTTGAGCGCCCTGTAGCGGCAAAACGAAGCAACATTGCATAATATAGGTAAGTTTGCCTAGATCTCCTTATTTTTGGTTAAGGAATTTATGATAAGGCGTTGTACAGTCATTTCATGGACACCCTGTATATGGATGTGCCAATTTTCTTAAAATTGTATTTAGTAGTTTTTGAATTATTTGCGATATTCTAAATTTTTTTGACATCCTATTATACCTAAATATTATGTAGGTCAAAATTATTTTTGTCATTAGAGATGTCATGATGAATAGGAGTCTCAGAATCACATTTTTCTCGGTCTGTTTCTTATTAAAAATGAAGGTGCACAGAAACTGAACCTGTTGACCAACAACATAAATATAAATAATACCTACTGAAAATGTCAATTAAAATGGGTGATAAATCTCTGGCGCACCACATAACAATTTAAGTTGTAAAATATTACGTAGAAGAGCGTAAGAAATGTGGTTTTATACACGCCATCAATTTATTTTCAAAATAAATTTTATTAGTAAGTAGTGCAGAAAGGGGCCATAAAACAGTGAGTTATTTGACGTAGAAGCGAACGAGTTCCTGAATACAAGATGACATTTATGATATATCTAATCTTAATTTTTTAATGTTGTAATTGGTGGGATGGGATATTTAAGGAAAAAAACTGGGTGTATCTATCTATCGTAAGAAATTTTGTCTTGAGTCTGTTTGACATAAAACGACAATATTGTAAATAAAAGTAAATATAATAACTGCGGCTGTGGGTCAGCGGTGAGGGAGTCACTGGCATTCGACCATGGCGTTCCGAGTTCGATCTCCTTTCTTCCTTTTCTTTCAAAATAACTTTATTTGTTTCTATTACATAATTTATCAATTTGTGCCTAACTAACTATAATTACAATGTATTGTATTATATTATGTGTTTCTAGAGATGGCTAGGTCTCGCAACATTGAAACGCAATGCTGGGGCTTGTGGTAACCCAACGGTAGGCGCAAATATGATTTTTAATATACATAGTATCGGACAGTTCCAGTAACCTATACACCGCCATGAAAGAAATAGGTTTTGCAATTAACAGCTGGAAGAAAGTCAATTAATAAAGCTTTAATTTGTCAGGTTCTTTGCATGGTGTTTGCTGGAAAACGCTTTGAAAAACCAGCATTGAATTGCTCAGGTACAGCGTAGCAAATTTTGATCCAAGGATTTAAAGAATTTTATTTCCTAATGTAGGCTGGATTTGGAAGTTGGTGGAGTTAGGTGCACATGCTTTAAAATGAAAATTGAAAACATTTTGATTTATCTATCTTGCCGGAATATATGAAGCCTATGATAGATTGGTTTATGTATTATGTTATCTGTAATTCTGGTGTGGGTGATATTTTGTGGTGTTAGGGGTGCGTTTTGTACATGTTTTTCGTAAAACCTAGTTGAAATGTCCTGTACGTATTATCTAACGTATGGTGTGTTTGTTGCGGTATGTAATATTCGTAATGGTGTTGCTAGTCCAGCTGTTAGTACTTGTCTGAGTATTATGTTTTGTAGTTTCTGTAGTATGTTAAATTGTGTATCTCAAATACTGCACCAAACCGGTGCCGCGTAAGTTATTATTGGTTTTATTACCTGGTTAAATATTGTCGGTTTGTTTTGAGGTGATAGATGAGATCTGCTATTTAATAATTTGTCCAGTTTTGTTTTTGTGGCATAAAATTTTCGTATAATGTGTGTAGTGTTGTGTATAAAATTGAGCTTTTTGTCTAGAATGACTCCAAGGTATTTTATTTTTTCCTTGGGCTCGATTTGTGTATTGTTTATTGTTATGTGTTGATTTATGTGTGTGTTTGTGATTTTGCGTGTGATGTTTATGCATTCACATTTTTCTCCGTTTATTTGCAATTTCCATCTTTTGTACCAGGGCAAAAGGACGTTTAGATGATTGGTTATATGTTGCCTAGCTATGTTTGCGTAATATGAGCTTGCGTGAAGTAACACATCATCGACAAACACAGCTAGGTTTGAGTTCGGGAATCTAGGAATATCAGCTGTGTAAAAGTTGAATAAAGGAGCCGCTAGAGTAGTGCCCTGTTGTAAGCCTGCATGAAGTTTGATCGTTGAGGACATTTTTTTTCAACCTTTACCTTTAATTTTGAAGAAGTAGTCCATTCTTAAAGTGGAGTTAATTTATAGAAATAAAATAAAAAACATAAAGTCTTTCTCCACTGGTTTATTAAACATAAAGTTAGAAGGTGGTAGATGTTCTACATGTTTCGGGTGTAGCAACACCCATCATCAGGAACAAAATATAAAGAGAAAAATTCATAGAAAGGAACAGACGTAAATGGTGAGTGATAATGAACCTCGATGGAGCTCTCATCGAGCCATGGAAGATTAAATGTTGAAAAATGGGATAGTGATTAGAAGAAAATTGACATATTTAAGTCTTAACACTGACCATGGGCAACAGGTAACAGTGGTAAGAAGGGGCCCGTTTGGGCAAAGAGAAAAAAAATTTTAAGAAATGTAAAAAATGGAGAATCACAGGTCAAGAACCCTCATCCCGTGAACCGTGGAGAGAAAGAAAATTTATTAGTTTAGCCCTCTTTTTAAGGGAAAAAAATAAAATATTTTAGTTAAGAAAAGTAAAAGGCATAGAACTGATGTAGAATCTGTAAAGAATAAAAGAAATTGTTGAATAAAAAACATTGAAATGATTATTTTAACAATTCACTAGTAAAATCTCTTTTATATGCACAAAAACGGGGACTTACCTTAGTTCATAGCCGAAAAATTAAAAAAATTTTAAAAAATTTTAAAGAAAATTTTTATTTAGGGGAACAAGCCCGAAAGGGCTGGAACCCCAGTGGTCGTTAATTTTAACATAACCAAAATTAGACTTTTAAAAAAAAAGAACTAAAAAAGACTGGAGAGTCGGAGTACTTTTAAACCTTGTATTAGGCACGAGGTCAAAACGGAAAAGAATTTGAACTTGAACTTGAACCAGTGATTCGTCACTTGACACAGATCTTCAAGGTGGGGAAATGACATATATTTTAGCGGGTAATTTGAAGGAATATATTAAATAATAACATGACGGGAAGAGCTCAATAGAGGTTCAATAAGATAAAAAAGGGTAAATACCACAGCAAAGCGAAATACAATTCAACCCCAAAATTCATAGCAAATGTTAAAAAAGAAAGAAAAATAAAAACATTAAAAATTCCCTGTCACCACTTACACAAACAAAAGCATTGTACATTTTGGTGACCTCTATTGGGAAAGTTTAAAATTATTTAAAAGTTAAAGTTAGAAGAATACTATAATATGAAGCACTGAAGGGTAGAAATCTAAAACATCAGCCGCGACATCTACAAATGGAGGGTTGAAATAGGTATATGAGGTAACTGTAAAACAAAAATTATAGCTGAAGGCTGGGTTACTTAGAAGTATGGTTAGAAAAATTATTTTTGAAAATAAAAATAAAATAAAGTAAAAGGACCGAAAAAGGAACGTTAGACCTAGAGAAGGGTAAGTTTAATTATTCAAAATTGAGAGAGTTAAAGAATTGAGTGGCACCATGTTGAAGTTGGTCATTTAAGCAAATAATATTATTATTGTTTAAGGTTTTGTTAATTTCAAGAATTTCTAACAGATCAAGTTTGTTACCCTTATTACAAAAATGTATGTACTCAGTATGAGAGTCCTAAATAAAATTGTGTTTATTGATATGTATGTGTCTAGAGAAATTAGATTTAATTTTAGAAGGTGATAGATTAAGATTTTGAGCCTTCTCTATTTCTTTACAGTGCTCCTTAATTCGGGTTGAGAACTTACGTCCTGTTTGGCCGATGTACACAGCAGAACACCTTTAATGTTCTACCAATTACGTAAGAATAAATGAGCGATATTAGGTGTAATGGAAATTCGTGATAGGTGGCTAACTTGAAAATCAGTCCATTGACCCACACGTTGTCAAAGGCTTTGCTAACATCGAGTAACAGAAGTACAGTGCACTGTTCTTGATTAATTTTGTTAATTGCAGTTTGTGCTATTTGTGCAACCAACAGTGCTACGCTTCTGCCTTCTCGATATCCAAATTGCTCCTCTGGAACGTGCCGGGCAAATTTCCTAATTTTTTTTTTGTTGTAGATTATTTTTTCTGCAACCTTTCCAAGAGTGCTCAGTAAAGCAATGGGCCTGTATGAGTCCGGTCTTATAGCGGGTTTGCCAGGCTTCAAAATTGGAATAATTATGGCTTTTTTCCACTGACTTGGAAAGTGAGTTCGATCCTCGGAGTGGGCATACGCACAATAAAAAAAAAGTATGTCCGAATTTTAGTAGATTTAAGAATGCGGAAAGAGTGTAAAATGTATCATTTCCCAACCCACCCCATTCACGTCGGTAACCAGGCCGGATGAGATCGGAAATCTTGTGGGGTGCGGAAGACGGTACACACTCGCCAATCGGTAGGTGATGCAATGACGCAAGAAACCGAGGTTTAGCCCATAAGCATGACTGAGGATCGTGGTTCGGAACCCACGTCGCCCTGGCAGCGAACAAAGAGGTAAAAAGCCTTATTCGAAAGAAGAAAAGTTCATGCGCTAGGGCCCCTAAGGATAAATCTCTGTTTTTAAGAAAAAAGTTATTTACCTTGAAAAAGTAAAATTTAAATTGTGTTTAATTAGGTAGGGTAATAAATTAAATTACCTTATCAAAGGATATGTCACCATTTTTAATTTAATATTTAATCTAAAAAGGGACATTTCAGGGGGCCTTAAACAAAATAAAATTAGGAACCCCCTCTTAAAAAATACACGTTTATAGGGACAGAAAATATCCATTTAATATACGTCACGTGGACGCTAGAGTGGGTCAAAAAAATCATTTTTTTGAGTATTGAATTCTAATAGCACGCAAAAGTTGCATATTTGTATGATAATTATTGAAAAAATAATAAAAAACTGATGCGTTGCATCTTCAGCTCGCGCAACGGGTGTAAAGTTTGAAAACATTAGGTAAAACATCAAATTTTATAAACAAAAGAAGCTTAGCGGCAAGCGGACAGAATAGTGCGTCTATCTTTTGCATTAAAGTACACAGGGACTCCAAAGGTAATGGAATCCCTGGGGCACAGGTAGACAATGACAGGCTGTTTCGTTCTTGTTAGGAGTCATCAGAAAGTCATAACCCGTAAGCGACCCCCCAGTACAGCGAGCCTGTTCTTTCAAGGCGTTTTTAAGAAATAAAAACGCGATGAAAACCCAGTAACGCCATCATAAGGAATCAACTCAATGCAAAAGATATAGCCATCTAACGTGAAAACGTAGAAATATAAATAAATCTAAATAAATCAAGCACGGAACGGCCACTTCACCAGTATAGGAAACATTTTTCGCTTCTCCATACATCTCCAAGCTTTGTGTGCACTACTCTGTCCGCTTGCCGCTAAGCTTCTTTTGTTTATATATTTTAACGGACACTAAATTCTACTATTTTATTTATACTTACACACGGCATTTACGGAATAGTGCTGCAAAACCAGTGGGTGACTACAGCGCGATCTAGATCTGAATCTACAAAGCTTGGAGATGTATGGAGTAGCGAAAAATGTTTCCAAATTTTATATTTACGCTCAAAATATACAGGTACATTTTTTGGCTTCTAATTGCATCCAAGATCTTTGTTTTTTGTGGTAGCTTACATTTGGCCCAGTCTATTAACTCTTCGAGCGCATTGTGGTTAAATATGATTTTTCTGTCATCAGACAACTAAAACAAAATTCTTGGATACAATTAGAAGACTAAAAGAATGTACCTGTATTTTGAGGGTAAATATAAAATTTTATGTTTTACCTAATATTTTCAAACTTTACATCTTGTGCGAGCTGAAGATGCAACGCATCATTTTTAAATTATTTTTTCAATAATTAGCATATAAATATGCAACTTTTACGTACTATTAGAATTCGATTCTCGAAAAATGATTTTTTTGACCCACCCTAGTGTACGCCTTGACCAGTTTTTTTAAAATATTGTTTTCAATATAAAAAAGGCTATAAAAAAATCTAAATGGTTTTCTTCGTAAAAAGTTTCATATTTTTCTGATATTTTGAAACGGATTTTAAGGTAAAACTTAATTGGTTTACTTAGTAGTTTTTAAGTTATGTTTATGCTTTATTACATCCATTTGAGTTCCAGGTGTATATTTTATATAGACAGGTGAAAATTAGGCAATTGTAAACGCGTTAACAATGTATACTATATAATTACATGCGATGATGATTTAATAGTCAAGTTTAAATCATGTTTAAGAAAACCTATTATTATAACATGCGTAACACTAGAAAACGTAATCCAACCAAAACAACCAGTCAGCATTTAAAAAAAGGTCAAAAAATGGTATGTCTAATAATTGTAAAAATTAATATAAAATTATACTTATGATACTGTGATATAAAGTGGCCATATTTATTTTCCATATCAAATACTATTAAGAGTGAAGTCTAGTGATGCATTCGCCATTTCATTTTTTGATCAATATTTTTTATCCTTTTTGCTATATTCAAAAAGGGGCCGAATTTTTTTTTTTTTATGATAAAACACCTGCACTGTAGGAAAAATCCTTTAAGGCGCTCTGGGAGCGGTGCGAGTGCGAAAAAAGCGATTAACGTTGGTCTTGAAACGTTGAAGATTGTATTCATTGGGAAACACGACCTCAGGAAGATCATTCCACAAAGATGACGTTCTCCAGATGAAAGAATTCTTGAACAATGAAGTTCGAGGAGTACTAAGCTGAACAACATATGGATGAGCGGCAGTGGTTCGCCGTGTATTTCTGTTTTGCATTGCTCTAGGTGGAATCAAGTGGGCAATGTCAGTCGAACACCTGCCATGGAAATATCTGTAAAAGAGAGCCAAATCACCAACCTGTCTTCGATGCTCCAGGCTATCGAGGGTCTTGGTCAGCTCGGGGTCGCCGATCAGACGAATGGCTCTCCTTTGAATGGAATCCAGTAGCCGAAGGGTGTGCTTGGGTGTAGAGCTCCAGACATGAGAGCAATATTCTAATGATGGTCGAATCTGGGCTTTGTAGAGTGTCAAAAGTTGATGAGGTGTGTACAACCTTTTGGTGCGGACAAGTACACCAAGTTTCTGTGCAGCTGCCTTGGCAATTGCGGCAACGTGATCATGCCAAGACATATTACCTCCCAGATTGACCCCCAGCAAATTAATAGACGGTGCCAGGGGAATTGCTTGTCCTGCCATGACTATATCCGGTTCTGCAATGTTAACCTTTTTGGAGAAGACTGCTGCCTGGGTTTTCTTAGCATTAAATTCGACTTGGTTACTGTCACCCCAAGCCAAAATTTCTTCCAGGTCTTTGTTGAGGCGCAATACTTCATGCTGCCTGCGAAGATGTGCGTCGGCAGCGGATGTTTGGGGAGTCAAGGTAAAAGATGAGACAAGTGTGCTGTCATCAGCAAAGCTCTAAATTGGATTTTGGGTTTTTACTAGAAGGTCGTTAATATACAGTAAAAAGAGGGTAGGCGACAATATGGACCCTTGAGGAACACCGGCATTGATGGTGAAGGTGTCTGAGAGAAACCCGTCAATCGCCACTTGCAGAGAACGGTTCTTAAGGAAGCTGGTTAACCATAAACAGAATCCATTAGGCATACCGTAGGATCGCAATTTACTTAGAAGCCCATCGTGCCAAACACGATCAAAAGCCCTAGAGATGTCCAGTGCAACAGCCCGGGATTCTCCATGATGTTCGATGGTGTTGCTCCAAAGATGGGTGACATATGCCAGAAGGTCACCTGTTGATCTGGACTTACGAAAACCGTATTGATGGTCGCTGATAATGTTAAGCCCTTCCAGATACTTTAGGAGTTGTTGGTTAATAGCTTTCTCCATTACTTTTGAAATTACTGAAAGCAATGCGACGGGTCGGTAGTTGCTTGGCAGAGTCTTTTTACCTTTCTTTGGAATGGGCTGGACACGCGCCGACTTCCAGCAGGATGGAAATATTCCTTTTTTGTAGGATAAGTTGAAAAGTCTACAAAATACTGGTGTAAGTTCATCGGCGCATGTCTTAAGAACAATGATAGGAATTTCGTCTGGACCAGAAGCTTTATTGACGTCGAGTCCTTTAAGGATCCGTTTAACAAGACGCTGACGGAACACGATTTCAGACATTTGCGATTGAACTGAGAGAATGTTGGGTGGTGATTTTCCCTGAAAGTCTACAGTGGAATGCGAGGAAAACAGTTCAGCAAGTAGGTTTGCTTTATCCCCGGCTGTGGTTGCTTGCTCCCGTCCTTGAGTAGCAATTACCTACAGTTTTGAACTAAATAAATTTTGATTAATGAATTAATAATGATGATGAAGTACAATGAAATTAAACAATAATTTTAATAGTTTTCATTGGCTTATATTTTTTTCCTGGATTTTTTTTGCAAAAAAATAACTTTCACTACCACATCAAGGCCATCTTTCCATTGATAGAAATAGAAATTCAATCTCCTGCTTAGTTTGAAACCGCTATTTTACATCGCAAATTTTAACGCAATCATGATCACATACCGTGTGTTCAAAATGAAGTTGGCACAATTGCTAACTTTCTTATTATAAGAGCTACGACGCCGACGTCGGTTAAGTTAGTAAGAGTTGTAATTTCATGTGCTGATTTTGATGATATCAAATAAACAATGTAACATCAGAATCACATAATATTAGCAAAAAAAATTGTTTAAATGGAAAGTGCTATTTCTGCCATAACCGTTTGATAGAGAGTGAAATTCTAAGCAAAATTTAGTTTTACCATATATCGCTAAACTCAATCATAACGGAGATATCACCATAATTATCAGCACATGAAACTACAACTCTAACTGATTTAACTTACGTCGTATCAAATATCGGATTTAGATGTTGATATTGTCAGTTTTGACGAGATTGAGGTTTTCAATGCAATCAGGCGGATCAAACCTAAGTTAACCACCGGGCCTGATAATATTCCTGCGTTTATTGTTAGGGATTGTACGGGTGTTTTTGCACGTCCTTTGTCTTTAATCTTCAATAAATGTCTCAGTTTCTGTCAAATGCCAAGCATATGGAAATCTTCAAAGGTATGCCCTGTCTACAAAAAAGGTGATAAATTGAACATCTCAAATTATAGACCTATATCAATAATATCGAATTTTTCCAAAATCTTGAAGTGTTATTACATAATAATATTTTTTATAAAGTTAAAAACGCTATTGCTCCTGAACAACATGGATTTGTAAAAGGTCGTTCAACAACAACGAATCTAATGTGTATTACTCAATTCTTGGCTGAAGGCATTGATCAACGCATGCAGACAGATGTTGTTTATACTGACTTTTCCAAGGCTTTCGATCAGCTAGATCACTCCATATTATTAAGCAAACTACAAACCTTTGGGTTTTCTAATAATTTACTGTCATTTTTCGACTCATATTTAAAAAATAGGAGGCAGTTTGTAGCTTATGACGGGGTCAAGTCTATCGAATATTTCGCAACATCTGGAGTTCCCCAAAGATCCATCCTTGGTCCTCTTCTTTTTACATTATTTATAAACGATATTGTCAATAGCCTTACTATTTAATGTCTGCTATATGCAGATGATCTAAAAATTTTCTGTTTAATATCAAGTTTAATGGACTGTTTAAAGCTACAGCGTATTCTGGATTTATTGTATGATTGGTGCACTAAAAACAGATTGAACTTAAATATTGCTAAATGTAATGTTATGACATATACAAACAAAAACACCACTTTTGATTTCAATTATAACATAAATGGTAAGATTCTGGATAGACCTACTGTGTTTAAGGATCTAGGAGTTATTTTTGATAGAGAACTATCCTTTCTTCCTCATATTGATCACGTCGTATCCACCGCCTATAAAATACTTGGTTTTATCCTTATAACTACTAAAGATTTTAGGTCACTTTAGTAACTTTATATCGTTCTCTTGTTGTATCTAAATTGGAATACTCTTCAATCATTTGGTCTCCGTTTTATAAAGTCCACATTGACAATATTGAGAGCGTTCAGAGACGTTTTTTGAAAGCTTTGTGGTATAGATCTGATGGAGTTTATCCCGATAGAGGTTTTCCTCATAACCAGCTGCTGCAAAGATTCTCGTTTGTTAGATTACATGATAGACGCACATGTTCTACGCAGTTATTTTTACATAAACTGCTCAATAACAATATTATTTGTGAAAAGCTGCTGCACAAACTGAACTTTAGGATTCCTTCTCTAAATGCCCGAAACTTATATACCTTCTACTTACCACCTTCACGAACCAATGTCTTCAAATATTCTCTTATCAATAGGATGTGTACATGTTACAATGACAATGTCCATGCCTGATGATGTCTTTAATTGTAGCTTAAGCGCTGTCGAAAGACATTTTTATCACTAGTACCTATACTACGTATGTAATTACTTTTTTTATTATTTCTTGTTGTAGGGTACCTATTATTACTACCGTATTGTTAGTTTCATAAATTTAAATTTTGCTAATCTTTATGTTAATTGTTAAATAATTTATTAAGTAAAAATTAAAATCTGTTTTCTACCTGTTTTGTAACTGGGAAACTGTAAAACAGTGTATGAAATAAATAAATAAATAAAAAATAAGTATCTTTTATAATAAGAAAGTTAGCAATAGCGGCGACTTCATCTTAAAACACGGTATAGTCGGATCCACTCATCGCGTTTCCCACTTTACGTTGATAATGCTCTCACGCGATTTTAGCCTATTTTCAGTTACACAGCGCATAGAATGGTGGAATAGGGTCGTCCAGTGATTTCGGTAGAGAGAATTCGGTACCGAGCCACAACCGAGCGCATTACGTAATGGCGCGTGGTCCGTGGATTTCAGGACACGAACAGGGTAAGAGAGTTGCAGGCAGTGTTGCCAATTCTCCTGAATTATCGATAGATCTACCAAATTTATTTATTGTTTCCCGATGAAATAAACAATAAATATAATTAAATAAAATTATCGTATTTCTGGCAGACGCCAGGTGCTTGAAGATGAAGCCAGAAAACCAATCAGAATTTTATAGTCAAGTTCATGTTGTAGCACATTTTTGCCATATTTTATTTTTGGTCCATATCTTACCTCCTACGTTCCTATACCGATATAGTAGGTTAAAACATAAACAGTCTAAACCGCAGCTAGCAATAAGGTACCAATAAATATAGGCAATTCTATTTATATCGCGAGTTATACGCTACAGAGGCCAAGGTTATACTCTTGAACCGTACAATAAGGAAGATTAACGGAGGGCATAAGCACCTGACGGCGTCTAAATATTTCTCGAGAATTGTTATTTGTTGCTCTCGGTATAATGGGATTTTGTTTCTAAGAAATATATTTAAAATCGTGAGCAACTCTCATGTATGCACTAAGAAGTAATGGCTATAAAACTTGTTACTAATGGTATTTTTCTTGAAACAAAAAATATCCTTACTAAAACCAATTGTTTATTTTTCTAAGTAAAATTCACTTTTTGTCTGTTAGTTTGTGTGGGCAGATCTATATCGATAAAGTTCGTTAAAAAATTACTCAACCACTATCAAATTTCGAAAATTAAATTATTTCCTCTACTCCATCTAACTTATAAGTACGATGGCTCTGAAAGACCAAGGATAAATTTAAAATACTTAAAATTGCCAAATACAGAAGTGGAAATTTCCAATTAATATGTGGAAATTTCCACTTCTCATGTGGAAATTTCCACTTATTAAGTTGTCCTACAAATCTCAACTGGCAAGCAGCAAAATCAAGCAGTACAGGGTGATTCATTAAGGTCGACGATCGGCCATATCTTGAAAACTACTGAACATAAAAATTCAGGAAAAAAAAAAGTGGAAATAATTTTTAGTTTCCGCATTTTGCCACAAGATGGCGTAGCTCTACTAGTTATTATTATTAACATTGATAATGAAAAATTTTGTTTTATAAAAATTGTTGGAAATGACCACCTTCACTTAATAGGCATGCTTCCGCCCGTCTAATTTAATTTAATTATTTTAATTAAGAACGGTGTGCCTGAGTAGAAAAACGCAAGAGACCATTTTTATGCAGAATTAACCAGGCTAATCAGAAATAATATCCACATTATTCTATTGGCGATAACGCTGATACGAACGGATATATCGAGCTGTGGTTTTAATATTTTTTCAAGCAAATTTCATCTACTTTTCGATTATGATCATAATTATACCGTATGATTTATTTTTTCGGAGTAAAATCAAAAAATGTGTTATAATTACAAATGGCGCCCTTTAGCATTTTTTTTTTGAGAACTATTATGGACAACTAAATACGATTGGTGAAAGTGCATACATTTCTCTTCCAAACAATATTTAGTTTGCTAAAATCGGATAAGTCGTTTATAAATTACAGTGATTTAAATTATTACACTTCCCCCCCCCCCCCCCCCCCTCTTATTAAAGTCGGTATGCCAATGAGCATAAGACCAAAATGATGCATAATTGTCCACGCTTTTTAATGATGTTATCAAAGATATACCTTAATGTGGAATTTTCGGAGATATGTAAAATTTTAAAATTTATTTTTTAATTACGCCATCCTGTGGCAAAATGCGGAACCTAAAAATTATTTCCAGGATTTTCTCATTGCCACTTTTTTTCCTGAATTTCTATGTTCAGTATTTTTCAAGATATGGCCGCTTTCCACTTCTGTATTTGTCAATTTTAAGTATTTTAAATTTATCTGTGGTCCTTCAGAGCCATCGTAGAATACGACTTACCCATGGTTGGATTAAATTTGCTTTTGTGGAGTTTTTTTTAAATTGTTTTTCCTAAAGTTTCTTGCTGGCTCTATAATTTTAAAAAAGAAAAATATTTTAACATTTAAGAAAAATATAAATGTTGTCTTTCAATCCAAGATTTTTACATAAGACATAATATACATATATGACTAACCAGGCTTTTTTGGGCTCGGTTTCTCATGTTTAAAAATAAAGTAAATATCTTTTGTAGCTCCACACCAAAATTGATAATTTGTTTGTCAGAAATTATGTATTTTTGGAGGGTAGATTATGAATCTGAGAGCCGTTTAGGTTTTGGATTTTTAATGAAGCATTTTTGTTTCTTGTCGTCGCACTATTTTTTTTATTGTAAATTTACACATCTTATTATTAGAAGGAGATTAATGGTTGTCAGTTATTTTTGTTGATTTAAAATAGCTATAAGAAAGGCGAGACTGGACATACGAGTATATAATAGAAAAACACTCCAAAATATTATTTTTTGTACTAGCATTCTTCTTTAATCTTGCATCACAACCCAATAACTAAGACGATATATGCGTCCGAAAACTTAATAAAAATAACAGAACTTTTAGAAGGAATATTTTAAAAACCAAGCCCCCCCCCCTTGACTGCGCCACTGCTTCCAATAGTTTTCCCATTTATCGCAATATTGTGTTTGGAATGTTATCAATGATATCGCAATCTGGAGAATAAATTTAATTGCAGGATATATCCAGAACTGTGTACAAGACGATTTCTTGTCGTTTTGAAAAAAAACCTTAATTATTTATAATATTGATGCGATTTCAGAATCAGATCTACGCAATGCTCGCCTGATCGCCAGGCAAGCTACACTGAACCAAATGTAAATGTAACCAAAGTAAATTTAAAATATCTGTTGCCATAAAATAGCGTTACAGTCTACCACATTATGTTGTTATAGTATGACGATATATATTTGACTACAATAACATTTTGATTTTCTAAAATTTGACAGATATTTAACCGCGTGGGATCCGAACGACGGATTACGTTCGCGAAAGATTGCGAAGTTACTTGCACGAGTAAAACTGTGATATTAAAATTGTCTCAAAAGTATATACTGCTTGTACTAACTAATACACTTTTGCGTTCAAACTAAGGCGACTTGCTGCGTTATTTAGGTTATTACATGTAACAAGTGGGTGTCCCTCGGGATAGTCTATGCGGCGCCTGCTAAAGGGCGCAGCTTCACTCTTGGGTGCCACCCACTGCTTCTCGTGTTCACGACCCAAGATTAATCCTGCCGCGACACGCATCGTAACTCCTATGGCAGAGCAAAACAGCGGCTAAAATTGACGCCGAGATGGCGTTTTCCTGGTGAGATAAATAACGTAATGATAAAACTGAATTTGCTTATTCTACTTGTCGATAAAAGTATCGAACGATCTGTATCGTGGATTTATGCAATAAGTGAAAAAAATAGCCCAAGATAATTGCTAAAGAATGAAAATTAGCCAGTCAGCAGTAATTATGTTCCATGGAAAGTTGTAGTCATCTGTCAAAATCGATATTTTAATAATTTAACTATGGAAATGTTGTTGTTTACCGTGGTACCGTTATACTTGGCGTATGTCCGAAATATTGGTCAAATATCATTATTTCTAACTTACACCGGCGAATGTCAACATTCATCATGTACTCATGTGTATGTTGGAAACAAAAATAAAACTCTATAGGTTTTTTTGTATTAAAAGATGGGAAAAATTTTCCAATAAACATAAAGCTAGTTTTGAACTTAAAACAAATACAACCAAATAATATTAATGTAACAAACGTATATTAATGAACATTTTATTTTTTAAACTGAAAGTAAAAAAAATAATGAAAATAGATTACAGTCTTATTTAGCAGAAGCTGCTTTTCTTAGCGACATTTCCTTTCATTTCTTGAGTTGAAACCTCATCCATAGAAAGTACCTTCTTTACAAATTGCGAATTGATTATGGGTAAAAAGTTGCTTCAAGGTACCATTTTTGTTTGCTAATTTATAAAAGTCTGAATCCTCTATTCCAACAACAGCCCCTAACACATTTCGTGGGTTTGTGACAAGCCCACACAACGGAAGCAAACTAACGAAACCGCTAAAAAGCCAGTTATAACCTATCGTTTTCGACATTGACCAGAGCTCATTTGTGTTTGTCGACATACACCGGTGAAAAGAATTTATAATAAAATTAATAAATGTTCCGTCTTGCACCACCTCATTTGATGTTTGTCGACATTCACCGGTGCATGTCGACATTCCCCAATTTCGGACCTCTACGGTAAAATATACATTTTATGGATTAAATCTTGTAATAATTGTCTAGAAATTAGTGAAAAACTGTAGATTTTTGGAAAGATAAAGGACACGCACAAGTTTTTAGTTCGGACAGAAAAACTAGTTCGGTAAAAATATATTTTGGTTTTATATCTTCAATTTTCGCGCCATTTCGTGCACTCTTTGGAAAGAATTGGTGTATGCATGGGACTTTTTCCCATTGTTTTATTTGATTCAAATATAAAACATTATTAAATTGATCTGAAAGATTTGCATCTGTTTGAACTATATTCTTAACCTCACTTCTATTAATTGTCAGACAATCACTAAAATTTACAATGTGTTAATTTGGTTTCTTTTAATTGGTTAGTTTCATATCCTATCTAGGGTGAATATGAAATCATATCCGTTCAGTTAACTGGAATAGCCCACTTTTCCAATCACTTTACTGTAAAGGAAACAGCAAATTCCCATTTTGAAAAAATAGTTTTGCAG
Source organism: Polydrusus cervinus (assembly GCA_935413205.1). Taxonomy (NCBI): domain Eukaryota; kingdom Metazoa; phylum Arthropoda; class Insecta; order Coleoptera; family Curculionidae; genus Polydrusus; species Polydrusus cervinus. The sequence goes on from OW284511.1 coordinate 90,085,258, forward strand.
TAACAGTTCCTCATGTAGATAAGTATATGTCTTACTATTATCAACTACTATTGTCAAGAGGCTAACTATTTTCCAGATCAGTGGACAATGGTAAACCATTATCCAAAACTAATGATCCTTTAACTTTTAATAATCTTCAAAGTATATTGCCACACTTTCAAAAAATTTTGAAAAAGTCTGGCATGCTCAAATATTTTAAAACTGGATCATCAACAAAATAATTCCGGATGGCCAATGTGCCTTCAGAAAAGACAAGGAAAAGCACATCCGTCGCTCTTGTTAAGATCACCGCACTCATTTTTTTTTCTAGATTTTTAAAGGCTGTCCGACATCCTTAAGCATTCACTCCTGTTGGCAAAGTTGAAGTATTATGGCTTTGAAGAATCTTCCTTACATCTTATTTAATCATACTTTAATAATAGATTTTTTTTAAATCATAAAAACAATTACCCAGAATAAAATCAAATTTTCTCTGGTGTGCCTCAAGGATCTACACTGCAACCTCTTTATCATAATATATACTTCAGATATTTTAAAATCATATCAATAAAAGTAAGTGTAAGTTTCAGGAATGTGCAGACGACACGAAAATGTGTCTTCATTTTGACTGCCAAGAAACTAATCGCAAAACGAATCAAATTTGCTTACCGAGGATTTGAATATGTTAAACCAACTTTCTTTAGACCACAATTAAAGTTAAATTTACTAAAGTCAGCTTTTTGGGATTAAAAACAAAGTTGACTTTTAAAAGATAAGGCTATTAGTGTTGATGGTGTTGTATTTTCTGTGGTTAAAAGAGCCAAAAGCCTGAGTTTAATTACTGAATTTAGGTTTAGAGTATGTATGTTAAAAAACTAACTTAAAGAGCATATACTGGGTCTCCTAAAAGTACCGCATAAAATGAAAATCAATTAAAGGAAAAAGATCTAGGAAAAACGCTCGGATCCGTAAATTTTTATTTTTAATTATTCATTTTTTTACATAAAAAGATATTATACAGGGTGTCTCATAGAACTGTCGTCACGTCTTTGACAATTTTTTTTAAAGGAACCCCCTATATATTGTATTATTTTCCGATTCCCCACAAAATTCTACGCTTATGTTGTAAATGTCATATGTCTAAATTCAATAGTTTTTGAGATATTGACGTTTAAAATATGGCATTTTTTGACTTTGACAGGCTGTAACATTGGAACTGTTCATCTTAGAGAAAAATGGTTGTCACCTCCCTATCTTAGTTTTTTTACTCTCTATCCAAAGAAACCAACCTCCGATTTACCATGTTAAACCAAAAAACCGGTTTTAACGATTTAATATGGTAAATCGGAGGTTGGTTTCTTTGGATAGAGAATAAAAAACTAAAATGGGAAGGTAAAAACCATTTTTCTCTAAGATGAACCGTTCTAATGTTACATCCTGTCAAAAGATGCCATATTTCAAACGTCAATATCTCAAAAACTATTAAATTTAGACATATGACATTTACAACATAAGCGTAGAATTTTGTGGGGAATCAGAAAATAATACAATATATAGGGTGTTCCATTAAAAAAAATTGTCAAAGACGTGACGACAGTTCTATGAGACACCCTGTATAATATTTTTTTGTGTCAAAAAATGCACAATTAAAAATAAAAATTTACGGGTCCGAGCACTTTTCCTAGATCTTTTTGCTTTAATTGATATTAATTTCATGCGGGACTTTTGGGAGTGATAACTATTATAGAATAACTATCAAACAAGAAGAATTTCCCAATGCTTAATGGAAAAAAGTGATTAATTATTTATTTAAAACATTTTACCTACGACCACTACTGTAAATACTTAAAAACACACCGTTTCCGATCAATGTAAGATTCCCATTACGCACGGTAAAAAAATCGCACAGCTTGGTAAAAAAATCGCACAGTTTTCCTAGCAACCGCTTAGCAACGGTCAATACAAACAAACTTATTCAAAAACTGACATAATCGTAGATCAAATTTGTATGTGAGTAATATTTTAAAGTGAAATTAGTTTGATTAGGTACATAAAAAATGTCGAGTGACAGTGAAATAGAAAATTTAACTCCACCCAATATTAGCGAAATTGCAGAAGCTGCTAAAAACAACTTGTTACCGGCGAAATCTGAATATCGATACAAATTTACTTACCAAAGATTTATGGAATGGAGATTAAAAAACGACGTTAAATCATTTTCCGAGAAAGTAATGATGGCATATTTCCAAGAACTATCAAAAACGATGAAGCCTTCCTCACTTTGGTCATTTTACTCAATGTTAAAGGCCACAATTAATATAAATCACAATGTCGATATTGCAAACTACTCCAAATTACAAGCTCTTCTGAAGAGAAAATCGGACGGCTTTAAATCCAAAAAATCCAAGATTTTGACAAGCAAGAATATAAACGATTTTCTAGAAAACGCACCAGATGATAAACATTTGTTTATGAAGGTAATATATTGAGCTCAATATAATGTTAAATGTGTAAATTTATTTCAAATCGTCTTTTAGGTTGCTCTTATAATTGGTATAAGCGGTGCATGCAGGAAACAAGAGTTGCGTAATATAAAACCGTCAGATATCCAAGACACAGGGAAGAATCTAATTATTAATATTCCCGATTCAAAAACTAAACGGCAACGTTCTTTTGTGGTGTCAGAATATTTTTACCCAAAGGTTAAAAAATATATAAACATTCGCTCTGCAGTAAGTACAGCTCCAAATTTACCTTTTTTTCTAAACTATATAAACGGAAAATGTACCAAACAGTCTGTTGGTATTAACAAGTTAGGAAAGGTTCCAAAAGAAATAGCCAAATATCTGGGACTACCAGAAGCAGCGAATTATACAGGACACTGTTTTCGACGCTCGTCCGCGACTATTCTTGTTGACGCGGGTGGTGACTTATTAGATTTAAAAAGACACGGCGGATGGCAGTCCTCAGCCGTAGCTGAAGGGTATGTGGATAATTCCCTAAATAATCAAACTAACAATTCGTCTAAAATATCATCTGCAATAGCAAGTACTAGTAGTAGTACTAATAGTATTAATGAAAATTTCATTGAGGCAACTAATAATGTAAATCTTACTTATGCTTCAACAAGCAAAAGAAACGATATACCTTTTGTCTTCAATAATTGTTCTGTAACTATAAATAATTATTGTAATGAGAATAAATAATATTATAAAAAATAACATTTGTAAATTTAAATAATCATACTGTAGAATTATTACAATATATACCTTCTCGTTGATGTTATCACGTTCTTAAATTAATAATATTGTTACCAGTTAAGATGAAAAACTAAAACTAAATGATGTTGTGTGAATAAGTAGGTCGTAGGTAAAGTATGGTACGTAATACGTGTTGTAATGCAATTACGCACTCATAGAATTACGCACTCGCCGCTACGCGGCGTCGTGCGTAACTTTTCTATTTGTGCGTAAATTGCTTTTTACAACACTTATTACGTAATATACTATTAAAGTTAAAAAAAATTCTAAGAAAATGTAAAAAAAAATTTTTTTTATCTTTACCCTATTAATAATACCATCATACTACACTCTTTCCTGTTGCAATTGTATAATTGTAATTACTAAGCTTCTAGAATTAGTTCAAACACCTGAACATCCAATAAAACGTAAATGGCTCGACTTGTCCATGCGACTGAAAAATGGCAAAAGTTAACCAAAGCAGGGACTCATTGTTGGCACACTAAAACAAATAAAGATAATATCTTGACAGAAATGTTGCGTCATTATTGTTCCTACGCCTAAACTCTACTATGGGTGCATGGAAAGTTTTTCAGTACACTAAGCTGTTAGTCTTGGGGCATATATTAATATAAAATGGATTTATTTAAGGTGAAAATGGAAAGAGAATAATAGTATCATTACCGAACGGCTAGATAACACAAAAAAGGGGTCGTTTTGCAATAGTTATTTACGATATAAGTGTTGTAAAGATTTATATTATAACACGAGATGTTAAAGTTGTCAAACGAGGCGTCAGCCGAGTTTAATAAGACATCGAGTGTAGTTATATGAATTTACAACAAGAATATTATACAAATTTTATCTACTTTCATCTATGAATACAAATATTTGGCAAAAGGCATTTTTAAAAATAAAAATGCACCTGCTATTAAGTTTACTAATCAAGTTTTTTATGTTACCTTTCGCATAGTTACTGTCGAAACTTTGTCAAACAAATTCAAAAATATAAAAAGCATTTTTCAAAATGAGCGATTCTGATGGAAGTTTACCCTCTAATATAGAAGCAGCGGAAAACGAAGCGATCTCAAGTTTAATTCCGACAAAATCCAAGGCGCGGTATGAGTTGGAGTATCAGAAGTTTGAAGATTGGTGCAAAGCTAACAAAATAAAGGAGGTGTCTGAGAAAATCCTTTTGGGTTATTTTTCCGTAAAGCAACGCTCCCAGAAACCATCTACACTCTGGACTCACTACTCAATGTTGAGAACTATGATTTCAGTCAAGAAAAATCAAGATATAAGCAGATTTTCTCAACTAATCGCATTTTTGAAAAGAAGTTCAGAGGGTTAAAAGGCCAAAAAAGTCCAAAGTTTTCACAAAGGAAGACGTATGTAAGTATCTTAGAACTGCAGATGATGAAACATATTTACTTATGAAGGTTGTTATGATAATCGGCATTTTTGGGGCTTGTCGGCGCGAAGAACTAGCTAAGTTAATGTTGGATCATATTGAACACAATGATTTGTATATAAAAATTGTGATTCCATTCTCGAAAACCAAAATTATGCGAGAATTTGTTATAACAGAAGGAAATGTGACCGGTGTCAACTGTTTAAGTATTTTTCGAAAGTATGCTTAACTTCGTCCTCTTAATGCAACTCACAGGCGGTTTTTTGTATTCTATGGAAAAGGAAAATGCACCTCCCAGCCTGTCGGAATTAATAGTTTTGGAAGTATACCAAAAAAGATTGCAACAAAACTTGGATTGAATAATCCCGAAGGATACAGTGGATATTGTTTTAGGAGGTCCTCAGTCACCATTCTAGTTAATGATAGTACAGATATGCAGATGTTAAAGCGTCATGGGGGCTGGAAATCCTCTTCTACGGCAGAAGGCTACGTTGAGAATTTTTTAGAAAATAAGAAACAAATAGCAAAGAAGATCATGGGGTCAGACACGGATTTAATGATTGGAAATTCGAACGTAAAGGGCTCCATCACATCCACTTCTGGTATACAAATTTCTAACTGTAAAAAGTGTATTATTAATGTTTATTATAAACCTTAAGTGTTATATTTTAATTAATAATTGGTAATTAATTTTATAATTGTTAATAATAAATCATTCTTCTAAAAAGTTTGGTTTTATTTAACAGCAAAATTTTAATAAAATCGGTTTTTTTTCATTACAGAACTAGTGCTGTAAAGGCATCTATTACAGCACTAGTGCTTAATATTTTTTCTAGCAAATTTCATCTTCTTTTCGATTATGGTATCATAATTATATCGTATGATTTATTTTTTCGGAGTAAAATTAAAAAATGTGTTATTATTGCAAATTGCGCCCTCTAGCATTTTTTTTTTTTTAGAACTATTATGGACAACTAAATACGATTGGTGAAAGTGCATACATTTCTCTTCCAAACAGTATTTAGTTTGCTAAATTCGGATAAGTCGTTTATAAGTTACAGCGATTTAACTGATTACACTTTCAACAGCTTCCCCCCCTCTTATTAAAGTCGGTACGCCAATTAGCATAAGAGCAAAATGATGCATTATTGTCCAAGCTTTTTAATTGTGTTATCAAAGATATACCTTAATGTGGAATTTTCGGAGATATGTACAATTTTAAAATTTACTTTTTAATTACGCCCTTTTGCGGCAAAATGCGGAACTTAAAAATTATTTCCAGGATTTTCTCATGGCCACTTTAGTTATATTTTTTTTCCTGAATTCCTGAGTAGTTTCCGAGATATGGCCGCTCGTCACCCTTGATGAATCACCTGGTACAATAGAAAATCATCTTTACTGGTCACGGAAAAATCTTCCACGAGCTCCACAAATCCGTTTTAGTTTTAATGTTTGGTGCGGTTTAATTGGTTCAAGAATTGTTGGTCCGTTTTTTTATGAGGGCACCCTTACTGGTGAAAGATGCGTGGAATTTATGACTGAAGTTTTGAATAATTTCTTAGACGAACTAGATCTTATAAGTAGACAGAATCTTTACTTTCAATAAGATGGCGCACCTGCCCATATTTACAGAGGTACTTATCAACTTCAAGTACTATTTTTAACAATTAATGGATAGCAACAAATGACCCTATTTAGTGGTCTCCCCGATGGATTTGTGTGTGGTATTTTAAAGAACCAAATTTACAAGCGACGATACAATAACGACCATACTTAAGACAGTTCCAGCTTCGAGCGGTTTAAAAAATTGCACAAAAATGTATCGAAGAACGGGGTGGTATTTTTCAGCATCTTCTAAGAAAAAATTAGTAATTTTATTTTGTTTTGTTCTAAGTTCATGTATATAATAAAGTTGGTAAATATATCTTTATTGTTTCAATTTGAGCTTTATAACTTCTTTAGTTTTTATCCTAGGAGAAATTCATCATAAGCTTTTTTGTTTAAAATGTAAAGCTTTAACAGATAAAAATATAAATTATACATTTAAAAAAGTTGCATTTTACTTACCAATGGTGGACACTTAATTTGTATAACACTGTACATAATTTGCCATTAGAAAAGAAAAAAACATGTTTATTAATTATGCCTAAAAACTACTGAAACCTATATTACAGTGAAAAAGTTCATTGGGCCTATATTGAAATGCATATTATCAAAAATAGCGTGTATCATATACCCCAGGACTAAAAATAACACTATTAAACACGTACTTAAGTATCATGTAATCCAGCACACTTTATTTTAATTTTATTGGAGACAAATACTTTGATTCGGCCATTTAGATGGAACATGTGCAATTGCATTGTGGTGCCGATGTCGGTATGTTTATGGCCAACTGCGATTTATTGAATCGGTAGTTGTTGGACTGGACCGAACGCTTTTTCATATTATGCGTTTGATATCGGCATAATAGATATCGGTAGACGGTGTTGCTTTATGTCTTTATTAGAAAAGCATGCAAATGTAATGGGTAAAACAGCGGCGTCATCGCTGATAGTGTTCTCCGGGGTCAATAAGACTTAATCATGTTAAAATGTCATGAGATGAGTGTCTATTATTATATCTATTATTTATAATCGTTTTCTCCCAATAAAAACCCTAAATTAAAAATCGATTTCATGACAAACCAAGTTTAAATCTTTAGTCACATGATACAAATTTATACTTTTTAAATTAAGACCATCCGATGAAACTTTTTTGATTTTCTTATTTTTAAAAGTTTGCACTTGTGTATTATAACTGAATCACCCTGAATATCTAAGATTAGAATTTGTTTAAAAATAATTATTGTAAAAAAAATGTTACAGATTGGATAATAAATTAAGGAATCAATTAATAGTATATTATTGACCAAGGTTTAGACAGATACTATTATTGACCAATCGTCGATTTTAAATCTTGTCAGATGGCATTCCTAGTTGTCAGTATTTGTCGATTCATAAAAAATGCAAGTCTTTTTGATAAAATGAGCGAAGAAACTATTACTAATACTTGCGCTCCTCCAGAAATGAGGGTGGAAGCACAATAAATGATAAGTTACTACCCGAAAAATCTAAGGTTTTGTTTTTAAAAACCTACTCAGTATTTAATGACTGGTGCCAAACAAAGAAAGCTGGAATACCTAGTTGTCTAAACATGACGTTTTCCTATATTTTAGAGGTCAAGTTGCTTGTTTTTTATTGTTTTTGCTTGAAGCCTCTATTATTGACCGTTGTCAATAACGACGGTAAATAATAGAGGCTTCTGGCAAGGGGTAAAGAAACACGATTTCTAAAGTTAATAATCGGTCAATAATGATTTATTTTAAAGTTAGTAGTGAAAAAAATCGGTTATTACGTTTTCGGGTGAATTTTAATTTTTTCCACCTATGTCTATTTATTTTTCTTTATAACTTGGGACTACAAGATATTAAAATATGAACAAAATCTAGCTGTTTGTTTTCGAAATTCAAAAAATGAATAATAATTTTTTTTTGGATCTTCATAATTCTTAAATATTTAAGTTATTTAATCCGTCTACAAATTATTCAACATCCAGTATATATTTTATTTCTATATAAGTAAAAGAAAACTTAAGGCCTCTTTTCCCACCAATAAAGAAAAATAGAAAAAAGTTGATAGTTTTTAAGAAATAAGTGGAAATTTCCAGAAAATCTCAGCTTACGAAGGTGCCAACTTTAAAAGACCTTTAACTCAAAAACTAGTCATAGGGTTGGATTACGGCCATGGATACTTTTAATCAAGAGGTCAAGATCTATAAAATATCTATCTAAAAAATTCAGAAAAATTAACCAAAGGCCATTTCTCATAAGCTTTATTAAAGGGAATTATTTAGTAGTTAAAGTTGATGAAAAATTTTAAAATTAATAATAGAAACATGATTGTCATTTCAAAATTGGTTAACAGGTAAAATAGGCTCGAAATATGCCATTTTATTTAAATAAGTGTGTTAAATATGTTTTTTTTTAATAACATGTGGCCACATTTACCCACAACAATTAAGAAACTGCATCACTAAAATCTTAATCGAAAAATGTATCCTCTGGCATCTTTAAATCCGAAAATCGGTTCGAATTTGAAAAACCATTAGATATGCCATTTTACAGGGTTAAATCGTTACAAACAACGAAATGACTGGTCATTAAATTCTGCTAAAAAAGCGAAAGCTTAATTTAAACGAATCGTGGGTAAAAATTAATGACTGACCTCTTGATGGCAAGGTGGTCTCTTGTCACATGCTATAAGAACGTTTAGAGGATGACTTAATTAAAATTCTTCTTGGTTTCACTATTGGAAATTCGAAAGATTCACAACGGAGAAGACGTCGTTAATGGGATTTAGGGCAGGTTATAAGGTGGTACCTGTGAATTTAGAATTAACTCGACCTTACTATTTTTAAGAACCTTCCATACCGGCGTGAAACGCGGCATCGTTTCGTGGCTTGTCTAATTAAAAATTAAATACTAAAATTTTACTTCTTTACTTCTAGTTTGGCGAATGAAACCTTATTTTTTTTTCAAAAAAAAAAATGGATTTTTTTTATAGTTCCAATTATACAGGGTGCTACAAATTCGTGTGCGTACAAGGGGATTTCGAAAACGATGAGAGATACGAAGATGATTAAATTGAGACAAAGTTGTATATTTTGGGGCTTAATAATTTGGTGAAAGAAAATTTTAAATATTCGAAATACCTTTGGAGATGAACGGCAGTGAAGTTTTGGACTTGCATTGTCTATATTTGTTTAGAATCACTACGTTTCAACTGGTAAGTATCTCCAGTCGTCTTCAGGTGAATACTGAATAAGTACGGTAACTACAGCTCTATTTATACTAGGCAGGTCCTGTGACGCATGACTAGTGGGCGGAGTCATGCGTGTTGCTAGGTGATGACGCATAACTGGATGAGTCATGCTTGATGAGTCATGCTCGATGACGTCATGCTCGATGAATCATGCGTTTAACTCTTGGGTGGTCTTATTCTAAGATTACATTTACTTAACAAGGGTTTCCAGACGTTTCTCATGTCTAATGAAGGCTTACTAAAGCAACCTGGATTTTGGTGTATGGTAGCAGCTTCCTTAAACTTCCTCTTCCTCCAGTGCGGTTCTTTTTGCAGGATTTCCGCTTTTGTCCACATGATATGATGGCCGTGCGTCCAGGCGTGGTCAGCTGCACCTGATTTTTCGGTTTCTCCAGGTGCAGCTGACCACGCCTGGACGCACGGCCATCATATCATGTGGACAAAAGCGGAAATCCTGCAAAAAGAACCGCACTGGAGGAAGAGGAAGTTTAAGGAAGCTGCTACCATACACCAAAATCCAGGTTGCTTTAGTAAGCCTTCATTAGACATGAGAAACGTCTGGAAACCCTTGTTAAGTAAATGTAATCTTAGAATAAGACCACCCAAGAGTTAAACGCATGATTCATCGAGCATGACGTCATCGAGCATGACTCATCAAGCATGACTCATCCAGTTATGCGTCATCACCTAGCAACACGCATGACTCCGCCCACTAGTCATGCGTCACAGGACCTGCCTAGTATAAATAGAGCTGTAGTTACCGTACTTATTCAGTATTCACCTGAAGACGACTGGAGATACTTACCAGTTGAAACGTAGTGATTCTAAACAAATATAGACAATGCAAGTCCAAAACTTCACTGCCGTTCAAGAAACGTCATTGTCTCCAACCTTTAAACAGACACCTTTGGAGATATCCGAAAAAAACGAAATTTTTTGCGCCTTCATTTTTGACTTGAAAAAATCTAAATAGACCTTCTCCTAACAGTTTTTGATATTCTACAACATGACGTTATTAGTTTTCAAATTCGACGTTTCGATTTTTAGCTGCCAACCGCAAGTCAATTTTTTTAAATACGGACCTGAAATTTTAATTATAGTTTTAGGGACGTCTAAGATTTGGGAATTTAGAACAATTTTAAAGTCTTTAAAATTTGAACGTTTTGTCATAGAATAATGGTGTTTAGACCATTTATATTTCAATAATATTTACAGTAACAATACTCTAAGCCAGTGGTCGCCAACCTGTCGATCGCGAGCTACCGGTAGCTCGCGGAGGCAATTCTGGTAGCTCTCACAACGATTTTAATTTAAAAAACAGAAATGGAAGTAATTGAGTTTCAAAATGATTTAGCCTTAAAATCGTTAGTCTCACGTACCAAATGTATCTGGCTTATTGTAAGTAAAGACAAATATTCAGTTCTATGCCGTGTTGCCTTGAAAGTGAAAGCATTATTCAGTTCAACCTATTTGTGTGAATCTTCTTTTTCCAATATGAAGTTTATTAAGAACAAATATCGCAATCGACTTACAGATGAACATTTGGATAATTGTATTCGAATGGCTGTATCAAATTATACAGCAAACATTAAAAAAATTATCGATGAGTCTGAGTGTCAGCCTTCTCATTGAACGTGCTTTTTTATTTTTCAATGTTTATGTTCATGATAGTGCGTTACTTTTTTGTTGTTATTATTAACTATTTTTAAATCTTACGTGACATGCCGTTGTGGCTGGATAAAAGTTTGTGTTTATTTTTCAAACACCTTCGTTTGGTAGGTAGGAATGTACAGCTCGTGCAATATAGCTTGAGCTCTGACTTTTGGGTGCGCAGTAAACAGGTGGGAGGAGCTAGCCGAGAACTCATTAATCTGATGATCTTTGAAACGCACACTTCTGTACAGTCTGTCAGAAAAGTAGGACATTCATTGGAAAAAAGTTATGACTGTATTAAATTTATTTGTAATAATGCCTTTTAAAAGTTAAGTCTTAAACCGAGAGTTTTCCGTGCAGAAGGACGGCCAATTGTTTATATGGATGAATATAGATTCATCACATACACACCAAAAAGCTTGGAGCGATGAAACAAACGAAGGCGTAAAACAACCTGTATATCAAAGGGCACACGCCTAATAATCGTAAACGCTGGAGGAGAAGATGGTTTTGTGCCAAATTCATTCGTCAGATGGAAGTCACACTGCAACTATGAAAATTATGAAAAGTGGGTAAAAAACAACCTAGTGCCGAATTTACGCCCGAGCAATCGACAATGCACCATATCATAATAAGCAAATAAATAAGTGCCCTAACAAAAAAAGAAGACTTGAAAAGTGGTTACGTGAGAGAAATATTCCATTTGACGAAAAAATGTTAAAACCAAAACTCTACAGTTTAATTAAAATGAGGAAACCAAGGGAGAAAAGTTATAAGATAGATGCAATATTTTCCAGTGCGGGGCACACCGTGGTTCGACTACCTCCGTACCATCCTGATCTTAACCCTATTGAACTAGTGTGGGCACAGATGAAAGAGTTAGTTAGTTATTAAAAGAAAACAACTATTTTGTTGGTTCGTTGATTTTTGCATAACAGGGCCCAATTAGTAAACAAAATTTGAAGTCACTAGGTTTTTATCAATTAAATCCCACTTTTACTTTCTACGCGGACTGTACTTTACTGAAATTCGGTATTAGGTATCTCTGTCGTACACCGATTCTTCTTTTCTATCATCTGCGCATCTCAGGGCTCAAGCTACATTGCATGACCTGTAGCTATGAACAAGTAGGTACGTACTAGTAATATTAGTTATTTTGTTATTAGTTTATTATTAGTACCTATGTATTATGTATTACCAGTTAAATAGTAAAATAAATACGTATAATGATAAATTAACTGTGGATTATTTCATTTACGTTGCGTTACGTGGCTTCCGTGTGGGTAGCTCGCTGTTTATTCCAAAATTAACAAAGTAGCTCAACACATTGAAGAGGTTGGCGACCACTGCTCTAAGCATTGTTTCTAACAATACTCTAGGCATCGTTTCCTGGCTTGTTTAATTAAATACAAAAATTGTATTTAGGGTTTACAAGAACTTCTAGTTTGGCATATACTTTTTTTAAAAAAAATAAAAATGTATTTTAAAGTTTCAATTGTTTAGGTTCAAATTACATCATCCGCCATGTAGAATATAAAAATAGAAATATTACGGCTAATCGGATTAATTTCTTATTGTCCATTAAAATCACAAACCATGCCCCGATATTATTTTTAAAATCTCCACTGACGACGCGTTACTTAATTGTCGGAAAATTCGTATTTTGTATATAAAAAAAATACATTTTATTGCCATGGCCAGACAGAGGTACAATATGCGCGATTTGGTGGAACGGCATCATCTCACGCATCGTGAAAACATGGGTGAGAGATAGAAAATGACTGCTAAATATTTTATAAGAATTGCTGAATTTGCAAAACTTTATGGTATAAATACCTATTTCCACTAAGTACTAACTTTAAAATCACTCATTATTGACCGAATTATTAACTTTAAAAATCGTTTTGCTTTACCCTTTGCCAGAAGCCTCTATTATTTACCGTCGTTATTGACAACTGTCAATAATAGAGGTGTCTGGCAAAAACAATATAAAACATACAACTTGACTTTTATTTTTATTTTAAAAAAATATGAAAACGTCATGTTTAGACAACCAGGTATTCCAGCTTTCTTTGTTCGGCACCAGTCCTTAAATAGTGAGTAGGTTTTGAAATACACAACCTTAGATTTTTGGGGTAGCAACTCATCATTAATTTTTTGTGCTTCTACCCTCATTTTTGGAGGAGTGCACGTATAAGTAACACTTTCTTCGCTCATTTTATCAAAAAGACTAGAATTTTTTTATGAATCGACAAATACTGACAACTAAGAATGCCATCTGATAAGGTAAAAACAAATTCTGCAAAATTCAAAGCAAAGGTAACTTTACCGGAAAAACAGCAACCCTAAGAAGGTATGTTGACTTTAATTAATAATTTAATGTTGTAAATGTGTGTAAAAATAATATATTTACCACGGCTTAGACAACTATTATTGCCCTCAAGTCTTAAATCCCTCGTCGCTGCGCTCCTAGGGATTTAAAATCGACGCTCGGTCAATAATAGTATCTGTCTAAAACTTGGTCAAAAATATACTATTATTCATTGTTATTGATATGATATAAAATAGGTTAGATTTACTTAATATCTCTGTAATAATTAATAAAATATAAGAGCGATATTTTATTATAATATTATTGCCTCGATTATTGCATTTCCTAATAAATATTTTTGCTGTCATATATATCTAGAATCAAAAATTATAGTAAAATTTATTACTTATATTTTTTTTACTAAATTTTTCTTTCCGTGTAGTTTATTATTTGATGATTCAGAAACCGGGCACTATTCTTGTGCAGGTGAAAAATTAGAAATTTATCAATATCATTAATTAATTTTTTAAGCATTCTAATGATTTTTATCCTTTAAACAATTAATTGATGATACCGATATCTCTCCTACCGATTCAGTTTTTTTTGGTTGGAACCACCCCCATCATAGTGGGTACTGACAAAAAAAAATGTTTATTATTTTTTTACAAAAGTTAATTAAAAATAACCTGTAACCTGTTGTAAGATACAAATTGATAATTAAATAGGATCAGGTATCTTAAAAGGAAACGTCGAGTGTGGGGTTTGATTTATAGAAATCAAAGAATAAAGACAATGGTATATTATTTCAGAAGATTTTTACTATAAAGGAGAAAGTGTTATTTCAAGCCAGTTCGAGTTAGGATTGATTAATTCAGTTGTTAAATTAGTGACTAGTTGCGATATAATAATGATTGCATAAGACAATCAATTAATGACTCTTTTGTGAACCTAAAAGCTGTATTTAAGCCAAGTGCTTGGCATCGTATATTATATGCGCAAGGGCGTACTATGATAAATTAAAGCAAAGGAAGCAGTTTTTTTAGTTAAAAAAAAATTCTGGTTAAAATATGGCTTCAAATTTTTAATGTTTGTTATGAGCTTTTTCATGGTTTCCCTACCTTTATTTATTATTTTTAATTTTTCCAGTAAATATATATTCTTCAACAAATAACTGCAGAACATCCGTTTTTCATAGTTCACGGTATGTGTGAACTAAAAATGACCGCCGGCCATATCTCAGAAACTAGTAATCGTACAGCATCCGGGTAAATTTTTTTATGACAAAAGTGTCCAAGAGAAAATGCTGGCAATTATTTTTAAGTTCCGCATTTGGTCGCAAGAGGGCGTAATTGAAAAGTTAATATTAAAATTTTACATATCTCCGAAAATTCCACATTAAGGTATATCTTTGATAACAACATTAAAAAGCTTGGACAATTATGCATCATTTTGGTCTTATGCTCATTGGCGTACCGACTTTTATAAGAGGGGGAGAAGCTGTTTAAAGTGTAATTAGTAAAATCGCTGTAACTTTTAAACGACTTATCCGATTTTAGCAAACTGAAGACTGTTTGGAAGAGAAATGTATGCACTTTCATCAAACATATTTAGTTGGCCATAATAGTTCTAAATAAAATGCTAGAGGGCGCAATTTGCACATTTATAACACATTTTTTGATTTTACTCCGAAAAAATAAATCATACGGTATAATTATGATACCATAATCGAAAAGTAGATGAAATTTGCTAGAAAAAATATTTAAACCGCAGCTCAATATCTCCGTTCGTTTCAGCGTTATCGCGAATAGAATAATTTTTAAAATTTCTAATAAAGAATATGTTTTAGAAAAAAAATGGGAAACCACTGATATTTTTCCATGTGGATATTATTTCTGATTAGCCTGGTCAATTCTGCATAAAAATGGTCTCTTGCGTTTTTCTCCTCAGGCACACCGTTCTTAATTAAAATAATTAAATTAAATTAGCTTTATGCATGCCTATTAAAGTGAAGGTGGTCATTTCCACCAATTTTTATAAAACAAAATTTTGCATTATTAATGTTAATAATAATAGTAGAGCTAATTTAATTTAATTATTTTAATTAAGAACGGTGTGCCTGAGGAGAACAACGCAAGAGACCAATTTTATGTAGAATTGACCAGGTTAATCAGAAATAATATCCACATGGAAAAATATCAGTGGCGTACCACTTTTTTTCTAAAAAATATATAAACGCTTAGTTTTAAAAATTATTCTATTGGCGATAACGCTGAAACGAACGGAGATATCGAGCTGCGGTTTTTATATTTTTTCTAGCAAATTTCATCTTCTTTTCGATTATGGTATCATAATTATATCGTATGATTTATTTTTTCGGAGTAAAATCAAAAAATGTGTTATTATTGCAAATTGCGCCCTCTAGCATTTTTTTAGAACTATTATTGACAACTAAATACGATTGGTGAAAGCGCATACATTTCTCTTTCAAACAGTCTTTAGTTTGCTGAAATCGGAGAAGTGGTTTATGAGTTACAGCGATTAACTGATTACACTTTCAACAGCTTCCCCCCCTCTTATTAAAGTCGGTACGCCAATGACCATAAGATCAAAATGATGCATAATTGTCCAAGCTTTTTAATGGTGTTATCAAAGATATACCTTAATGTGGAATTTTCGGAGATATGTAAAATTTTAAAATTTACTTTTCAATTACGCCCTCTTGCGGCAAAATGCGGAACTTAAAAATAATTTCCAGCATTTTCTCTTGGACACTTTTGTCATAAAAAATTTTACCCAGATGCTGTACGATTACTAGTTTCTGAGATATGGCCGGCGGTCATTCTTAGTTGACCACCCGGTACATCTTATAGCGGTATACCACTATCTTTGACCGCCACTGCCAGTAAAGCTGTAACACTAGCAAATATGAAGCCATTTTCCTGTGTTTAGAATAAATCAAATCCCTTGATAGTTTCGTGGCTAAGGAAATAATACTCATTACCCCCACATTAGCCCGATACACATACACTAAGCCAGTGACGGTTCTTTCATCATCATTTGGTCAAATGTAACTTAATATTCATTAAGTTTACAAGCCATCCACTCAGCCAAACTTCGTTTATGTCGTTTAATATTTCCAATTTTATTATTATTACTCCCAAAATATCCCTCGTAACCCACTAAGTAAGTAATCTATTTATAGACGTAACGACACCAACGGCAGCAGAATATCTCGTCTGTTCGCCCCCCGCAAAATCTCCGGTCCGTAGATTTGGTAAAGCAAGAGAGAGAAATAAACAGATGCTACCACTAAAACGAAAGACGATGAAGAACATTATATATATATAACCTCTGTGAGTCATTGGTTGTTGGTTTTTATTGTTTAAATTAAAAAGTTCAGCAAAATGTCGGTTGGGCAAATTATTACACACTTAAAGAAGAGTAATTGTCATTTCTTGCCCTTTTTCAAATTCGTTCACTGCCAGGGCCATTCCCAAGGGGATCTACAGCTTAATGTGGGTTCCGAGCCATGATCCTCAGTCATGCGACATTCCCCCCAAGGGCTATCAACCGTCAGTTTCTTGAGTCAGTGCAAGACCTACCGATTGGGGTATGTGTACCTTCTTCGAAAACCCCACGAGATATCCGACCTCATCCGGCCTGGCTACCGGCGTGAATGGGGTGGGTTGAGAGATGATACATTATACACTCTTCCCCAAATTCTGAAACCTATTAATTTTCGGACATACTTTTTTTTTATTGTAATTTAAATATTAAACAAACTAGTAAGAACAAAATAGGAAGAGTGAATTTGTGAATTCGACGAGGATGTCGATTTATTAAACTGATTTCTATGCTTGTTTTTTTTAATTAAAATTATTCCTTCTAAACCCCCCTCCATCGCTCCCCTCCCCCTCTTCCCTCCCCCTCTCCCATCCTCCTTTCCCCTTCACCCTCCCCCTCCTTGAAAAACTTTCGTCGGACGCTCATTGTAGGGTATTATTCATCCTAATCATTTTGACGCATTTTATATCGATTTCCCTGGATTTACGGTGATCAGTCAATGATCACATGAGACAGGGAGTGAACTTGTTGTAGTTGAACTTTGTGTCTCAGTAAATTAATCGGTATTTTTGTTCATGGCGGAGCTTTAAAATTTAAAAAAAAATGTAATCCTAAGCGATCCCTGTAGGTATTATAAATTAAATTTGATATTAATAGACTAGCCATAAAAACCGTTCGTTTTTTATACCTACAATGAAATTAGATATTAATTCCTAACCATGTAGGAGGGCTGTCCTAATGGCCGACAGCTGGCCGACAAAATGACCTATTGGGCACCAAAAAGGGCTACTATTAACTCGTGCCGCTATTTTTCGCCTTAAGGAATTTTAGGGTTATTATATTTTTATAGAACGGTGTTTTATTGAACCTTGCATAATGGTCAAACACCATGCCAATTTGGAAATATTTGCTGACGATTTAATTGAGGATAATAATGTGCCCCGTTATAAGACCTGTTACTTAAGTGATAAAATATTTTCGTGAAAAAGGTTATTTTTGTAGGTAATTTTATGTAAAATTTTTTCGTAAAACCAACTACTTAGAAATAAACTTAAATACATTATACTCTTAACCAGGGCCCGCTCTAGGGGGCGGCAACCTGGGCCCCTGCCCAGGGCGGCAAGTTGGAAGAGCGGCATGAAAAATCCAAAAAAACACCATAAATCCCCGTTTTGCATACCTACGTTCCTAGGTTATATGAAGTTTGAACCATTCCAATTCCCAGTTAACAAATTTAATTTCCTTTGTTTTGCCGTGCCGTCTTATTTTTAAAACAGTGACAATTTCGACGGATCCCTTTTCTTTTTAATATTATAATAATATCAAGCAATTCCGCAACAAAGCAAGCCGAACAACGCCGGCACCGGCACCGGTACTTTTTTTGGTCATGGCGGCGTCGCAGCAAAGGACAAGCCGGCGAGCGGCGAGGAATAGACAGACAATTTGCTATTGTGGTAGGTATAAAACGAAGAAGGGATGAAAAAGGCGGCAATTTCTTGTTTTGCCCAGGGCGGCGTTATTGCTAGAGCGGGCCCTGCTCTTAACTATTTACTCTAAAGCCACAGCGCGTCTCAGATTCGACGTTTCGTTCTTTGGATACCACCGACAAGTTAAATATAAACCTGAAATTTTAACTAGAGTTTTAGGGACTTTTAATCATCAGAAATTTAAATCATTTTAAAAAAATTTGAAATTTTTACGTTTTGTTATCAAATAAAATATTATCGGTTTTTCAAATTATTATTTCTTACCACTACTTACAGCCCTGTTAATTATTTTTTCTACTGCCACATGGAAATTTGCTGTTTCCTTTACACTGAAGTTCAAGAAAAGTAGGCGATTCCAGTTAACTGTACGGCAAAATTTCATATTCTTACTGTTGCGTTGCGATCTTTAAAAATAAAAGTTCCTATTTTTATAGACAGATTTTCACGAATGCACACAATACCGAAAAACTCTTTTTAGAAAATCACAACCACAAGAATTTTCTACGAATATAACACTGTGATAAAAATGTATCTTTTCTCTTTGAATAAAGCGTCGACCAGTGGCGGCTCGCGGTCTTAAAAAATGGTGAAGAGCTAGGTATAGTGCGGGTACTTAAACAAAAAAAAACAAAAAAAACCCGTGTAATAAAACGACTCTCTTATCCTCATATGTCCAACGACTGAATGGAGTTTCTAACAAATTACAAACTATGTCATTAATTGTGTCCATTTTTAAAACACACAACTAAATAGGTACGTACACTATTGAATTAACTGAAAATAAGAACAAATGTTTTTAATTACACAGTAAATCACATGAAAACGATATCTATAATAATTATATAGGCATGAATTATATATTACAATTATTGTTACAGTAATTGTGTAAGTTTCGCGGAGCCTCAGAATAAAAAAATACCTTAAGGTTAGGCGAACCAATGCTAAAACAATGGTGCATACAACTGATCTACTTTGAAATTACCCTTCATCATAATGCAAATTGTTACATGCTGTTTGCGTGACTGACGTCACGTAACCATAGCAACGGTGAATATCAAAGCCATGTTGGCCGTTGGATCTTCACTTGCTTTGGGACACGGTCGGCTAGGGCGCGCCAAAATGCACGATTGTTTATAATTATTGTCCATCGGAGTTAACCGTGGCCCTCTTATGCATATATTCGGATTAAATTAATATTATTAATTCGAACATAATTATTTTTTAATGGCTAAAATGGTAGCTGTATTGGTACATTAATATTTAATATTGTCGAAAAACTTCCTCCTGGTTTTATTTTTTTTTTGTAAAGAGCCCCTTCACCTACTTCACCTGATAAGCCGCTACTGGCGCCGACCTATCATTCCTATGTGCTATATTCTCACGAATCCGTAAATTTTCCATTAGTTGACAACATTGTTACAAAAATTAGATTTCTCTGGCATTCTTATAAAGTACTGACCAATCACAGTTTCTTGTATTTACTGCGGCTCCACCTTCTTTTTCAATATAACAAACTATATACGCATCTATAATAGTTTTATGAATAATGCAACCTTCTAAATAAATATTCATAGAAAATTAATCTCTAATTTCTAATATGAGGATCTGGCGAAGCGACATAACATCTAGCTTTGGATTCAACGGTCTTGACTTGAGGTTGGTATTTAAAGAACGAAACGTTAAACTTAAAAACTAATAACGCGATCTTGTAGAACACAGTAAACGGCAATAAAAAAGTGTTTTTGTTTTTTTTCCTAAGTCAAAAATAAAGGCGTAAAAAATTAAAAATCAAAACTAAGTATCCGAATATTTAAAATTTTCTTTCACTAAATTATTAAGCCCCAAATTACGCAACTTTGCCTCAATTTAGCCATCTTCGTATCTCTTATCGTTTTAGACCTGTATAGGTTCAAATTATATTATCCGCCATACAGAACATAAAAATTTAAATCTTGCGGCTAATCATGTTAGTTTCTTATTTTCCATTAAAATTACAAAAGATGCCCCGATATTATCTTAAAAATCTCCACTGACGATGACGCCGTGAAATTAGTTTTGTATTTAAAAAAAATGTTATTGCCATCGCCAGACGCAGGTACAATATGTGATACTGTTTTCTTTTACCAATAAATGTTACTAAAAGATACGGATATAGACAAAAGTGTAGGGGACGGACGGGCAAAATGGATAGGGCGGGCAAAAAGAATATTGCGTCGTATGAGACGGCTACGTGTGCGAGGGAGATAAAAAGAGTAACAGGTCCTTTTGAAGGCCTTGAACGATACGCATCAGTTTCCCGCTAGCCGCCGTGGTGTTTATATCGAAGAGTAAGATCGAAAAACCGATTGTGCCAAATAGAGATCCAAAAATCACGGTAAGTTATTTAGTTATTATTATGTTATTAATAATGGTGGATGTTGTGAACTTATTTTGTGACAAAGATAATTAAATTGGGCAACAACTGTAGCAACAGGTTTTTAATAATACTATATGTTCGTATTTTGCAGCGTGATTTAACCTTTTAGTACTGGACGGGCAAAACGGAGCCGGGCAAAATGAATAGTATCCATTTTGCCCGCCTCGATATTTTACTTTCTGTTTTTATTAACTTTCAAGTTTTTTATTTTTCAGATGGTGTATAACTATAAGAGAAAGACTGACAGAGCCAAATGGTCCGAAGATAATTTAAGGCGTGCCATTTTAGAAGCAAACAGAACCAATATTTTAAATGGAAGTCGAATGTATGGCATTCCCTACGCAACCTTACACAGACATGTAAAATCAGGCTGTACAGAAAAAAAGTTGGGTAGGTTTTCAACTGTTTTTACCCCAGAAGAAGAAACCGAATTGCTAAATTATGTGCACAAAATGGACTCTATTTTTTATGGTCTTACGCGGGTAGAATTTCTTAAACTAGCTGGAGAGTTTGCTAGAAAAAAAGGAAAAGGGGAACGCTTTAAAGAAAATGTGGCTGGAAAAGGTTGGTTTAAAAACTTTAAACTTAGACATCAACAGTTGGCACTAAGAGTCCCAGAACCAACATCAGTTGCCAGAGCCAAAGGTTTTAACCGTGAAGCTGTTAACAGATTTTATGATTTGTTGGAAACAATTATGGAAAAACACAATATTGTTCCTGAGATGATTTTCAACATGGATGAAACTGGGATTAGAACAACATCCACGAAGCCTCCAAAGATTTTGTGTAAGTCAGGGAAAAAACAAGTGGGAATAATTTCTAGTAATGAAAGAGGCGTCCTAACAACGGTTGTCTGTTGCTGCAGCGTTACAGGTTCGTTTATTCCGCCATTTTTCATCTTCAAGAGAAAAAGATTTGATCAACGATTATTAGATGATGCTCCGCCAGGCTCTGAAGCAACGATCACCGACAGCGGATGGATCAACGCCGAAAAATTCTTAAATTGGCTCAAGACCTTTATACAAAAAGTACGTCCCACTGAAGAGAGAAAAGCTTTGTTGATTCTTGATAACCACGAGTCACACAAAAGCTATGCTGCTCTTGATTTTGCTTCAAAAAATCATGTCATATTTCTATCAATTCCACCTCACACATCCCATCGGTTACAGCCTCTGGATGTGTCTGTATACGGTCCAATAAAGAGGTTCTTTGAAATCGAAATTAATGTTTTCCAAAAAGAATATCCAGGACGTGTAATTAACCAATTTGATGTGGCTAAACTCTTTTCTGCGGCTTACCTAAAAGGAGCAGCTCCAGCTAATGCAATAAGTGGTTTCCGATCAAGTGGCATATATCCATTCAATAGACATGCAATAAGCGATGAGCATTTTGCTCCATCTGAAGTTTATGAAGCTAGAGCTGAAGAGAGGCCAAATTCACCAAATGAAGAAGATCAACTTTTAATAGAGCCTGAAGAGCCAAATGTTGATGATGCAAACAAGTCAGATATTGACATTTTAAAAGACATTCGACCCATTCCAAAGCAAGTGAATAAACGAAATCTTAGAGGTCGAAAAACACAGAAGGCACAAATCCTTACAAGTACCCCAGTGAAAGAGGAACAACGTCAAAAATTTGAAGCTGCTTCAGCGAAGAGAAAAGTGTTCTTTAAAGATACTTGTATCGCAAGTCCATCACGTTTAAAAAAAAAAAACGGCGTACCCACAACCAAAAGTTACAAAAAACCGCAAGAAATTGAAAGTAGAGACTATTATTGCACGGTGTGCTCAGAGAAATATGTAAGTCCACCTCCAGAAGACTGGATACAATGCTCCACATGCCAGGAATGGACTCATGAACGTTGTTCCTCTTATTCTGGATATGGTTTATACTTTTGTGATTTGTGCGATGACTAACTTTTGATTTTGTTTAAGTATTCTTTTTGCCCGCTCAAGGAATTCGTTTTGCCCGCCATAGTAGGGCACAATGGATAAAAAACATTTGTTCTAAGTTTTTTTTATATAGAGAAAGGATTGTTACTTTTCTTGTTTTTTAATTTTTTTTAATAAAAAGTATGAGTTATTAATTAAAGTTTTTGATATTTGGAACTAAACATTTTGTGACAAGCTTAGCATTTATTTTTTTGAAGCTTACCATATCCATTTTGCCCGTCCGTCCCCTATAATAGACCGATGATGCTAATTCTATAGATTTAATTGTCTAGGATATACACCAACTTTTACCTTGAATGGATGCCCGTAATTATGTCAATCACTTTCACTGGTTAATATTTTATTTTTTCTTATGTTAAATTTTACCATAGATTCGTAAATTTAGCCCTGCATATTTTAAATTAAACATAATGGCAGATATTACCGGATTATGTTAATTTTGTACAGAAATTCAATAGGAATTTTGGCGCCTATTTCCTCATTTTTGCCAAAGCCAAATAAGTTATTATACTTTCAAAATTTTAATAAGGGGTGTAGTCATTATTCCTAATGATTTTAACTTATTAAAAATAGATAAAATCCGTTATACTAATCAGTACTTATTTCTATAAGGTCTTTTAAAATTGGCACTTACCAACTTTCCCATGTAATCATTAATTTTTTTAACCATATAATAAAAATGTCACTTTTAACTAAAAATCCGCATATCAAGGACTTAGCAAGTAACTAATTATTTTTTTTTTAAAGTTCTCGTATCAATAGGCGAATAATTGGAGTAATAATTTACAGGAAGCAATAAAATCGAGCGTTTTGGACAAGTTTTTAAATTCAGTTGAAAAATATTTGTTTATTCTTTAATATTTTAAAAGCTAGCGGGACATAGAAAATATTAGGTCGTGCGAGATCATAAAGAAAGTGTGATGACATGACAACTGACGTTTTTCTGTTGATCTCGGCACCACAGGGCATCAACTCGCCAAACATCACTTTTCCTATCGATTTATTGAAACCTACTTAATAAAAAAACTTGCTCAAATGATGTAAAAATGTCACCTGCACTTGGGCCCAAATATTATTATACAATAGGAAATCAATCGATATTTACATAATATGAAGTAATTTAAAAATAGGAAGAAAATCAGAAAAAATGTAGGTTGGCTAACTAACTAAGCTATTAACAATCATACTACTTAACCTTAGGTTTAGTTGAAAAATAATGATAAAGAAATTCCGGCAAAATTCAATAATCAATTGTAGAATTTTCAAACTTACCCAACATCACTTACAATTTCAATCCAATTAGAAGAACCGCGCCCACACACAAGCTTCGGACAATAACAATAATTTTTCCGAGGACCGTTAATTAATTTCAATAAAAATCGATAAAAAGGTGAAGGCTGCGAAAACGGTATTATACCTACCTGTTGCCAAAGAATTTTACAATGGCGTACTTTATCTATATATGATAAAATGTGTCTTCTTTTCCCAAAAAGAAAATCGAGTCAATTATTCTATACTATGAGTTCAAAGTATATTGTGTATCTGGGAGTAAAAGCAATACAGCGACCATCAATACGGTTTTCGTAAGTCCGGATCAACAGGTGACCTTCTGGCATATGTCACCCACCTTTGGAGCAACACCATCGAACATCATGAAGAATCCCGGGCTGTTACACTGGACATCTCTAGGGCTTTTGATCGTGTTTGGCACGATGGGCTTCTAAGTAAATGGCGATCCTACGGTATGCCTAATGGATTTTGTTTATGGTTAACCAGCTTCCTTAAGAACCGTTCTCTGCAAGTGGCGATTGACGGGTTTCTCTCAGACACCTTCACCATCAATGCCGGTGTTCCTCAAGGGTCCATATTGTCGCCTACCCTCTTTTTACTGTATATTAACGACCTTCTAGTGAAAACCCAAAATCCAATTTATAGCTTTGCTGATGACAGCACACTTGTCTCATCTTTTACCTTGACTCCCCAAACATCCGCTTCCGACGCACATCTTCGCAGGCAGCATGAAGTATTGCGCCTCAACAATGACCTGGAAGAAATCTTGGCTTGGGGTGACAGTAACCAAGTCGAATTTAATGCTAAGAAAACCCAGGCAATAGTCTTCTCCAAAAAGGTTAACATTGCAGAACCGGATATAGTCATGGCAGGACACGCAATTCCCCTGGCGCCGTCTATTAATTTGCTGGGGGTCAATCTGGGAGGTAATATGTCTTGGCATGATCATGTTGCCGCAATTGCCAAGGCAGCTGTACAGAAACTTGGTGTACTTTTCCGCACCAAAAGGTTGTACACACCTCATCAACTTTTGACACTCTACAAAGCCCAGATTCGACCATCATTAGAATATTGCTCTCATATCTAGAGCTGTGCACCCAAGCACACCCTTCGGCTACTGGATTCCATTCAAAGGAGAGCCGTTCGTCTGATCGGCGACCCCGAGCTGACCAAGACCCTCGATAGCCTGGAGCATCGAAGACAGGTTCGTGATTTGGCTCTCTTTCACAGATATTTCCATGGCAGGTGTTCGACTGACATTGCCCACTTGATTCCACCTAGAGCAATGCAAAACAGAAATACACGGCGAACCACTACCGCTCATCCATATGTTGTTCAGCTTAGTACTCCTCGAACTTCATTGTTCAAGAAATCTTTTATCTGAAGAACGTCATCTTTGTGGAATGATCTTCCTGAGGTCGTGTTTCCCAATGAATACAATCTTCAACGTTTCAAGACCAACGTTAATCGCTTTCTTCGCACACGCACCGCTCCCAGAGCGCCTTAAAGGATTTTTCCTACAGTGCAGGTGTTTTATCATAAAAAAAAAAAAAAAAAAAAAAAATACGTTATCGGACGACAATGTAAATTGTTGCATTTAAAAGAAATTGAACATTATATATATAATACAGTAAAGTCCGGATATAGTGAACCCGAAAAGTGCATCAAACTGGGTTCACTATCATCCGAGGTTAACTAGTAAAGAAAAATGGAAATTTGTACACACCTGATGTTTGCTTGCTAAATGGGGGTTATATGTTTGTTTAAAAAAAATGCCATGATGCATATCTACCTATGTTGTTTAAAGTTAGTTTATTTATGTACCAAGTGTGGAAGATAAATTACATTCTGTATAACCTAACCTAAATAAACAGTAGTACTTAACAAAAAATATAAAAAAAACTACTCTTTGATATACAACTCGGGTATTTTGGTTTGTACAAGTTTGTTAGAAAAATTAATGTTACTTATATAGCCTTCAAGGTTACAAAAAGAATTCCAAACTTTTTCGGGAACAATGCGTGATTGCAAAAATGTGCGAATCTCTATCATTTTTTGTGCCATCTCTTTTACTGGAGAAACACTGACCATGACATCTTCCTCATGTGCCTCCTCGTCCAGCTCATCATCACTCAATTCTGCATTTGTCACTGAAAAAATTACATAAATCAGTCATAATTACATATTTTAATGTTAATACTATACATACCTGTTGAGACTGACTGAAACCCCAGGGGATTCCCCGAAAAAGTTCACTATAAACGAAAAATTTATCTTAACCTTAATGAAAATTGGTTCACTTTACCCGAAAGTTCATTATATCCGGGTTCACTATAAACGGTAAAAAATTACATTGCTCTTTTGGGAAATTTTATGGGTATTTGAAAAAGCGTTCATTATAACCGAGTGTTCACTTTAAACGGGTTTGCTATATCCGGACTCCCCTGTATATCATATATAAACGAATATTTTAATAGAAAACGAATTATTTTACTTACAATAAAACCTATTAAATAGTTATAAAATCATCTAGAATTGCTAAATGGGAAGAAAATAAGAAGGTGTTTAAAAATAAACAATTGTATACCTATATAAAAAAAGAAATAATTTTATTTTAAGAAAACTGTACAATCTTTTGCGATATTGTTAATTCCTAATTAATTATTCAAATAAACCGCCATTTGTTGCTAAACAATATCATAAACGATCGTAAAATTCTCTACGAACATTAGCCAGTTGGGACCGGGTAATTCTTTCAAATTGCATTAAAATTGAGTTTTTTAACTGGTCTAAATTTTCAAACCTAACACTTTTATAAAGAAAATTTTTAAAATGGCCCTGGAAGAGACATTCACTTTCTGATTCATCTAAGAAGCAAATATTTTGTAAAAAATATCTGGTGTTGTTAGCTCGCTCCATTATTTCAACACAAAAAAGTGATTTTCGTTATTTATCCCCTTGTAGCAATTATTGATGGCTTTGATACTTGCGTGAATGATATTTATGATTTTTCAAAGTTCGGAGTACTGTGGTGTGATGTGTTTCTACCCCTCGCCCGAGAGTTCCAATGCTGATATTTTTATTTTCTTTGAAGTGAAGTAAAATATTAAAATCTCTTGGGGGGGGGGGGGGGGGGTATACCTAATTTTTTTAAAAAATTGGACGAAAAACAAAACACTTTATTAATTCAACAAAGAAGCTTAAACATAAATTAATGATTTAGTGGGTAACGGCGATGCCTTATTGCAGAAAATTCGTCAACTAATTTGTCTAGGTCAAACTCTTTAGCCATGTTTGGTTCAGATGCCATCAGCATTAATGAACGAAGTCTTTCGTCTCCCATAGTTGTGCGTAGATCGTCTTTGACTCTTTTTAGTACTGAGAAGAACCTCTCATCACTAGCCGTGGTTACTGGAAGTGTACAGATTACTTTTAATACTTTAATTACCTCCGAGTATGATACTGGAAATTGTTTAAGATGGTCCAACATGTTAAGATGTTAAGTGCAGTGTTAGTCTGTGTGGACTGTCCAATCTCCAATGTATTTAACAAGTGTGTCTTTGCTAGTGGCAATTGAGTATTTAACAACGACTTGTAGATTAAATGACCATAAATTTGTAAAAATGGCGAAAGTTCTTTTGCTTCTAAAAAGCAAGACGTGTCTTCTTTTTTAACAAATTTAAAGGCCGAAAGAATAAGGGCATGATTTTCTGAGAGTCTCTGTCCAAATTCTAATAAAAAACGATCGACAACAGCAACATATTCACTGTAAAAATTTAAGTGGTCTGTGCTATCTCTGTGACCAACAGTGGTCTCAACAAAGCTATCCGTTAGCTTTTTTGATAAAACTCGCGTTCGCTGTACACGGGTGTCGGTCCATTGAAAACTGCAACTGCTTGCCAATTATTGCTTGAAGCTTTAAAGTATGCTGTTAAAAGTTTCGTTGGGTCTGCTCGGTAAACCGTAGTAAGTATATTAAAGTTATAAGGTGTTTTTAAAATATGTTTTTATTTGTAAAAGCCAAATTTTGATTTTTGTTGTGTGCGAATACGCAGGGGGGGGGGGGGGGGGGGCAATTGCCCCCCCCCCCCCCAATTGACGCCCCTGCTTACGCCTCAAACGGAATAAATGGAAAACATATCAAATATAATACATAATCTTTTCCTCGCATAGTACCATTTTATCATGGTGACTTTTTCTTCTATTATGTAACTCATAATAATCAGGTAAAAAATTATTACTATTAAAAAATCTGATACTTTTAAATTGCATTTGACAATGGAAAATCACAGGTTGACAAGTACAATCAATGCTGGTGTCCGCAGAATCACCTGTTGAATTCCAATAAAGAACCAACCGCCATCCCATGTAAATAGGTTTAATATTGGATTGTCCAAGATTTTTCAAACTCCGCATGTGCACTCACTACACTCTAAAGTTAGACTCTAAAAAAGTCTTCCCACAACCTCGCTCTAAAGTCAACAGGGAAGCAAATATTTGGACAGTCTAAAACTTGCATGGGAATTGCCATGGTTCCAACCACAATGCATCACCCGGTATAATGTTTCAATAAAACAATTGAAGTAGATAGACTTGATCCACCCATAATTTTCAATGTCGAGTTGTTTAATGCCTTATTATAACGTTTTTTGACATGCACATTGCATTTAAGATGTAAAATTTGTTGTGTTGTGATATTGTGAAATGCGAGAAAAATTTAAATTGAAGATTGGATTTAAAACGACGCCTTTCCGGTTACTTCTCCGGAAATTTTAATTATTCTGATATTGGATTATTAAACCGATATCGTTCAACCGATTCCGAATATAAAAATCATTCCAATATTTATAGCACTAGTGGATTGTTCCTTTTTACTCTTTATTAAGAACTTCTTCGAAGGCGGCGCCGTCGGATCATAATACAATTTAAAAAAATGTTAAACTTTTGTCGTTTATTATAAATATCTTTTATTGCACAATTTTATAACACTTTTTGGTCCTTAATTATTAAAAGGCAACTCCCCCGCATTTCTAAACCACGCTCCGTCACTGAATTATTGTTATACACCGCTTGGCAGTGGCGTATTTAGGGGGAGGGGGGCTACTCCCCCCCCCCCCCCCCCCATTGAGTCTAGGAGCTGGGGTCTAAAAGTCTAATTGTAACCTTTTTCATCTCACGCTTGGACTCTTAATTTAAATCTTTAAATTATGTATTCTTGGATTAGATTACAAAGGTTACAAAGAAACGCTCAGTTTTTAAACTTTTCCTTCTTAAAGTCCTGTTTTATATAGATATTAAGGTTTCAGACGCATATCGTTTTAGTTATGGATTTAGTAATTTTATTAAAGAAAAACGAGTAAAAAGAATAAGATTTTATATTATTTTTCTATTATATACTTGTCGGTTCCGTTTTCCCTATTTTAGAACTATTTTAAATTAACAAAAATATAACCCAATGCAATAAAATAGTTTTACACAAAAACAAAAAATAACCAGGTATTTATTTTTAAATAGAAAAATTAAAGTAAATTTTTTAATTGAAACATTTTTTATGGAAGAAGTGTGGTAAAAAAAATAGTGCGAGAAGAAACGAGAAAGCTTTATTATGAATATACAAAACTGCACTTAAGAAGGAGTATTTCAGAACTTAAGCATTTGCACCAAAAACTGCTCTTAGATCTACGTTCCTAAAATACATTATTTCTGAAAAAATCATCAATTTTGGCGTGGTGAGCGATATTTACTTTATTTTTAATCATGAAAAACCGAGCCCGAAAAACGCTAGTTAAAGTCATACATACGTTTTATGTTAAAATTTTGGATTGACACCAATATTCATATTTTTCACAAATATAAAAAATGTTTTTTTTTTTAAATATAGAGCCATCTAGGAATATCAAAAAAAAAGCAAAAAAAAACATTTAAAAAAAAACAACGTTTTTTTTTCAAGTTCATATTAAATTAAGGGTATAAATGAATAATTTCATTTGTTAATATTCTAAATACCAAATTATTAATCGGGTTCTCCGCCTATGGACATTTCTTTTTCTATAAAGCAATTATGGGTTGCTAAATGATAACAGCAGGGGTTTAAGTTGACTAATGTGGATCTATGTCGCGGATACGGCAGTTACTTTGGAATGTGTGGGTGGCGTAGCATGGAAGCCTGATAGACTTTTTTTTTTGGATTTTATATTTATTATGCAATAAATATAAATTTTTTAAAAAATATTCATGTTCCTGGTTTCAACAACTATTAGACTGGCTGTCAGTGTGTAAAGGGCATCTAAAACAAATCCCAAAGAACGTCATCACTTTAAATGTCATTGAAACAAAACATTGTTGTTAGTAAGTAATTAGCATTGAAATAAATGGATATTAATTTTTATTTCTTTTTCCTATAGCATAAAACATATGTCGAGTAATAAATGTTATTGAAAAAGTAAAAAGCTTCAAGTGTTTTACTAGAATATACAGGGTGACAATTTGAAAACGAACAGCATTTAATATTGCCTCTACCAATAATAGTATGAAAATTTGGCGAAACTCGTCAATTGATATATCGAGGGGGACATTTTTTAAGACATTTGTTGTCGTGTTACTTTCAACCCCCTGACCCCCAGGGCACCTACCCCTAATATTTTAAATGGCAACCCCTATTTATTTTGCCATTTTTGTGTTCCTTATAAAATTCTACATAAACTGTATCATTTTTTTTTTAATTGTGATTATTAACCTCACAAATTAATGAAATGTATCTAATATCGTACTTTAATATTGTACCTACCAATACATACATTCCAAATTCCTTTATTTATTTACATTTCGTCTTCGATATCGCCACAAGAAAAAATAAAACAATTACATTTTTTGAAAAAAAAATGATACCGTTTATGTAGAATTTTATAAGGAACACAAAAATGGCAAAATAAATAGGGGTTGCCATTTAAAATTTTAGGGGTAGGTGCCCTGGGGGTCAGGGGGTTGAAAGTAACACGACAACAAATGTCTTAAAAAATGTCCCCCTCGATATATCAATTGACGTGTTTCGCCAAATTTTCATACTATCATTGGTAGAGGCAATATTAAATGCTGTTCGTTTTCAAATTGTCACCCTGTATATATAAAAAGATGAGTCTTTCAACCTTTTTTTCTTTATAGTAAGTTCATTAAATATTAGATATTTTAAATTGCCAATTATGGAAAATAATTGTCCAAAATCTGGTAAGATGATCACATGGATATATGAAGTTTCTTTTACACTAAAGTGATTGGATAGTGGGCTATTCCAGTTAACTGAACGAATGTAATTTCATCCATCCTAATTAGGATATGAAACTGACCAATAATAGTGGTTAATTACAAGGAAACCAAATTTACATGTTGAAAGTTTACGAGTCGTTTTCCGATAATTAACAAAGTGAAGTTAAGAATACACTCACTCAAATTTGTTATTTTTTATATTTAAATCAAAACATTCATGTCAGAGTTTATGCATACACCAGTTTTTTCTGACCAAACTAAAGATTTGTGCATACATTAATGTCCTTTCTCTTGTCAAAAATCTTTTGCCTAATTGATTCTTTAGTCTTTTTAACTAGTAAATCTTACTTAAATGGTGGAAAATAAAGGTAAGTACATAAAGCCAGATAAAAGAAATAAAATTATAAGATTTCTAGAAAAAAAATTCCATTTTTTAACATTATTATTTTATTCTGGATTACTAGGGCTTGAAAATTATGTTGCAAATATTTCTTTAAAAAAAAAGCACATAAGCAAACCAAGGCTGGCCACAAAAGTTCGGCTGGCCCGTGAGGTCAGACAGGTCCGTCAGGCCCGGCAGGCCCGTCAAACCCGACGACCGAGAAAAATTGTTAGAGACCGAAAACCCCTAAATTTATTAATTAAGCGGCCCGGCTTGACCTAAGCCCGAGAGTCGGGCCGGGCCGCGTGAAGGTTCCAGATGATAACCCGGCCCGTGCAGGCCTCTAACAAGTTAGCCTGTTATAATTTTTTAAAAATTTTTGTAAATTTCGGAAGTTGAGATGTAGAAAAATATACTGTTCAACTTGAGTGGTTTGTCCATATTACGCTCGGAAGTTTGAGCACTCCGCCTACGGCGACAGTTTTGTTGTACAAATTACTATTATGACGTTATATAAACTCTTAAAGGTTTATCATGATGATCGTACTAAAAGGTTAACATTGCAGAACCGGATATAGTCATGGCAGGACACGCAATTCCCCTGGCACCGTCTATTAATTTGCTGCGGGTCATTCTGGGAGGTAATATGTCTTGGCATGATCACGTTGCCGCAATTGCCAAGGCAGCTGCACAGAAACTTGGTTGACACTCTACAAAGCCCAGATTCGACCATCATTAGAATATTGCTCTCATGTCTGGAGCTCTGCACCCAAGCACACCCTTCGGCTACTGGATTCCATTCAAAGGAGAGCCGTTCGTCTGATCGGCGACCCCGAGCTGAACAAGACCCTCGATAGCCTGGAGCATCGAAGACAGGTTGGTGATTTGGCTCTCTTTTACAGATATTTCCATGGCAGGTGTGACTGACATTGCCCACTTGATTCCACCTAGAGCAATGCAAAACAGAAATACACGGCGAACCACTACCGCTCATCCATATGTTGTTCAGCTTAGTACTCCTCGAACTTCATTGTTCAAGAATTGTTTCATCTGGAGAACGTCATCTTTGTGGAATGATCTTCCTAAGGTCGTGTTTCCCAATGAATACAATCTTCAACGTTTCAAGACCAACGTTAATCGCTTTTTTCGCACTCGCACCGCTCCCAGAGCGCCTTAAAGGATTTTTCCTACAGTGCAGGTGTTTTATCATAAAAAAAAAGACCTCTGCTCGGTATCAAACCTGCAAATTTTATTTGTCATTTTCTGAATGAGTTTTTTCATCAACCGTTTTCGTTACACACACATATGATCTGCTTGTTTGAATGGGCCTCTAAGATGACTTCGACAGTGATTTACATTTGTTTCCAGAATCTCTATAAACAATAATCCGATGGGTAGATATAGTCTAAATTTTTTATATTGGAAACACAAAAACGGTTTTTGTACTTACCTACAAGAGAAAAGAAAAAAATAAAGATTTCATTTCGCGATAAAATTAAAAGAAAAACGGTACATGTTTTTGCTCGCATTCTGCCCAAGATTAGCATATTGATCTTTTACAATAGAACTGTTACAATAATACAAATCCGAAAAGACGTTCTCAAATCAAATATACTTCCTAATACTAATGGAATAAACAAGTTGATCGAATTTAAGATAGTATAGGAGCCAATCAACGTGCTATGATGTTTTGATAGAAATCGTGATGAAAAAAATTACTAGAGACAAGTGCGCGTCGTGCGCGTCACCTATATCTTTAAGACAAGTTCAGAGGAGTACGTGAATATTTTTTAATTTACCCTTATTGAAATCTTTAATTGTATTCATTTTACTGGTACCTGCCGTTTCTGACAATAATAAAAAAGATGATGTTAAGTAGTTGTAAAATAAAAATGAATGTTGTTGAAGTTAATACATGAACTAAGCTATTTATTTCATAAGTTCACAAAGAAGCCTAGTGACCTGAAACTTACCAGCGGACGACACGGACCTCGACATTGTATCCGGCTCGAAGGACCAATGTCGAGGCCTGTGTCGTCCGCTGGTAAGCTTCAGGTCACTAGGGTTCTTTGTGAACTTATAAAATAAATAGCCCAGGTCATATATTAACTTCAACAACATTCATTTTTATATATACCGGGTCCGCCAACGTGGCGGGGATGGAAGATTAAATCATTATCGAGGAGCTTATCAAAAATACTAAACCAGCAAAAGGTATCTACTTAAAAGCGGCATATTTTAAAAATATTTTACATTATACAGGGTGGCTCAAAAAAGTGTGGCATACTATACTTGCATTTTTTTAAATAGAACACCCTATATATTATATTATTTTCTAATTCCCTATACAATTCCACGTATATTTTGTATAAAATGTCATATGTCTAAATTCAATTGTTTTTGAGTAATTGACGTTTAAAATATGGCATTTTTTAACTTTGACAGGCTGTAACATTGGAACGGTTCATCTTAGAGAAAAATGGTTTTCACCTCCCTATCTTAGTTTTTTATTCTCTATCCAAAAATACCAACTTCCGGTTTAACATGTTAAACCAAAAAAACGGTTTTAACGGTTTAACATGTTAAACCGGAAGTTGGTATTTTTGGATAGAGAATAAAAAACTAAGATAAGGAGGTAAAAACCATTTTTCTCTAAGATGAACCGTTCCAATGTTACAGCCTGTCAAAGTCAAAAAAAGCCATATTTTAAACGTCAATTACTCAAAAACAATTGAATTTAGACATATGACATTTTATACAAAATATACGTGGAATTGTATAGGGAATTAGAAAATAATATAATATATAAGGTGTTCCATTTATAAAAATGCAAGTTTAGTCCGCCACACTTTTTTGAGCCACCCAGTATAATATAAAATATTTTTAAAATAGGTATGCCGCTTTTAGGTCGATACCTTATGCTGGTTTAGTATTTTTGATAAGCTCCTCGATAATGATTTAATCTTTCATCCCCGCCACGTTGGCGACCCGGTATATAATACTATTTAACATCACTCATAACTGGTACCTTTTTTATTATTGTCAGAAACGGCAGATACCAGTAAAATGAATACAATTCTAAGGTACAAACAGCCGTCCTCCTACCTAATGTCTAGTAACCGAAAAGTTTTTAAAAAATCTACACCTAGCCATCCAGGTACAAAGTGTAAAATTGAATTTTTATTTTTTATTTTATTTTTAATATTTACATATAAGGTATCAGAGGGGAGGTTAGAGTGATAAGCGACATCCAGGGCTCGTTATTCAAAGTTAAATTGACAAGACGTTGTCTTCGGTTTGTTTTCGTATCAATAAAAGATTATTTAAAAGTTAATAAAAAATTCCGTAGTTTTAGGAAAGGTATTCAGATTTAGTTTAAATAATTTCGTTTTAGGAGAAATTTCTAATCATTAACAGTAACTAAATCGATGTTCGTAGTTTTAGAAAAGGAAACATTTCGATTTCATTTAAACAATTTCAATTAAAGATACATTTTTAACTACAAAACATATTTTAAAATTAAACAAACTGTTGTCTGACAAGCGAGCCCCGAACATCGCTTTAGCCTTTCGACCTCACCAATTGAAAATCCGTCAAAACGCCATTTTGCCGAAGCCGAATTTCTGTCTTTTTCTACCCTTAAACATTATAGAATGCCCAGTCAAATTGGTTTTCAACTAATGCATATAATTGTTAAACTGTTTTTTTTTGCC
Organism: Polydrusus cervinus; assembly: GCA_935413205.1. Taxonomy (NCBI): domain Eukaryota; kingdom Metazoa; phylum Arthropoda; class Insecta; order Coleoptera; family Curculionidae; genus Polydrusus; species Polydrusus cervinus. The sequence continues at coordinate 90,120,780 of OW284511.1, forward strand.
GGGTTGTATAAAGATTTTTAACCACAATTAACTAACCAGCAAGTTTAACTGTACCATACATGACATTGGCAGAAATAATTTTCTTACAATTAAACTGGCCAGGTTATCTTGTTTTTAATTTACTATTCAGGCACTTTCAATTGTGAGTAATTAATGCCTGTCAATGTCATTTATGTCACAGTCAAACTTGCTGGTTAGTTAATTGTGTTTAAAAATCTGTATGCAACCCAACGTATTGCGGACCTAAATCGTTTCTCAAAGCTTAAATTCTTCATTTCCTTGTTATATTTATTAACAACATATCGAATATATTTCCATTTTTTCTACGTTCATGTTGCTGAACACGTACCATACCATCACTTCGTGCTGTCAAAACAAGGTCGATAAAGCAAGTGCGATCCCGATCCTTCTGACGATCGTACGGATCGTACTGCCGTCATCAGGATATTTAAGGTGGCCGTAAAATGTTTCTTGTGTTTTGTCTTCCGTAAGACAAAAACTGGACAGGACATAGACGTGGTGTATGACAATATGTTACAATGAATGAGGAAAAACCTATATATTATTGGAGAAAACTTGAAATTCAAATTGCATAATGTGGAGTACATCGAGACTAATTTACAACTCGATTATCGCGACTAAAGAAGCGGTAATTCGTTTACCAACTTGGAAAAAGAGGATAAAGTGGTTTTTTCTTTATATTTCGAGTTATATTAACTTTATGCAAAAACTGTAAAAATAGATTTTGGCCGCAAGCAGAATGATAAAAATTTTTTATAATAAACCTTTTTCTGTGCCATAAGTATTTAAAATCTTATTAACAAATACGTGACCAAAATTAAGGGTAGTTTTCTTTGAAGGTCGGTTTTGCGCTTATGGTTAATTTCGCGGTTATTTTTGTAGAGCAGTCGTCGACGAAGATTGTGTATGATATAAACCATTTGTATAATTTATTATTGCTGTTGATGCACTGACAGCTCCAAGTACAGTTATGTCCACACTCCAACACAACAACAATAGTATATTACATAACAAGTGATAAAAGCGATACTTTTCAAACGAGGATATTTTTAGCACGAGGCGTCAGCCGAGTGCGGAAATTCTCCGGAGTTTTAGAATAATCACTTTTACACGAGTAATGTACACTATTTTTCCTACGATCACAAAGAATTATTAAAAAAGCCCTTGATTTGTGCAAAAAATATTTCAACACTAGTGTTAAAAAAAAATATCAACAATAGTATTGAAATTAGCATACTTAGGATTATGTTCCACTTAATATCTGGTTTCATAGTTTGTCAATAGGCTTTTCCTTTATTTGTAGTTTAACTTTTTCATTTTTTCATATTTTATATATCATAAGAAGAACTAATCCTGGATTGACTTCTAGATTAACCAGAATGAAAAAAATTAAATTTAATCAAGAAATCATAAATTTAAAAAATCCACCCAACGAGAAAGATTTCAATTCAAAATAATTCTATAAATTATTTAATGTTTTTTTAAAAAAAAGTTAAATACTCTTGATGGGATTTGAACCTGTGACCTTGCGATCTGTAGGCTAGAGCTCTATTCTCTACGCTATTGCTACCGATAAAGATTTGTTTTTTAATACATGACACTCTTTTCAGCGCGATTTGTTTTTTCTGACAATAGATTTTCCAGTATATTATTAACATTTTTTATAATTTCAGATGGCGTATTTTCACACTTTAATTCTGAATCATTGAACATAATAAATGTCTGTCAAATTGGCACCATATGTATAAATTAAATAGTGTGCCTTTTTATTTCAACACTAGTGTTGAAATATTTTTTTTTCAACACGCGTGTGATATACGGCGCTTTCTAGCCAAATTAACCGTGCTTTTTTTTATAGGTGGTCGTAGGAAAATACATATTTTTAATTCCCGTCGTCAAATTTCTTAGTTGGCCATAATTGGACATAATAATAGCTGCAATACTTTATGCGACGATAAAGTGCACATCGACAAATAGCGCTTATTTCCTTGTAAATTTTGTGTAGTTTGTCACAGCTAAAGTATCTATAATAGAATACACCATATATTTATTGAAAGAAAGTTTGCGGCAAGCGAACAAGGTGGTGCATCTGTCTTTTGCATTAAAGTATACAGGAACGCCAAAATAATGGGTTCCCTGTGGTTTCTTGTTTCGTCCTTATTAAGATTCATCAGCAAGTCAAAACCAGTAATCAACTCCAGAAACAGCAAAAATACGGTTTCAAGACTTGTTTAAGAAATAAGTAAGTGTTGAAAACACAGTATCGTCCTTTGGAATCAACTCCAATGCAGAAGACAAAGCCACCGGACATGAAATCATAGAACTAAAACACAACCAGGACATGGTAGGTCACACATCTATTATAGGGTACAACATTTTGCGGTTCACTACAACTTTCTGCAATTCGCAGGTTTAGAAATAGATCACACCGAAGTACCCACTAGAATGTGACGCTATCCGTTTATAAGCCGTGACAAGTGGTGATACACAGTATCGCCATCTGTGGGAATCAACTACAATGCTGAAGAAAAAGCCATCGGATTGCATTTATTTTTACAGGGTGGCTCATTTGTCTGACAAAGTAATATACCGTCTCTACTATTAAAGATATTAAAAAAAAGTTCTTATAAAAGTTGTTAGGTATAAAAAATATATGTTCTAAAATTATTTTTAAACATACAGGATGGTCCAAAAAAGTAGGACAATAAAAAGATACACTTTTTTAAATAGAACACCCTATTTATTTTAGCATTTTTTGTTTCCTTACAAAATTATCCATATGACGCCATATTTAGTTTTTTAATTTTTTGCAACGTTGCCAAACAAAATGCAAAATTCTTAAAATTTTGGAAAAAACATGATATAAAAAAATTACCTGTATTTCTTAATAAGAGTATCAATAATCGAAAATTTCTTGTAAGCTCTTAAATTAAGGGATAGAAAAACTGACTTAAATCTTTAAGTACCGAAAATTTGTACAAGGTGTTTTCTGTTGACATCCAAATATACAAAATTTTAAAATACAATAACTATGTTCTTTCAAATGAAACACCCTATATTTATTAGGCTCGTCTGATAGATATTGTAAGTATCTTTTATTATTATTAAGTCGTACCCATTGCCCTAAATTAACTAATTTTGGCAATATTTCGATTTTTATTTAAATTTTCGTGAAAAAATCCATAGTTTTTATTTTTCTAGTAAGCCATGACTAGCAAAGTCAAAACAAATGTAATTTAATATAGTGTTTTTAATATGTGTTTCTAGTCCTAAACTTAAGAGCTTGAAAGAAATTTTCGATTTTCGATACTCTTATTGAGAAATACAGGTAATTTTTTACAATAATGTTTTTTCCAAAATTTTAAGAATTTTGCATTTTGTTTGACAACGTTGCTAAAAAATTAAAAAACTAAATATGGCGTCATAAGGATCATTTTGTAAGGAAACAAAAAATGCTAAAATATATAGGGTGTTTCAGTTAAAAAACTGTATCTTTTTATTGTCCTACTTTTCTGGATCATCCTGTATGTTTAAAAATAACTTTAGAACATATAGTTTTTTATACCTCACAACTTTTACAGAAACTTTTTTTTGATATCTTTAATAGTTGAGACGGTATATTACTTTGTCAGACAAATGGGCCACCCTGTATATAAACTTTTTTCTTCCAATAATAAGTATTTCAATATTGGTAGGTCTGGTGCCCTATCTTTTGTTTCAGATAACTTGTTTTGTCTTTTATACCCAATTTTTTTATGCAATAAGTTATAAAATAATGAAAATAGGACGGCGAAGCTTTATCGTCTCCTGAAAGGATCAAAAGATGTTAAAGATTGTACAAAGAATAAAAAGAATTCGAACCTTTTGAAACATTAAAAACACGTGTTTGAGAGATTTATTTCTGATGTTTATCTGCAATCGAAAAGTAAAGTAATCTATTTGCTTTGCTTTTACGTTTACACAAAGTTTTATGTTATTAGATTAAAAATTAGGTACGGTACATTGGTAACATGTTGCTTGAACTGGTCTAGCAGGTTGGACTTGGTTGAAGTCAATAAATTAAACAATTTAAACAAAAAACATTTTTAGAAAAAAAATTAAAAACCGTTTTTTAAAACGTTCTAAAGAGTACGAAATAATAATATTTTGAGATGTTACAATAGACCTACATTTTATCCACGATACACCTAGGCGCCTATGGTGACGTGCTCCATTTATTTCCTCGTGCAATATGGATATCATAGCCAATAGCCACTCTTGTAGTACCTACAAGCCACTATTATTCTAGACAGTTTTGGGCCTCATATCGTAACTAGGCTTGTCTCTATAAAGATACATTTTAAATAACTCCTCGGCTACGCTATAAACTTGATAACTTATTTACACATCACTCCAAAGTCCAATAAAACAACCAAACCCATACGCAACATAGTTGTTTACCGCCAAACAAAATAAAAAAATCCAAATTTACGCACCTTCACTGACATTCTTCTTCAAAATTATTGTAATAAAACCCTTATTTATTGTCTGTGAACGGTTCACTTTTGAAAAGAAGGTGCAACCGTATAATCAAATAATTATTATCCAAAAATAAAGGGTTGCCAACTGCAGGCAGTCTAAATTAACACCCGACCGATCCAGTTTGCACTTTTCAATAATATAGTTAACATTTTAACAACTGCCTTCGAAATTATTAATGAGACCTTAAATACAGAGGCGGGTGTGTTATACTTTGTAACCTGTATTCACGCATGTCACCATTGGCGTACAAATGATAATGATAATTGTTTTTATTTTTTTTTAATCCGTATCACCCTGACTTCTACTAGCTAGCAACTATAACATATAGCAGCTAAAATTAGACTGTAGCTGTATCATTCCTTGACAGAAGCTGAAATCTTGCATAAAGAACCACATTAGAGGAAGATCAAAATCAAGTAAGAGTAGTTTGTACAACAAGAGTGAATATGATCCATATCGTACGAGGAAGTAAATTGAGTATATTTTTTCTACAACTCAACTTGCCTTTGTCTGCTTGCGTAACAACCCCTTTTTTATGTGCAAAACAAAACAAATAACATACGTAATCTTAAAACTATTAGTTAGAATAAATTTTTTTCTAAAATTGCTATAATTTCGTCTGTTTTATGTTATATTCATGTTCCACCATTTAAGGACGATTTACCAGTTATTTTTCTATATCTGTTGCGTATAATAAAAGCTTTAAGATCGATTGGGGTTAGATTCCCAAAAAATATCGCGGTGGACATATATTTGCATGTCAAAAAAGCAACAAAGGTTGAAAAAAAACGTTCATTTTGTTTGTATACAGTACATGTTATGCATTGAGTCTTGTTGTAATTGTCTAGAAATAAGTTGAAAACTGGAGGTTTTTGAAATAAGAAAGTGCATCTGTACACAAATCTTTAGTTCGGTAGAAATATATTTTGATATTACACCTGTAGTTTTCGACTCTGGGATAAATGTTTTAATTTAAATTAAAAAGAACAAATTTCATGTGACAGTTTTGCATATTTTTGAATTAGCACTTCTGTCAAGTGTAAGAAAACGACAAAAAAAATACAACATGTAAATTTGGTATATTTGTAATTGACCACTGTGATTGGTTAGTTTCATATCCTTACTAGGATAGATATGAAATCATATCCGTTTAGTTACCCGGAATAGCTCATTATTCCAATCACTTGAGTGTAAAGGAAACAGCAAATTTTCATGTGGGATTAATAAAACCTTATTTTATCTCTACAAAAAAGTCAATTTGCAACTTTGGCAAGTATTTTACCTGAAATACCAAAAATACATCAGTAAAAATGTTTTTACTAAAGATTTTCCCAATGCATGATTTCTGTAGCACCATCCCTAAATTTTCCGTTAAAAAGATATCAACAGCCAGATAGGAAAGAAACCCTTACTAGCATCTTCGGACTGGAACAATAAGATCAGTTGTACAATTACGACTTAAGCTTAGTTCAGCGTTGAACCAACCCCAAACTTCATTTTAACAACTACCTTGCATTAGCGAATCCAAACCACGTGATTCAATGTGGCGGTTGGCTGGTAAAAAGCATTATGCCACCCGTTAAATGTCACCAGCAATATTATTTATATAGTCACGTGCACCAATTACAACCCAGTATTTGCCAGCCAGCCGCCATTTGGACACATCGTTGGATTGCCTAATTCTTGTTGGTTGTCAAAATGAAGTTTGAGCATGGTTTAATGTAGAACTTAGTTTAAGTCATAATTGTGCAACCGGGCCTTAGACCCAACGGTTTATCTCTGTAGAACCCTTGCCACACATTTTTGTGTAACCATGTTTATTAAGTGATGATATTTTAACGTACATACACATTGACCGGCAAAAAGTTGGACCCATATGGGAAACTTTTTTGTTATTGAACTTGTAAAAATTTTTTTTTGCTGATAGCCTCTGCATGATCGGTAACCTAAAAACTTGTTTTAACAATAGTCACGTGACTACTCGTTTATCTGGAAAATTGAAAAGTATATATTTTGTCGTGAAAACCTGGTATTAGAATACAAGATATTGAAAAAAATTATTTGAAAAAAGTGTTTAATTTTATGCTTGTGTGCAAAGTTTAAAACAAAAATTCAAAAAAAAAATATTTTTTTTTAATTTAAAAAAATATTAAATGTTACTTTTATACTTCCGTCAATTTAATGAAAATGTGTTAAATAATTAAGAACCAATAATTAAACATATTTTTTAAACATTTTTGTTATTTTGAAAAAATATTATTTGCTAAAATTCGAAAATTAGCTTTTTATCATGTAACTGGGTGCGTCCAGGCCCTGTATCTAGCAACCATATTTACCAATTATAGATATTTCTGAAACAATATGCTGACGAATGGCAGTTCTATTTAATTTTGAACATGTCTCCTAAAATTGCTCTTACCAAATTAAAAATTAGAAAAAAGAATTTTTAGAAATTGATTCCAAGAATTCTTTTTTTTCATTTTTAATTTGGTAGGAGAAAATTTAGGAGATACGTTAAAACGTTCAAAATTAGAATTGCCTTTCGTAAGCATATTGTTCCAGAAATACCTATAATTGGTAAATGGTTGCTAGATACAGGGCCTGGACCCACCCAGTTACATGATAAGAACTTAATTCTTAAATTTAAGCAAATAACATTTTTTCAAGATAACAAAAATGTTTAAATAACATGTTTAAATATTGGTTTTAAATCATTTAATAATTTTCATTAAATTGATTTAAAAATGAAAGTAACATTTGATATTTTTTTAAATTTAAAGAAAAATTTTTTTTTTGAATTTTTGTTTTAAACTTTGCACACCATCATAAAATTAAAATTTAAATACTTTTTTCAAATAACTTTTTTCAATATCTTGTATTCTAATACCAGATTATCACGACAAAATATATACTCTTTAATTCTCCAGATAAACGAGTAGTCACGTGACTAATGTCAAAACAAGTTTTTAGGTTACCAATCATGCAGAGGCTATCAGCATAATTTCTTTTTACAATTTCAATAATAAAAAAGCTTTCAATATGGGTCCAACTTTTTGCCGGTCACTGTATACATATTGGTGACATTTTACCAACCAACAAAATCCCGCTAATCGATTTTTCAGGCACTAAAATCTCCGAACTGGGTGACATTTGAAACAAGATTTTCGATTCGCTAGAAGGAATTATATTTTCCGCTGAATATGAAACAGGTTGTTACAAAATTCTGTGTGTGCATTCCCAGATAATCGCGTTTGAAATATCGTTAAGCGGGATATTGTTGGTTGGCAAAATGTCACTATAGTCTAACACACGGTAACTTAACCGGGCGAAAAATCGAAGAAACACAAAAAATTAGGTATAAAATTTGAAGTCAAGGCGGGCCTAGTTTGTTTATGCTTATAGTTTAAATTTAAATAACATGTTTCTCTGTAATTTTTCTGATAATATCGCAAACTTTTTTCAGCATTCGTTAGGTGGTTTCAGAAACGTGTGTCCGTGTGATACATGAGCAGCTCTAGCAACGACTACTTCAAGTCAATTTCATAGAATGATAAAGTGTTATTTACGAATTATACATTTTTTTATTCGGTGGCATTTTATAATATTATTTTCAAAGTACACCGCGACGCAACTACCTGTATCAAAAAGCACTTCACAGAGCCAATTAGTCCATCTTACACAACTATTATTATATCATGGTAAAATAAGCGAAAGCCTATTCACGAATTTAGTTTTTTTTTAATGCGTATATAAATCCAATTCATCATTTATCATGACACTTTGATATTTTAGACGTAATAACATTTCGTCGGCGAAGTCTTATTAAATATATAAGAAGGCCAGAATTGTTCATTATTTTGTTTAAATTAAAAGTCAGGTTGCCACTTAATAAGATGGATTAAATGGATTACTTTGAGAATTTTTTTTGTCCTACCTAGAATTTGAATTTCATGAAGCAGGTTGAATTGTTGTTTTACCCAGGCGTCCCAACCATGAAGCGACAGTTGCATTTATATTGCTATGAACTAATACAGAATCTAAAATTGTTCATTTCCATATGACACAGAGCAAAGAAAAATTGTCTACGTTTTCCCGAACAGTCGTTTTTTTGAAATCGAACAAAAATGTCAAGTTTCTTGGCTCACTATAATCGAGTTTATCATATTCAGCACTATAGTCTATTTCAGAAAGTTGTAGAGTTATAAAAGCTCATTAGGTATGCAAAGGGACTACAGAGTGACCCAACGAATATTTAAGCCACTTCCATAATTTGGCATTGATTTCATTGCAATATTCTTTATTTTCATCAAGTGCAGGTAGTACCTACCGCCCGGGTTTGGGTCAGTTTATGGGTTTTGCCTTTTGTAATCCATTCACAAACACTGAAAATGGTGTGACAAAGGCGTGCATTATGTACATAATACTAGGTACACTTATTTTTTATTAATCATTATAAAAAAAATATAAAAAATACATTAGGTATACAGAAATGAAATTATAAAAAATCATATTATTCTTCTCTTCGTCATCTGAGGAACTGTCATCTCCTCTTGACGTTATAATTAACGGGTCGACGGTCCGATCGATCAGGTGGTCAAGATCCCATATTTTTTCCTCTTCTTTAATGACATGATGGACTGCTTTTCGCCAGTTGTCTGGTGTCACTTCCTTAATGGCTTAATCAAATAGTAGCTTAACGTCTTTCCTTTTGAATGTCGTTTTGTGACTTGCTACAAATCCTTTCACTTGAGCCCATATAAGTTCCAACGTTTTTTTACTAACCTTTTTTCCATATAAATAATATATATTTATATAAATATTTGTGCACAAGGATATTTTCCGATATATTTTGAACGGGGATCCAATCCCAATTGATTATACGCAACAAACATAGAAAATTAACTGGTAATTTTTCCTTAAATGGTGGCACATAAAGATAACCCGATAAAACAGACGAAATTATAGGATTTCTAGAAAAAAAATTCAATACTTACTAAAGGTTTTAAGGTTATGTTATTTCTACTAACACTATTGCCACTTTTCTTTCCATGTTAACAGTGTTGCTAGTTTGTAAATTGGCGATTATTTTTAAAATTTTAACAAAAGCGACCGTTAAAAATTCATATTAATGCACAAAATTCATTTTTAACTGTTTAAAACGAATTCTACAGCTATTTTGTTGTACTTTCGGAGTTATAATTTATACGCAAGTAGAAATAAGCCCACAAACCTTTTTTTCTTCTGTGCAATTTAGTAAAATCAAAATACCTACGGTTGAGAAAATAAATTGTTCGTGTTTATTAATACATATATTGCTTTTTGTCTATTATTCTGCAAAAAGCCGAATGTGAGAAGGATAGATATATTCAAAAGTGAGTAATGTATAAATATAAGAACTTACCCAAATCGATAAATATGTTACAGTGTAATTGGGTCAATGGGTTTGCCATCAAAATAAATTTTTGTTCAATTGTTTCTTATTATCGTTCTCACAAGTTCATGGCCAACTTAAAAGACAAGTTATGATGCCTAATTTAAATAATTTTTGAAAATTCTTAGCATGAAGTTAAGTCGTAGAAAAAATATACTGTACAACTCGAGTGGATTCTCCATATTGCGCTAGGAAGTTTACTTCCTCGTGCGATATGGACATCATATCCACTCTTGTTGCACAAACTACTATTCTACCCTCACATGGAAATTTACTGTTACCAATACACTAAAGTGATTGAAAAAGTGAGCGTAGCGAACGTGAAGACCCACGAGTATCGAATTTTAATTCTAACCGAGTAGTAGCAGACTATATTTTCTCCACGACCAAAAATACTATTCGCAATATTTGTAATTTCAGGTGGAGTATTATCCAGTTCCATATCTGATTCATCCGATTTTTCACTCATATTTTGACTTGCACTAAAATTTGTCTGCTGACATTGACAGTTTCGAAATTCATGGCAACCTATGTCGTTTAGATCAATTACAGAATATTCATTCCGTATCTTGTTATGGAATGAAAATACACGCTAAACGCATAAGAAGCAAGTGTTTCAGAATAAATATTCCAACTCAAGAGCGAGAATTTTTACATTCTATTATCAAAAATGATTTTGGAATTATTGCATTCAGTAATGGTCATGGAGATATTTTATTATATGCAACATATCGAAAAATATTTGGTAAATTTTCCTTAAATAGTGGGAAATGAAGTTAAGTACATAAAACCTGATAAAAGAGACGAATTTATAACATTTTAGAAAGAAATTAATTTCAACTAATAGTTTTAAGGTTAGGTATGTTTTTCGATCTGTTTTGCACAGAAAAAAAGAGTTTGGTCGGGTTTGTTACACAAACATTCTTAACAAAATTATTAAGTTAGGATTCCGGCCCCCAAGATCGGACAGCGTGTTTACGAACTCTACTTATAACTATAAAAAAATTAATTTTGAAAGAAAAACGTTTAAAAAGATTTGCATTTTTACTTACAAATTATACGGATATAAAACTAGTGAACTCTGCTTATAACCCTGAATCAAAGAAAAAAAATTATAAGAAATAAAAACCGGAAATACTATTATTTTGTTTTATTTTTTAAAAATAATTCGGTACACTTACAATTTTATTACACTCAGTAAGAATCTCTTTATTACATGTTACACCTTTATTAACTTCAAAAGACATAAAAAGTATAAAATTAATCAGAAAGCATCAATTATGAAATAACAGGATCAAGGAATGGGTTGGGTGCAGATCTTTTCCTACTTTTAGATAAATTACACAATTAACCTTTTCTTTCCTAATATTCATAATAATATGATTTAACTTTTGAACAGTCATTATTTACACTTCTCAGAGCGGCAGTCATATTCTTTTAATTATATTATGCCATAAAAGTGAATCCAAGGTGTACAGAATTACAGAACCGAACTAGGATCAGGACCTGAACGAGTCATCAATGTACAAAAGGAACTATACTAGTTTTTTTCTTCTAATCGGAAATAACAACATTTAAATTGTGTTTCCAGAACTTATTTATTTTTTCATAGTATAATAGTAGTTTTTCTACTCCCACATGGAAATTTGCTATTTCCTTTACACTTAAGTGGCGAGAAAAGTAGGCTATTCCGGTTAAATGTGCGGGAATATCTCATATCCATCCTAGATAGGTAATGAAACTGACCAATCACAGCGGTCAATTACAAAGAAACTAAATTTACATGTTACAATAGGATGTACAGTGTTGCAACCTTTAAAAATAAAATTTCCCATTTTTATAGAAAAATTTCACGAATGCAAACAATACTGAAAAAGTCTTTTATTAGCAGATTACAACCCCAAGTGATACTAAAGAATATTCTACAAATATAACACTGTGCGTAAAAATTTCCCTTTTCCCTTTGGAGACAGCGCCGACTTATCATTCCTCTGTGCTTTGTTCTCACGAACCTGGAAATTTTCCATTAGTTGACAACACTGTTATGAAAATTACTTTTCTTTATTTTCTTTGTGGTATTCTTAAAAGTACTGACCAATCACAGTATATTATATTTACTGAGGCTCCGCCTTCTCTTTCAAGACACTAAATTATATAATTAAAATGCATTTGGTACAATTTGTTATTAATTTGCTCAATATAATAAAATCTAGACGCATTTATAATGGATTTATCAATAATGCAACCAGCTGAATGTCCGTAAAAAATTAATTTCATGTAGCATCATTTATCAGTGAGTTTTCCCATAATTAGCTTAAGGTCTCGATAGTCGAGTGAGTTAGGGCGTTGTACTATGGATCCATTGGTCGTGAGTTCGAGCCCGGCAACCGGAAAACTTTTTTTTACATTTAAGGTTTGTAAGTTTGGTCGTAGAAAAAATAGACTGTTCAACTCGAGTGGATTGTCCATATTGCCTTCGGAAGTTTGAGTACGGCGTCGTGCTCAATTTACTTCCTCGTGCGATATGGACATTATATCCACTCTTGTTGTACAAACTACTATTGTACAACAATGGTGAATATGATGTCCATATTGCACGAGGAAGTAAATTGAGCTCGACGCCGTAGGCGTATATTTTTTTCTCCGAACCTTAAACTAAAAATTAAAAATAATTTTTTAAATAGGCATCATAACTTGCCTTTTCAGTTGGCCGTGAGCGAACGAAAAAACAATTGAACAAATATTCATTTCGTTGGCAAATTGATGGATTAATTTTAGGCATCACAACTTGTCTTTTTAGCTGGCCGTGAACTTGTGAGAAAGATATTAAAAAACAATTGAAGAGAAATTTATTTCGTTGGCAAATCCATGGACCAAATTACACTGTAACATATTTATAAATTTGGGTCGTTTCTTATATTTACACAAAATCACTTTGAATATATCTATCTTTCTCTCAATCGGCCTTTTGCAGAATAACAGACAAAAAGCGATATATTTATTAATAAAAATGAACAATTTATTTTTCTCAGCCATATCCATTTTGATTAATTGTTCTGCTGAAATGCATACAAGTTTGTGGTTTTTTTTGCATACATAAGAATACAACAAAATAGCTGTAGAATTCGTTTTGAACAGTTAAACACAGCCTATCTGCATTAATATGAACTTTTATTGTTCGCTATGGTAAAGTTTTTCACAATAATCGCCAATTTACAACACTGTTAACGTGGACAGAGAAGTGGCAATACTATAAAAATAACCTTAAAACCTTTAATAAAAAATTAAATTCATTTTCTATATCTGGTGCGTATAATAAAAGTTTTAAGATCGATTGGGGTTAAATCCTCGTTCAAAATATATTAGAAAATATCGCGGTAGAGCAATATTTGCATGGTAAATAACCAATCATTTATTTTGTAGGTATGTAGTACATGTAATGAATTAAAACAAGTCAATCTGTCAAGCGGCAGAAAACGACTAGTGAAATTTACAACATGTAAATTTGGTTTCTTTGTACAACCACTGTGATAGGTCAGTTTCATATCCTAACTAGGATGCATATGAAATCATATCCGTTCAGTTAACCGGAATAGTCCACTTTTCCAATCACTTTATTGTAAAGGAAACAGCACATTTCCAAGTGGGAGTAGAAAAAAAGAACATTTCCAGATTCCAGCAATTCCAGATCTACCAAATTAAAAACTAGATTGCTCTTTTCTCTATCATTTTTAATAATAAGGAATATAATTTTTGTAATAATCTAGAGCGCCCAATTGCGGTTACCTCTCATAGGTGTAGACTTTTAGATTTTACAAAAAAAAAATCCTGAGATTTTGTATGAGCTGTACTGTTTACGTGGCGAAACGTGATTGTGATCTAATACGACTAAAGAGAGGTTTACCGAGCTTTGTATGATTAGTATACATAGACAATTTGTTAATAACAATAAAAAAAACGTTTGTTAGTGTTGGATTGCGTAACATTTTTTACCAATAATTAACTAACCATCAACGTTGACTGTGACATAAATGACATTAAAAGGTATTATTTACTCACAATCAAAGTTACCGGATTGGTAAACCAAGGATTAAGCTAAGCGGACCACTTTAAAAATATTTATGCAACCCGACAATAGATTTGTAACGTTTCAAGTTTGCATGTTAAATTTATAAAATGTGTAACTAAAATTTTCGTTTTTTTTACGAATATCTTCGGAAGTTCTCTGAACTTTTAAAATTTCTTAAAGGTATGTTAGTCGACTACAAATTGTGTGACTTAGCAGTCCATCTTACCTTTATAATAAACTAAAATTTCACAGTGGTGTTCATAATGTGAATATCCCTAGAAAACATATTATAACATATATTAACTATTCCCAATCACACTAAAGACATTTTTAAGAAGTCATTCAGTTATAACATAGCATCACTTATTAAAAAATTCAAAATCTCTGATTTCTCTGCATCGTTTACCACATTTAAAAAGAAAATTAGATCTACATTATCCCAAAATTAAGGTTTATTCCTTTATTTATGCGGTGCTCAAGTCTTTAGTTCCTATCCATAGTATTTTATGTTTGCATTTTTTACTTTTTTCTTCTTCTTTTCTGTTAAGTTCTTCCCTTCTATTATATGTTTCCTATTTCCACTATTTGTCTCTTTCTATTACCATATTGTACATACATAAGTTAATATTTAGATTTAGTTAGACTTAGGTTAAACTCAGTGTTTGTAGGCCTCAACAGCACCTATGCTCTCGTGGGATGCTGCAAATATGGCCCATTATTTTCTATTTATGTTATTTTAAATGTAATATGTATTTTTGTATTGAAATGAATAATAAATGTATTATTATTATTATTATTATTATTATTATTATTATTATTATTATTAACTTAATCTTGGATGTATCTCTTACGCCCTATATGTTACTTATAGAAATCATCGACTATATTTTTTATTTTAGTATTAAGCTGTTCCGACTCTGGCCTTTTAAACTTAGTATTCTTCGATTCTTCCTAATAATTAAGACATTCATTTTTTAAGTGTAGTGCTGTTAATTACACACTGTCTCGGGTAAGGTGTTAGCTATATTTTATCAAACTTTAAAGTGCATACTTTGTAGGAATGAGTGTCCTTTTAAGGTATAATTTATGTTGCCTTTTGTTGACCGTAAATCACCCAAAATACAATATTTATGTAAAGGGTTGTGTAATGCCCACATTGCCTACAGTTTGAAAATGAGTTTTTAGTGTGAACTATAAATTACGACTTTAATTTGGCTATGTTTTTACAAGTAGCAGGTAGGTCTTCAAAAATTGGCTTTTTGACAAAGTATATCATAACACATTATAACATATTAATTCGATAAATGTATTGGAAACGACGGGAAATTACTAAGTTAAAAGAATATTTTATAGATGTTTAAAAAACATTTCAAATAAATCATTTTTATAATTATAAAAAAAAATGCTATGCTTAAAAATGTCTTGAAAGAATAGTCTCGCTATACTGGGAGTCGCTACGGGTTTTGGCTTTCTGATGAGTCCAAATAAGGACGAAACAGCCTGTCATTGTCTACCTGTGCCCCAGTGGCGGTTTGCGGTCTTAAAAAATGGTGAAGAGCTAGATATACAAACCTTGACTAAAAACCCGTATAACAAAACGTCTCTCTTATCCTCATCTGTCAACACTACACAATTAACTGACAAATAAAAACAAAACTTTTTAATCACACAGTAAATCACGTAAAAACGATATCTATAACCGTAAATTTCACGGAGCCCCAAAATAAATACCTTAAGGTTAGGCGAACCAATGCTAAAACAATGGTGCATACGACTAATCTATTTTTAACTTGCCCTTCATCATAATGCAAATTGTTACATGCTGTTTGCGTGACTGACGTCACGTAACCATAGCAACGGTGAATATCAAAGCCATGTTAGGTGTTTGGTCTTCACTTGCTTTAAGCTAACGGACACGGTCGGCTGGGGTGCGCCAAAATGCACAAGTGTTTATAATTATTATCCTTCGGAGTTAACCGTGGCACTACTATGCATAGCTACATTCGGATTTAAATTAATATTATTAATTCGAACATAATTATTTTTTAAGGGTTAAAATGGTAGCTGTATTATTACATTAATATTTAATATCGTCGAAAAACTTTTCTCCTGATTTTATTTTTTTTTTTTTTTGGTGAAGAGCCCCTTCACCTACTTCACCTGACGAGCCGCCACTGCTGTGCCCCAGGGAACCCACTACCTTTGGAGTCCCTATGTACTTTATTGCAAAAGATAGATCCACCACTTTGTCCGCCTGCCGCTAAAAAAGTTTCTTTCACTTAATATTATAATAAAGTATACCTACCCCATATTAAGAAAAAAATTGCAAAAAATAATAAGGCAATGGAAAGGGTAACATCGGGAAGATTGAGGAATAAACTATGCTTAGCAACCTGGCTTTAGTATAACTGATTCTAAAATTTTTTTAATATTCTGTATAATAATTATCATAAAATACAAAATCACATTTTCTTACCTGGTAACATAAAATTATATTAAATACGGTTTCATAAAAAAAAATGTAATACTCTGTACAATAATTTTTGTGCATTTTACTAACATATATAATAAGCAACACTACCAGTAAAGACATTAATATAATTTATTGTAAAAAATAAGATCAATTTATAAGAGAACACGACATTTTACAAACCCATGCTGTACGGTTTACAATTGCATGCAGTATTTACTCTTTATTAAACAATCTAATACGTTTCGCCTACGTTTAAAGCATCGGCGACGGGTCGTTACTCGTCAGTCTATAAACAGATTTGTAAGTGGATGAATGCTGCGTCGGGCCCCTTTAAAGTGCCTAAATCTCTATTGGCGATGGATATAACACTTTATCAACAACAATGACCATGAAAGTAAAGTAAAGTTTCCTCTCCTAGATTTTTCGCATGAAAATATTTTTCTCGCACCCACATGTATACAACCTTTTCATTGGTAAAAACAGAAATTCAATATCTTGCTTACTTTTTTTGTAATTCGGGTCAAAAAAGCCACTATTTTACATAGCAAATTTTAACGCGGGGATCTATTTTCCTCGTCTCACACTTTACGTTGGTGCTTTTCCGCTTGCCGCAGAACAATTGCGGATAAACCAACGAGCTTTTAGCGTGTTTTCAGTTTCACAGCGAGTGAAATAGAGCCATGAACGTCACTCATTGCTATATCTAATCGCTTTGAATATATCTATCTTTTTCACATTCGGCATGTTGCACATGTATTTTATAAATAATTAATATATTAATTTAATTAAATATTAATAATATATTAATTAAATAAAATAATAAATTTATAAATTTTCGGGGTCACGCCAGAAGATCGATTAAAATTCACCTAACTACTATCAAATTTCTAAAATTAAATTATGACCTCTCCGCCTTTGCATGGTCGGATTAAATTGGTTTTTGTAAAAGTTTTTTTTAACTTTTTTCTTGATATTCCTGGTGGCTCTTTTAAAAAATTTTTTTTTTTATATTTGTGAAACATATGAATATTATTGGTGTCAATCCCAAATTTTTATATAAGACGTATGTATGACTCTAACCAGCGTTTTTCGGGCTCGGTTTTTCATGATTAAGAATAAAGTTAATATCGCTCACCACGCCAAAATTGATAATTTTTTCAGAAATCGTGTATTTTAGGAGCGAACATCTAAGAGCTGTTTTTGGTGCAAATGCTTAAGTTTTTAAATAGTCCTTTTTAAGTGCCGTTTTGTATATTCATAATAAAGCATTCTCGTTTCTTCCCCCACTTTTTTTTTATTACAAATTATCACACTTCTTCCATAAAAAATGATTCAATTAAAATTTTTACTTTAATTTTTCTCTTTAAAAATAAATACCTAATTGTTTTCCGTCTGTGCTGAAAAAATATTTTATTGCATTGGGTTATATTTTTGTTGATTTAAAATAGCTGTAATAAAAGGAAAACGAAATAGACTAATACTAATAGAAAAATACTATAAAATATTATTATTTTTACTCGTTTTCCTATAAAATTGCATCATAAATCAATAACTAAAACGATATGCGTCCGAAACCTTAATCTCAATAGAAAATAGAACTTTTAGAAGGAAAAGTTTAAAAACTAAACGTTTCCTACAAGACCTTTGTAATCTAAGCCAAGAATACATTAACATATTTAAAGATTTGAAGAGTTCAAGCGTGAGACGAAAAATTGGGTTGCAATTAGATTTGCATTTGGGGGGGGGGGGGCTGCAGCCCGGCAGCCCTCCTTAAATACGCCACTGCGTGTGGGAGTAGAAAAAATATTCTTCAAATCCTTTAAAAGAAGTCAAATTAAATATTTACCTAGATATTTACATTTCAAGTTATTCGATTGCTTTCATTAATTAAATTTTAACTAGAATTCTAAGCAAAGATCTGATTGTCTCGTTTATAAAGTGCTGCATACCTAGAAGCAAATTGATGGCTTTCTTACACTCCTACAATAAATCTTGGTGACCTTTCTTTCAACCGTCCTTGGAGATTACCGTACCATGTTAAAAAAAAGTGGGTCGTACTTTTGGCACACTTCCTTAAAGATATTAAGGTACCACATAATAAATTGTTTCGTGTTCATCAGCATGTAAACAAATTCTCCCGTATTGTTGTCGCGAACACGACGTCTATAAAGAATCGTTGTTTCGAAGTTGGTTCGTCTTCTTTACGATTATCTCTTTGGCAAAACTGAAATCTGGGCCTTTTCTGTACTTAACTGAAGTCGCGTGCGGAAAAATGTCACTTAAACCCTATTTCCATGTTGCCATTGTACCCCTTTTTTTTAATGTAATATTATGATCTAGGTATGTCAGAAAGGAGTAGAGTAATAAAATCTCATTAGGTATACAAAGGAACTACAGAGTGACCCAACGAATATTTAAGCCACTTTCATATTTTGGCATGGATTTCATTGCAAAATTCTTTATTTTCATTTGATTGCAGGTAGTACCACCCGAGCTTGGGTCAATTTATGGGTTTTGCCTATTGTTATCCATTCACAAACACTGAAAATGGTGTGACAAAGGCGTGCATTATGTACATAGTATTAGGTACACTTATTTTTTATTAAACATTAAAAAAAAATACAAAATCCATAAACTGCATTATACAGAAATTAATTATAAAAAATCATGAATTCTTCGTCATCTGAGGAACTGTCATCTCCTCTTGACGTTATAATTAATGGGTCGACGGTACGATCGATCAGGTGGCCAAGATCCCACATATTATCCTCTTCTTTAATGACATGATGAACTGCTTCTCGCCAGTTCTCTGGTGTCACTTCCTTAATGACTTGATCAAACAGTAGCTTAACGTCTTTCATTTTAAATGTCCTGTTGTGTCTTGCTACAAATCCTTTCACATTCGCCCATATAAGTTCTATAGGATTTAGTTCGCAATGATATACCGGTGTACGCAGCACAGTTACACTATGTTTTTCAGCTATATCTTCCAGGGCATATTTCATAAAACGATGTTTTTGTAAATATCCTATAGTTAATAAACTGATGGACAATTGCTTTCGAGCAAGAAAAATTTCGCCTCAATTTAACAGTTAATATTTTCTGGACCAGATATGATATCGACCTACGGTTTTGAATGGTTGATAGATTCATCCCTTGGGAAACAATTGTCTATGTTGAATTTTCTTTAACTGTCAGAAAACTTTATATACAGGGTGTTAAAGAAGACGATGATTTTTGCTCCAATTTTAATGGCGTGTAACTTTCACAATAATATTTTTAAATTTTATCACTCTACGTCAATTGAATCACTGATTCATAGCAAAGAAAGTTATTTGTCAAATTTTTGATATCTGCTATATTTTAAGAAATACGGATTATTTTGGAAAACCTTGCTTTATTTCAACTTATTGGTAGCTAGATCTCATTGTGCGTTGTATCATGCAAACTTTGCAAGTGATTATTATACCTTATAAAAAGCTTAATTATGTTTAGTAACAATAGTTGTACCTAAATATTATGATGTACAGTGGCGTACTTATAAACATCTATATGTCCATGGTTTATGAGTATCTCTCAATTTTTTACGATTATTTTATATTGGAAAGTACTCGCCCCTAGATTAGGTCAATTTTTTCTTATTTTTTAGTTTTTTATATCGCACTACAGATATATTATACAGTATGTGTACAAAATTTTAACAAAGATAATTTTTTTAATTTAATTTTTGGAAAAAATGTATTTATTAATTTCTAACACTATACTCATAAACAATAGACATATAGGTGTTTATAAGTACGCCGCTGTACATCATAACATTTAGGTAGAACTATTGTTACTGAACATAATCAAGCTTTTTATAAGGTATAATAATCACTCGCAAAGTTTGCACGATACAACGCACAGTGAGATCTAACTACCAATAAGTTGAAATAAAGCAAGGTTTTCCAAAGTAATTGGTATTTCTTAAAATATAGCAGATATAAAAAATTTGACAAATTACTTTTTTTGCTATGAACCAGTGATTCAATTGACGTAGAGTGATAAAATTTAAAAATATTATTGTGAAAGTTACACGCCATTAAAACTGGAGCAAAAATCATCGTCATCACCCTGTATATAAAATTTTCTAACAGTTAAAGCAAATCCAATACTAACAATGGTTTTTTAAGGGATGAATCTATCAACCATTAAAAACCGTAGGTCGATATCATATCTGGTTCAGAAAATATTAACTGTTAAATTTAGGCGAAATTTTTCTTGCTCGAAAGCAATTGTCCAGCAGTTTAGTTCCTTCTTTATCAAACTATTTTCTTTTTTTTTTTTTTAGTTATCATAAGTAATTTATTGCATAAATTTTACCTGCGCCTATGGCTGACACCGAAATTGAGCCGAACTAGACGGAATTTCCAATTTTATTACTCTACATCTTTCTGAAATAGACTATAAAAAAATTCTTTTAATCGACGGAATGACTTTTCTCATTCTGTAGGCGGTCCTGATTTAATATTAAACAGACAAATGATTTTGTTTTTGATAATATTTAATTTAGAGCGACAGGTGATTTATTGATTAGATCTAATGACTGTGGGTAATTAATTTGAAAAACACGCACTATCACGTCCGGTTGGAATCGACTTACGGGATCGGTTTCACATTTTCATTGATTACAAATTGTATAGACAAATTAGTTTTAAAAATTAATTGTCTTATATCGCTTAGTTCAATCTCTAATGCCTGAATAAATAAAGATTGGTTAAGTAAAAAAATGATGAACGGAAGAGCTTACAGGCCAATTGAGCCAATTGCATTCATATGTCGGATAATGGCTTGTATTATTTATATTATTTTATATAAAATATAGCTCCACTTATGGCCGAGTGCACACCGATCAGTAGCGTAGCCAGAAAATACCCTAGGGGGGGGGGGGGCTCAGTGAAAATAAGTAGGACATTTTTTTCTGGAAAGAGGGATAGTCGGGACTACATTTATTTCATGATATTGTACCTAGTGAAGAAGGCGGAAAAGCGCCGCAGGCGAAAGTTCGTTTAAAATTCACCTATAATTACTACTATCAAATTTCGAAAATTAAATTATTACCTCTCCTCCTCTGCGTGGTTGTATTTAGTATTTGTAAGTGTTTTTTTTACTTTTTTTTTGATAGCTGGCTCTTTAATAAAAATAAAAACATTTTTTATATTTGTGAAAAATATGAATATTGATGTAAATCCAAAGTTTTAATATAAGACGTATGACCAGCATTTTTCGGCCTCGATATTTTATGATTAAAAATAAAGTAAATATCGCTCACTACGCCAAGTTTTTTAGAAATCATGTATTTTAGGAGAGTAGATCTAAGAGCAATTTTTGGTGCAAATGCTTAGGTTTTGAAATACTTCTTCTTACGTGCCGTTGTGTATATTCATAAAAAAGCATTCTTGTTTCTTTCCGCACAATTTTTTTTATTATAAATTATCACATTTCTTTCATAAAAAATGTTTCAATTAAAATTTTTACTTTAATTGTTCTCTTTAAAAATAAGTACTTACCTAATTGTTGTTTGTTTTTGTTGTGAACTTATTTTATTGCATTGAGCTATATTTTTCTTGATTTAAAATAACTCTAAAAATAGGGAAAACGGAACAGACAAGAATAATAGAAAAATGCTATAAAATATTACTAATTTTCCTTTCAAATTGCATCATAAATCAATAACTAAAACGATATGCGTCTAAAACCTATCTCTGTATCAAACAGAACTTTTAGAAGGAAAAGTTTAAAAACTAAATGTTTCCTACAAAACCTTTGTAATCTAAGCCAAGAATACATTAATTAAAGATTTAAATTAAGAGTCCAAGCGTGAGACGAAAAATTTGTTGGTAATTAGACTTTTAGACCCGAGCTTCGAGGCTCGGGGGGGGGGGGGGGAGGAGGATTTAATTTAACTCTTTCGCACATATCCCAAAAGTTTTTTATGTGAAATCTATTGAATACAATTCAATAAGCTTATAAATATAAAACAAGTTGAAGATGAAGATATATTTTTTCACTGGAGGGGAAATCGGCTCGCCTCACACGTTTTTTATTATGAGAATCGATCTCCAAATTCCACTTAAATTTATGTATCATTAAAATCCACACCACGAACTTCTTAAGTTAAGAAACTAAATCATAGACAGTAATAGACACATAAATATGAACTTTTAATGTTCGCTATGGTAAATTTTTTTAAAAGGATCGCCAATTTACAAACTAGTAACACTGTTAACGTGGAAAGAGAAGTGGCAATACTGTAAGTAGAAATAATATAATCTTAAAACCTTTAATAAAAAATGGAATTTTTCTTCAGAAATCTTACAATTTCGTCTATTTTATCTGGTTTTATGTACTCATCTTCATGTTTCACCTTTTAAGAAGGATTTACCAGTTTTTTCTATATCTGTTGCGTATAATACAAGTTTTAAGGTTGATTGGGATTGGATCCCCGTTCAAAATATATCGGAAATAATGTTGCACAAAATTTGTTTCAATCGTAACATATTAGCTTAAAAACCGTAACAGATTGACTAAATAGTAACAGCATTATAGAATTTCTAAGGTGATTTCTAAAAAAAAAGGTCAGCACCTCTATACAACACGCTAAGGACGAACCCGATCGAGCCCGACCTAACTTACCCCTACACAACGCACGCAAACGGCCAACCCAAAAACAAAAGTGATGACTAACAAACCAAAAAAAAAACTTTTCTCCTTCTATTAAAAAAAAATCACACCTCAAGAAAACGTAACAGATTGCTTAAAGGCGTAACAGCGTAACGGATCCTTTAAAAACGTAACAGATATTTTACAAATGTTGCAGATCGGCAAACACTGATCGGAAAATATCACGGTGGACAAATATTTGCATAGCAAGAAAACCAAGGTATGTAAAAAACGTTCATTTTGTTGGTGTATAGTTCCTTTTATGAATTAAATTTTTTTAATAATTATCTAAAAATGAGTGAAAAACTGGAGGTTCTTGAAATACAAAAGTGCATCTGTGCACAAATATTTAGTTCAGTCAGAAAATAACAATAATTCGATTAAAATATATTTTGGTGTTAATTTTGGTCTTATACTTTAGAAAAAAATTGTGTACCTATGCATAAACTCTTGGATAAATGTTTTGATTTAAATTTAAAAAGAACAAATTTAATCTGTCAGATTTCAATATTTTTAAAGTATATTCTAAACCTCACTTCTCTCACGTATCAGGAAAAATGTACAACATGTAAATTTGGTTTCTGTGTAATTCACCACTGTGATTGATCAGTTTCATATACTAATTAGGATCAATATGAAATCAAATCCGTTCAGTTAGCCAAAATAGCCCACTATTTCAATCACTTAAATGTAAAGGAAACAGCAAATTTTCATGTGGGAGTAGAAAAAGTTTATTTTGTATGCCAACCAAATTTTTCGTCTTACGCTTGGACTCTTAATTTAAATCTTTTAGATTAAAAAGGTCTTGTAGGAAACGTTTAGTTTTTAAAATTTTCCTTCTAAAAGTCCTGTTTTATATAGAGATTAGGGTTTCGGGCGCATATCGTTTTAGTTATTGGTTTATGATACAATTTTAAAGAAAAACGAGTAAAAGGAATAATATTTTTCTATTATATACTTGTCTGTTCCGTTTTCCCTTTTTAAGAACTATTTTAAATCAACAAAAATATAACCCAATGCAATAAAACACTTTTACACAAACAAAACAAAAAACAATTAGATATTTAGATTTAGAAAGGAAATTCTTCTTTTGTAATTAGATATTTATTTTTAAATAGAAAAATTAAAGTACAAATTTGAATTAAAACATTTTTTATGGAAGAAGTGTAATCATTTATAATAAAAAAAATAGTACCGGAAGAAACGAGAATGCCTTATCATGAATATACAAAACGGCACTTAAGAAGGAGTATTTCAAAACCTAAGCATTTGCACCAAAAACGGCTCTTAGATCTACGCTCCTAAAATACATAATTTCTGAAAAAATCATCAATTTTGGCGTGATGAGCGATATTTACTTTATTTTTAATCATTAAAAACTGGTTAGAATCATACCTACGTCTTATGTTAAAATTTTGGATTAACACCAATATTCGTATTTTTCACAAATATAAAAAAAAAATTTAAATAAAGAGCTTGCTAGGATAATGAAAAAAAATTTAAAAAAACAACTAAAACAAATTTAATCCAACCATGAAGAGGGGAGAGGTAATAATTTAATTTTCGAAATTTGATAGTAGTAGTTAGAACTTTGGGCGTGGCTCCGAAAATTTTTCTCGGCTTTTCCGCCTTCTTTACTAGTTACAATATTATGAAATACATGTAGTCCCGACTGTCCCTCTCTCCAGAAAAAAAAATGTCCTACTTACTCCAATTAAGCCCCCTCCCGAGCATATTTTTTGGCTACGCCACTGCTAACCCGCTATCTATCAACTGGAAACCTCTCATTGTCATTTATATATATATATATATATATAAGTCCCCTAACAGTTCCAAATTTTTTGTTATCACATCAGGGTGATTCCTAAGTTCCTACTTCTTTTTTAGCTCTGTATAGAAGGCACTTAAATAAACAACATTTTCAAATACCTTTTTTCAAAAAACCCAAAAATAAAGTAATTACATTCATTTATTACACTACAAATCAAATACGATTCTGCCTAACTTGCCCTTTGAATAACATTAAGAAAACTTATGGGTGTAGAGAAGAAACAACCGCACTTTTACGACACTCACAATAAATTATAACCATAATTAGTTCATTGTTTTCAAATTTTACCATTTTCACCAATTTATTTAAATTAATTTGCTTTAGAAAACCACACCGCGTAGCGAATTGCCAAAATAAATAACTGACGACCGATCCGTAAAATGCATGACTAACATACAAAAAACGGAGAAAAACAATATAAAGTAAAGGACTACGTTTTGATTACCAGGCGCGCACTTGCTTTTTTTTACTTCTTTAACTCGGCTATTTTTAAGTTTTTTGAAAAAAGGTATTTGAAAAAAATGTTTATTTTAGTGCCTTCTATACACAGCTAAAAAAGAAGTATCAACTTAGGAATCACCCTGTATAACAATAAAATTTCGATCGGCTTGACCCCGATTTCTTTTACAAAAACCACAAACCACATTACCAATACCCCCAATTAATCGGTCTCTAATAAATTGACTGCGATCACCGCGACGTAATGTACAATTAATGTTTAATTATAAAACAACATATGAAGTACCAAAGATACATTAATCACGGTGTTAAGATATTTTTAAGTACCACCTTTTAAATAAATTAATTCAACTAACGGTACGCAATCTGAAGAGGCCGATCGGACTTTTGTGGATTAATTGCCGAATTTCAATAAGTAATTCGTTACCGTTATCGCGCAATCGATTGTCCACCCTTAAACCAATACTGTACTCGACAATTAGCCTTAAATATATCAGTGTGTATCAGTCACCGACAAGTGGATAATTTAGGACGTGAAAATTGAGTTACAGTGGCGTACAGTTTTTTTCTACCAAGCTTTGTGCTCACAACCAAGACCCTCGATAGCCTGGAGCATCGAAGACAGGTTGGTGATTTGGCTCTCTTTTACAGATATTTCCATGGCAGGTGTTCGACTGACATTGCCCACTTGATTTCACCTAGAGCAATGCAAAACAGAAATACACGGCGAACCTCTGCCGCTCATCCATATGTTGTTCAGCTTAGTACTCCTCGAACTTCATTGTTCAAGAATTCCTTTATCTGGAGAACGTCATCTTTGTGGAATGATCTTCCTGAGGTCGTGTTTCCCAATGAATACAATCTTCAATGTTTCAAGACCAACGTTAATCGCTTACATCGCACACGCACCGCTCCCAGAGCGCCTTAAAGGATTTTTCCTACAGTGCAGGTGTTTTATCATAAAAAAAAAAAACACTTTTTGATTCTTCACACCCGCTCGGTGATCCCAGTCTTTTGTACCAGTTTGTGTAAGTCAACTACAATGGCGGTTCGTCAGGTGTGGGGGCTCTTCACCAAAAAAAAAATAAAACTAGGAGGAAAGTTTTTCGACAATATTAAATATTAATGTACCAATACAGCTACCATTTTAGCCCTTAATAGTAATTTAACCAACAAGTACATTAATAATGGCGATTAATGATCGAAATATTTTAACGCGTGAGCGTAGCGAACGCGTTAATGTTCGAGATCCTTAATTGCTTTTAATGTAAGAGTTGGTTACAATGTTTTTTCGTCGATCGTATTTTTTACTAAAGTGAAGAAAAACAGTTAACAACTTTTATTTTACAATCCAGATTTCACAATTCTACAAACACTAATGACAGCGGACGACGTTTTGGATTGACGTTTTATTATTTTGTTCATTTGTTTGCATGGCTGCCTTTAATTTTAATTACCAAAATCGTGCATTTACAGAAAATCATGCATTAATAGGGGTCATTAATGAATGATTTTGGGAAATCGTGCATTTACAGAAAATCATGCATTAATAGGGGTCATTAATGAATGATTTTGGGAAATCGTGCATTTACAGAAAATCATGCATTAATAGGGGTCATTAATGAATGATTTTGGGAACGTTAATATCGGATGTAAATACACGGTCGACGGAAAAAATAATTATGTTCGAACGAATTAATATTATTAATTTAAACCGATTGTAGGTATGCATTATAGGGCCACGGTTAATTCCGATGGACAATAATTATTATAAACACCCGTGCATTTTGGCGCGCCCCAGCCGGCCGTGTCCGTTAGCTCAAAGCAAGTGAAGACACACAGCCATGTTGCTTTGATATTCACCGTTGCTATGGTTTAGTGCCGTCAGTCACGCAAACAGCATGTAACAATTTGCATTATGATGATGAAGGGCAATTTAAAAATAGATCCGTTGTATGCACCATTGTTTTAGCATTGGTTCGCCTAACCTTAAGGTATTTATTTCAAAGCTTCGCAAAACTTACGGTTATAGATATCGTTTTTACGTGATTTACTGTGTGATTAAAAATCATTGTTTTTATTTTTCAGTTAATTCAGTAGTGTACGTACACCTACCTAGTTGTGTGTTTTAAATATGAACCCAATTAATGACAGTTTGTAATTTGTTGGAAACTCCATTCAGTTGTTGGACAGATGAGGATAAGAAAGACGTTTTGTTACACGTGTTTTTAGTCAATGTTTGTTTAAGTACCCGCACTATACCTAGCTCTCCACCATTTTTTAAGACCGCGAGCCGCCACTGCAGAGGCGTGCAATTATACAGGATAGGCAAAAATTGCATTTAAATCTAAAATTTCCCTTCCGTGGCATTCAAGCCTCTAAATTTCAAATTTTGTCACAAAATGTCTTGTTTCTGAGTTTGTGGAAAGAACACTGATAGAAGAAGAATAAAACTACATTATTTGTAAATGAGTTCAACACGGTGGTCTTTACGTAAATATTATTTTAAAACATCGTCATAAAATTTGGTTTTGCGTTTTAAATCCTGCAAAGTCGCTCTCCAGAGAGATTATTGTTAATAAGTGTGTTTCTCCCTGGGTGTTTCGTAAATAGTAATGAATTCTTTTTAATCCAGAACAAGATCGTTATGCAGATGCGCTGCTAGCCGAAATAGTAACAATTAACGCCTTCATATTTATTTGAATGTGAAATCACACATATTGTACGTAGTGGTCCAAGAGACAACCTACCCAATAAACTTAAAATGAAACGGATTAATTGAATTTTGATAAAATTAGGGGCTTTTGAAAGTCAAGTACTTTTTTAACTATTCCATAATGAATGGATGATGTGTAAATTTTTAACCCCTTTTAAGACTTAATATTTCTTAATGAAAATAAATTTCTGATACTCTCCAATATCCAAATTTATAAAAAAAACTAAATTTTTGTATTTTTTTATATTTTTGTATGTCATGTCGTTGATTATAGCGTATACCACTAGCCGCTTTTGAGTTAAGCCGCATGCTCAGGGCTACGTTCTGTCTCGACCAATCAGGCCAGACTCGCAAAGAGGCAGGAAGAATCAGCTTGTTTATCGTTTTTCGAGGATGAGGAGGGTGTAATCTACGGGCCAGACATCGCAGACTAAGTGACAGTGAGACTATTTTGTTGTGAGCCACCGTTGAAACTTTAAAGTTGTTTCTTCGAAACCCTGTTTTTCGCGCTTGCGGAAAGTACTTCGGTATGTTTAAATTATCATAATTTAATGATTTTGGTCTTAAAAAGCTCAGAATACAAGTGGTTATAGCCCCCTCTAGAATCAAGTATTTTGCGATATTACAGAAAATGTTACGGCCCTTAAAATAAAAATAAAAATGGCAAATTTTCAAAAAAAAAGTTTAAATCTCGCGCCATTTTAACAGTTACTCGAGTTTTGACTTGATTCTAGTGGGGGCTATAACTACATGCTTACAATTGAATAATCTGGGTCAATTTTATTTTTGTCCTGAATAGAAAAATTTATTTGAATTCCGCCAGCAAGTTACGTTTTTTTTGAGGGGGTAACTTCAGCACCCGTAGCACAAGTTTGTCATTTTTTGGGGGTTGAAAAATTTTTTTTGGTACATCTTATCTTTAATAAAAAGAATTGAAAACTTGCTTTTCTGCATTTGTCTTATTATCCCCAGAAAAAAATCGTAAAGAAACGATGAAAATAGGACCATCACAGTAGAAATCCCTCTTAAAAGAAAGTAGGTTAAAAGTAAGTTAGAGTGCACATTTTAATTTTTAAATTCAATAAGGAAATGAACAATTTCAGGGCTACCTAGTCGATATAAAGTCGTTGGATCGAACAAACAAATTCCAGATGAGGAGGACAATTCTGACAACTTAAATTACCATAGAAATTAAATAGTACATTATAAATTATAGCGTTTCAAATTACCAATGTGCAGCTTTGTTTTTCTTAGTTATGATCGGCAGGAAAAAGTGTATTGGAAAGTTTATAGACTTTGAAGTTAAATTAGCTTATAACTCGTGATTATTGTTGGTTATATGGGTAAACAGGACCGTAGATAAGAGGGATTTAGGGGGTGTTACCTTTTTTATCAGGCTATGACGCAACTTTAGAATATATTATAACTATTTTATTTAGTTTAAAATGTTATGTTCGAAAAAAAAAGTGATTTATTTTGGGAAAGGAGTTAATCTATCAATGAAGTGAGTATGTATGAAGTAGAAACTTCCAGCATCAGCGGAAAGTCCTTAAAGTTGATTATACTGTATTTTATTTTATTATGCGGAGGTATTCCTGATATTACTGATAAATTGCAAAAATACAGGGTTTCAAAATTTTTTAAAAAAGTAGTAATTTTTAAATAATTAATAAACCAGTAGAGATTTTTAGGTAAAATTTGGTGAACTAAATAAGAAGGTAAATATTACTAATTTAAAAGAATAATGCACTTTTAGGGGTAACCAGTGGCGTCGATAGAAAATTATTCTCTCTGATATTTTTTATGAAAATTCTGTTACGCCACTGATTTTTGTTTATAGATTCTTACTTTAATTGTAATAAAAACGCTGTCCTGTAATTTTTTGATACTGGGAATGATTTAAGAGTAAATTATTTTTTTAAACATGATTAAAATTATTAGCAATAGGTCAGTTATTCGAAATTGTAGTTTCAGCACAAGCAAACGTTTTTATAACGAATGACTCTTTCGTCTCTACCTACTAATAAACAAGTTTTTCCTCTTCCAATCTCCATCTGTGAACACACTGTAGATGCACTACTTTGTCCGCCTGCCGCTAAAAACTCTCTTTCTATTTTACTCATACAAACACTAAACTATACTACTTTATTTTTTAAACACGGTATTGTATTACGGATAGCGCGGCACCCAGTGGGCTACTGCAGCGCAATCTATATTTGAAATTACAAACCAGTAGAAAAAGTGTAGGGATGCGCAAAAACGTTCCTTATACTGGATGTGTTGGCCTAACGTACTTGATTTATTGTTACTTATGTTTCACGTCTGATGACTATCTTTTGCAATGAGTTGATTCCTACAGATGGCGATACTAGGTTTTTATCATATATATTTATTTTTAAAAATATCTTGAAGACATATTTTCGCTGTAAATCGAAGAAATCGTCCATAATTCTCAAAGAGTTGAGACCGTGACTTTGTTGTATTTTACTTTTCCTTTAAATATTTTCGCTGTATTGGTTTACTTTTTACTTTAAAATCCTTTATTGTCTAAAGAAATATAATCTTCCTGACAAAGTTATTAAGCCTACTACAATATTCACTTATACATATAATATACTTAATATAATGCTAATGGCCAATGGTGTACCATATTACCGAAATATTTATATATATTATAAGAAAAAACATACAACAGTACTACAAAATTAACAACACAAAAACCTTCACAACAGTTAAAGGTTATAAAAATAAAATAAAGCTCAGTCCAGAACTAACAGTTCATAGTCAAGGGACACAAAACAATTAAAAACGATCATCAAAAAACTCTAAAACGGTATAGTAGACTTTCTCTAGCAAAAGCCCTTTCACAGCCGATTTAAATTCTTTAGGGGTTCTCAGAGATCTAATGTGAGCTGGTAAGTGGTTAAATAGTTTTTTCTGCCAGTATAAAAGATGGAATTTTTTACCAGAGAAGTATGGGGTATGGGCAACTGCAAAACTTTCACTTGTCTCGTGCCATTGTGATGTACCCTTAAACTATCTTGGCTCTTAAGTTTTTTATACATTAAGCAGGCCGTCCCAAAAATGTAAATACAAGTAAGCAAATAATTTGTGTTGTCCAAATAACAGCCTACACGATTCTCTTGCTCGTGCCCTGCACACATACCTCACAGCTCGCTTCTGATGTACAAATTTTGAATTCAAGAGATACTGACTGGAGTTCCACCATATCTCAAATGAGACTCGATAAGAGCTGAATATACCGATCGGATTGTATTTACATGTAATTCCCTCGATATCACCCTCAATGCAAAACACCCTGAAGATATTTTACTACATTTACTACGTTTGTAATATGAAAGTTAAACGTCAGGTTACTATCTATATTTACACCGAGGAACTTTACATTGGAACAGTTAGATACTAAGGAATTATATTTAGGTAGACATCACCAACAGCACAGTTAAAATTTATTATATTAGTCTTTGAAACGTTAAAAGTGAGAGAGTTAGCATCACACCAGCCCTTAACTCGCTCAACATCGTTAGATATCATATTCGTCAGTTCTTCCGAGTTTCTGGCATGCCACAGTATAGTGGTATCGTCGGCAAATACTATAAATTTACCTAGAATCCTTAAGGACACCATGCCATTAATGTAAATTAAAAATAAGATAGGACCCAGTACTGACCCATGTGGCACACCCGCCCCTATTTTACATTTATTCGATTTTATCCCCCCACCCCCACACTAACAATTACAACTTAGAGAGTTACCCCTAAATCCATACCTCTCAAGCTTCCGCAGCAGCACTCCGTGATCCACACAGTCGAAGGCTTTTGAAAGATCACAAAGCACAGCCGCGGCCGCTTCGCCCTCGTTAAGGTGGAGGTACTCGCCAGTACTCTTGTCGGCTTGAAACCCAAACTGATTAAAACTCAATAAATCATATTTCCGTAGAAAAGCCACAACCCTGTTCTTAACTAATTATACAATTTTTTTGGCGATTGTAGAAATTATTGAGATGGGTCTAAAGTTTAAAGGAGAAGTCGCATCTCCACCCTTCTGAATCGGGATTACAATTGTTTTCTTTAAGTGAATCGGGAAATGTTCCTACAGAAAAAGAATAATTTATAGAGTCAACTAACGAGTTGAGTGCAGGTTCCGGTAGTTTCTGCAAAACTCTAATAGATATTCCGTCCAATCCCGAAGCGCTCTTTTTTTATATCAAGGAAGGTTTGTTTAAGTTTATCCAAGTTTTCTGGGGTAAGAAAGAAGGATTGTGATACAGACACATGATCTAAATATTCCAATAGGTCGCACCCCGCAGTAATATCTTTAGCCAGGTTCTGAGCAACAGAGCAGTAAAAGGCGGTACATTCGTTAGGCTGGATGTCAGTTTAAATGCTCACGTTCTTTCCCTTCCCCCTAATATGATTAACAATCTTCCAACTCTCTTTTTACTTATTAGAAGAAATTTCTATTTGCCTTTCAAAGTGAAGCGTCTTTGCCATTCGAAGTGTCATCCTGTAAATTGATCTGTATTTATTAAAATAAGAGATAAAAAATGCACAGTCAAGAAAGTACTTGCGAATATGGTGGAGAGAACGAAGATTTTTGCTAGAAATCTTAATTCCCTTAGTGATCCATGGTTTCTCCTTTTTTTATTTTTCAACTTCACCATAGGAAACGAACGATCAAAAACTCCGGTTATTAGTTCATGGAATGTTTCCAGGGGATCCCCAGAGTCAGCACCTGGCCAAGTAATAGTTAAGCACTTCCTATAAACACATCAAAATTTCTTCGCGAAAATATTCTACCTAGCCTATTTAATCGCGGGGTTCTCTGTACCTTGGTTAGTATATCATAAACTATGGCATCGTGATCAGATAGACCCGCGTTTACATCAGTACGATAGGAAACATCATCCACACTGGTACAAACATAGTCCAGAAGGGACGAGGAAGTAGCTGAAAATCAAGTAGGCATATCAACATGCATCCCTATTGCTAAAATCTATATTGAAATCTCCAGTTAATATTTCAATATAGATTTTAGCAATTTTGGAAATAATGCAAAACATAGATGCATTACTTTGTCCGCCTGCCGCTAAAAACTCTTTTTCTCTTTAATATTCTCCAATTTCTGTAGAGTCCAAATATTAAAAGTTTAAAAAATTTCATTAATAGACATGGCCAGTATTCTGACTCAGAGAACGCAATGTTTTTGGTGTAAGTTAATATAAAGGTATAAACATATTTTTGTATGGGACTGGTAACCTTGGAGAATATTGATCGGGTGCGCTTATTAGAACCAATCAGGTGTCTCGAAATCTAGAAGTTGTTATCACATATGCAGTGGCATGAAAAAAGAAATGTTGAAGAATTTAATATAAATAAATTTGTTATCTACAAAGCGAACCAAAAAAATTGTGAAAGTTCACCCTTCGAAAGTATTTTTCCCACCTTTATATCCTACCATTTTTTGAAAATAGCCATACTGCTCCATGATTACGGCCCTGGGCTAAGATCTCATAAACAACAATAATAAAACCATACACCCACCGTAAGTAATAAAGTTTATGTAGATAGAGTAGTAAATTTACTTAGACGCCACCCCTTTTATCGACTATGTTACAATTATTAATAATTAATTTCAGGAAATCGTTACTAAATATCAATTTACTAAACAAGATCGCCGTATTGGACAACAACTATGAAAAACCGTAACGACTAGTAAGTGATAATAAATAATTATTGCGTTACATATCAATTGGAATTTTTAAATTTAAAATAATTTAATCCAGTCACCAATAAATTGGAAATGCATCGTAATAATATACGTCAGCCAGTGGCGTATATTACACCGTCGCACCGCGGAGGGTCCAGCCATCTAGGGGCCCAAAAACCCAACGCCATCCACAAATATTCTAAAAAATGTAAAGAAACGTGAATCATATTTTTCTAGCTAGTTTTCATTTGTAAGTCATGTATTTTAGACGCTTCCTCAAAAATTTTAAAAAATCCGGAGCACTCAATTTTGCGTACCTAGATCTGCGCCCTCACATACCATGGCAACTAAAAAAAAAGTGACTTTTAAAAAAGTATCTCGGCTCTAAAAATCTTTTTTCTCTCAAAAATAACTTCTAAAAAAAATTCTGACCCTCCACACGCCTTACAATTTTCAAGGCTCACAGTAAAAAGACACCCATTTGGTAAGGTTTAGGGGGGAGGGGGGGGCGAAACTGCCTTCGCCCCCCTGGATCCGCGCCTGTCCCATACTTAACATCCACGGGCCGCAACTGCTCTAGACTCCTTGTTATAAATCTCACCAAATACCATGGTTGAAAAAATGATTTTAGATGTTTTCTTACATTTTTTTCTAGGACTGCAAATTGCTTTTTTTTGCTTTTAATTAATTATTCGTAAATTACCAAAGCAAGTTAAATAACATTTTTGGCAATTATAAAGGACACTAATACGAACCGAAATATGCATTAAATTACTTTTATCCAGTGGCGGCTCGTCAGGTGAAGTAGGAAAAAATAAAACCAGGAGAAAAGCTTTTCGACAATATTAAATATTAATGTACCAATACGGCTACCATTTTAGACCTTAAAAAATAATTATGTTCGAATAAATAATATTAATTTAATCCGAATGTAGCTATGCATAATAGGGCCACGGTTAACTCCGATGGACATTAATTATGAACATCACTCGTGCATTTTAAAAATATATCAGTGGTATGCAGCATTGTTTGAGCATTGGTTCGCCTAACCTTAAGGTATTTATTTTGAGGCTTCGCGATACTTACCGTTATAGATATCGTTTTTACGTGATTTACTATGTGATTAAAAAGCTTCGTTTTTATTTTTCAGTTAATTCAGTAGTGTATACGTACCAGTGGCGTAGCCAGATGGGGGCGCCCCCCCCCCCCCCCCCCGAAATCCAAAAAAAAAGAAGATATAAACTATAATTGGGCGATATAAAAAATCTTTGACGGCAACGCTATCAATAACGCGTCAAATAAAATAACGAATCATCCTCCCAGTAACTAAAGCTTCAGCAAAAAGACGTTTTTCCACTTTAAAAAGATTAAAAACATATTAGAAATCATTCAGGTGAAGATACAAGTTCAGCTTTAATAAGTATTCATAAAAAAATCCACATTGATATATGAAACAATCAATATATTTTGTCAAAAAAGGCGACGAATCACGGTATAGTTTTTGGCAAAAAAATATGTTGTGCTTTAAGTTTATGGTTAATTTTTGTTTCTTCAATAAATAAAAAATATATCTTATTTTTAGTATTTTTTTGCTCAATTATGCCTATTTCATGAAGAATTTTTTATTTAACAAGTATATATTATTATCTGTTTTATATTACCTATATTAGTGTATTTGTATAACTCACTACAAGTTTCTTTAAATGTATGTATTTTTTTATTTTGAAATTTTTTTGATTGTCCAAAAAAGGGTTTTTTGGGCGTGGCACCCGACAAATTTTTCGCCTTCGGCGATTTGCCTGCGACGCTGCTTCGTCGGTTTCCCTACCCATTGCCCCCCCCCCCCCCCCCCCCCGAAGTAAATAAAATTCTGGCTACGCCACAGGTACGTACCTACTTAGTTGTGTGTTTTAAAAATGAACCCAATTAATGACATAGTTTGTAATTTATTGGAGACTCTATTCAGTCGTTGGACAGATGAGGTTAAGAGAGACGTTTTGTTACACGGGTTTTTAGTCAATGTTTATTTAAGTACCCGCACTATACCTAGCTCTTCGCCATTTTTTAAGACCGCAAGACGCCACTGCTTCTATCACACTTTTTGAGTTACCCTGTATATGGGAAGATATTTCCCGAAATACACCCTATGATACAGTGTCAGTCAGCATATTTATAAATAACTTAATTCGTATAGGTGCTGTGGAAGCCCGACGCACTATTGTAGAACCCTGTACATTGCGTAAAAATAATTAGCCCCTAGGCAGTTCTTGGTGTTAATTAGTAATTTTTTATTTGCCATCTTACAAAAGGCACAAATGCACTATAATTACCAATAGAGGTCACGGTAATTTTCTTTAAAAAATTTAACTAGATGTACCGTCATACTTTTTTCCCAAACCTAAAGTATGCCTTCATTATTGCGGTAAATTGTAGGTACTAAAGATATACCTACAGATAATTTTTTAAGGTTTTAAATTTAAAAAATCACCGTATAATTAAATTTTGGCTTTAGATTAATAAAAATCGAAATATAATAACTCGTGACCCTGAAGGTAACCCCGATTTTATCAATAATATGCAGTTATCAGATTCACAATTTATTCTCGATGCCAAAACGCATCTCTGCCGTAGATTTTTAAAATTGATAATGTCAGCACGTGTGGGATTATAGTTTTTTGGCAGTGCCGTCTCAGGCGACTGAAAATGTTGTAATAAATTAAAAATGTTTTTTTAACAATAATTACTAAAAGTATAATTACGCAAAGGGGAAATAAAAGGGGGCTTGTGAACGATACGTCCTGGGTCCAGGTTCAGGAACGGAACATATGAGGAGCAACTGTGCAAAACGCATTAAATCCATTTTTTATAACTTTCAAGGTAAATATAAAAATGTAGTGCTTTTTAGCCAATCTATCATTAGAACAACCCAGTTTGATGAAAGCGCGATAAATCAATTAGAAATAGCCATATTAAAAACACTCAGCTAAGCAAAACGGAATAATTCCAATGCACGTTTAAGCAAAGTGCAATAAATCCAATTCGCATTTAAGCGAAGTAAAATAAATCCAAAAAAAGATTATTCATTTCTGCCTAAAGCGTTTGCATTCTTTTATTTCAATAATCTTATATATCTAATTAATAATTATTTCACTGAAGTCTTAAATTTTATTGGCCTTATAAAATAATGTAAACTTAATTACTTCAAGCAAAACGCAATAAATCCAAACAAGAAGTAAGCAAAAAGAAATAAATCCATACTAACCTAGCAAAATGGCATAAATCCACATTCTGGTTAAACAAAATGCAGTAAATCCACTAAAAAATATACCATATTGTCTTGAAAATCGAAAATTTAGAAAAAAAAGGAAATATTCCTTTTCAATCCTATTACATAAATCATTCTGCGCCACATGAAAATCTTAGTTTTTCTTCTAACTTACTTTGCTAGTTTTTTAAGTTTTATTCAAAACAACATATTATGGATTTAATGCGTTTTGCACAGTTGCTCCTCATATGGAAGGGACACTTGATATATATGAGTTGGTTTGAACAAAAACTAAAATCATTTTAAAACTAAAAACGAGCTGATGATAAATAACAACCAATAAAAATAATTTATTTGCCTACATCTACATAAACACAAATTGCCTACACTAACATAAAATGTTAGTATTTTAAAATTTTTGAGTTTTTTGAAAAAAGATATTTGAAAAAGTTGTTTATTTTAATTATTAAATTATTAAATTCTATATACAGCTAAAAACGAAGTATCAACTTAGGAATCACCCTGTATACAGGATTAGTCAACGATAGGGTAATAGTTATTTACGATATAAGTGTTTTAAAGATTCATATTACAACACGAGATGTTAAAGTTGTCAAACGAGGCGTCAGCCGAGTTTAATAAAACATCGAGTGTAGTAATATGAATTTACAACAAGAATATTGTACAAAATTTTATCTACTTTTATCTATGAATAAAAATATTTTGCAAAAGACATTTTTTAAAATAAAAATGCACCTATAAAAATGCACCTGCTATTAGGTTTACTAATCAAGTTTTTTATGTTACCTTTCGCATAGTTACTGTTTCGCATGGTTACTGTCGAAACTTTGTCAAACAAATTTAAAAATATAAAAAGCGTTTTTCAAAAGGAGCGATTCTGATGGAAGTTTACCCTCTGATATAGAAGCAGCGGCAAACAAAGCGATCTCAAGTTTAGTTCCGACAAAATCCAAGGCGCAGTATGGGTTGGAGTATCAGAAGTTTGAAGATTGGTGCAAAGCTAACAAAATAAAGGAAGGTGTCTGAGAAAATCCTTTTGGGTTATTTTTCCGTAAAGCAACGCTCCCAGAAACCATCTACACTATGGACTCACTACTCGATGTTGAGAACTATAATTTCAGTCAAGATATAAGCAGATTTTCTCAACTAATCGCATTTTTGAAAAGAAGTTCAGAGGGTTACAAGGCCAAAAAGTTTTCACAAAGGAAGATGTATGTAAGTTTCTTGGTACTGCAGATGATAAAACATATTTACTTATGAAGTTTGTTTTGATAATCAACATTTTAGGGGCCTGTCGGCGCGAGGAACTAGCTAAGTTAATGTTGGATCATATTGAACACAATGATTTGAATATAAAAATTGTGAATCCATTCTCGAAAACCAAAATGATGCGAGAATTTGTTATAACAGAAGGAAATGTGACAGGTGTCAACTGTTTAAGTATTTTTCAAAAGTATGCTAAACTTCGTCCTCTTAATGCAACTCACAGGCGGTTTTTTGTATTCTATGGAAAAGGAAAATGCACCTCCCAGCCTGTCGGAATTAATAGTTTTGGAAGTATACCAAACAAAACAACAAAACTTGGATTGAATAATCCCGAAGGATACAGTGGACATTGTTTTAGGAGGTCCTCAGCCACCATTCTAGTTGATGGTGGTGCAGATATGCAGAGGTTAAAGCGTCATGGGGGCTGGAAATCCTCTTCTTCGGTAGAAGGCTACGGTGAGAATTCTTTAGAAAATAAGAAACAAATAGCAAAGATGATCATGGGGTCAGACACGGATTTAATGATTGGCAATTCGAACGTAAAGGGCTCCATCACATCCACTTCTGGTATACAAATTTCTAACTGTAAAAAGTGTATTATTAATGTTTATAATAAACCTTAAGTGTTATATTTTAATTAATAATTGGTAATTAATTAATTAATTGTTAATAATAAATCATTCTTCTAAAAAGTGTGGTTTTATTTAACAGCAAAATTTTAATAAAACCGTTTTTTCCATTATTACTAAATGAAAGTAGATAAAGGAAATTTGTCCATATATCTTTTTTTTACGTCTGTCAAACCATGTGTAAGAAATTTAATAAAAATTAAGTTTGACTATATAATATATACAACAAGAGTTAACACTTTTTTATAAAATTGTGTAACCACTATTTTGTAAATTTGTGATGGATTAATGTTTTTGAATAAAATAAAAAAATATTACTAAATTAAAAACGCTTCAGCGAATAAAAATTATTTGGGCACTACCAATATGATCCAATTGTAGTAAGTAAGAAGAAATGTTGACAAGTGCCTCAACGAAAAAAACAATAAGGATTAAATGTTGCTTAACTTGACCCAGTACACCTCGTAAAAGTTACAACAAATAAATATTTAATGCATTCGGCGGGTTCCTGGAAGCGCCTATTTAAAATGCTATGAATGAATTTATAATAATAATACGGTTGAAGTAAGCGAACATTTAAATGCAAATATAATAGAGTCATTCTAGGTAATGTGCGCTTTTTGGTATTCTCGGCTATCAGAGATTTAAAATTAGACTTACAAACTGTACAAAGTTTGTTCTTGAGTAATTTTTTTAGTCCTTAACAAGTCATTTTATATTTTGCTTAGGTGGTTTTAGGGGTTTAGGCAATGGGTATAAGTCAATGTATGTAAACCCGGTTACTGAGTCTGAATTAATTAGTATTGTCCAAAATTTTAAAAATAAAAGATGCGCAGGAGATGATGAAATTCCACTATTTTTATTGAAAAGATGTATAAACAATATTATCATACCTCTCACTAAAATTGTAAATTGTTCTCTTTTGGAAGGTAAATATCCAAGTACATTAAAAACGCGTCTGTCATACCCTTATACAAAAAAGGTGATACAAATAACTTGGAGAATTATCGTCCTATAAGTATTTTGCCATCGTTTTCAAAAATATTTGAAAAGGTTTTTTATAATCGACTTAAGCAGTATTTTTTGTCAGCTGATTTATTTTTGAATTTTCAACATGGGTTTTTGCAGGGTCGATCGGTGAAAACAGCTGTTTTTGATTTTATTGAGAGGACTGTGGAAGCCCTGGAGGAAGGAGATTTGGCCTGCGGTCTTTTCCTTGATCTCTCTAAGGCTTTTGATTGTCTCTCTCATACAGATTTATTGGATAAGCTATATAAATATGGAGTGAGAGGTTCGGCATTGTCGTGGATAAAATCCTACCTAAAAGATAGAACCCAAAAAGTTGTTGTTAAGGATAAGCATGGTCAACAGTTCGACTTTGATAAGTTGAAAAAAAACCTTGGTGTACCACAGGGAAGCAATCTAGGGCCACTTCTGTTTATTATTTATCCAAATGACCTACCTACAATTTTATTAAGCCCACTTGTATCCATCGTAAATTATGCCGACGACACCAATCTACTAATTAGAAAGAAAAATATCATTGATTTATTAATTATCTCGAAAGAACAATTCTTAATAGTAAAAAATGGTTCCACGACAATGGCCTTATTCTCAATACAGAAAAAACCCAATGCTTAATTTTTAAGACATCTAGAAATAAGAAAGATACTCCCAATTCTATTTTATAGATAGTTCCAATGTTGATATTGTTGAGACTTGCAAATTTTTGGGTATGCACATCGATGCAAATCTTAAATAGAATACCCATACAGACGCCCTTTGTAGAAACCTTGCCACATCTTGTTATATGCTGAGAATAGTGTCTAGATATCTAAACTTTAGTATTTCTCGTATGATATATCATAGCAACTTTTTATCCTTACTCCGTTTCGGTATAATATTCTGGGGTCACACATCGGGTTTGGGCAAAGTCATTATCTATCAAAAGAAAGCTTTAAGAATTCTACTAAACATGAGTTATATTCAGAGTTGTCGTGGAGTATTTAAAACGCAAAAATTGTTCAAAATTGTAACAACTCTGGGTATTTATATTTATGAATGCATTTTGTTTTTCAAAAAGAATCAAGGTAAATTCACTCATTTAAAAAAAGAACACACACATGATACGAGAGGTAGACTTTTTGATTATAATTTTCCAAAACACTCTTTAACATTGACGGAGCACAGCTGTCACTATGCTGCCATCACTTTTTTTAATATTTTGCCACAGCATATAAAGTGCATAAATAATTTAAATAATTTTAAAAAAGAATTATTTGTTTATATTAATAATATTGAACCGTATACAATTCAGGAATATCTTGATTATAAAAAACAAAATTTGTGATTAGGTACCTGGTATAAATTTAAGTGTATTTTACAATTTTTTGTTGTTTGTAGAATTTAGAATATGTATTTTTGTAACATTTTATGACGTATTTCAAACTTTGTAAATTTTACAAATTTGTTTTGAAATAAATGCTTATCTATCTATCTATCTGGTTTATCTACTGTTTTAAATTTTTCCACACAAATCCTATTTTTAATAGTCCCTATCCCTTACAGCACCACTTTCTGCGCTCACCGTCGTGTCATCCACTGCAGTAAGTTCTTTTCTCCTTTATTTGAAGACAAATCAAAATTTAAAAGACCTTAAATTTTTTTTAATACAAGTTACTCTCCACAATTCTTGTCCTTTTATTTTAATTACATTCGACTTCATCGATAAACAAACTGGTAAAAAATGAGGTGACATTCTTTGTACTAAGTTTGGTAGGTGTAAAAGGCTACGTCTAAACCTGATTCGGGAATTCCAGGAAAGTACACTTGTCCCAATTAAAGAAAGTGTAACGTTACTGTGGCGTTAAATTATACACCATAAAATAAGCGTATATGCGTTTCAGCAACTAATACGTTTATTTATTTTCAACACAGCATTGTATTACGGATTAGTGAAGTACCCAGTGGGCTACTGTAACACGATCTATATTTGAATCTACGAACCCGTAGAAAAAGTGTAAGGATGCGCAAAAACGTTTCCTATACTGATGTGTTGGCCTACCGTACTTGGTTTATTGTTAGTTCTATGTTTTCACGTTTGATGGTTATCTTTTGGCTTGAGTTGATTCATACAGATGGCGACACTAGGTTTTTATCATATATTTGTTCTTAAAAATATCTTAAAAACAAATTTTCGCTGTATTGTCAATTGCTTACAACTTTTGGCTTTCTGATGATTGATTCCTCACTTGAACGAAATAGCCTGTCATTGTCTACCTGTGCCCCAGGCGTCCCTATGTACTCTAATGCAAAAGATAGTTGCACTACTTTGTCCATCTTGCCTGCCGCTAAAAACTTTCTTTCTACTATTATTTGTGTTTTCTTTTATTTTTTTGTTAAAACAAACACCACTTTTTGAAAAGATGATAAAAGTTTAATTTTTAATA
This sequence comes from Polydrusus cervinus, assembly GCA_935413205.1. Lineage (NCBI taxonomy): Eukaryota > Metazoa > Arthropoda > Insecta > Coleoptera > Curculionidae > Polydrusus > Polydrusus cervinus. Next base: position 90,163,363 of record OW284511.1, read on the forward strand.
AACTTAGCAGGCCCCACCTTATATACCTAATTCTGTACGGAATAATAAGTATTTTGCTTACTTACCCACTGAGCTTAGTTACCCCAAACAGCTCTAATGCATTTAAATCGAGGGCGTAGTCACTCATCTACATTCATTATTTAATCACGCCTAATATAGATCGTCTCAAGAAAACAAAGCTAATATAAATTTCATTACGCAGTGGATTAGTCATAGATGTAGTTGCTTATGGTTTAGGTTATAAATTACACAATTTACAGTCAACTACTCTTTCTGAACACTAGCTATTATTTATCTCACATGCATTTTTCTTTTTATAACGTATGGCTGTTCTAAATCTTCGTTGTATTCCTACCCATGATTCTCATAAAGATCCATCCCATTGTGTTATTCGATTAATGTCTTATCAGCCATATATATCTTTATTTGTAAATCAGCAGTTCCATACGATTTCATAAGATAAGTCTTCCTTACCAGTAGCAGCTCCAGAGAAAAATTTCATTTCGGGGGGGGGGACAAGTTGGTCCGATATTTTTAGGGTGGACACAACATCAAATATACTCCCCCACCCCTAAAACTGGACCTAATATATTCATTTGGGTGGGTGGTAATTGTGTACAACCGGGCTTCAGTAGGCTAGATATGGCGTTAGATTATTATTAAGTGTAGTAGATATGTGTCCGTAACAATAATTTTCCTTTGTATTAATTTACGGCAAAGTTTACTTTCTTTAATTTTTAGTGTCTTGTAAATGTTGGACAAAGAAGTATTTGAGAGAATAAGAAGACAATATGATAACGATGAAACAATAACATTACTAAATTATTCAGCTCGAGAGATACTTAAAGAAGTCATGCTGACTAAAACGAAACTGACAAGCTAAAAAGACAGAAAATACTGTGTCTACTAGATTCTCTGATACTGTGTCTACTGGATTCTCTGCGATTGTGGCCAATCTTGAATTGGTGAGACACCAAAATAATTTTCAATAAAGATTTTTTTAAAATCACAAATACAATACTCCAACTCAGGTGCACCTGACCATCTCTGGATGCATGACCATCATATCATGTGGACAGAAGCTGATATTTTGCATAAAAAACCACACTAAAGAATGTTCAAGGAAGCTGGTACTATACATCAGAACCCAGGTTGTTTTAATAATATCTAGAAACATTTGGTGAATGTACTCTTAGAATAACAATGCGCATGAATATGTTCCAGGTCCAAAATTACTATCAGTGACTCATCGCTTTCTTCTAGAGAGTAGCGAGTTGTACGAAGTCAGACAAAAAAACTTAGGGAATATTTTTAAAAATCGATAATCGAGTCATTCGCAAAGGTCCTTAATAAAACTATTTGGTGGTATACGAAAGATACCCATCTAGGGATAAATAATCTGTCACAGAAAGCATAAGTTCGCCATTATGGAAACGATATTCCTTGATTTCCTAGGATAAAACAACCTTTTTGGTCAATCGTCATTCATATTATTATACATAGGTACAGGGTGCTACAAATTCGTGTGCGTACAAGGGGATCTCGAAAACGGTAAGAGATACAAAGATGGTTAAATTGAGGCAAAGTTGCATATTTTGGGGCTTAATAATCTGGTGAAAGAAAATTCTAAATATTCTGAATACCTTCGGAGAAATCCGAAAAAAACCAAATTTTTCGTTTTGGTTTTTAATTTTTGGCGCCTTCATTTTTGACTTGGCCAAAAAACAAAAAACACTTTCTCATTGCCGTTCTTTATGTTCTACAAAATGGCGTTATTAGTTTTTAAATTGGACGTGTCGTTCTTTAGATACCAACCTCAATTCATTTTTTTTAAATACGGACCTGGAATTTTTAAAACAGTTTTAAGGACTTCTAAGCTTTGGAAATTTAATACAATAATAACGTTTTGTCATCAAATAAATCAAATCAAATATAGCTTTATTGTCATGAGATCTACTCATTGACAAAGCAAGGAACTTAAAATTATTACAAAACTTAAAACAAATTAAATAAATTAAAATCTAAAATACATTGACCAGTTAAACACCCTAAAACAAACAAAAGACCCTCAAAGCGATACCTCGAAAAATGCATTTATTGTATCTGGCTCTCTCGGTTAACAATTTTTTTAACATATCACTAGTATTTTAAATTATACTTTCTTTACTATTACGGCCCTGGCAATTATTTTTAGGATTACATAAATATTAAAACTACATTATGGTGTTTAGGTCGTTTATTTTTTCGATAAAATTTACCGTCCCAATACTCTAGGAAGTAAGCAGGTTTTTAAGGCATGAGAAGTTAACTCTTATTTTTATCTAGTTTCATTTAGTAATATGAATTTTACAGTTCTGTAAATAGTTTTGTAAGGGTATCTATTACAGCACTAGTGCTGTAATAGATGCCTTTACAGCACTAGTGCTGTAATGGAAAAAAAAACGGTTTTATTAAAATTTTGCTGTTAAATAGAACCAGACTTTTTAGAAGAATGATTTATTATTAATAATTAATGCCGATTATCATAACAATCTTCATAAGTAAATATGTTTCATCATCTGCAGTACTAAGAAACTTACCTTCCTTTGTGAAAACTTTGGACTTTTTGGCCTTGTAACCCTCTGAACTTCTTTTCAAAAATGCGATTAGTTGAGAAATCTGCTTATATCTTGATTTTTCTTGACTGAAATCATAGTCCTCAACATTAAGTAGTGAGTCCATAGTGTAGATGGTTTCTGGGAGCGTTGCTTTACGGAAAAATAACCCAAAAGGATTTTCTCAGACACCTCCTTTATTTTGTTAGCTTTGCACCAATCTTCAAACTTCTGATACTCCAACTCATACCGCGCCTTGGATTTTGTCGGAACTAAACTTGAGATCGCTTCGTTTGCCGCTGCTTCTATACCAGAGGGTAAACTTCCATCAGAATCGCTCATTTTGAAAAACGCTTTTTATATTTTTGAATTTGTTTGACAAAGTTTTGACAGTAACCATGCGAAACAGTAACTATGCGAAAGGTAACATAAAAAACTTGACTAGTAAACTTAATAGCAGGTGCATTTTTACAGGTGCATTTTTATTTTTTAAAATGCCTTTTGCCAAATATTTTTATTCATAGATGAAAGTAGATAAAATTTTGTACAATATTCTTGTTGTGAATTCATATGACTACACTCGATGTTTTATTAAATTCGGCTGACGCCTCGATTGACAACTTTAACATCTCGTGTTGTAATATGAATCTTTACAACACTTATATCGTAAATAACCATTATTATTATTATTTTATTTATATAACGTATAACGTATATCTTAAGTCCTATGATTTTTGCCTTAAACCTAGGCCGAAATAAAGTAAAACAGAAAAAAAATAATGCTCCCGAGTGAAGAAAAGGTAACTGGAGTGTTAGTCTAGTTATGTTACTATGATGCTTTTGTGTTTGTTTCAAAGACATTTTCAAAAATTTTTTACTGTTTATAAGGTCTGATGATGCTAGTGGCAGGAGAAACATGTAACAAAAATAGACAAAATATCAAATATCAGACCTCTTTAAGTAAAAATAGGCGGATTCTTCAAATCAAAATTTTTTTTCTAGTTTAACTCTAAGTGTTCAGGATCGTAATGATATAAAAAGATAATTTGAAAAAATGTGTGATTAGATGATAAAACAGCAAAATTTCAAAAACCTTTAAATTGTATTAAATTTCTAAGACTTAGAAGTCCCTAAAACTGTATTTATAATTCCAGGTCCGTATTTAAAAAAATTGACATGAGGTTGGTAACTAAAGAACGAAACGTCGAATTTAAAAAACAATAAGGCCATTTTGTAGAACATAAAAACCGGCTATAAAAAGTGTTTTTTATTTTTTCACAAGTCAAAAATGAGAGCCCAAAAAATTAAAAACCAAATATTGAAATTTGTGTTTTTTTCGGATATCTCCGAAAGCATTGGGAATAATTACAATTTTTTTCACCAAATTATTAAGCTCCAAAATACGCAACTTTTCCCTGATTTAACCGTCTTCGTATCTCTTACCGTTTTCGAGATCCCTTTGTACGCACACGAATTTGTAGCACCCTGTATATGTATAATAATATGAATGACGATTGTCCAAAAAGGTTGTTTTATTCTATAAAATCAGGGAAAACAATCCTTTCATATTCAAAGAAGTAGTCCAGTGTTTTTAGTTTTTAGGTCTGATGATGCCCATATGTTAGGGCGAAACATGTAACCAAGTTATTAAATTTTAATGCATGATTGAGACTTTCGACTTTGAGTTTCCCCATTTTTAAAAATCCTTTCATAGTTTCCATAATGGCGAACTTATGCTTTTTGTGACTGAGATTATTTATCCCTAGATATGGGTATCTTTCGTATACTTACCACCAAATAGTTTTATTAAGGACCTTTGCGAATTACTCGACTATCGATTTTTTAAAATATTCCCTACCCTTTAATTGCACCACTGTTCCATGTAGGAGTAGCAAACATTTCAATTTCTATATTCAGTAATTAATTTATTTCATATGAATTTTCCTTATCATTGATCTCGACATCTAGACCACCCATTGACTACTATTCTCCACGGTTCAGATTATGTAAAATACAATGACATTTTTAAAACATGGTTTATGGTTTATAAACAAAACGCCTTGATCGATTTTATTTGTCCATACTTATTAGGAACTTTTTTGGTTTTAAGGTTAGTCTAAAAGTGTTATTGGTATCTAAACTTTTATCTCAAATTAAACAATCATCTTATAATATATTAATAATAAAAAAAAAATAAGCAGCTTTGAGTTCTCCTTTCTTTCGTCGGATCCTAGCTCTACTGATGAGCCATGATATGGAGAAACGCGTCTAGGGATGGATCTGACGAAATGAAAGGAAATTCTTTTTCTGCAGTTATTGTTTTCGGTTTAATAAACCGATGCGAGTTAGCGTTGCCTAGCGGGACTCCTCTAATTGTGACGAATGTCTTTACAGGTGATTTCCTGTTAACATTTTTTACTTATTTCTATAAGTTTGTTAGAGGTTCTGGTATGCTCAAGAGTGTATAACAACGACACAGATGGCGCTCCGTGCCACATCTTACCGGTGTGTGACACCAACAGCTTTGAGTTCTCATTTCTTTTGTCGGATCTTAGCTCTACTAATGGCGAAACGCGTCTAGGAATGGATCTGACGAAATGAAGGGAAATTCTTCTTCTGCATTTTAATATATCTTAAAAAGGGTTACCCATCATTAATAAATATTTGCCTACACCATAGTTCTCATGGGCGTACAGGGGGGAAAGGGCAAAAAATGACCACTATCAACATTTTAACAAGCAGTTAATACTTTTGGAATGGCGATAGAACATTTTATTAACGGCAGAGGGACCAGTTTATTTTGGAGGGGCGATAGTATTTAAAGATTTTTTTTCTCTGCATCGCGTTAATGTTCAAATGTTTCTGTGGACGCTCAAGATAGGTCTGGCCAATTTTCCTTTGCTTTCTAAAATATGGATGAAACAAGGTAAGTGGTTAAGAGTAGGCCTTAGAAACGTTAAAATGGTTCAATTCAACCTGCTTTATAATATAAAATTGACTTACATGAGAAAAATATGTCTCTTAGGGCTATTTTATTTACAACCTGTCAAAAAAAATGGAATTTCTCGATTTTTTCAAATAGCAACCCATCTTCATCTTCATCTTTGTTTTCTTATAATAAAATTCTTCATTTAATTTCCTGTCTAACGGTGCATCACAAGTTAATAATTATTTCAAACATTCACAGATACAACAATTCCTAATCACTCCACACACCCCAATTCCCACAAACTTGCAGCATAAAATCCATGATACATAGAGCCTTTACAGTTCCTTTAAATGAAGACAACCGCAAAAAATAGAATTAAACACTATAATAAAAATAGCAGAAAATAACGGGTTTAACGCAAACATCATTCATTCTTTATTAAATAAAAAACAAAGACAAATAACACTAAACAAAATATACCCACACATAAAAAGTAATGAAAAAGTAGATATTCAAAATTAACATATTTTGGTCCAATTTCAGATAAACTCGCACACATAATCTCAAAAAACAACATAAAAGTAGCATTCACACCAGCCCAAAAAATTATTTTTTTATGCCAAACAAAAACCAACCCACTTAAAAAATCAGGAGTTTATAGGCTAAGTTGTACAGAATGTAATAGCTCATATACAGGGTGGCCCATTTGTCTGACAAAGTAATATACCGTCTCTACTATTAAAGATATCAAAAAAAAGTTTTTATAAAAGTTGTGAGGTACAAAAAAATATATGTTCTAAAATTATTTTTAAACATACAGGATGGTCCAAAAAAGTAGGACAATAAAAAGATACTTTTTTTTAAATGGATATATTTATATATTTTAGCATTTTTTGTTTCCTTACAAAATTGTCCATATGATGCCATATTCAGTTTTTTAATTTTTTGCAACGTTGCCAACCAAAATGCAAAATTCTTAAAATTTTGGAAAAAACATGATAGTAAAAAAAAACCTGTATTTCTCAATAAGAGTATCGAAAGTCGAAAATTTCTTGTAAGCTCTTAAGTTTAGGGATAGAAAAACTGTCTTAAATCTTTACGTACCGAAAATTTTGTACAGGGTGTTTTCTGTTGACATCCAAATATAGAAAATTTTAAAATACAATAACTCTGTTTTTTCAAATGAAACACCCTATATTTATTAGGCTCGTCTGATAGATATTGTAAGTATCTTTTATTATTGTTAAGTCATACCTATATCTAAATTTACTAGTTTTGGCAATATTTCGATTTTTATTTAAATTTTGGTGAAAAAAACTATAATTTTTATTTTTCTAGTAAGCCATGACCAGCAAACTAAAAACAAATGTAATTAAATATTATTCCATATTAAAATAAATTGATAACCATAGTTAGTTACGTATTTATTTAATTTAATAAAATTTTGTTTTTATTACGCAACTTGATATTGAAAATAAGTTTACAAACATTATAAATATAAATATAATAATTATAGATAATATGGCATTATATTCAATTACATTTGTTTTGACTTTGCTAGTCATGGCTTACTAGAAAAATAAAAACTATAGTTTTTTTCACCAAAATTTAAATAAAAATCGAAATATTGCCAAAACTAGTAAATTTAGGTATAGGTATGACTTAACAATAATAAAAGATACTTACAATATCTATCAGACGAGCCTAATAAATATAGGGTGTTTCATTTAAAAAAACAGAGTTATTGTATTTTAAAATTTTGTATATTTGGATGTCAACAGAAAACACCCTGTACAAAATTTTCGGTACTTAAAGAATTAAGACAGTTTTTCTATCCCTAAACTTAAGAGCTTACAAGAAATTTTCGATTTTCAATATTCTTATTGAGAAATACAGGTAATTTTTTACTATCATTTTTTTTCCAAAATTTTAAGAATATTGCATTTTGTTTGGCAACGTTGCAAAAAATTAAAAAACTAAATATGGCATCATATGGACAATTTTGTAAGGAAACAAAAAATGCTAAAATATATAAGGTGTTCCATTTAAAAAAAAGTATCTTTTTATTGTCCTACTTTTTTGGACCATCCTGTATGTTTAAAAATAATTTTAGAACATATATTTTTTTGTACCTCACAACTTTTATAAAAACTTTTTTTTGATATCTTTAATAGTAGAGACGGTATATTACTTTGTCAGACAAATGGGCCACCCTGTATAAGTCAATTCCTATACAGCTTTTTTCTCTGTTTAATAGTGACATTTTGCAAACCAACAAACATACCCAAACGTGATCTTCTCGGAATACACACAAACAATTTTGTAAAAACCTGTTTCATATTCAGCGTCAAATATAACCATTTCCAGCGAATTAAGAACCGATTTCCAGGTATCAGCCAGTGCGAAGATTTTAGCGCCTGAAAAATCGATTTGCGGGATTTTGTTGAATGGCAAAATGTCACCATTGTTAAAAAAAAACTTTATTTTGAATTGTTGCGAAATAATATAAAAACAAAAAATCTTTAGAAGCCCCTCTTTAAGCAGCCCTAGCTTAAAACCCTGAAAAGTAGTTTTCCGATATGTATTCAGAGAAAAAGTGAGATAATTTATGAAACATATGCGTGCATATAGTTAATACACTTATCTTAAATATAAATTTCAACTTTCAAGGAAAATGTTCGATTCGTTTTCAAATAAAGGAAAACACTTAGCTTCTTATACTATACAGTATGTATAGTGTACAATATAGCACTTTCACTATGAAACTTGTCAATAAAATAAATCTAAACAAAGTTAAATTTTTTTATTACTAAATACTTAAAAGAAATATAGAAAAATAATTTTAACATGTTTCTTATGTTTACTGAATTACGCTGAAGAAGTGTTTTATTATTTAAACATTCGTCTTACTGTCGTAGAGTTTACTTGATATTTACATTTTTTAAATAATGATAACTTTGATTTAGATTAGGTAGGATCTAGGCAGAGAGTTTAAAAGCAACAAAAAAAAATTAAATAGTTATAAATAACTTTCATTTTAGTGCTTTTTTCCGTATGCTGTGGGGCCCCAGCAATGTTCAGGACCCTAGGTCAATTACCCTTTTTGCCCTAATGCAAATCCGGCGCTGGTAACTATAGAATGTGTACTAAATACCTGGAATTTCCTAGTTTTGTTAGATTTTTTTTAAATACCATTCTCCCCCTACCAGGAAGTGTTTGCTCCCATGATTGGGATCCAAGGAATGCGCTTAATTATTTTTTTATCTGTGTATTGTACCTCAAACTAAGAAATTTGCTTACTACACCCACCTACACAAGTACACAACATGGTTTATGGTTTATAAACAAAACGCCTTGATCAATTTTAGTTGTCTACTTATTTTTCACTTAAGTTAGACTGCAGGGTAAAATTACATCAACCTCATAGTTCTTGATTTATTTCTTTAAATTAATGAAATAATATTGACGTGATAAAAATCTTGATTGAAAAGGTTGTTGTTTATAACGAACAATACGGTTACATAGATCACGGTTAGTGTAGCCCAGAGGCGAAAGCGATGATTTTTATGATTTCCTTTATGTACTGGGCCTGGGCCTATTATGCACTTACAGTATGTCAATCTTTTTATTAAAATATACAATAAATAAATGAGAAATAATAGATGTGACACGCCTTTTTTAGTAGCTCTCTGTCTCTCTCACGGGAAATCTGAAAAAAATGCCTACACTGAAAAACAAAGGAAAAAATATCCTAATAAATATTTATTAGGTTAATATTTATTTCAATTAAATAATATTTATTTATTTAAAGCAAAGATCATTGCTTCATCACTTAAATCATTAGTTGTTTGATATAACTAAAAAAAAGGTATCCCGGCATTAAAAATATTCTTACTCTCAGAAGTGACTTTTAAAAAAATACTACGCTCTCCAATTTTTAAGGCTTAAAAAAACAGAACACTTATTTGGGAGGCTTGGGGAGGGAGTAGACTGTCCTCCCACCTTAGATCTGGGGCTGCTATGTAGAATGCATGTCTGCGGATAGGGCTTAGAAGAGGCTAAATGATAAATGGACCTAAAAGTGCAGGACATAAAAAATAATGTGTCTATAATAGTTTTCGCTTGCTTTTAAAATAGGATCAAAAATATTGCCAAAAATGTTTTTTTCATTGATTTTAAAAAGCATACCTACCTAATTGAAGACTAATTTTTATTTCATATTCTTAGGGCATAAAAGTAATAGAACTGGTTTCCAACTCCAACTGACCACAATTCTGTGAATAATAATTAATAAAGGTCAGAAGTTGGAAACCAGTTCTAGCAACTTTTTTTACTAAAAATATGAATGTTTAACAATTATTCAGTTAGCACCTTTTCTATACTTACCCCAACAATTCAGAAAATTTCAAAATTTGACTTTACAAATTTAAAATTTTCAAAAAAAAGAAACTTTACTCTTAACTAAGTTTACCGTTTTTGTATAACCCCCCCCCCCCCCCCCCCCCCCCCCAAGCAATACCTAAAATGGAGCCCTGTCCTACGGTAGAGGTACAACAATTAAAAACACAATTTATTGTAAACAAAAAATAAATATTTAGAGCAATCATCTGTGTATTAGTTATTACAAAATATTATATATTGAGATATTGATCTTTTAAAGGCAAACTGGAATTTGTTTCTCTAAAACACCTTTACTTGGGGTCCAAAATAATATTGTTTTGTTAACTTCTGACGTTTCCTCGTACTTCGTGCGTCAAATAGTTTTTATCTTGTTACAACCAACTTACTGACTTTCTGGCGAAGGTAAACGTTATTTTCTTGAATATAATAGGAATTAGAAACGTTTATTTTGGATCACTACCGTAAATAGCAAAAAAACATACTACCTACTATTTTATACTACCTACTGATATATTTAAATAGGTGAAATTTTACGTACTGTAAAGTAAATTGCACAGTAAACAAGATAGCCTTGTTTATTTTCAATAAAAGTACACGTCTGTACGGTCTGTTTTGAATATGGGCACTTGAGTTTATTTAAAAATAACAAAATAGTCGTAAGCGCTGCTATCACAAACGCTGTCTATTCACAAAGTAAGAGTCTATTTTCTTTTTAGTTTAATTAAGTTGATGGTCGTAAGTAAAGTATGGTATAATTAGAGTTGTAATGCAATTACGCACGATCCGTGCATAACTTTTCCGTTCTTGTATTATACTTACAACACTCCATATGTAATATACTATTTTAAAATAAAAACAACAAGTTTTTTATAATTATATTTTTTAACATAATCTTCCTTAATTTCAACGCACTTTTTGCGCTACCCGCGATGCAAAGACTTTTTCCATGAGAAATAATTATTCCCCCGATTATTCCTATTGGCACAGAATATATAGCTATATATTCTGTGCTATTGGCCAATATTTCGTTTTGTGATTTTATTACTTTATAAATTCAAGCTTTATTAACTTTCAACCGTAGATCTCAGTAGTATTTGGCCAATTCTTGAATCAAACGAAAAACTAACGAAGTATGGAACAAAAATATGAAATGGCGAAGGTGTCAATAGTTCTCTTTTTTATTGAAAAATAAAATTACCACAAAAATCATGAGTATTTTGGTTCATTGTCACGAGAAAATTTTAATAGTTTTAAATTCCCAATAGGCTAATCGAATTTATCATAGACATCACTAACATCCTGAACTAGAACCTATTGAAAACATATCCCAATAATAAAAATCTTTTCAGAGTATCACAAACCTTTTCCAGAAAGAATTAAAAACACGACTGGAAAGCTGCAAGTTTAAAAACATAAGGCATGTACCATCGCGCCGATAAAAAACTGGGACAGGAAATTTTTCTATTTTCTCCTAGACTATTAAGACTAATTTTACATTAAGCCTGGTACCAGTAAAATGTCATGAAAATTTGCATGTCAATAAAGATTGTCACTTTATGATTGACTCGTCAAACATACAATCATATATTATTTGTAAATATGCCACAATTAACCCCCCAGCAAAAGGCAATTATTTATAGTCGGTTGCGAGATAGTGTTGCTATTAGGGATATTGCAGATGAACTGGGAGTAAGCAAGAATACCGTGCTATTGGCAAAACAAAAAATAGCAAGACATGGGACTATTATTAGGAATGCAGGTTCTGGTCCCCCTAAAATTTCTACTGATGATCATGATAGAAGACTGGTTAATTATCTAAGGGATCATCCCTTCGAAACTGCAATCAAGGCAAAAGAAGAGACGAATTTTCCAGGTTCTGCAAATACCGCTAGAGACAGGGTTCGAAATTCCGATATACGAAGCCGTTGTGCTGCCAATAAAAATTTTTTAACGAAAATAAATAAACAGGGCAGGTTAGAATTTGCACATGAATATATTAATCAAATAAATTTATGGGAAACAGTTATATTTTCTGACGAGAAAACTTTTCAGTCATGCAATAATGGGAGAATTCGGGTGTATAGGCCTTCCGGCATGCGGTATGATGAGAGATACACCCACAAAACCAACCAAAGTGGGCGTTTCTCCATAAATGTTTGGGGCTGGATTAGCGCTAGAGGACCAGGACTTTGCCAAATCGTCGAAGGAAGACTAACTGCAGCAGTATACGTTAATATACTAAACGAAGTGATGATACCATCGGTAAACGCTGTATACGGTCAAAATTACACATTTCAGCATGATAATGCTCCAATACACACAGCGCGCATTGTACAAAATTTTCTCCAAGAAAATAACATAGCAGTTCTTCCCTGGGCTTCGAAGAGTCCCGATTTGAACCCGATAGAAAACATTTGGGGTGCCATGGTCAAATCTATGTATAAACATGATTTTCAACCTAGAAACAGGGATGAATTACGTCATAGGATAAATCAAGCTTGGGATGAAATAACTGTCGAATTATGTAGAAACTTAGTTTTAAGTATGCCACAAAGGCTCCAAAAAGTAATAAACAGAAATGGTTCTATGACCAAATATTAATTTTGTGTTGTTTTGACAAACTTTGTGTTCGCAATTTTTTTCTTTTTATTAAATGTATTTTATTACCTGTATTAGCTTTATTTATTATTTTGTGGTAATGGTAAATATAATAATTTATAAAATATTTGACTTTAAAAAAATCTAATAAATTTACTTTATCCATATTATATGATGTCTCTCAAATTTAACCACCCCGTATCGAAAAATACAAAACATTCCATTATGTAACCTAGGTTACTTTTTAAATTTTTAATGTTTTTCCTTTTTAGCTCTAGACACCTTTTATAGTCTAGGGGATATGTATTTCTTACATTGTTTTTGTAAATCTCTTGTCCCAGTTTTTTATCGGCACAATAGTACGTCTCGAATGAAGGCTGTCCCGGGTTGCCCATTTGCCGGTTTTGTTGTGAAGTCGGTGACCTTCTTCCGAGTAATTTTATTCGAGAGCGTATTCTGTTTAATTATTTTCTCAGTTAATGATCGAAGAAGTTAAAAACTGAAACGGTAGAAAATTTAATTTTTTCGTTCTCTATTATCAAAATTTAGTGAAAAAGCCCATTGGTTTCCGCAAGGAAAAGGTGTACAAAACAACTAAATAACAATACAAAATTTTTATTTCAGTCTTAACTGTTGATTGGTATACAAACAATCCGAGAACAACAATTTTGTTATTATATATCTTAATATTATTTTAACAATACTCAAAAATATATTATTATCTGACTTATATACTAATATATTAAAATAAAAAAGAAAATATACCATTTCGAATATCTTGTATGCATTGTATAAATATATCTATATTATAAAAGGTTTATTCTGTATAATATAAAGTAAGTAGAAAAAAACCTGATGTAGCCTAAAAGTAGTACGTAAAAACTGATTACTATTAACTATTAAAAATGCAAAATAATTATAGGCTATAAAGAAATTGCACAAAATACTGGCAAGTAAGAATACAAATTAATTACGAAAAGGGACGACAAGTTTTAAATCTTAATTCTACGGAAGACATAAAAGGACAAATTATAAACTATTAGGTAGTCTATTTAGTTCCAACCAGCAGGAAATGAAAACAAATGCACGTGGACACTCGACCTGAACAGGATCGAATTCCCAAGCTCATAATAGATAGCACGATTTTAAACAAGACTCAATAAGACAAGCACTGTACTATGCAAAACCAGTGGCGGCTCATCAGGTCAAGTAGGTGAAGGGGCAGGCTCTTCACCAAAAAATAAATAAAACCAGTAGGAAAATTTTTCAACAATATTAAATTTTAATGTACCTACCAATACAACTACCATTTTAGCCTTTAAAAAATAATTATGTTCGAATTAATATTATTAATTTAATACGAATATAGCTATGCATAATAGGGCCACGGTTAACTCCGATGGACAATAATTATAAACACTCGTGCATTTTGGCGCGCCCCAGTCGACCGTGTCCGTTAGTTCGAAGCAAGTAAAGACCCAACGCCCAACATGGCTTTGATTTTTCACCGTTGTTATGGTTACGTGACGTGAGTCACGCAAACAGCATGTTACAATTTGTATTATGATGAAGGGCAATTTAAAAATAGATCAGCCGTATGCACCATTGTTTTAGCATTGGTTCGCCTAACCTTAAGGTATTAATTTTGAGGCTTACGGTTATAGATATCGTTTTTACGTGATTTACTGTGTGATTAAAAAGTATTGTTTTATAATTCAGTTAATTCCGTAGTGTACGTACCTACTTAGTTGTGTGTTTTAAAAATAAAGCAATTAACGACATAGTTTGTAATTTGTTGGAAACTCCATTCAGTCGTTGGACAGATGAGGATAAGAAAGACGTTTTGTTATACGGGTTTTTAGTCAATGTTTGTTTGTTTAAGTACCCGCACTATACCTAGCTCTTCACCGTTTTTTAAGACCGCGAGCCGCCACTGTACAAAACCAAAATGGCAAAATCTAAACAGTGTTTAAAATAATAGAGAGTCTGTTGAGAAAAATAAAGCTACTAATATAATCGAAAAACGTGTTTTCCTACGACCACCTATGAAAATGAGAAAAAAAGCACAGTTAACATGACTAGAATATATGACACGAGTGTTGAAAAAAAATATTTCAATACGTGTGTTCAAATGTAATTTGCATAGCCCTCCAGGATGCTTGAGGTGACAAAGAACTATCTGTCTTTGTATTTACGTAGTGCAACATAGTCAGCGATGGTATTTCTTAATGACTTAATTTAAATAGATGGTCTCAATTTGACAGAAAACTATTTATTTTAAACTAACAGAATTTCGGGATTTGTAGAGGGAATTAGGTTGCTGGATGGGGTAAAGCAGGCTACATATACATACATTTGTCTATTTGTTATAAGTCTGAGAAATCTTAAGTTTTTCTATGATAAATATAAAAAATAAGTCAAGGAAAATAAGTTAGACAACCCATTTAACATATCTGGGCACAGAAGAATAATAGGTCGGCGCTGTCGTTGGACGTTTATAGATCAACATATTTTGAATTACGGGCATGGTTTTTTTTGTTTTCATTTGCCTTGCAAGATTTTCTTTAATGCAGTAGTATAAAATATAAAATACAAATCAAACATTTTTTAATAATTTTTTGTGGCCGTAGGAAAAATGGTGTACCTACATTATTCGTGTGAATGTTATATTCTAAATCTCGGCGGATTTGTGCACTCGGCTGGCGCCTCGTGCTAAATATCTCCTCGTTTGAAGAGTATCACTTTTATCACTTGTTATGTAATATGCTATTATTCAAATGCGAAAGCTGAATGCAGTCCTGTATTGATCGCATCGAACGTTTCGTAGTTGAATTATTATTTACGGTCCCTGTCAGTTAAAAATAAATACAGTTTAGTAAAATTCAAATTTCAGAAAGTTTTTTGATGTTAAATCAAAGTTATAGTTTTCAGTATCGTTTTTATGAAACTTTTTTTTTTAATTTAAGTTAGTAATGATATAACTCTGATGTTTTATTTTACTGACATGATCAGTTGTGACATTTAATAACGTGGATTATTTATTAATTGGTAATGTTGGATTGCACAACGATTTTTAATCACAATTAACTAACCAGCAAGTTCAACTGTGACATAACTGACACTGACAGGCATTATAAACTCACAATCAAAGGTGCTTGATTAGTAAATTAAAAATTAAGGTAACCGGGTCAGTATGATTGTGAGAAAAAATTTCTGCCAATGTCATGTATATCACAGTTAAACTTGCAGCTTGCTGGTTAGTTAATTATTATTAAAATTATTTGTACAACCCTACAGTTGAGTTCTATAATATAAATAATTTGATGGTATCATACCAATATAAAATTATACATAAACATGTACATTTGTATGACTTAATATTTTCTATTTAAGAGTGAAGTTTAGTGACTCATTCGCCATTTCATTTTTTTATCAATATTTCTTATCCTTCCCGCTTTATTCAAAAAGGGGCCAAATACCCTTCCTTAAGTAGCAATTACCTACAGTTCTGAAGGGAAGAAATTTTGATTAATGAATTAATAAAAGCAAAAAACGAAAATTCGTAAAATTTCTCCATTTTTCTCTTTCTGCTTTTATTAATTTATAAATGTAACTTTAAATTGTAGGTAATTATGTTTGAAATAGGGGTATTTGGCCGATTTTTGGATAAAAGTAACGAAATATTGATCAAAAAACGAAATGGCAAATGCGTCACTAGTCCTCACTCTTAAGGCTTTTTTACATTGGGTGCAATTTCAAGAAAATATTGCAGGTTTTAATGGGAAAACGTGCATCAGCTGATTAAAACGTCGTCGAAGCGCATGCTTCCAGGCCATTTTTCTTGCAATTGCACCCAATGTAAAAAGGCCTTTAAGAATGTATTTATTTATTTAAAAAAAAAGCAAAATAGAAATACAGTATAAAGTGATGTTAAAACTATCTCGACGTACTAAATTCTAGCAAAATTGCCTAGCCCGTTTTAAAATTACAATAAAAATACTATTTCAAAATTTTAATGTCATGGTAGTACAGCGATCCAACTAAGCAACTGTGTAGTAAGGCAAATTTACTTAAATTGGGTTTGGATAAGTTTACATTTATTTACATAATTTTTTAGTTGCTTGGATAACAAACATAAATTTAAAACCTGGTTTAAGAGGTAGTTTAAAAAAAAATTGAATCGCCAAATAATCGTTCATCCATGGTTAACAAGAAGTAAACTAAGATATTAAATGCCCAACAGACATTTAAAAAAAAAGTTTTAAGTTCTAATACTAAAACTAATAATTTTAAAATATTTTTATAAAATAAGGTGTGATGTAGATGTGACGTAAAACGTATAATTCTGATTATAAAATGTATTTAACAAAGTTTTATTTACGTACATTTAACTTCCCGTTATACGGGAAGCTCGACCGGAAGTAACTGTTAACTTTGTTATTTTAAATATAATATTTTTTTAAATTTTTGAATCTTGCTCTAAACAAATAAATTAATATAAAACAAATCTTGTATAAAAGATAAGGACATTATGTCTAAACTGATTAGTTTTTGAGATATTGGTATTTTTGGTACTTTGACAGGCAATGCATCTTAATAGTGCATCTTAGAGAAAAACGGCTATTGGTTTTACCAGGGTTGCAACTTATTTTTTCAATTTTAATCGTGATTTAATTCAAATTATAAATTACTGTATAAACAAGTCGCCGAAACAAATAACTCATCAGGAAATTAAAAAAAAAGGAAGATAGTTCATTTAAAACGGTGTTTAAATACATTATGTAAGTATAAAAACATAACTTATCGTTATCAGTCCAGCGTAAAAAATATTCATAAATTACGCTGCACGCTGCCGAAAATTTGTATGTGAATACAAGTTATTTTGTATGTCGCCGAGGAGATTTTCTAACTGTAAATCTACACAACAAATATTTTTGGGCGAATAGAGACAAAATAATGAAAATAAGTAATTTTAAAGTTCATTTTTGCCATATTTAAGGAAAAAATATAAATTGATTAAAAATCAAGATTTAATCGAAACACTAAGATTTATTGATTTTTTCAAAAAAATCGTGATTTATTGCAACCCTGGTGTTTACGCATTCAAAAATTACCCTTGTTTGCCGGTTTAATCGGACATCCGAAAGGTAAATTTAAGATAGGAACATGAAGTCAGTTTGGCAACATGCTACAGCCTGTCAAATGACAAAAAATGTAATTAATTAAAAAAATGTAACTAATATTTCAAAAACTATTCAGTTTAGAAGTTTGATCCGTTATAGAGTCAAAATCAATCATGTAAAGTATGGCGTAAACGACAGTGGAGAGAAAACTTTAAAAAGCAGCTACAAAACTTAAAATAATTAATATTTTATGTCTAAATAACATGAACCTAAACTGATTTTTAATGACGTCAAGCAGGTTTCGGGAGTGACGCCATCAATTATTGCAACAACATCTCCATAGACACCTACGTCATTGTAATTTTCATGATTTATTTCTACTCTACAAAATGCGTTTAGAATCTCGAGAAAAATCGAAAAATGAAATAAAAATAATCATATTCTATTTAAAATAACAATGTTGACAGCTACTTCCGGTCTAACCGGAAATGATAGAAAAAGGCCAATATTTAAGTTAAACAGGGCACATCAAGAAATAGATTATCTAAATGTGTTTTAAAATATACAGGGTGATTCCTAAGTTGATACTTCTGTTTTAGCTATGTATAGAAGGCATTAAAATAAATAACATTTTAAAAAAATTAAAAATAGGCGAGACACAGAAGTAAAAAATCTAAGTGCGGGCCTGGTCATCAAAACGTAGCCTGATATACTTTATGTTGGTTTTGTCTTATTAGTCATGCATTTGGCGATCTGCTGTGGTGTGTTTTTCTGAAGCAAGTTAATTTTAAGTTGGTGATAAGTGAAAATGGTAAAATTTGAAAATATTGAACTATTAGATATGATAGATTGATAATTTACTAAGAGTGTCGTCAAAGTGCGGCTGCTGCTTTGAGATTATACCAGAACGCTTTCCCTTGCAGGCTTATCTTACACCCAGAAGTTTTCCTAATATTATTCAACGGGCAAGTTAGGCAGAACCGTATTTGATCCATAGTGTAATAAATGAATGTAAGTACCTTATTTTTGAGTTTTTTGAAAAAAGGTATTTGAAAATGTTGTTTATTTTAATGCCTTCTTTACACAGCTAAAAATGAAGTATCAACTTAGGAATCACCTTGTATATATTTTTAGAAATTTATCCAGAAGTTCTTACGAACGATCGTCGTGACTCACCCTGAATATTATAAAATGGAGCCCTGCACGGACCGTAATTTTGCGACCGAGACTAAGAGAAAAAAGCGCAAAAAAAATTACTGGGGTCGGAAAACCCGACCTTTAATCAGTGGCCCGACCCGATCCGTGCAGGCCCTTATTATAAAGCGCTGAATAAATTTTATTATATGAAAATATATAAATGCATATTACCCTAAACTTATCTAGAAATCTCTTTATACCCGAAAATAGTGTTTAAAGTGTTTAAAAACCAGTCTAAAATCTGGGTTTTGGCTCGGTTTACATGGATTTGTATACTTCTTTATTTATATATATATTTCTGCAATACTCTAAAATGGAAAAATAATTTCTACCTCACATATAACTAAACAACAAAAAACTAGCAAGTTTCCACATTACGCATGCGAGTATTCGGCTATAGCAGGACTATGATATATCACCATGTAATCGTGGTAATACATCATAATACACAACGGCTGACCAATAATTATGGATGCCCAAACGACGATATTGCCAAATCTCGGGCCGTAGCGTTTTTCTATAAAACGAGAAAAAAGCGAAAGTGGTATTTGACCCATCATGCCCATAAACGCCCATATTTTGTAGGTTCTTAAGGGGACGCTCACCTGGAAATACGGAAAATGTTGATAAGTACAACTTGTCCACACTACCATTATTAACATTGATAATAAAAAATTTTGTTTTATACAAATTTTTGGAAACGACCTCCTTCATTTAATAGGCAAGCTTTTGTCCGTCTAATTTAATTTAATTATTTTTATTAAGAACGGTGTGCCTGAGGAGAATGCAGAATTGACCAGGCTAATCAGAAATACCAAATATCCACATGGAAAAATATCAGTGATGTCCCACTTTTTTTCTGAAAAATATATAACCGCTTCTTCATTTAAAGTTTTAAAAATTATTCTATTGGCGATAACGCTGAAACGAGCAGAGATATCCAGCTGCGGTTTTAATATTTTTTTTAGCAAATTTCATCTACTTTTCGATTATGGTATCATAATTATACCGTATGATTTATTTTTTCGGAGTAAAATCAAAAAATGTGTTATTATTACAAATTGCGCCCTCTAGCATATTTTTGAGAACTATTATGGACAACTAAATACGATTGGTAAAAGTGCATACATTTCTCTTCCAAACAGTCTTTAGTTTGCTAAAATCGGATAAGTCGTTTATAAGTTACAGCG
The DNA here is from genome assembly GCA_935413205.1 of Polydrusus cervinus. Classification (NCBI taxonomy): domain Eukaryota; kingdom Metazoa; phylum Arthropoda; class Insecta; order Coleoptera; family Curculionidae; genus Polydrusus; species Polydrusus cervinus. The sequence continues at coordinate 90,183,395 of OW284511.1, forward strand.
ATTTAAATGATTACACTTTTAACAGCGTCCCCCCTCTTATTAAAGTCGGTACGCCAATAAGCATAAAACCAAAATGATGCATAATTGTCCAAGCTTTTTAATGGTGTCATCAAAGATATACCTTAATGTGGAATTTTCGGAGATATGTAAAATTTTAAAATTTACTTTTCAATTACGCCCTCTTGCGGCAAAATACGAAAATTAATGTAGATATGCGATTTTTCTATAATTAATTCTACAGAGTGCTACAAACTAGTGTTTGTACATAGAAATATCGGGTCCGCCAACGAAGCGGGGACATAAGATTAAATCATTATCGAGAAACTTCAACAACAAAAATGCTATACCGGCATTGGGTATGGACTTCAAAGCGGCATATTTTAAAAATATTTTACATTATACAAGGTTGCTCAAAAAAGTGTGGCGCATTAAACTTGCATTTTTTTTAAATGGAACACCCTCTATACAGTGACTGGCAAAAAGTTGGACCCATATGGGAAACTTTTTTATTATTGAAATTGTAAAAAAAAATTTATGCTGATAGCCTCTGCATGATTGGTAACCTAAAAAATTGTTTTGACATTAGTCACGTGATTACTCGTTTGTCTGGAAAATTGAAAAGTATATATTTTGTCGTCAAAAACTGGTATAAGGGGACAAGATAATGAAAAAAGTTATTTGAAAAAAGTATTTAGATTTTAATTTTATGCTGATGTGCAAAGTTTAAAACAAAAATTCAAAAAAAAAATTTTTTTTTTAATTTTAACAAATATCAAGTGTTACTTTTATACTTCTATCAATTTAATGAAAATCTGTTAAATGATTAAAAACCAATATTCAAACATTTTAATCAGACATTTTTTTTATCTTGAAAAAATGTTATTTGCTAAAATTCAAAATTTAGCTTTTTATATTGTGCTGGGTGCGTCCAGGCCCTGTATCTAGCAACCATATTTACCAATTATAGGTATTTCTGGAACAATATGCTTTCGAAAGGTAGTTCCTTTTAATTTTGAACAAGTTTTAACGTGTCTCCTGAAATTGCTCCTACCAAATTAAAAATTAGGAAATAGAATTCTTGGAATCAATTTCTAAAAATAAATAAATTTATTCCCAGAATTATTGGTTGAAGCAATTTTAGGTGACACGTTAAAACTTGTTCAAAATTAAAAAGAACTGCCTTTCTTAAGCATATTGTTCCAGAAAGACCTATAATTGGTTGCTAGATACAGGGCCTGGACGCACCCAGTTATATGATAAAAAGCTAAATTTTAAATTTTAGCAAATAACATTTTTTCAAGATAAAAAAATGTCTGATTAAAATGTTTGAATCAGCAGTTTTTGATCATTTAACAGATTTTCATTAAATTGATAGAAGTATAAAAGTAACACTTGATATTTGTTAAAATTAAAAAAAACAATTTTTGAATTTTTGTTTTAAACTTTGCACATCAGCATAAAATTAAAATCTAAATACTTTTTTCAAATAACTTTTTTCATTAGTGCACTACTTTGTCCGACTGCCGCTAAAAAACCTTCTTTTTCTATTTAATTATACGGACACTAAACTCTACTACTTTATTTTAAAAACACGGCATTGTATTACGGGTTGGCAGCGCACAGTGGGTATACTGCAGCGCGAACTTATTTGAATCTACAAATCCGTAGAAAAATTGGGGGATGCGATAAATGTTGCCTATACTGGTGTGTTGGCCTAACGTATTTGGTTTATTGTTGCTTCGTCACGACTATCTTTTGCATTGAGTTGATTCCTATAGATGGCGTTACTGGGTTTTCATCGCGTTTTTATTTCTTAAAAATGCCTTGAAAGCATAGTCTCGCTGTACTGGGGGTCGCTTACAGGTTATGGCTTTCTGATGAGTTCTAATAAGAACGAAACAGCCTGTCATTGTCTACCTGTGCCCCAGGGAACCCATTACCTTTGGCGTCCCTGTGTACTCAATGCAAAAGATAGATGCACTACTTTGTCCGCCTGCCGCTAAAAAACCTTCTTTTTCTATTTAATTATACGGACACTACTTTATTTTAAAAACATGGTAACATTTGACATTTTTTAAAATTTAAAAAAAAAAATTTTTTTTAAATTTTTGTTTTAAACTTTGCACAAGTTTAGTGCGCCACACTTTTTTGAGCAACCCTGTATAATGTAAAATATTTTCAAAAAATGTGTATGTGTACTAGTATGACTTACCATATATTCATGGAAAAATGCACTAATGAAGAACACAACAACTCCGGCGACGTATTTACCATAACCCATATCAACCATTGGTAAATACAGATGCCTCACGGCCCATCTATGTACCGGTAGATTCCACGTCCTCCAGAAAACGTCTATATTGTTGGCGTTCCACCAATCGCCATAGAAATTTCTATCGGCGAAATGAAGTAATTCACCTTGAAGGTTCATCCAGGAATGGAATAAAATGTAGAACATTATAAGCCAGGCCAAATGGTTGGGAATCTAGAAATTGTTTCTCTTTATTATTATTTACTAGTAGAATATTTATACTCCGCTATTTTAGTCTCTAGTTTGGCAATTTAAGTGACGTGTGACGCTTTTAATTCTCCAGGCATTGAATTACTAATTATTTTTGACAAGTAACGTTTGGAAATATTATTGCACTTTTGGGACCAAAGTAAGTACTTTAGCTTTGCTTAGCAAAAATACTAAAATAGCAGTGACGTTGCAGATAGTATAGGCATAAAGGCATTGCCTACCCCAGTACAATCGTAAAGTTAAGACAAAAAAAATTATAAAATTCCCCAATCTTATTTTTACGGAAATTTACATTATGATGTGTTTCTTTTATCCACAATATACCTTTTCATAAAAACATTTATAGTCTATACTTTATTTTATACCGTAATACCATCCAAGAATGTCAAAATAAATATTACATCAACAAAATCATAAAATTATCCAACAAAAGCATTTTAACTGAGCTTTCGAATCGAAGGATCGGCGTATGTCGTAGCGGCGTAATTCATTAGCCAGGTTTTGTCAACCGATAAAACCCCGCTATTCGAATTTTCAAATTCTAATATCTCGGTATTGACTAACTCCTGAAACCTGAATTGCAGTTCAATAGAAAGAATATTTGTCGCTGAATATAAAACAGGTTTTTATCAAATTCTTTGTTTAGTTTCAGAGCTTGCAAGTACTTTTAAAGAGCTTGTAAGCAATTTTTAAAAAGTATTTAAAAAATTTGAACTTGCATTGTTTGTTTCGAATCACAACGTTTCAACTGATAAGTATCTCCAGTCGTCTTCAGATACTGAGTACTACAGTATTCACCTGAAGACGACTGGAGATGCTTACCAGTTGAAACGTAGTGATTCAAAACAAATAAAGACAATGCAAGTCCAAAACTCTACTGCCGTTCAATATAAATGATTATTCTGAATTAAATATGTATAACCTATACCGGGATACATTTTAATTTCACGTTATAAAATATAGATACTTACAGCCAATTTTAACAATCTCTCAGTTGCTAACGTGTAATCCATATTGCTGAATGGAATAAGGCAGTTTTTAATGGATGGAATCATATATTGTTGGATCACGGCAAGAACTATCTGAGTTCCGACTAATACTTCAAAAGCTCTTCTTAATACAAACCTAAAAGGTACCGGATTACGACTTAATAATAATAATAATAATAATAATAATAATAATAATAATAATAATAATAATAAGTTTATTTCCAATATTTATAATATAATAAATGTGTTTATTTATCTTCCTCAATAAACTTCTTCTTTGATCCCCCGAAGACGTGCTTGTTAGCGACAGTTAAATTGTAAAGAAAAACTTTTAACTATATGTATATTATATAAACGCAGTTTTTTTTAAAAGATATAGGATATAAAAATTTTGAAAAATATATTATTCATAACAATATTTATTAAAACATTTCCAAAAAATTTTTTTAAGTTATCTGTTTCCAATATCCATGCTTTTATTTCGACTTTATATTTTTTCAACGAAATATATTTTTTAAATTTTGTTGGTAAATAATCGTTTAAATAAAAACATAAATATATGAAATTTTTTTGTCCTATGGACTTATCTATTTTAGGTTTCATGGTTATTTCATTTTTATGACGTGTATTATGATTATGGTTTTTAAACTGTATAAGATTTTTATTTTTAAATATGTATATTAAGATGTTATAATTATGTAAAGTTGTCTAATATTAATTTTTTTTGTTTCAGAATATAATTTTATTGAAGGATAAAGATAATCTTTATTAAATATAATTTTTAGAACACTTTTTTGTAATATTTCTCATTTTTTAACTAAAGTTTTATTTATTCATCCCCAACCTAAAATTCCGTAATTTAAATGAGTTTTAACTAATGCATAATATAATATTTCCAGTTGTTTTACGTTCAAAATTTTTTTAATGTTTCTAAAAATTGGTAGTAAACTTGTTTTTAATCACATATTCTATGTGAAAATTCCAATTTAATTTATTGTCAAAGATTATTCCTAAATATTTTACTTAATTAACTTTCAAAATTTGAATGTCAGCGTTTATTTTAATACTATTTATATTTTGTGGTATGTTATTTGAATTTAAAGTAAAAGGAAGATAATTCGTTTTATAAAAATTAAGTGTTAATAAATTTTTATCAAACCAATTTTTTATTATTTTAAAATCTTTTTTAATTTTATTATTTAAGTTGGTCCCAATTTGTATCTGTATAAAAAATTGCAGCATCATCTGCGAAACTATGAATTTCTCCATCACAATTTACATTAAACACATCATTAATATAGATACTCAAAAAAAAATTGTCCCAAAATTGTTCCCTGAGGAACACCATATTTAATTATTTTAGGATAGTTTTTTTCTTTATCTATTTGAACATAAATTAGACCCTTTGTTTTAAGAGCTTTATGGGATTTATATTAGAGAGATAATGAAGTGGACAAAAAATTATAATGTCAGACAAGAATTTGATATTGAAATAATTTACAAACCTCTTCCTTATCCTATCGGTCTTGGGGAAATTCAATTCATAGCACAAAGTCGGTACGAAAATGAAATAGTACAAATCTTTTAAATTTAAATTGTCTGGGTACTGAACCAATCCATTTGTAACATCTTCGCTAGAACTCTCATCGCTATCGTTTTTGTGGTCTCCTAAACCATTCGTTCTTTGTAAATTACTCAGAGACATCGACTGTCGTCTGAGACCTTTTCCGCCATTTTTCTGTCTCGCTGTTCGACACCACAAATTAACTTGGATGTAAGACCAGAGTTTTAGGAATAGCACGCTGTACACAGTACATACTGTTGAAGCACCAACTAGAAGCAAAAAATATATATTATAGACGGCGATCGCAGATTCAAGGGGGGCTGCACCCCTTTACAAACAGCGAGTCACTGGATAATGCTTTTATATTTTGAGACATAATGTTGATGCCTGGAGGGCTACAGACGTTTTCTAAACGAGATGGGAACTTTCATTCTGGAAGAGGTAAAAAAGTACTTGCATTTAAAATGCTCATATTATTAATGAGCATAATGAATAAAAATTAAGTAATTACTTGACTAGCAAATGCTATAAGTAAAAGCAATCGCTAGATCTGGATCTTAATAAAGTTTTGAAGCAATTGCTCCTTTTCTTATACCTCTGTAGCAAATGCTTATTAAACACAAGTTCAGACGTGTCTTATCTACTCGTTCAGATTACAGATATTTCATGTTTAGTTTGGTGCCTAATTTGCAAAAGAGTTTACGTAAATATAACAACGATGGTCTATTTATTTAGTACAAATAGTAATCTGTTGCGTTTTTGTGGAAAATAAGAGACTTACATATATTTGTGATATGGCAAATTTCAGTGAAAATGAGGAAAGTGATAGTAGTGATGAAGAAATTAAAGACAAGCAATTGATATTCGTTCACAAATTGAATTTATACTGAAGGACAGGAAATTAGGAATTTTTGAAAATTCTGCTATCGTGCACAGATCCTAGCCATTGGCAGTCTACACTTGTAAAAATTTCTTGTTGTTGTTGCCTACACGTTGATGCTGGGGTACCTTTTTCGGTTTATACAGGGTGGCCCATTTGTCTGACAAAGTAATATACCGTCTCTACTATTAAAGATATCAACAAAAAGTTTTTATAAAAGTTGTGAGGTATAAAAAAATATACGTTATAAAACTATTTTTAAGCATACAGGGTGGTCCAAAAAAGTAGGACAATAAAAAGATACATTTTTTTAAATGGAACGCCCTATATATTTTAGCATTTTTTGTTTCCTTACAAAATTATCCATATAACGCCATATTTAGTTTTTTAATTTTTTGCAACGTTGCCAAACAAAATGCAAAATTCTTAAAATTTTGGAAAAAACCCTATATTTCTCAGTAAGAGTATCGAAAATCGAAAATTTCTTGTCAGCTCTTAAGTTTAGGGATAGAAAAACTGTCTTAAATCTTTAAGTATCTAAAATTTTGTACAGGGTGTTTTCTGTTGACATCCAAATATACAAAATTTTAAAATACAATAACTCTGTTTTTTCAAATGAAACACCCTATATTTATTAGGCTCGTCTGATAGATATTGTAAGTATCTTTTATTATTGTTAAGTCATACCCATACCTAAATTCACTAGTTTTGGCAATAATTCGATTTTTATTTAAATTTTAGTGAAAAAAACTATAGTTTTTATTTTTCTAGTAAGCCATGACCAGCAAAGTCGGAACAAATGTAATTGAATATAATGTCATATTTATAATTATTATATTTATATTTATAATGTTCGTGAACTTATTTTCAATATCAAGTTGCGTAATAAAAAAGAAGTTTTGTTTAATTAAATAAATACGTAACTAACTATGGTTATCAATTTATTATAATATGACATATTATATTCAATTACATTTGTTTTTACTTTGCTGGTCATGGCCTACTAGAAAAATAAAAACTATAGTTTTTTTCACCAAAATTTAAATAAAAATAGAAATATTGCCAAAACTAATAAATTTAGGTATAGGTATGACTTAACAATAATAAAAAATACTTACAATATCTATCAGACGAGCCTAATAAATATAGGGTGTCTCATTTGAAAAAACAGAGTTATTGTATTTTAAAATTTTGTATATTTGGATGTCAACAGAAAACATCCTGTACAAAATTTTAGGTACTTAAACATTTAAGACAGTTTTTCTATCTTTAAACTTAAGAGCTGACAAGAAATTTTCGATGTTCGATACTCTTATTGAGAAATACAGGTAATTTTTTACTATAATGTTTTTTCCAAGATTTTAAGAATTTTGCATTTTATTTGGCAACGTTGCAAAAAATTAAAAAACTAAATAGGGCGTCATATGGATAATTTTGTAAGGAAACAAAAAATGCTAAAATATATAGGGTGTTCCATTTAAAAAAATGTATCTTTTTCTTGTCCTACTTTTCTGGACCATCCTGTATGTTTAAAAATAATTTTAGAACATATGTTTTTATACCTCACAACTTTTATAGAAACTTTTTCTTGATATCTTTAATAGTAGAGACGGTATATTACTTTGTCAGACAAATGGGCCACCCTGTATATGCATCACCGAATTCTTGAAACTGAATCCTGCCGTATGTACAGTCTATCACGCCGATGGCATTTGGAATCCGGTATCTCTCTGACCATAACCGTTTAGCTTCCACAATAGCTTCAGTACTTGTAAGAAATTTAATGAAAATGTTGGCCTTCTCCAAAACTGCATCCATTACAGAAGTGTATGTCTTACAGACAGTAGTTTAGTGAACACCGAGTTCTTCACCTACAGAATTTTGAAAGCCCGGATCCGAAAATTGCCGCAGAGACTTTCATCTTATTTATAGGTCTTTCACCAGTATCGGTCAAAAAATAATTTGCCAACCACTCAACATTTTCGCGGTAAAATCGATATAACTTTCTGAAATCATCATATCTGCAATTTTTACGTACACTGTAGATTTTTCTTTTATGGACGTTTATATATTCAGCCATAATTGAAGACACAAATTAAGAGCAACGTACGTGTATGCCGCGGAGAACTAAAGTTGGCTGCTACCAAGCAAATAATGCAGGGGTCGAACTACCTTAAAAAGTTTCAAGCAATTGCTGCACTAGAAAAAGCAAGTCCTTAATTTATTCATCATATGCATCACATTTTAAGCAAACGATAGCAATTGCTAATATTTTTTTAAGAAAAAGCTTTGATTAGAAGCAATTCCTGCACTTTTAAGCAATTGCTGCATTGGCTTTCAAGCAATCACTTCGATTTTATAAGAAAAAGCAATTGCAACATTTTTATTCATTAGGGTCTTTTTTTATATAGGGTGTTGGCTAAAATATCAAGCCGTGTAAAATCTGTGGATTTTAAAATTGATGTTTCTAAAATACAAAGCAATGAGAAATTAAATTTTTTAGTATGTTGGTTACAGCTTTAAGTTAGGTACTTTTACTGTACCCATTACAGTGCAGATCGTGTCAATTCCAAAAAAAATTAAATTTCGAAAATTGTGATTTTGCCAATAATTATGGACTGAAACATGATTTACGTTTCTGGCCAACCATTTACGCCTGTCAATATATCAAATGTATAAATTTATAACTCCGAAAAAATGTGCGTTTGAAACAGGACTATTTAATCATCTCAATCAGATATTTACAGAAATATGAAAAAAAACGCACTGGCCATTTCAAAAATGTAAGCGATTAGATATTGTTTGCTCAAATAGTCGAACGTTGTGAACGTTTGACAACCGGGCTTGTAGCTTTGTACTTGTTATAAATCGATCGTTAAGACACAACTTTGTTAGAAACCGATAATGATTAGTGGTTATTTTTCTTGGTCGATCTTGCCCTACTCTTCATTGTTTTCCGCTATTTTCTCCATGGCGTTTTAAAATTTAAGATATGGCCTTGACTTTTATTGATTTTCTGGCAATATCAGACTGAAATCGACTATGTCCAAATAAATGTCTGGCAAAAAAAAGTATTTTTGCTCCAAGAATATACAGTGTGGTCATTTAAGTGTGCAACAAATAGGATTTTTTGTATTAATAACACAACCAAAATACAATACAGGTTTTTATATACGTTTTTCAGCCAGCTGGTGAACAAACGCCGGAGGCAAAACTGTATGAAAAATATCTCTATAAGTTGCGATATTTCTATCAATATACAAAATAACTATAAAATGAAAAATTTCAACACAAAAATTAACTGAAAAAATAAACTAAAAATGCAAAACAAAGTAGAACTTATTCACATGTAATATTGCCCAAAATCCTTGTGAAAATCCCCTATGATGACGTGCTATTTTGAAAAGGGACATTCTATATTAAACGTTGTCCGCCGCGCGGCACTGTTCCCTAGGTAAGTTTCATCCAAATATATAAAAAAAAGTGTTGTTTGGGATACGTCAAACTCTTAAATATCCTAGAGGGCTATGGTATAAACCTACCTAAACTAAACCCTTCTTTGGTGTGGATAAGAACCATAGGCACCAATATCACAGACACAAGATTAACAACATGGGCAAGCATTCCTATACCATTAGTAACGACTTCCTAAAAATAAAAACCACGGTAAGTATTTAGGTTTTTTAACCTGTATTACATTAACAGAATAACATTAAATACTGCAAAAAAGCATTAACCATTTTACTATGCAATTACGGTATTTGCATTTTTTTTTTTTTTTTTTTTTTTTAATGATAAAACACCTGCACTGTAGGAAAAATCCTTTAAGGCGCTCTGGGAGCGGTGCGAGTGCGAAAAAAGCGATTAACGTTGGTCTTGAAACGTTGAAGATTGTATTCATTGGGAAACACGACCTCAGGAAGATCATTCCACAAAGATGACGTTCTCCAGATGAAAGAATTCTTGAACAATGAAGTTCGAGGAGTACTAAGCTTAACAACATATGGATGAGCGGCAGTGGTTCGCCGTGTATTTCTGTTTTGCATTGCTCTAGGTGGAATCAAGTGGGCAATGTCAGTCGAACACCTGCCATGGAAATATCTGTAAAAGAGAGCCAAATCACCAACCTGTCTTCGATGCTCCAGGCTATCGAGGGTCCTGGTCAGCTCGGGGTCGCCGATCAGACGAACAGCTCTCCTTTGAATGGAATCCAGTAGCCAAAGGGTATGCTTGGGTGCAGAGCTCCAGACATGAGAGCAATATTCTAATGATGGTCGAATCTGGGCTTTGTAGAGTGTCAAATGTTGATGAGGTGTGTACAACCTTTTGGTGCGGAAAAGTACACCAAGTTTCTGTGCAGCTGTCTTGGCAATTGCGGCAACGTGATCATGCCAAGACATATTACCTCCCAGATTGACCCCCAGCAAATTAATAGACGGTGCCAGGGGAATTGCGTGTCCTGCCATTACTATATCCGGTTCTGCAATGTTAACCTTTTTGGAGAAGACTGCTGCCTGGGTTTTCTTAGCATTAAATTCGACTTGGTTCCTGTCACCCCAAGCCAAAATTTCTTCCAGGTCCTTGTTGAGGCGCAATACTTCATGCTGCCTGCGAAGATGTGCGTCGGCAGCGGATGTTTGGGGAGTCAAGGTAAAAGATGAGACAAGTGTGCTGTCATCAGCAAAGCTATAAATTGGATTTTGGGTTTTCACTAGAAGGTCGTTAATATACAGTAAAAAGAGGGTAGGCGACAATATGGACCCTTGAGGAACACCGGCATTGATGGTGAAGGTGTCTGAGAGAAACCCGTCAATCGCCACTTGCAGAGAACGGTTCTTAAGGAAACTGGTTAACCATAAACAAAATCCATTAGGCATACCGTAGGATCGCAATTTACTTAGAAGCCCATCGTGCCAAACACGATCAAAAGCCCTAGAGATGTCCAGTGCAACAGCCCGGGATTCTCCATGATGTTCGATGGTGTTGCTCCAAAGATGGGTGACATATGCCAGAAGGTCACCTGTTGATCTGGACTTTCGAAAACCGTATTGATGGTCGCTGATAATGTTAAGCCCTTCCAGATACTTTAGAAGTTGTTGGTTAATAGCTTTCTCCATTACTTTTTAAATTACTGAAAGCATTATAATAAATACACCACCTATGTTCAAATTCCTTGAATTTCAAAAGCCCACTAGCATTCGACCGTGGCGTTCCGAGTTCGATCCTCGGAGTGGGCATAAGCACAATAAAAAAGTATGTCCCAATTTTAGTAGGTCTAAGAATGCAGGGAAGAGTGTAAAATATATCATCTCCCAACCCACCCCATTCACGCCGGTACCCAGGCCGGATGAGATCGGATATCTCATGGGGCGCGGAAGAAGGTTGGTCATGCAATGGCGCAAGAGACCGAGGGTTAGCCCTTGGTGGGGGAGTGTCGCACGACTGAGAATCGTGGTTCGGAACCCACGTGAAGCTGTCCCCTCAGGAATGGCCCTGGCAGCAAACAAAGAGGTAAAAACCCTAATTCGAAAGAATGGCAAGAAATGACAATGACAAGAGCCCATATTTTCACCGAAATTCAATAAATCCACTTCATTTTCAATTTATTTCGTTCTCTTACATCACTAAGTACAAATCATGTGACTTCACTTTATGTATTTTTTATACAGGGTGATTTTATTGTAAAGTTTAGAGGGCGCCACCTGCAGTGCCTTGCACACATTTAAAACGAAATAACTTTTTTGAGCCACCCTATATTTAACTTTTAAATAAAAATTCGGATTCTCCAGCGTCTTTTAGCTAAAGAAGGTATACGTGGTAAGAGTTGATTTAGGCAGCTGTTTTTGAGATATCTGGATTTAAAAAATTCACTTGGTGTATGCCCATTGGCCATTGTAATAATTGAACACATTTGAAGCGTAGGTGGTAAATTAAAAAAACGTCACTAAAAACTAAAAAAAAAAACAATTAGGTAGATGCTTTTTTTAGTTTTTAGTGACGTTATTTAAATCATAACTTTAATAATCGCTGGATAGGTCGTGGGGGAATGGCTAAAATATCAAGCTGTGTAAAATCTGCTGATTTTAAAATTAATGTTTCTAAAATATGAAGCTATTAATATTGAATTTTATTATTGTGTTGGTTAAAGCTTTATGTTAAATACTTTATGTACCCATTACAGCACAGTGCCGTTCGTGTCCATTAAAAAAAAATAATTATAAAAATTGTGATATTGATGCTATTACGCTGCTATGAAACCCACTCTCTCCTCCGTTTTCGAGGATGGAAAATACGAAGATACAGAAAAGTGTTAATTACGGCTTTTTATTAGGTAGGTACTTACTGTTCCCATTATAGCCCAGTACCGTTCGTGTCAATTAAAAAAAAATTAAATTCCAAAACTCATTATGCTGCTATGAACAGTAATTGGTAATATAACAATTTTGGAAATTTAGTTTTCTTTTAATTGACACGAACGACACTGCGCTAACATAAAATTGTAATCAACACAATCATAAAATTCAATTATCACAGCTTCGTATTTTAGAAACATCAATTTTAAAATCAGCAGATTTCACATAGCTTGATATTTTAGCCATAACCCTGTATTAAAAATACATAAAGTGACGTCACACACATTGTACTTAGATAGTCTACGAGCCTATCCAATAAGCCGAAATGGAACGGATTGATTGAATTTTGACGAAAATATGGGCTTTTGAAATTCAAGTATTTTTTTAACTATGCCATTATTAATTGAGTATTTATACCCAAAATACAATAGTTGATTAAACTTACCACAGAAAGAGCTTTTTCAATAATTATGCATAAGAAAACAGGTACAATATGATCTAAAAGAAAAGAAAAGGTCAATTGAATAGTAAACATTATGAAACATCTCTATTTTTAAAGTTGTAAAGTCTGTAGGCAATGGTAGTTTGTACAACAAGAGTGGATTTCATGTTCATATCGTACGATAAAGTAAATTTGGCACGACCCTGAAGTGCTCAACCTCCCAAGCGCAACAATCCACTCGAGTTGTACAATATAAATTAATAATTATATTATACTTGTTATATTATATATTACTGATGATGACTTGTGACACCCGAATTATTTTTGAAATATTTATTGTTAAGTTAACACGTTCGTTACCGACTACCACTATAGTGGCGATCGGTGTCTAATGTGTGAAACCGACTACCACTTTGGTGGCAAAATTTATCATGTATTTAAAGCGAGTCTAAACCTGAGTCGGTTCGTTTCTATTGCATCGTTTGTATACAGCGGGTGTTAGGGAACATTATAAGTCACCTATATGCCATTATAGTGGTAGTTGGTTCCGGAAATGCACTAATTTTTGGCTTCTTCTGAATGTTTGTTTTCAGTTCATAAAAACCATTTGTCTAAAAGTTACAGCTTTGGTTCAAAACGTACAACGCAGTAAAAGCTTACGGTAACGAACGTGTTAAGGAAAATATACAAACATTACTCGAGGTGGTAATTTAATATTAACTAGCTTAAAATAATAATAAGATGAACTTACACAATAATAACATTAAAGTGGGATAATCTGAAGTTTCTCCGGGATTTATTAAAACGTAAATCCATTCTATAGGGTCAACTCTAATGCCATACCTGTAAAGATAACACTGTATAGAGAGTATATTAATAATGATTTGTATTGTATTATTACCTAAAATATGTTTAAGAGTCAATGTTTCAGCATTCAGCAGCATTTCAGTGTTTGATCAATATCTCTTATCCTTTTCGCTTTATTTAAAAAGGGGCCAAATACCCGTCCTTGAGTAGCAGTTACCTCCAGTTTTGAACTAAAGAAATTTTTATTAATGAATTAATAAAAGAAAACAAAAGATTGTGAAATGTGTCAATTTTGTTTCTGCTTTTATTACTTTATAAATTCAAACTTGTTTAACTTTAAATTGTAGGTAATTATGCTTCAAATGTCGGTATTTGGCCAATTTTTGGATAAAAGGAAAAACTAACGAAAATGGCGAATGCGCCACTAGACCTCACTCTTAATGTGCTTCTGCAAGAAAGGTGTGATAAGTCTGAAAATTCCCTTTTTATTTTATGTAGGATTGTTCTTTATTCTGGAAAACTTTTACACTTAAAACAGTTATACTCATCAAAATATATAGTCAAAATGAGTATCACTTTATGGGGTGGCATTTTAAGAAATAAACCAATGTTGAAGGCATATACAGGGTGCTACAAATTCGTGGTCGTAGAAGGGGATTTCGAAAACGGTAAGGGATACAACGATGGTTAAATTAAGGTAATGCGTATTTTGGGGCTTAATAATTTGATGAAAGAATCAAAAATGAAGGCGCAAAGAATTAAAAATCAAAAAATCTATATTTTTTTTGGATATCTCCGAAGATATTCGAAATATTTACAGTTTTCTTGCACCAAATTATTAAGCTCCACCTCCGTAATACTCCGTATTACTTACACGAATTTGAAGCACCCTGTATACTATATAAAATCTTTTGAGAAAATAACGAACAGGTCCACTTCCCTATACAAATATAAATTAGGCTCAGAGACCACACTAAAGTGCCTGCACAGACGGCTGCGGCCCAAAAAGAAAAACGTTCTTAACAGGGGAATCAAGGCATAATTAGGGAAGAAAAAATTTAAAAAGTGTCGATACTGGTCCGACGTCGATAATTTTTTTTAAAGTATCGATATACTTATCAAGGTATACTTACTTAATAAAATTTTCGAGCAGCAATCTTAGACCCCCAATAGAAAGCAGGAGGAATGCCCAGTTTACAAAGCCAGTAAAATTATCAAAGCCTGAATTCCAAGAAAATAATGAATCTCTAGGCCTATGACATCTAAAATATAAAAAAATGTATAATTAAGTAAGTACCATAACATAAAATATTCTTAGAAATAAAAACAAGTTTGTGACTATAAATACCCACAGAAATTACACAAAATAACGAATAACTTATTATATCCTCGTCACCGATTACTAACTATTACAGAAAAAAAAATCCTTATTAAAATGTGCAACAAACGGCCAAAATATAAAATAAATTACAAAAGTGTGTCAAAAGTGAAAAAAAAAAAGTGTTAATAGATATTGAGCCCTATACATTAGTAGACTTCTTAGGCAAGGAATGATAAACCTATTCTATCCTGTAACGGTATTTCACTTTACCCTTTGTTGTAGATAGTATAATTTGAAATAAAGAAGTATTATTATTTTTCTTTACAGTCAATTAATCCAGTATGTTCATTCAATTCAATTGTCAGATTTCCTGAAAATTAAACTCAATAATGGCATATTAGCTTTTAACCGGTGATAATAACATTTAGGAGTTTATTATCACATGTAAATTAAACTCTTTTTTGCCATCTTTTGTGACTGAATTTCCCCAAATTGGGACATATGATTTAGCTCAATTTAAAGATATTGACAGATCCATTCTTAAACTGTATTTCTCATATAACGAATTTTTAACAGTAATATACCGATAGAGGAGGCGTCTTATCGGTAATACCGCTGTTTTTTACAAGAAATCGATTTTCTGATCATTTTCACGAAATATAATTTTTACTTATAATCTGATAAAATCCCGAGAGCTTTAGCTCGAGGGTCCTATCTTTGATTATAAGTAAAAATTATATTGAGTGAAAATTTTCTTAGAAAATCTAGTTTCGAGTGAAAAACAACGGTATGAAGATAAGACGCCGCTTCTAGAGGTGTATTTTATTGGATAATTTACTAAACCCGAAATAAAAGCCGTTTGTGATAAAGGAAAATATGCAAATACATATATCATTATGATTTACTTTTAAGTTTATAAACGTGCCACAACTAACAATTAATTAAAAATCCAAGACTAAATCAGACGCGTGGAACGTCAAAAATCAAATTCGCTTATTTTCATCACGGTTGCCATGAAAACGCCAAGATTTCTTAAGCTCACGTCAAAGCAAAGCACACTGGGTTTAATCTTGCATACATTTTGTCATAAAACATTCCTTTAAAAATGTCAAAATTAAGTTGTGTGTCACTTTTATTTTGTAGGGGTTATAATATTATTTATTAAACTTGATTTCTTAAAATAAATTACTGTTTGTTTAACAAAAAGCTACTGTGGTCTTACCGAGCTAGTCGTAGGTCTTATCGGAAAAGACCACGTTACCAAGGTGGTTGCTATGAAAATTTGCGTTCTGATTGGTTCTATATATGTGAGGTAAATTATCAGATTTATTTAATATTTTCGAAATTTATGCTTGTATGAATATAGGTATATGATTCTTTATTCCCAAACGTCGGTTTTTCGGCCAAGGCCTACTGAGTTAGTGAAAAGTATGTGACATCAAAAAAGTACACTTTTTAATAACGAAGGATTCAAGTGCAGAAACCCTTTTTATCTGTGCAGATGAGTGAGGCTTCTATGCAGTGACTGAGGCTTGTTGTCAAAGGAGAACTAGAGATTGTAAATGTAAGTCAACCAGTAGAGGTTTTTAGCTCCAACGGTCATGAGGATTTTGACATACAATATAATATCACAATAGGTAGGCTTCAAGTTACATTCTGCAGTTTTAATATATTAGCAAAACATGTAAATGATAGAGCAGACAGCTTATATTACTTTTACTTCCTAGATGTTGCTAATTAACATATTTAAGAATGGCCACATGACCATTATAATATAAATTAAAAGATTATGACCTTTATGACAGACAACAGAAAATATTTAACGCCCTTGGGCGCTTTTAGCAATCTGTTCCTTCAGAACCAATATACTGTTGCGTTGCTCTGGTGGTAACATGGCAATCTGCTCATCGGACAATTGAAGAACTTGCATGATAAGAGCAGCCTATAAAAGACAATAAATAATACAACTTATTTATGACAATTTTAAAATAACACACACGGCGTACCGTAAATTTTGATAATTTCCAAGTTCTCTTAAAAATACTTTTAACATATTGATTCGGCAATACCACTCACTTTATTTACTTGTAGTGAAAAGTACCTTAGTAGGTTTATATTGCATATCAAGAATTGCCAAGATGTGCCAGATGACTTAATATTTTTTAAAGAAAAATATGTACAATATATACAGAGCCCGCTCTCAACGCATGATTCCATACAGCATCTAAACTACTCAACTTTTAAATATTTTTCAAATACAGGAGGCATTGATCTACAATTAAAAATTGTTTTAAATTATACAGGGTGTCCCAAATAGTCTTTAAATAAAGCATCCTATACATATATTTTGTATAAAATGTCATACTTCCAACTTCATTTTTGAGTTTTGGCAAGTTATTCAGACGTTGACAGGCGGTAGTATTGGAACGGCGCATCTAAGAGAAAACATGGTATTCATCCAAGGTCCTTAGATAGATAGGTTGTCTGGTAACATGGTGGCGGAAGCGACGATGAGCGGGGTGTCCGCGTCATCACGAGGAACTAATACATTTGTTTACATCTGATTTGTATGTGTTTTAAGCTAGATACAACGCAAAAAAGCGGTTTTCAGTGTTATTTGTGTGTTTAACGTTAAATTCTTAAGTGTGAATATATTTGTTTTTGAACTGATAATAACATTTAGTGGAAAAACTATTAAAAATACTGAATTTTCATCAAAGTTTTCTTCTTTTTCTATTTCGTTTGGGTGGCCTTAGTGGTCAAAGTTTTAATTTTGTGTATTTTTAGGTTAGTTTATTAAACTAGATTCTCACGCTAAATCGTTAGTTTCAAACGAATTCTGTGATTATTTATTTAGATAATGGGTGGTGGCAATGTTTGTAGCATAGCTACATGCAAAAGTAACTCCAAGAGGCCAGATCCAGATGGAAAAAAGATAATTTTTTTTACATTTCCAAAAAACCCCTATATTTTGAAAGATTGGATTAGAAAATGTTGCCGAAAAGACAATTGGACGCCTCAACACAAACGATTATGCAGTAAGCATTTTCTTTTAACCGATTACGATGACGAAGTTCAAGCTAGGATAATGAATTTCCAACCAATGCATTTAAAAAAATATATTTGTCAAATATCAAACAATCTATTAAACCATATTTTCAGAAATATTTTTATACCACCAATACATTTTGATAGTGATTTAAAATGAAAGTGTGGTGGGGTGTGGTTGGTTAACTTAGTATAGTTATCTCTAAGTTAACCTGAACTAGAAATACCCAACAAACAGGTTTTAAAATAAAATAAACAATGTTTTTATAGACTTGCAAATCCATGCCTTCACAAACAATTTAAAAGAGAATAAATTCAGTTCTTAAAGATCACTCTGGTGTATCATTACTACATCCCCTTTACACCCTTTACATGGAGTACATCACTAAAAGTATTTTTAAATTTATGGTATAAGTGTAGTTTTATTTCTCGCAATTTCCACAATTATTATTTATGATAAAACGTGTTTTTTTTAAATATACATTTTTTGACACTATCAAGTCCAATTCTTTTAATAATTTTAGCACTTGGACCTATAATGTTTCTGGGGCTATTTTCTGATAGACCTATTTAATCACAATATTAAGGTATTTATTAAAAGATTTTTTTATATATTACCGAAACCATAAATTCTTCAAAAAAAGAAAATCAAACAAAAAAATATTTTGTTACGATAATAGTAATGATTTGTAAAAAGCGTTTTAAGGGCTAGATTCAGTTTATTTCCCCTCTTAAATAGGGTTCGTCCATCGGGACTATATTTCTTCATTTCTATATATGTATGATTTACACTTGCCTCTTTAAAGTTGCGGTAACTACGTGATTCGTGATCATGTGCCAGAAGTTATATTTTTTAAATTTAAGCTATGTAAAAGAGTCACAATATCTCAATATTGGCTGAGAGATTTATGGCACACCTACACACAATTTGTCGACAAATGATATTTAAAAAAACACGTTTTAAATTACATTTCCAAACTCCTTAGCTTGCATTCGTATATCAAGAGATTTTAAAAAGTTCCTCTAAATGACGCATTCCCGCGCATTAAATGCGAACATCTGATTGGTCCAAAGTTACCAGACAACCTATCTATCTAAGGACCTTGGTATTCATCTCCCTATCATAGTTTTTTATTCTCTATCAAAAACTTCCGGTTTAACATGCCAAATCCAAAAAATGGTTTTACGATTTAACATGTTAAATCTGCAGATAAAGATAGGGAGGGAGGTAAAAACCATTTTTCTAAAAATGCCATGTTTTAAACGTCAATATCTCAAAAACAATTGAATTTAGACATATATGAATATGAATATAGACGTTTAAAATATGGCACTTTCAGACTTTGACAGCCTGTAATATTGGAAGTTGGCTATAAAAAAGTTTATAAAAAAAGGCAATCAAATCTAGGAGTACCTACTAACCGTTGTACTGACTGTAAGTACATAAAATATACATGCATGGTACGTAATTTTAACTTTGAGCGAGGTAGGACAGATTCATTTATTTCCAATTAACTAACACAATTTTTTTGTGGCCCTCATCGCACACTTTGATAATCATTGACGGGAAATATTTAAGTATACCACTGTACTTGAGTTCATAATTTGAATTACCCGATCCTCTTCAGATTAGGATAACATATCCATTGCTTTATTACTAGATACCTATTTAAGTATATTGAATTTAAACTGAATAATATATAGTATTAACCACTTTATAAAAGGTTATTACCTATGTACCCAAGTACAATTTCTAAAAGTTATAACACCATACTTACTATAATAGATTGGAGTAAATCAAAAATAGTTAGTCAATTACTTACGGTTTATCAGGCTGACTTTTTCTAACCTTTAGCTCAATAGCTTGAATATCTTCTGCTTTAGTAGCACTCAGTGCCCTTTTTCGTACTCCGTGGTTTTCTTCTTCAGACATTTTTACACAAGACTTTTAAATATACCGGTTTGCTTCCTTGATGACCCACCGACCGTTTATCAAGAAATACTATTCATATTAAAAAAAACCTTATCGGTTAACTGATAAGAATGATTTAGGCCGTGTTTCGTGGACCCGTGGTTCGTCTACAAAAAATGTATTAATATTTGCACTTTAACCTCATGAATTGATATATTTACGATACTTGCTATATATAATATTCACGTGTTATCTTGTTTTTAAATATAATTCCCCAGTTCCACTTACCTTTATTATTATGTTTAACTAATTTCAAACAAATAATTATTTTTAGTTTTTGAAAATAAAGTTGAAAGAGAATGGAAATGAAGAAAAAACTTTATGAAAACGTTTTATTATATTGTATTTATCTCTGTTGGGCTCACACAGGTAAACAAAGAAAGTTATCGGAACGTGCTTCTATTCTATAACAGCTGATTTAAATTGTAAACACGGCAGAGCCGGATCAAGCTCAGATATTCGCTTGCAGGACCCTGATGGCCAGCCGTCCTGGGGGTGGAGGGGTGTCAAAGGATCCCCTCTAGGTCGTAAACTTGAAGATAAGAATCGGGTATAGTCGGTAATTTCCTAAAGAATTGGCAGTATTTGTTATATTTTAGACGCTCAAATTTATTTTATTTTGTTTTATGCTAAATACTTAATTTAAACTGTATAAGCAGACTTTGTTGGGAGAAAAAAATTCTTAAAAATATAGCCTATTTCTAGAAGCAGGAATTACTGTATATTTCAAAACTGAAACATGATAGTTATAGCGAAACGCGTCTAGGAATGAACCCGACGAAATGATAGGAACATCTTTGTTTGATTCAAAACAATTTGTACGAAGTTAGAGGAAATAATTCTAGTGTATTTTTGAAATTCTAATAGAGCAGAACATTTATTTTTCTGGATTTTTTTTCTCTGAGAACTTACACTGCGCTCGCTCTGAGAGTAATTTTGGACCTGGAATATACCTATGATTATAAACAATTTAAAAATACCTCTTTCGACTTAAATAAATTGTAATCGTATTTCCGAATTTATTGGGGAAATGCAGTGACCGCGGAGGCAGTAATCATAGCCTTCTCAAAGAGTGAGCGAGACAGAATCTGTGTCTGATCTTACCGTCAAGTCCTGGTATTAGAACAAAATGTAGAATACAGTCCACTACCTCCATCTGTCAAAAAGAAATCACATTACCATACCCTATACCCTACTTCATACACTCTGGTCATGCCACCTCAACTTTAATACAAACAATTTCTATTCACTCATAACAGAAAGCTTTTCCTCATCCCCAGTTACACTTCATGATTTGCTTTTTCAATTCACCACTGCTTCGCCCATTAAGCATCTTTCAGACTTCCTGCATGTAAGCAATTTAAACCTGTAGCAATCCTAGGTGTTTGATGGCTTTGCAAAGTAATAGTAGTTCAACACTTGCTTGGTTCCTAGAACCCATTCTCGCAGCAACACTTACCTCCTTATTCAGTAGAAATTCCTAAAATTACCGATTCTGAGTTCTGAGTGCTTTATAACAAAGCTTTTTACCGAATAATTTTTCCCTTATAGTTACAGCGACCCGCAAAGCCTGGTTCGACCAGGGACAACGGCACTTGGCTGAATAGCCCTAGCAGCTCAGGCCACCCAGTAACGCAAACAGTAAACAGTACCATACCCTAGCGCGAGAAGTTGGCAACCAGAGAGAGGGAAGAAGACCAACGCCCACGCAAAAAAATGTTTATTACTCATCGTCTATCAAACAATCAAACATACAACATCGTACAATGTAAATATCCAAATATACCACTTAAAATCATATCATCAACACAAAGTTTTATTTCATCAACCAAGGATATCCATAATCTATATTACTCTTCCTCAAATTCTAGAAGGCCATTGGGTTCAGAACTCTTTTAGCCTTAGCTTTTACGTGATTGGTTGAAAGTCAGCTGATTGACAGAATTAATGTCATCAGCTGACTTTTAACTAATTACATCTGACTAACGCCGTCATATTTACGCAGCTCGTAGGAGACTGACCTGATTCCCACAGAGGAAAATTTGACAGCCTAGGTCAGATGTGGTTGATGGTCGCAAGAGTCAACCGATTGACATTGACTCTGGTTATAAGCCGACTTTCACGTCTCATATAAAATAAATCTTAGACGAGGACTTTCCTCGTAGGTACCTAGGTATAAGATACCATCTAAAATTCATTTATGAAAAGGTTGCCGACGTCAAAAAGCTTAGCTGGCATCTAGGAAGTTAAAAAAAGGGCTATTCTACACGAAATTCGGTTTCTGATCGAAAAGCAAGAAAAAACGTTAAAAAAATATTTTTTTGGTGCTCGTGTAAAAATTTCTCTATATCCAGAGAATCACCCATATATGTAATATTTTTGACCTCTATGGGTGATTCGATCTCTGGATAGAGAATTTTTTACACGAGCGTCGAAAAAATACATTTTTAAGGGCTTCTCGATCAGTAAAACAGAATTTCGTGTAGAACCCAATTTTTTAAAACTAGTTGGGTCCGATAGATGCCGGCTAAGTTGTTTGATGTCGCCTTCATATTAAATTTGTTCTTTCAAACTTTAGTTCGTTTGTCCTTATCCCCGGAATATGTAGGTATAGGTACCGTGCATGTAATAGTAGTTTGTGCCACAAGAGTGGATATGATGTCCACATCGCACGAGGGAGTAAATTGAGCATGACGCCGTAGGCGGAGTGCTCAAACTTCCGAGCGCAATATGGACAATCCACTCGAGTTGTAGGTACAGTATATTTTTTCTACGACTTAGCTTCCGAACTTCAAACTATGAATTTTAAAAAATTATTTAAATTAGGCATCATAACTGTGTCTTTTAAGTTGGCCATAAACTTGTGAGAACGATAATAAGAAACAATTGAACAAAAATTCATTTTAATGGCAAACCCATGGACCAAATTATACTGTAACATATTTATCGATTTGGGTAAGTTCTTATATTTATACAAACTCACTTTTGAATATATCTATCTTTCTCACATTCGGCTTTTTGCAGATAACATACAAAAAATCATATATGTATTAATAAACAGAGAACTACATTTCTCTGTTAATAAACACGAACAATTTATTTTCTCAACTGTAGGTATTTTGATTAATTGTTGTTGTACTGAATTGCACAGAAGAAAAAAAGGTTTGTCCGATTTATTTCTGCTTGCGTAAGAAGTATAACTCCGAAAGTACAACAAAATAGCTGTAGAATTCGTTTTAAACAGTTAAAAATGGATTTTGTGCATTGAATATGAATTTTTAACTTTCGCTATGGTCAAATTTTTCAAAATTATCGCCAATTTACAAACTAGCAACACTGTTAACGTGGAAAGAGAAGTGCTAATAGTGTAAGTAGAAATAACATAACCTTAAATTTTAGTAAACAATGGATTTTTTTTCTAGAAATCTTATAATTTCGTCTGTTTTATCGGGTTATCTTTATGCTCCACCATTTAAGGAATAATTACCAGTTAATTTTTTATGTTTGTTGCGTATAATAAAAGTTTTAAGATCAATTGGGGTTGGATCCCCGTTCAAAATATATCGGAAAATATCCCCATGCACAAATATTTATAATAATATATATTATTTATATGGAAAGAAATAACCAAGGTTAGTAAAAAACGTTCATTTAGTAGGTATATAGTACATTTTATGCAAAGCTTGTAGTAATTGTCTAGAAATGAGTGGAAATAGAGATATTTTTGAAATAAGAAATTGCGTCTGTTTGCAAATCTTTAGTTCGGCCAGAAAATAATAATTTGGTAGAAATATATTTTGGTATTAATTTTGTTATTATACCTTCAATTTTTGCACCATTTCATGTAGGTACTCTTTAGGAAAATATTGTGTATACATACACCATACACTCTGGGATGTTTTGATTTAAATTTAAAAAGTACAAATTTCATCTGACAGATTTGGATATTTTTGAAGCATATTGTTAACCTAACTTCTCTCAACTGTCAGAAAACGAATTTACAACATGTAAATTTGTTGTGACTACTGTAATTGGTCAGTTTCATAACCTAACTAGGATGGATATGAAATTTTGCCGCACAGTTAACTGGAATAGCCTACTGTACCCGCCACTTGAGTGTAAAGGAAACAGCAAATTCCCATGTGGGAGTAGAAGAATTTTAATTTCAATATTCTTACATAATTTCTATTATTCATAATCATAACACAATTAAAATAGGTAAGAAGGATTAAAATAGACAAAAAAATCCTTGCTTCGTTTAAAACAAAATTTATTTCAACTTTTTAAAACATGGGATATGAACCTCCCAAATACTCAAAAAATAAATTACATTTATATCACTTTTAGGTATACTTTTAAATAAAATTATTAGGTACCTAATAAGCCTTATTTAACGTACAATTTAAATGATTGCAAGGAAATAATAGTGAGGTGACAAAAACGGGGAACAATATATCGCTCTACTTTCAATACTACAATGCTATTCGTAATCGTTTTAATCGGGGAATGTAAAAATAAATTTACAAAGTGAAGATCACACAAACTCTCTTGGTCCTGAAGACCTTCCATGTAACAATAAGTTAACTTAAATCCAAATTATGACGACATGATTGCAAAAACAAGAAACTTTTTGGATCCTTAAGTCTGCATATCAGGAATGAAATAACAATAAATCTATAATTATCAACAATCACCAATAACATCATAAATAATTAATTATTTGAAGAAGTAGTACATACTTGAAGTCAATAACCTTTACTAAGATATATTTAATGAGATAAGTTTAATGTACTCTATGTTTTGAACGTATAAACGTTCATCTTCGGGAGAAGTATAACTTATGTTGGAATAAATAAAAGGAAATTGTGAGTGACATTCTAATTTAGGAAAAATGACTTATTAAAGAAAAATTACGAAGAATTTCCATAGAAGCAGGGGATGAAACATACTACATACTACCAAGTTCGGGAGGTAAAGGTCAATACCTTAAAGTGACGAAGATGAGAAATATTAAATTAGAATGTCTTTTAATTGAAAAGAAAATTCGGTGGTGGAGAGTACAACACTAAAAGTTTGTCAAACGGTGCAAAATCGAAGAATAAGAATAATCTATCATTTTTTCCGCATATTTCTTTTAAGCAAAAATCATCGCAACGTAGACTGCAATTTATGACTAACTTATACCCTCTACGAATAATCCATGTTACTTCTATGAACCAAATTCTAAGATATCTTAGAACATCGTAATCATGCTTATTTCAGATACTATCAGTAACACAACGTTCATGGTACACATAAGACAGGACAACCAATAGTAAAACTGTCCTACCAGCATAATATACTTCTTCGATTTTGCACTGGTTGGCCAACTTTTAGTGATGTTTACTTCTCCACCATAGAATGTTCTCTTCAATTACAAAAAATTCACATTTCTCATCTTCATCACTTTAAGGTACCCTTTATTGACCTTTACCTCCAGAACTTGGTAGTATGTTGTCCTCCCCTACTTCTATGAAAGTTCTTCATCATTTTTCTTTAATAAATAATTTTTCCTAAATTAGGGTGTCACCACAATTTCCTATTATTTATTCCAACCTAAGTTATATTTGTCATTTCTTGCCATTCTTTTGAATTAGGCTTTTTCCTCTTCGTTCGCTGCCAGGGCCATTCCCGAGGGGACCTACAGCTTAACGTGGGTTCCGAACCACGATCCTCGGTCATGCGACACCCCCCTCCCCCCCCCCCCCCCAAGGGCTATTAACCCTTGGTTTCTTGCCATTGCTTGACCTACCGATTGGGGAGTGTGTATTTTCTTCCTCACTTCATGAGATGTCCGATCTCATCCGGCCTGTTTACCCGCGTGAGTGGAGTGGGTTGTGAGATGATACCTTTTACACTATTCTCTGCATTCTTGAATCCACTGAATTTCGGACATACTTTTTTTATTGTATGTGTGCCCACTCCGGGAATCGAACCCGGGTCGCCACGGTCGAATGCTAGTAACTCACCTCTGAGCCACCGCCGCGGTTTAAGTTATACTTCTCCTTTATATGTTCGAAACATGTACACTAAACTTCTCTCATTAAATATCTTAGTGAAGGTAGACTTGCAGCGGATTGCATAAAGAAAACCTTTCTCGGTTAGCTTAATCGCGTATTAAAAAGACAAAATTTAATAAGAGACTGGCAAGGCCTACTTTGTTTGCCACAAATTGATCTGGATTTTGTAAAAGTAGACAGCTGTCACTGGTGTCAGAGGCCAGTTCTTCTAAAATATAAGGTTATTTCGCGCAAATACGAAGTTGGCCTTGCCAGCCTCTGATTAAATTTTGTCTTTTTGATATGCGGTTACGGTATTAGAGAACTACCATTTGTTTATGCAACACGCTGCTATAGTATTATTTCTTTCCATAATTAATAATAATAATTGGTATTATTAATTAATATTATTGATTAATAATTAATAATTCAAAAAGTTTCAATTTTTTGCTACCAGTTTAAATCAGTCCTAGCATTGATATTAGAGATTATATTTAGCAATCTGTTTATAAATCTGTACTCCTGTCTCATTCTTAGGCATTAATATTAAAATAAAAATATTTTTAATATTGCTATGTAGACAATTCTTGTGATTGAGGTCAGTAATGTGTAAATAATTTGTAAATATCATAGTCAAACAATTGAATATTGCTCAAAATAAATACTGGCCATGCCAGCAACAACTTTTACTTAATTGCCAGGTTCATTCTTCCCAGACACTGAATAACCTAATTTTTTTAATTCAAAAAAAAACATTTCTTAGCATTGACCACAGCACGTTGGTAACCAAATAGACCGTAATACAACTGGCAGTCTTTAGAAAATGTATTACCTTTTATGTAAGCTTACAAAATATTCTTTATTACTTTAAAACGAATTTAAATGCTAGAACATCCATTAGTGTGCTTGTTATCCGACCTACTAAAAATTTGAACACAATATATTATTATCAATTTTTTTATAAATAAGTTAGGTAATACTTTCATCCGAGATTTTTCTCAATTTTCCTAAAATACCTTTTCATTACAATTCAGTGAAATTACTATTGATCTTCAGACTTTGAATGTCATCCAAACTCCGTTTGGCTTTCTGAGATATGTCGTCCATGGACTTTTTTGCACTCGACGTTAGGTCGTCGAACGATTTTTTCGTGTGGTTGATGATTTCGTCCGTACTTCTGGTTAAGTCTTTAACTTCGTCGTTAATTTTGTTGATGACATACTCCATCGCTTGTCTCCCTTTTCCCGCGTTATTTGAGATTTTATTTGTTAAGAGATTTTCCATATAGTTAGTCAGTGGAACTCCTGTGAAGAAAAGGAGAAGAAAAATTATCAAAACTCTATTATCTAAAAATATTTTTTGTGAAAACAAGCATGGTTGCGACGATTTAAATCAACTGATTTTTTCAATTTGAATCGTGATTTAAATCAAATTATAAATTGCTGCAAAAACAAGTCGCAGAAGCAAATCAGGAAATTAAAAAAAAAGGAAGATAGTTTATTTAAAACGAAGTGTTTAGATGCATTATGTAAGTGTAAAAACATAACTAATCGTCATCAGTCCAGCGTAAAAAATATTCATAATAACTTTTAATATAAAATAATAAATAATAAATAACTTTCTTATCGGTAATACCGCTGTTTTTTACAAGAAATCGATTTTCTGATCAATTTTCACAAAATATAATTTTTACTTATAATCTGATATGATCCCGAGAGCTTTAGCTCGAGGATCTTATCTTTGATTGTAAGTAAAAATTATATTTAGTGATAAGTTTATTATAAAAACTAGTTTCGAGTGAGAAACAAAGGTATGAAGATAAGATGCCGCCTTTAGAGGTGTATTTTATTGGATAATTTACTGAACCCGAAATAAAAGCCGTGTGATAAAGGCAAAGATACAAAACAAACATTTATTTTTAAGTTTCTTAGCCCTATTGTCATATTCTAATTTTTTTTATTTAAAAATTCTGTTCATTCTTGGTAATCTGGGAAGTGTCAACTTTAAAATCATTTTGGTAAAAGCCTACTTTACAAATTGGCAACAAAGATCAAAGTCAAACGAAAATTCCAATCGAAGCCTTCTTTTCAAAAATAATGTCACATTAACAGATTAACACAAACAGAAATTTTAAGATTTTTTATTTAAATTGCTCATAATTCCAAAACGACTAAAAATGTGGATTGTAACATATTAGGCATTTAGATAGGAAATTTAGTTCTCTACACGTTAGTAAGCTAAAAAATACGGTGTTCCATTTGCAAAAATTGACTTATGCACATTTACTTAAATGGAAACAATGGCACAATTTTAAGAACTCCCTGTTTAAAAAACGTGAAACCTAAGTAATTTAAACTAAAGATTTATGTATTATTTGAAAGCTTAGAAAATTTTAAATATTTACCTTTATTAGTTTCAGAGTTACTAAACTTTCTTCTCGGAGCGTTTTTACACAAAAAAATCCTTTTATAATTCATATCTCAAAAACGGTTAGAGATAGGAATATATTATTATTAACAAAAGTTATTTAGATTTTAATAAGGTAATCAAAAATGCTAAAATATACAGGGTGTTCCATTTGAAATAGAAAAGTTGGCATTAACTTCCGGTATAACCGGAAGTAATAACAACGTGAAAATATGTTTTAAAAGCTCAAAGCCAATTATGCCTGCTATCAAATTTTTAGAAAGATAAGTTTACTCGTTTCCGAGAATCTTCTAATAGGCCACTCAACGTGAATCACCCTGTATACATGTATTTTTTCCAAGGATATCTCTAGCTATAAAGCAATTTGAAACATCACAGCAACCATTAACTAAATATATAAATATTCAGCTTGACATCCGTTAATATATTTCTTAAATGTCTGGTGAAGCCCTTTAAAAGGTTAAAACCCACTTTAAAACTTTATTTTAAAAATTTGACCTTTGTCACATCCTAACTGATTGTCATTGCCAACCTAAGGGTACATTAGAAACCTAGTCCTTAGGTCTGCTATATACAGGGTGTCCGGTAACTTATGGGCCGTAGAGTAACTGGAGATACTAGACATCAAACTAAGCCGATTAATATAATATAAGTTTTTTCGGATTGTTACTCGTTCTAGAGATACGGGGTGTTGAAAGTAAAAGTTTACTGGGCTTCATAAATCTATGATTTTTTTTCTTAAATGTGATATTAGGTGTTTTTCAATTACAGTTTCTTAAAGAAGGGCATTTTCTGAGTCAAAAAGTGTACTTGATTGATCTTAATATTTTTAACGGTTTTCGAGATATTTCCCTTTAAACATCCCAAAGCATAAAAAAAACATAGTACATAAATAAATTAATAATACATAAATTATATACACCCTGCATCTCTAGAACAAGTAACAATCCGATAAAACTTATATGACTTAATCGGCTTAGTTTGATGTCTAGTATCTAGTATACGTTTTTTTTTTATAATTAAAATAATAATTTAATTATGTCGAATTATGTACTTTGTTTTTTTATGCTTTGGGATGTTTAAAGGGAAATATCTCGAAACCCGTTAAAGATATTAAGATCAATCAAGTACACTTTTTGACTTAGAAAATGCCTTTCTTTAAGAAACTATAATTGAAAACACCTAATATCACAGGTAAGAAAAAAAATCATAGATTTATGAAGCCCAGTGTATGCAACTAGCGCCCTCTAGTTTCAAACTTAAAAATTTCTACAAATTCTTATTTCTTGCTCATAAAAACATAACATTGCCAACTTTCAATTCGATTCATTAAACCGTTTTAAAAATATGACTTATTTTCGAGAATAAACTTTTACTTTCAACCCCCCGTATCTCTAGAACGAGTAACAATCCGAAAAAACGTATATGACTTAATCGGCTTAGTTTGATGTCTAGTATCTCCAGTTACTCTACGGCCCATAAGTTACCGGACACCCTGTATAATCTATTGGTACCTTTATCAGCCAGATAATTTCTGAAATTATCTGGCTGGTAAAGTTACCAAGAGATGGATATAGTGGACCTTAAGGATATACATATTATCAATACTAACCTTGCACTGTTACCACTGCTTCTTGTTTTAAGAGAGTTTTACTAGGATCTGAAGGATGCGGAATATATTTCAATGTTTCATTTACAGCAATGTGTCTACAGAATGTGAGATTTATTGTCTTTAGCTCCATCTGTCTAGCATCTGGATTTACTACTGAGTGTTCAGCTGCATAGCATACTTTTGCTGATCCTATTAACTGAAAAAAAGAAGAGTTTTAAATTTTCAAATTAAAGTTGCAAAATTAACATAGGAAATCCCATTAAATTTTAAATGGGGTCAATTATTGGCTTCCCTAATTATTTTCGAGAAAAATTCTATTTAGGTTTATTAAAGAGCACTAAAACCCACATTCAAAAGAATAACTTTAGATAGTTTTGATGAGCCCGTTTACGGGTTATCGCCGATTTCTTTTTAACTATTTCTCCTTTTTATGGCCCCGTATTTGCGGGCACCAGTCAAGGTAAAAGATGACTGTCAAATAAAGTTGTCATTTTGAAATGTGTGCTTTATTGTTATAAAAACTCGTACATCGAAAATATTAGCCATGAATTACACTTCTGAAGAAAAAATATTGATGATTAAATGGTATTATCAAGGAAATAGTTATCAAAATGTGTCAGACATGTTTGCTGCTCTGTATCCGAATAGACCGATACCTGCAAAATCTACAGTCAAAAGGACTATCAAGAAATTTGAGACAAAAGGCACTGTAATAAATAACTGCAGATGTGAAGAAAGGCAGGAACAAAGAAGAGATGCAAGAAATTATAGGGACTTGCAAAGGCAGGAACAAAGAAGAGATGCAAAAAATGATAGGGACTTGCAAGTTTCATTGTGCGTGGAAGAAAATGATGGGAAGATCAGCACAAGGAAACTTGAGGATGACATAGGATTAGATCACACCACAGCGTTACGAGCTTTGAAACGACATAAATATTATTCATACAAATATGAAAAGCATCAAGAGCTAAGAGATAGGGACGAAATACAACGACAGGAGTTTTGTTTTGGTATGATTGAAAGAACAAACATGGATGATAGGGAATTTTTTAAAAACATTTGTTTCACTGACGAATGCACATTTACCTTAAACAATGAACCCAATGTTCAAAATTATCGATATTGGAGCATAGAAAACCAACACAGGTTTGTCGAAACAAGGACGCAATATCCACAAAAAGTTAATGTTTGGGCTGGGATTTTCGGAGAAAATATTATCGGGCCATTATTTCTTACACGAAATTTAAATGCAGAATATTTTTTTAAAATTAAATTGCAAAGCGCTTTAGGCATATTGAGCCATCTTCAGTGATTCTTAAGTTAGCGAATAGTAGATACTACTTTTAGCAATCCAGTAAAAGTAAAAATAACTAAATGTTATTAAAAAAATTAAAACATTTACACATTCAAAGATATTGTCTATTTATTTGACGACAACAATGATGAAAAATAAGATTTAGTAGAGTGCAAACCTAATAAACAATTAACTTTTACCGGCGTGTTGCGAAAGTACATAATATAGTAATTGTTGTTGTCATCTGAACATACTTAAATAAGGTTTTCTTTGTAAAAACCATTGACCGGGCATCCCCCTTCCATGTTATCTTTTATGACCAATCAACATCCCTAGTTTCACGTTTCACGGTTGCAAAACATCTATATATATTTTTATGTAGGTCGGTGCATCCTATTACAAAAAGCGTTGATTGGAAAAATAATAATCTAACCGTCGCGTCGACGACAATAAAAATAAATTATTAGTATTATCACTATTAAGATACAGAAATTAATTAGGTAGATACTAGGTCAAACAAAAAAAAAACGGTATAATTTGTAAACATTGGCGTAACTAGGACAGGGAGGGAGGAAGGCAGGTGGAAAAGGAGCGATCAAGTGACTTAAAAAAAAAACTGAAAAGTTGTATGCCCGATCAAGAGTGACTTGTAAAAAACCCATTGCCCTGACAAATTTTAGGCCACGATCAAGTGACTTCTAAAAAATCGTTGTCCTGTATTATTTGTATCATGCATGTCCTGCCAAATTATATGTGCCGATCAAATTTACAAAGGAGATGCCGCCTATAAGTAGAGTTTTAGGTTTTTTACACTGGACTTTGTATAGACTTTACCTTAATACATATTGCTTGTACTTGGAACAGCTCTGGCTGAGATAAGCAGGTGCCCTTGACCCCCATATCAGGCTTCACGATTAGAGATTTTTTTTAAATACAAAAGTAAGATAAATAGAAAATCTCAAAATTCCGTCTCTTCTTAAAACTAATCTTTTTTTATGTAAAATAATTTATCACTACTATACTGCTATATACCACTATACATACTAGGTTTAATGTCCCAGGTGTAATATAGTAACCTACAGTAACACCTAGATATTGAGTGAGCACTCTTATCCGCCTGGGCGGGTACTCTTTTCTTGTCATTCTGATAAAAGTACGCATTTTAAGTTTTTTGCTGTTATTTTTTTATTTTTGTAATCCTTAAGAATTTTTATATTTTTGTTAAAGATCTATAGTTTGTCCAATTACTGACTGGATGCACGTCACAACTCGTAAATACATAATAGTAACATAAACAAAAATAAGGCAGTTCTGTTATTAATTAAAAGGTCCTGTCAATTAACATAAAATTCTTTTTGACAACCTTTGTCATTTCGAAGAACTTTAATTTAACGTGTTAAAAGGGATTTGAAACCCAGAATAGTTGGTTGGAACATATCCTGAAAATATGTCTCATTATTCAGCAAAAGAAGACATGCTCATTTTGAAGCTTATTTAAATCCTGAAAAAATATACGATTTAATCAACGACATGACTCAAATCAAAAATTACGTCAGAAGCTGTGACGTGCATCCAGCCAGTAATTGTACGGACTTTATGTAAGCTTTACCGTAGGTGTGTCTTCGACTAAAATATTTGCGGTTCTGGCAGTTACCGAATGACTTTTACTAAATAATTTTCCGCTAAGTGCGTACTCTCGCCTTTACCATACTTAATTTTCGGAAGCAAAATATTCTTTGAACCAATTCAATATTAAGGCTAAAAACATTTTTCTAGTACTATGCCCGGCCTATTTAGGATCTATTATTTTCATTTAGTATTCCATTGACAAACCTTCCTATGAATATTTAAAAAAATCAATATCCCAAGAACATTTCTGAACTCAAAATTGACCTCTATAAACTAAAAAAAAAAGAAATCAATAGGTACCAAATATTAGAAAATATGAATGTTATCATACCAACATACTTATGTATGTAAAGTATACCGGGTGACACAAGAAAGTGCTACCCCTCCATCTTTTCTTTGTAATTTTAGCAATAAAGATTTAAAAATATGAGACATAATTACAGTGAAATCTCTCATAACGGACACCTCTGATAAGCGGACATCTCTATTAAGCGGACATTTTTTCATAGTCCGGAACTAGGTATATGAAATTCCATACAAATCAACCTCTCTTGGGCGGACTCTTCTTTGGGCGGACAGGCTATTTTCATACAAAGAGTGCGAAAACTCTCCTTTAAACGGATAAATAAATTTTAAAAGTATTTGGGAGACGAATAAGTACGGTGCCAAAACTCTCTGAAGACAGACCGGCAACCCATCGCGTATGCGTGGCAGCGCGAAAGGATTTCGCCGAATGAAAGTAGTTTGATTCCCCGAAAGCAGTCCGCCGTTTATTTGTGAATTGTAAGGTTAAAATCGTAAACAATGGCAGAAAAATGTCGCATTTTTTTAGTAGGTACCACGTCTTAACTAAAACTAGTGTATTTTTGTTATGTTTAATAAACGTTTATTTGTACATACATATATGAAGTAATAATTTTGCATTTACATATTACCTTTTTTTTTTTTTTTTTTTTTTTTATGATAAAACACCTGCACTGTAGGAAAAATCCTTTAAGGCGCTCTGGGAGCGGTGCGAGTGCGAAAAAAGCGATTAACGTTGGTCTTGAAACGTTGAAGATTGTATTCACTGGGAAACACGACCTCAGGAAGATCATTCCACAAAGATGACGTTCTCCAGATGAAAGAATTCTTGAACAATGAAGTTCGAGGAGTACTAAGCTGAACAACATATGGATGAGCGGCAGTGGTTTGCCGTGTATTTCTGTTTTGAATTGCTCTAGGTGGAATCAAGTGGGCAATGTCAGTCGAACACCTGCCATGGAAATATCTGTAAAAGAGAGCCAAATCACCAACCTGTCTTCGATGCTCCAGGCTATCGAGGGTCTTGGTCAGCTCGTGGTCGCCGATCAGACGAATGGCTCTCCTTTGAATGGAATCCAGTAGCCGAAGGGTGTGCTTGGGTGCAGAGCTCCAGACATGAGAGCAATATTCTAATGATGGTCGAATCTGGGCTTTGTAGAGTGTCAAAAGTTGATGAGGTGTGTACAACCTTTTGGTGCGGAAAAGTACACCAAGTTTCTGTGCAGCTGCCTTGGCAATTGCGGCAACGTGATCATGCCAAGACATATTACCTCCCAGATTGACCCCCAGCAAATTAATAGACGGTGCCAGGGGAATTGCGTGTCCTGCCATGACTATATCCGGTTCTGCAATGTTAACCTTTTTGGAGAAGACTGCTGCCTGGGTTTTCTTAGCATTAAATTCGACTTGGTTACTGTCACCCCAAGCCAAAATTTCTTCCAGGTCTTTGTTGAGGCGCAATACTTCATGCTGCCTGCGAAGATGTGCGTCGGCAGCGGATGTTTGGGGAGTCAAGGTAAAAGATGAGACAAGTGTGCTGTCATCAGCAAAGCTATAAATTGGATTTTGGGTTTTCACTAGAAGGTCGTTAATATACAGTAAAAAGATGGTAGGCGACAATATGGACCCTTGAGGAACACCGGCATTGATGGTGAAGGTGTCTGAGAGAAACCCGTCAATCGCCACTTGCAGAGAACGGTTCTTAAGGAAGCTGGTTAGCCATAAACAGAATCCATTAGGCATACCGTAGGATCGCAATTTACTTAGAAGTCCATCGTGCCAAACACGATCAAAAGCCCTAGAGATGTCCAGTGCAACAGCCCGGGATTCTCCATGATGTTCGATGGTGTTGCTCCAAAGATGGGTGACATATGCCAGAAGGTCACCTGTTGATCTGGACTTATGAAAACCGTATTGATGGTCGCTGATAATGTTAAGCCCTTCCAGGTACTTTAGGAGTTGTTGGTTAATAGCTTTCTCCATTACTTTTGAAATTACTGAAAGCAATGCGACGGGTCGGTAGTTGCTTGGCAGGGTCTTTTTACCTTTCTTTGGAATGGGCTGGACACGCGCCGACTTCCAGCAGGATGGAAATATTCCTTTTTTGTAGGATAAGTTGAAAAGTCTACAAAATACTGGTGTAAGTTCATCGGCGCATGTCTTGAGAACAATGATAGGAATTTCGTCTGGACCAGAAGCTTTATTGACGTCGAGTCCTTTAAGAATCCGTTTAACAAGACGCTGACGAAACACGATTTCAGACATATGCGATTGAACTGAGGGAATGTTGGGTGGTGGTTTTCCCTGAAAGTCTACAGTGGAATGCGAGGAAAACAGTTCAGCAAGTAGGTTTGCTTTATCCCCGGCTGTGGTTGCTATTGTGCCGTCGGAACGTGTTAGAGGTGGAATAGTTGACTTTGTAAAGTTTTGGCTGACGGCCCTAGCGACTGACCAAAAGGACCTTGATCCGTTAGGACTGGCAAGAAGTTTGTTTTTGATTCTCTCGTTATGAGCTTCTTTGCTTTGGTCTATCATTTGCTTACATTGGTTTCGGGTGGTAACAAAGATGGCGCGATTTTCAGGAGTAGGGTTTTTACTCCACCGTCGGTAAGCCAGGTTTTTAGATCTGACAGCACGCTCGCAATTCTTGCTAAACCAGGGCTTGCCGTTAGAAGGGCGCTTTTTGGAGAAAGGAATAAAGGCCTCCATGCTAGTTAGAATGACGTCGGAGACCTCCTTTGCACAGACAGATGGATCATCCGAAGAAAAGCATACGCTTAGCCAGGGAAAGTTGCGAAAATGGTCCTTTAGGTCTTCCCACTTAGCTGATGTGTAGTGCCAAATCTTACGGGGTTTAGGAGGTTGTTCAGAACTAATTGGCAGCTCGCTTAGGGTTGAAATAAGTTTGTGATCGGAAGAGCCCAATGGTGGTTGTACGGTGACCGTATATAGGTCTGGATTTGAAGTTAAAAAGAGATCTAAAGGACTAGCAAAATCCCCAGCTCGGTCTGGAACCCGCGTTGGTTCTTCTACGAGTTGAGTTAGACCAGAACTGATCGCAAAAGATTCGGCCTCTCGGCCTTGCTCATCGTTGGTGTTTGAGTATTTAAGCCAGTTGACATTGTGGACGTTAAAGTCGCCAAAGATAGCAACTTCGGCATTCGGATGATTGGTTTGCAAGAAGTCGATTGTGTTGGCTAGTGATGAGAAGAGGGCCCTGTAATGCATGTCGCTTGGAGGACGGTAAAGGCAGCATATAAACTTAGTGATTTTTTGTGAAGATATTTTAAACCACATTACATCAAAGTCTTTCGGTTCCAGTATTTCCTCCCGTTGGCAGCAAAGATCATCTCGAATGAACAGACAGACCCCAAAGTTGCGTCTAAAACGGAAGTGAAAATCATATCCAGGATATAAATAGCTGACGGTGTTCGTTGACGCTCTGACTTTTGTCTCGGTCAGTGCAAGCACATGAGGCTTGGAAGATTGTAAGTGCTGGTGGACTGAATTGATGTTAGTGTTAAGCCCTCTAATATTGCAGAAATCAATTTTGAAGTTGTTACTTTTGGGTCTGTTAGCAACTGCAGGCGCCACACCATTTCCTCGTTGAGTGTTGTTGGAGGAACCCAGTAAATTGTCGGAAATGGTGGATAAATCATTGATTTCGCTTGATGAAGCCACAGGACCAGCCCCCACCCGGAGATCCGATCGGGGGGCGAGTTTACCTCCGGAATATTTTGATCTTGGAGCTTCCATCATGCTTCTTTTATACGGCCCCACCCTGGAAACCGGAAACATCAGCACAGCGACGAAACGTTAACTCAAAGAGCAACTTCACGCCGCCTAAACTGATGCAATGGTATCTCACCGGGCGATGCCGGGTGGGCCAGCATCTTCCATTTGTAATAAACCTAATAACAAATTTCCCTTGGGTGGACACCTCTATTAAGCGGACACATTTAGACAGTCCCGTAGGTGTCCGCCTAAGAGAGGTTTCACTGTAAGTGTGTAAATTGATGTGTGTGAAGAAAGTAACGAAAATTAGCGGCAACGGTTTTTTTTACCGTAAAACCTAGCCACGAATTTAGCGTCAAATTGTCAATTGCGCCTGCATATTTGGCAACGATTTATCACAGCAACGAAAATGGTTACATCTCCCTGTAGCCACGAATTTCTTAATCAGTTGGAAAAAATGTAAATGTGGCCACGGTAGTTTAAATATTAACCTTTTTCAACTTTAAATAATTAGCAACGAATCTTAACTTTACTATCAATGAAATTTAAATCGTAATTTCTTCAAAACCTGTTGATTTAAATACACCTATTTTTTTTATAAAGATTAGCTTAAATCCTTACTATACTTCTAGCTTTTATGACAATTTTCAAAATATGTTGGTGACTTTGTAAAAAATTAATAACTCCGAGATTTCGCTTATAAATTGGAAAAAAATTGCATTTACATCCGAAATAAAGGTTTAGACGCCACCATATTTTAAGGGATGTTAGACTATACCTATAGCATACGTATCCACTATATGACATATTCCAGAAAATGTCGGGGCCTTTGTAAAAAATTAATAACTTCAAGATTCCGCTTAGAAATTGGAAAAAATTGCATTTACATCCGAAATAAAAGTTTAGACGCTTATCTTGTTTTATCAAAGTTACGGACATTTTACAATAACAGGAAAATTGATCAGGCGGCCATTTTTAAAACAAATGATAAACAGTGATATGTCATTGAAGAGAGAATTTTCCATAGAATTCAAGCATCGAATAACAATGAAGGGTTTCCATTTAATATTTAAAAGTTTACTACATTTTCGGTAAACCGGAAGTGGATTTGAAGGTTTGAATTGGCTGAAAAATGGTTATTTACATACTTATAATCTTTACTTTTAAAATTACGGAAAAAATTGTGGGGTTAGAACTTTTTCTTTTTTGGGTCACCCTGTATATTTTAAAATTTTACGTTGTTAACCTTTAGTCAATAAGTCTACATACCTTCATTAAGGTGCAAACAGCAAATCGCAATAAATCATCACAATGGTTTGTATTTTGTGTATTATCTTATATCAAAGATAAAGAATGTTTACTTTTATTAATGTCAAGACATTAATACAAGTATAGGTATTGAATGGGCAAAATACATCGTTACAGATAGGGACATAGGTACAAACCAGTGGCGTAGCCAGCCTTTGGGGGCGGGAAGGGCAAACATATGATGGGCCGCTTCATAAAAACATTTACTTCTAAAAAAAAGGTCGACACCACCACCACGAACTTCCTCTTGCTAAAATAGACTAGACCAAACGCCAACATAACTACACAATAAGGTTTATTACGTAAAAGGGCACCAAGCGGCAAAGGGTACCAAGGCGCAAAGGGGCGCCTAGCGCCGGGGGCGGCGAGTGCCCCCCTGGCCCCCACCTGGCTACGCCACTGGTACAAGCATAAACTAAGTGAATCTAGACATACAACGTAAAGGGGCTTTAGCGAGATCCAAGGTTGTGGCGAAAATGCCGAGAAACGAAGTGACTTTTTATGAGATGAGCAGTAAGATTTTAACATTTCACTTGGTTTATTTAGGTTCTCTATGGTACAAGGAAACATGTGAAAGTGAACGAGACAGCTATCCATTCACAAAGAGGTCTTTGTTATCAATACTTGCAACTATTACTAGCAATCTTTGATGATAAGAATTTTTTTTTCCAAATTTCGATTTGATCATTACTTATTACATGATTTTCTCCCAAGTTTTTTTTATACTCCCACCACAGTGGACTATAAATGAGCCAAAAACTACTGTATATTAATAGTGTCCCCACGTTGCCAGGTAAATAGGAAATTTAGGATGTCAAGTTCAAATTGGTAATTTACCAAGAAATTGTGAAATATGAAGGTCAAATCAACTTATCTTTATGTATAATATATAATGTCTAGCTTTCACATATAAGTATCAGTGTTGCCAGATGACAAGATTTATAATATATTTATTTTTATAAGTAGTAACAATGTGCATATGAATCTTGACAATAAAGGGTATAGAATTAAGTCATAATTTTTAAACTGAACTTACAAAGTTTAAAAGAAAACTTGTCAGCAGTCCAGGAGGGTTGGATTGCAAATAGTAAATATAATACTAGTTAAATTACCTAATCAGTATATAAAATTAATAATATATAACATCTAAAAATACCCAAAATAAGGAAAAAATAATCATAATTAAAAAAATATATAAACAGTTTTGTATTAGAGTAGTAACTAAAGAAAAACAAAAGATAATCAAAATTCAGACACTAATTTTTTCCGTGTCAAACCAAAATGACAAAATTATGTAATTTACAACATATGCACTCTGCAATGAAAAGGAAAACAAATCAATTCTTTCAAACCCCGAGTATGCCATAATCCAAATATTATTATTAATTATTATCCTCCAAATTATAAAAACCATTGGTAAATTAAAAACTAAACATTTTAAAAAAAGTTTAGGTAGAGTTTTACTTCTTAAACTTTATTTTCAAGCGTTTTCAATAATTTTTCCGAATATTATCAGTAGTAGGTATATGAAACAAATTGTGTGTACAAAAATAACTATATGTAGGAGGTAGCCAATTCACTTAATATAGGTACATTAACATTTACTTAATAAAAAAATTAATAATATGGTTACTTAGACAGTAGGTACATATTTTATTTTATACTTTTGATGGCAGATCTTAATAATTGTTTTTTTTTTGTAGAAGTAGAATGTAAAAAATCCATTAAATGACAACCTTTAAGACTAAAAAAGTTATGCTTGCTAATTTTCTTTATTAAATGTGGTACCTTATTATAAAATTTTGTCGAAAATTTTGCACCATCAGATTAATCTTAAACCGTTATTACTCGATTTTATTTGTGGTAACTGAAACTTATATGTATTACTTAATGTAGGTGATAAAACTCCTTTAAATAAAGGACCCTACAAAGGTATAGTAGGTAGGTTATAAGTAGTTACTTAAAACCTAGTTAAATTTTACTTAAAAAAATTAGTTTATTAGATTGATTAAAAACAGGAACCACAAAATGAATAATTTCAAAAAATTATGTTAAGCACTTTATTGCGAATTTTCTCTGAATTTTTTAACTATGTTGCAACACTGCAAATTGCACATGTGTAAATTAACCTTTGGACTGAATGTGACGCACAATTAATGGAAAAATGCTTTGTGTTGTTATGGAATACAGTCAAATACAATGAAAAATTTGGAAAAAACTCAAATATAATTTTAAAAATAACCACTAATAAACATACGTACACTTATGACGTTTTTTTTTTATTATGACATAACCTCTTAAATTTTTTCGGCATAGAAATAGATAAAAATAATTTTTGATAGTGCCAAAATTCTGCCACAATTATGAGCTAACTTATGATTTAACAGCTTTGTAATATAAATGTAAATATTGGCAATGGGAACTAATAAAAGTAATATCCAAATTACAAAATGTAGGTATTATTTTCCATAGATGGGTACTGTAGAGGTTAAATAAGCAATTCTTGAGGATATACTTTTAAATGACAAAAAAAGGGTCTTACCTACATTGTAATATTAAAAGCTACTGTTAAGAATGTTACTTACTGCTTGAGCCCATTTAGGAAAATACCATATCGAACTGACCAACCGTTGTGTGTGAAGTACTCCATCAACTACTTGTCTTTCAACTACATCGGTGCCTATTACGGCAGGGTTGTGAGGGTTGGGGTATTTCCTCCAAGCTGCTGTTGCTACGGTCTCCCAAGGATGACTAAAAAGACAAATATATTTGAAATACAGAATATTTGATATGAATTTTGATTACACTCATACAATGTATAGAAAATAGAAATAATATGTATACTTTACTGCGGCTGAAGAACCTCGGTCGAAGGCCAATTAGGTTGGTCAATAAATAACATTTTAATAATAAAAAATGATATGAATTTAACTTACTTGAATGTGTGTTCGCTCGTCCAAATTTTCATTTTGTGTTCTTGGTTGCACCGAAACTATGAATTTATGTTTAAAAAATTGGACGTCGGCTCTTGACAGTCTTGAGCCGTTTCACAAGACGTCTGTACGCGGCAAGTGAAAGCGATAGAGAGCAAAAATAAGTTTTCAAATACGTCGGGAATCAATGGAAGGTTGGTGTTCGTTGAGTGGGAAGGTACGTAACTACGTAAGGAATTCCATGACGTAACATGACGGAATCACATGACGATGACGCAGGAATCGACACAGAGAAAAAACTTTAATAATAGGGCACAGAGGAATGATAGGTCTTCATCTTCTTCACTTTCTTTGAGCGTCGGTGCGGTTTGGGAGATCGCAAATTGTCTGCCTTTATGGCATAATATACGATCACATGTTTTTCATCTTAATTTTTTTGTTCCTGTAAACATTTACAAATTTATGCTGTACTTACTATATCTAGTAGGCGGTTAGTTAGCACAACAATAAAGGATTTTAACTCTTCTCGCTCCCGGGCAATGGAGGAGTATTGAACACCAAAAAGTTGTCTGGGGTATGAAACTAGCACCTAGAAATAAAAAAAGAGAAATAATATACATTTTGGAGCATTTTTATGTTTAGCTGATTCGACTGTAACGGTGCGAGTTCGATCCTCGGAGTGGGCATACGCACAGTAAAAAAAAGTAGGTCCGAAATTAAGCAGGTTAAGAATGCAAGGGAGAGTGTAAAATATAACTTCCAATGCATCCCATTTACGCCGGTAACCAGGACGGATAAGATCGGACAACTCGTGGGATGCGGAAGAAGGTATATGCACATTCCTCAATTAGTTTGGTCATGCAATGGCAATAAACCGCGAGTCGATAGCCCTTGCGGGGTGTCGCATGACTGAGGATCGTGGTTCGGAACTCTCGTTTAGCTATAGGTCCAAGAGTATGCTGGCTGAATGTTCTATGACAAAGTCGACCTCTATGGTTGCAGCCTGAAACGAAATATAAAGATATACAAGCGTCAATCGTTTCTTTGTGAGTTCTGGCTAGTAGCTGCAAAGCTAGAAGCCAATCCATCGTAACTTTGGAACAATACTTCTTTGTGGTGCTTGATATGTTTAGTCTTTAGTTGTTTGTTGGTCGAGTTCTGTGGTTGTTTGTTTACGTGTTGTTTTCTGTGATTGTATTTATTTTAAACTTTGGAAGTTGTTTAAAAAGTGAACTTCTTTTTCCGGTAAAGTTATAATCAGTTTATAATTAATTTTAAGACACAATATTATTTTTTATTTCAATTTTTACTAGAAAACTACTACTAGGTACATAATATAAATTACAATTCTGCCGTGTACTGTTTCCCTGAATTTGCATATTTTTTTGCCGTTTTAGGTATTTTAATTAATTAAATACTGGGAGTTTGGCTTTTCAAACTGCATTCTTGCAGCTTTTGAAACTCTGTTTTTCCGGTGGTTAGGTATATAATTTAGATATTTTATACTTAGGTTCCATGTGTTTCCTGATTCCTGAAACTGGTCAAAATCAAAGCTTTATTTGAAAAAGTCCTGGAAAAATACTAAACTTCGCCTTATAGTTGTGCCAAAGATGGTAAATTATGTTTGTAGAACGTGTTTGTACGTATGTGACAATGAATTCTCATTTAGAAGACTGGAGAAAGTTAAACAAATTTTGGAACTATTTGTTCCTGAAATAGTAAGTTTATCAACATATTATAAGTAGACAGTAGCAGCAGTAAAGTTAATTGTGTTTATGGATGTTTTTTTCTAAGCAATTAAGTATATGGAGCTTCTTTTCAAAGTACAATTCCTACAATAATCTTTTCAGTAAATAATATCTATTACATGCTTACCACACCAAAATTAACTATTTCTTCAGAAAATTTGTATTTTGGGGCGTGGATTACTTATGAATCTAAACATTATTTTTGTCAAAAACACTTAGTGATTTGGACCTATGGACGGGTAACTACTGTGGTTATAAGTACCTTTGGTTAACCTTGAATGTGCTCTTTTTAAATTATTTGATCTCACATGACAAGAAATGCTTGAACCACGTCCTTCTCGATGAACGTGAAGACAAGGAAAACAGTATACCTCTTCTCCTTTTAAAACATTGAGAATGCCATGATAACCACAGTCACTACAATATTAGTAGCAAAAACCAATTTGGAATATTTATAACCGGTCCATAGCTCCAAATCGATTTTAGTTTTTGAAGTATTCCTTCTTAAGTGCTGTTTTGTAGAAGTTAGGTTTTGGATGCATAATCACAGCCGTCTGGATTGATTATGATTGATTAAATCAAATCAAATCAAATCAAAA
Organism: Polydrusus cervinus; assembly: GCA_935413205.1. Lineage (NCBI taxonomy): Eukaryota > Metazoa > Arthropoda > Insecta > Coleoptera > Curculionidae > Polydrusus > Polydrusus cervinus. The sequence continues at coordinate 90,226,918 of OW284511.1, forward strand.
GTTCTTTAATCAAAAAAATTGATAACATTTTACAAGTGTTTTTTAAATTGTAAATAAACACATTTATACCCTGATTAAAAAAGCAAACGGAGCCCTGTGTTCTGAGTTTTCAATTAAAATGTTTGTAGTAATTATTACCACATTAAAATTGATAATTTTTTTTAAGAATAATAAATTTAGGGTCATAGATTTCCAATCTGAAAACGATTTCCGGCGAAAACGCTTAGTTGTTAGTTCCTTCTTAAAGTACCTCTTTATGGAAGTTAGGTTTCTAATTCAAAATTGCATTTACTATATGGGTTCCCAGAGGAGGTCCTGTATTTTTGTTTCTAAGGGTCTCTTTTTAACCAAAAAATAATCTTTAGTTCCTCGAACATCACAAAGTTATTTTGCATAGTAGGCTGTGACAAACTAAGAATAACAATAAACAATCAGCCTTGTAAATGCAATAATATAAAGGAATTAGTTTAATATACTGTATTTAAAATGAATATTTTAATTGAGAAATCAACAATGTATCCTTTTCTTTGCTTTTTTAAAGTTTAATTAGCATTGTGTTAGACACTTTAGCAGGATTTCTATGATATTGCTAGTTGGTGTAATGTTAATTTTAATTTAATATTTTAACTTAAATGTAGATCAGCCTGTATGTCGTTTACACTTAATAAAAATATTGTTGTTCATGATTATACATTGAATGATGCTGTACTTAAGAGGGTTAATGAGCGAAATGAACTGGGAATCCTATTTGATACTACCTTATCTTTTTCCAGTCATATAATTTCTAAAATTGAGAGTGTCCAAAGAATTGCAGGATTAATTGTAAGAAGTACCAAAGACTTCAATGTTGATGTTAGTCTTTATTTGTTTGACACCTTGGTGATATCATTTTGGAATATGGCAGCATAATTTGGTCTCCTCAGTATAACCTTTGAATAAAGATGATTGTGTACAGTGTTTAAAATCCCTAAGGGTGATATTGACTGTCCTGATATTCTTGAATAGCTTCCGTTTACCTTCAATCATGTTAATTTTAGAAATCGTAATGTTTTTTATCTGACCTTTCCTCTTTACAGAAGTTCCCCCCTGTATAAATTATGTCATGTATTTAATGTGTATGCTTCTGATATTGATATCGACCTTGTTAATCTGAGTAGCTTTAAAAGACTTATACATATAATATACTTATACATATAAATTAATTATAAACTAATTGTCATATAAGTATGTGGTATTTTATAATTTCTGTGTTATACATACTTTGCTTGGCTATTTGTTACTATTTTTTATGACTTTGTATTGTTACCTGACTATTAGTTTAAGTTGAGTATCTGTAATTGGCTTTTTGCTGTTGATGCTTTGAAATAAATAAATCATTTTTTAACAAAAAAAAAGGATTAATTGCAATAAAGAGGGAAAATTCTGCGGCGGTGACATATAACCCCTAAGAAAAACAGCACTTTAAGAAGGAATAACTCAAAAACTAAGTGTTTCCGCCGAAAATCTTTTTCAGATTTATAATTTACTCACCTAAAAATGACTCATTTTAATTTAATTCACCATAAAACAACAACTCCAAGATGTTTTAATAAAAACTTGTAAAAGTACGATACCGACGTACGAAACGTTGTAACATAACAATATGTGTTTTTTATTAAGTAACCTAATAATAACCCAAGAATCACCGGATAAAAATTAATACAAAGGTTAGGAAACACCCCATCACAAAATAAAGTATGGAGTGTTTCTCTAGGATAACTAAGGAGTCACCTATTTAAATATAATGCGTCAATTCCATAATACCCTGTATAAAAAAAGATCAGATCTGTTATTGGGAAATAAGGAGTTTTCACCATTTTTCCGCTTCATTGTTGATTTTATGTTAGTTTTTCTTACACTGAAAAGGTTTGTGGAATTTAACAACTCAGTTGGTCTACGTCTAGTATATTTATTAGGTACATCCTAGTATAATTCTTAATGCCCTATTTTGTTCTTTTCTTGTAAAGTATCAATTTCGAATTATTTGGTAAAAGTAACACTGTAGAACAAAAGTAGAAATGTGGCCAATTGTATCTCGATAAACTTTTTCATTGACCATCGGCATCATTGCTGGACTCTTTTTCAGCATATAAATGGAGAGAAAGACAGGTCACAATAAATGACATTTAAGAAAGTATAGACGGATCTATTGAAGTAATGCTTAATTTTTTATTTTTTTTTTAGAAAGCATTTCTTGGAAAATACTCACACATTTGTGAGCAATGCTACTATTTCTTAAAAAATGTGGAAAATTTTAAATCAAAATGCATTGAGACTCAAAGGAAACTATATTCGATGAATATTGAAACTATAAAAGAGAACCATAATGCTGTATTGCAGTCTGTAGTAAATGAAGCACCCCTTAAAGAGCAACTCTTTATACTGGCACAGTCTCAGTTTAGCTCAGAAACTATCGACCAGCAAAGGTTAAAAAGACTAACTATTGAAAATAATTTAAGAAAATCATCTAAGCGATCAAAACTAGACCTCAGTGTCCCTGTAACATCCACAGTAACGTCGAAAAATGAAATTACTCTTACGAGTTTATTGACTACATCAGCAAGACCAGTTGTTTCAATATCATCTTCAAAAAAACTTTTTCCAGTACAGTTAAAGGAAACAGTTTCGGTACAGGTACCACGACCTATTTCTGTGCAGTCAACAAAATCAGTCATTTCCGTGCAGTCAGCACAACCAGTAATTCCTGTGCAATCAGCACAACCACTATTTCATATGCAGCCATCGCAACCAGCTTTCCCTGTACAGTCGACAAAACCCGCTTCTTTAGTAAATCAGAAAAATGAAGTACAGAACTTTTCTGCTGCAGATGAGCTTTTACAGTTATTTGACAATGAGATTACTGACCTACAAAGTTTCCGTGAATTTGCAGTAAAAGGTGCAAATTCCAATAAGGAAGAAGAATCAGATAAATTAAAGAATGGTGATGTTTCAAAAGACAATAATACTGACATTATTATAAATTATGTTGAAGATGATGATGATGAATCTCATGATGAATATATGACTAAAAGTGATTTAGTGTCAGCTGGAATTTTGTCTGATGACAGCGCTAAGCCTGCAAATGTAGAATCTCAAACAGGTAATTTTTAAAATTCAATATTTTTAATATGTTGGTGTTTAACGTTATAGTATTATTAGCAGCGGGCTGTATAAAGAAATATCGTTCTCGATTAGCTCAATCGTGTATTAAAAAGTCAAAATTTTATTTAAAAATTGCCTTACGTTTTGTAAAAGTTGGCAACTGTTAGTACTGTCAGATGTCAGTTCTTGTATTTAGTAGCCTCTGATTAAATTTTGTTTTTTTATTACGCGGATAAGCTAATCGAGAAATATATTTCCTTATGCAACCCGCTGTAGGTCTGGCAAAAATTAATAATAATTTTTTTCCATTACTAAACTAAATGGCTATTATTGACCAATTATTAGCCTTAGAAATCTGTTTTTTCTACCTTGACAATTATTGATGACCAGTGGTTAATAATGAAAACAATCTATTTGAAAACAGGTAGTAACTTGATTTTTGATTCTACAATAATAATATGATAGATGATTTCATTAGGAGAATAATACTTTGGTCGTAATAAAGCTTAAAATTAGTAATGTCATAATAAATTAAGTAAAACGGCAGGATTACGATGATTTAGATCAAATGATTTAAATCAATTGATTTTTTCAATTTCAATCGTTTTAAATCAAATAAGCAAAAAAGTCGTCAGGAAATTAAAAAAAAAGAAAGATAGTTTATTCAAAACGAAGTTATTTTGTAAGTCGCCGATGAGTTTTTCTAATTGTAAATCTAGACAACAAATATTTCTGGGCGAATAGAGACAGATTAATGAAAATAGGTGATTTTAAAGTTCATTATTGCCATATACTTTCCCGCACGCGACTGCAGTTGACCCGAACGACGCGAAGCAAGCGGTCAAGGGCGGGAAAGACACTTTACGCATGAGTTAGGAACATTATTTTTTCTACGACCGTATATACAAAAAGTATACCAACCCATTTTTCAAAAATTATTTTATTTCAACATACATATACAAAACTTTAACTAAAAACTACTAATTATTATAAATATTAATATTATTTATACATAATATTTCTCCTTATACCATGTAACAAAATGGTCTTATTGCTTTTCATATCTTAGTCTAGATTTGGCAGGTAACAGCTCGGAATTAGTTAGCTTTATCTGCAGCCTTCAAAATGGCTTCGGGAAGTTCTTCGTCGTATGAATCCATTAATATTATTGCTTCGGATTCGGTTTAATTTGGTTTAATTTAGAAGAAGATTGTATTCGGTCACTTCGAAGACGCTTTGAAGAACTTTGACGTTTTAGTAGCAATTACACGCATGGGTTATCATAGCAACTGATATCAAACCCGGTGGTTTGATAGTTGTTTTGTGACATTACTTTAAAGAATGTACAGGGTTATATAAAAATATCTTCATTATTTTATATTTTCAAAAAATTAAAAATGCAACAAAAAGCTAGAAAAGATGTAGATTTTATTTGATGGACTATTTCGTAAAGATTTATTTACCTGTTGTAACAATAATTATAACTTCCGAAGTAAAAAACTATCTCATTAGGTCAAAATTTGCATTATTTTACTTTCCCGCACTAGTGCGGAAAAGTGACACTTTCAAAACTAAAATGCGTGCGAGAAAATGGGTTAAAACGCACGGTCATAGAAAAACAAACTATCTTGCCGATTCCAAAGTACAGGTACTTAACTTGATTAAAAAAAATTATAGAAGCAATCTTTTAAATATATATATTATTAATACTATAAAACTAAGTATCTTGTAAATGTGTTAGTAGTGGAAGAAAAATATATATTAACCTTGGTTTAGACAGCTATACTATTATAACCGTCGTGTCTCAAATCCCTTGTCTCTCCGGTTCGGCTCAACGCTCGTACAATAATCAATAATGATAGCTGGTCTAAACCTTGGTTAATAATATTTTATAATTTATTGATTTATTGATCACCCAATAAAAAATTAATACCAGGTTATTAAATAATATCTCTATAAATTACTAAATGAAAGTTTGTCATTTAATTAAAACTGTTTTTTTGACATGTTAAGCCGGAAGCTGTAACTTTTAAATAGAGAATAAAAAAACATTTTTCTCTACGATGAATTGTTCCAATGTTACGGCCTGTCAAAGCCATATTCTAAACGTCAATATTTTAGACATAATATGATATTTTATGCAAAATAAGTATACAATATTGTGGGGAATTAGAAAATAATATAATATTTAGGTAAGATCATAACATTTTCCATTTTAATAAATTGTTCACGTTAAACACACATTCCACGCAACATGAAACCTGTATCATGTTTATTAAACAAATTAATAAACATGATACAGGTTTCATGTTGCGTGGAATGTCCTGTGTTTAACGTGAACAATTTATTAAAATAAAAAATATTTATTTATGAAATGTTATGATCTTATGGTCTCTTTTGTGACAATATGTTCGATTAAAGAAACATTATGTTTAATATGTCCTGACTATTGGGGACACTCTGTATAGTTTAAAATAAATTTAAATTGTAGAACTAATGCCTTCCTATAACCATGTTCGATGGCATGCACCTCATATCCAGGGTGATTCCTAAGTTGATACTTCTTTTTTAGCTGCGTATCGAAGGCATTAAAATAAACAACTTTTTCAAATACATTTTTTTTTAAAACTTAAGAATAAAGTACTCACATTCATTTATTACACTACGAATCAAATACGGTTCTACCTAACTTGCCCGTTGAATAACAATAAGAAAACTTCTGGGTGTAGGATAAGCCCGCAAGGGAAAGCATTCTGCTTATAATCTCGAAGAAACATCCGCACTTTTACGGCACTCACAGTAAATTAGCATCATATCTAATAGTTTATTGTTTTCAAATTTTACCATTTTCACGTATCAGACAATTTAAAATTAACTTGATTCAGTAAAACACACCGCAGTGTGTTGCTCAATACTACCCGTATGACTAATACTAATAAGAACAGAAACTATAGCGGGCTATATTTTTATGACTAGACCCGCACTTAGATTTTTTACTTCTCTATCGCGCCTATTTTTGAGTTTTTTGTAAAAAGGTATTTAAAAAAGTTGTTTATTTTAAAGCCTTCTATACGCAGCTAAAAAAGAAGTATCAACTTAGGAATCACCCTGTATAATACTGTCACCTTAGAATTTTGAGGTGACAACGTTTTGCGGTGATTTTAATTTGATGGGGTTCTCTCTTTTCTTATTTTCCATTTCACTAAAAATCGTGTAGAGGTGACAAAGTTGCTTCAGTAATTACAACCTTGTTCGAGTATATAATTGGCGCTGTTGTTGGTATTTCGTTGTGACTATGTTAACTCACGCCACCCTCGACATATGTATAATTGTATATGCGGTCCACAAGCTATACTTTGTCACCTCAGAATGTGTAATGTATTTAGCGCTCAGCAAAACCATTGTAAAACGTATTCGTGGGTGGAGATGTTAACGTGTCATGTGGTTTTTAAATGTAAAATGTCTGGAACAACAAAATTATTGTTAAAATTGGCCAAGGTAAGTAAACACTTTTTAAAACATTATTTATGTGAGTTTTGCTTAACGTCGTATACGAAGTGAAATTTATTTATTAATAATACACGGGATGTCCCATTTATACAATAAAGAACTATAATTATAACCTTAGCAATTATCTAAAAATTAACAGCAATTTAATATCTGAATAAAATTAATTTAGTATTAAATAACAATTAATAGTAAAAAAATTAACAGTAACACAATATGTAAGTAAGCGTATCACATTCATATTTTTGAGCGCAAGACACTGTTTTGGTATCTAATGAATGAGCCTCCGAAGGGATCAATCTCAGGATGAGCATTCGGAAGAGCAAGGCTACGGGTAAGGGAAGAATGAGCACCATAATTAGTCCTATGCACGCTCAGCGAAAATACTTCGTTCTTCCTAAGGGGTCGACATAGGACTTTAAGAGGAATTTGACTGAGAAGATAAGGGCAGTCTATGTAGCCGTTTATAAGTTTATAAATGAAGTATAAGTCGGAAGTTTTTCTTCTGTTCTCAAGTGTTGGAAGATAAAGATATTGTTGGACATCTTCGAGTCTATCATTCATATGAAGCTTATAAGCACAATATTTAATGAACTTTCTCTGAACTCTTTCTAGTTGGTCTTTATAGATGTTATAAAAAGGTGACCACACAACTAAGGCCAGTGGCGTACAAAGCCGTTGGAACAGGGTAGGCAAACATTTAATATCCAAACAATTGACTTTAAACATTTTCAACACAGTTGACATCGCCATTACCTCAATTACATGTACGTGGACATGTCCACTTCTCCACTTTTTTTGTTCGACAACCGACGGCGACGCGCGACTTTAATAGCAAAAGTAAACTCTGGGCGAAAACACTAATATGTATTATTATTATTAATAAATTTCATCCACATTCGTTTTATATTCAGATTTTAAATCTAACACCCACTTGATTGAACCCCAAGTCAATTATTATGTAAATTATAATTAAACATACTTATTAGCAAAAATTATCTTAAGTCATCATAAAAGTACTTCTTATTTTACGTTACAAATAAAGATCTTAACTAACCTGACATGTTTTATATCGAGAACGCGTAGTATTTTTTGAAACTACGACAAAATTGGAAGATTGGCACCAATGCATTTTACCAACGCGGGCCGATGGCGGCTCAGCTAGAGAGTCGTGTATTTGTTCTCTTTCTAGCTTACTGCCTACCGGCTCTCGCTCGCTTTATAAAAGCAGTGCTTTTGCTCTCCCATAAGCGGTTAATGTAATGTAAAATCATTGCTTTCGAAATTCTTATACGGGTTGCTTATACAGCGATCGAGTTTACGATTAATTGGCAACGAATGCGTTCGTAGAAATGATCTTCAATGTTACACGATTAACTTTTCGGCCCTGGTCCTCTACATACACAGAAATATTGCCAGATGTTACACGGATAAAAAGTTAAATATTAAGAAATAATTTTGGTTGGAGTTTGTTTTATTGTTCCCAGGGTAGGCAATGCTTTTTTACCTATATTGTATGCACGCCACTGACTGAGGCGTATTCCAAGTGAGATCTCACCAGGGAGCAATACCAGTGTACGAAGCGAGTCCGCAGACAGATCCTTACCAACCCTAAAAATGAATCCCAATACTTGAAGAGCTTTTCCTGTTATGTACTTAATATGATCCCTGAAAGTATTCTCAGAATCGTTCAAATAGTTCAATGTGAAATTTTATTTGGAACATAACCTAAAAAGTTTGTAAATTATACCGATTTTGAAGAAAACAAAATGTAAAATTCGTAAAACATTTAAAAAGGATAATCTGAACGAAAAATATTTCATCAATACAACATAGAGATATTTATTACTATGGGCGATATTTTAGTTTTAATAATAATAATAAATCGCCTTTTATTTGGATGTAAGTATATATAATTTTACAAATTATTAATAAATACAGGGTGATTCCTAAGTTGATACTTATTTTTTAGCTGTGTATAGAAGGCATTAAAATAAACATTTTCATATTTCCTTTTTTTCAAAAAACCCAAAAATAAAGTACTTACTTACATTCATTTATTACACTACGAATCACATACGGTTCTGCCTAACTTGCCCGTTGAATAACATTAGAAAAACTTCTGGGTGTAGAGAAGAAACATCCGCACTTTTACGACACTCACAATAAATTAGCACCATAATTAGTTCATTGTTTTCAAATTTTACCATTTTCACCAATTTATTAAAATTAATTTGCTTCAGAAAACCACACCGTGCCGCGAATTGCCAAAATAAATAGTTGACGACCGATCCGTAAAATGCATGACTCACATACAAAAAACGGAGAAAAACAATATAAAGTAAAGGGCTACGTTTTGATTACCAGGCCCGCACTTAGATTTTTACTTCTCTAACTCGGCTATTTTTAATTTTTTTGAAAAAAGGTATTTGAAAAAGTTGTTTATTTTAATGCCTTCTATACACAGATAAAAAAGAAGTATCAACTTAGAAATCACCCTGTATACAATATAAGCATAGTCGGGCAATGGTGAGATTTAGCTGAATTACATCGAATCATAGTCGACCATATAATGGAAATTAATTAAGGAACAAAACATGAAGAGGAAAAAAAAGAACTATAACATAATTAACAAGAGCGTACAATTCAACTAAAATAATAATAGATATAAACATAATACTTACTTCAGTACAGGGTAAGCCAACGATAGAGAAAAGTTCATTTTCGCCTTTATCTTAAGAATTAACTAAAAATTCGAAATGCAAAAATTTTAGAGACCACTGAGGTGCATATTTTAAAATTATGCTGGAGTATACGGGATGGCGAATATTACTTGGGTTTTTAAACGGAACACCCTATATGTTGTATTATTTTCTGATTCCCTACAAAATTCTACGCTTATTTTGTATAAAATGTTATATGTCTAAATTCAATAGTTTTTGAGATATTGATGTTTAAAATATGGCATTTTCAGACTTTGACAGGCTGTAACATTGGAACGGTTCATCTTAGAGAAAAGTGAGTTTCACCTCAATATCTTAGGTTGTTATTCCCTATCCAGAGAAACCAACTTCCGATTTACCATGTTAAACCAGAAAACCAGTTTTTAAACGGTTTAACATATTAAACCGGAAGTTTTAACTTTTAGATAGAGAAAAAAAACTAAGATGGGAGGTAAAAACCATTTTTCTCTAAGATGAACCGTTCCAATGTTACAGCCATTCTAAGTCTGAAAATGCCATATTTTAAACGTCAATATCTCAAATACTATTAAATTTAGACATATAACATTTTATACAAAATAAGCGTAGAATTCAGTGGGGAATTAGAAAACAATACAATATATAGGGTGTTCCATTAAAAGAAGTTATATTCGCCACGTTTTTTTGGTCCACCCCGTATACTCCAATATATTTTTAAAATGTGCACCTCAATGATCTCTACAACTTTTGCATTTCGAATTTTTATTTAATTCCTAAAATGAAGAAAATGAACTTTACTCTATCGTTGACTCACCCTCTGTACAATAATGTTCGAAAGCAATTTAAATTCAATGAAATTTAAATTAAACTAAGAATATAATACCTATTAATATTAAATAAAAAATACAAAATACATTATACAGGAATTAAATTATAAAAAATCATAATATTCTTTGTCATCTGGGGAACTGTCATCTCCTCTTGATGTTATAATTAACGGGTCGACGGTCCAATTGATCAGGTGGTCAAGATCCCACATTTTCTTCTCTTCTTTAATGACATGATGGACTGCTTTTCGCCAGCTGGTGTCACGTTCCTAATGCCTTGATCAAACAGTAGCTTAACGTCTTTCATTTTGAATGTCTTGTTGTGTCTTGCTACAAATCCTTTCACTTGCGTCCGTATAAGTTCTATAGGATTTAGTTCGCAATGACATGGCGGTGTACGCAGCACAGTTACACTATGTTATTCAGCTATATCTTCCACAGCTTATTTCATGAAACGATGTTTGAGTACATTTTTTATAGCTAATAGTTCCTTGTTTATCAAATTATCTTCTTTTTTTTTCTTTAGTTAGTTATCATAAATAATTTAATGCACAAAATTTACCTACACCTATGGCCAACACCGAAATTGAGCCGAACTGGACGGAATTTCCCATTTTATTACTCTACACCAATTTAATTTAGAAATAAAAAAAAGTAAATTCCTGTCGAGGTTGAACCAATAAAGTTTAAGCTTGGTTCAACGCAGAACTAAGCTTAAGCAGTATTATTGTACAACCGGGCCTTAGTTGAATGCCTTTGGAGTTGACAACATAACAAGATCAATGCTATAGTACTGTTTGCCGTTTATATGTCTTCATTGTCAGTCATATCGAAATTTTGCAGCTTTTGGGAGTTTCTGCTAGTTATGATTGCTATGAGTGTTGATATTTTTTGTATCATTTTGAAACGTACACTATGTAAAACTTATACAGGGTATCTCTACAAGGTCTGTTACCGCTGGACATACAATATAATGTTTAGATTAGGAAAGATTTTTCAGGTTAAAAATTGTTGCTTTGATTCAAATAGTCCTTTTTTTTAACAAGAGATAAATAATAAGTCGTTTCGAAATGTTTAATTATTTTTGGCCGAAAATATAATGTTTTCTTTTATTCTAAGCCAAAATCAATTGCATTATGAACTCTTTTTTTTGTGCGCTCTAAAGTTTCTTTCTGCATTAAGATTTTTTCGCATACATAATTAAACTTATAATTGTTAAGATTTTGGTATATATCTTTGGAGTTGTCCATTTTTAGCCTCTTGGGAACAAATTGAGCTCAAAATGGATATAATATCTGATCTTTTTGGCTTGGAAAAAAAAAACAGCTTAGGGATTTTCTACGATTTAAATATAATAATATTAACAAAAATCAAAATTTCGTGTACAGGGACATTATTTTAAGTGTCTCACCCGATTGGCGACTTTGCTATTGACCACAATAAAAAAACAATTATGTATTCCCTAACAGCTTTTAGTGAAGAAGCCAAATTTGATGTAAAAAAAAAATCTATGTTTACAAATTTGACAGATACGGCGCCATATTGGATTTTCTTAAATGGCAACCCTACCTTATAGTAAGCCAGCTACATTCGCCTATTTGTTCCAACATTAAAAATGTATAATTGTCAATATTTATTTTCAGCCGTTCCGGAGATACGAGGCTTCGAAGTTGGTGATTTTGTTATCGAATTTACAGAAGCTTTGAGATTAGAAACTCAATTTTTTCTGGAGACACGTAATTTTTTATGGCGGAGCCACCCATGCTATTGTCATATATGTCAGATGTCAAAAAATGACAGTTACGACGCCATTTTAAATTTTTTTAAATGGCAACCCACATTTATAACTACGTCAGTGTATTGCATATATATTTTTTAATGGGGTGAGATACTTAAAAGACATACTCATACGATGCAGTTTTTGATACGGTCGTATTTCGGTAAGGGTTGGAAATAAATATCGACAACTATATATTTTTGAAATCGGACCGCGAAATGCCATACACTGACGTAATTATAAATGTGGGGTGCCATTTAAAAAAATTCAAAATGGCGTCGTAACTGTCATTTTCTGACATCTGACATATATGACACATGGGTGGCTCTGCCATAAAAAATTACATGTCTCCAGAAAAAATTGAGTTTCTAACCTCAAGCTTCTGTTAATTCGATGATAACAAAATTACCAACTTCCAAGGCTTGTATCTCCGGAACGGCTGAAAATAAATATAGACAATTATACATTTTTAATGTTGGAACAAATAGGCGAATGTAGCTGGCTTACTATAAGGTAGGGTTGCTATTTAAGAAAATCCAATATGGCGTCGTATCTGTCAAATTTGTAAACATAGATTTTTTTTACATCAAATTTGGCTTCTTCACTAAAAGCTGTTAGGGAATACATAATTGTTTTTTTATTGTAGTCGATAGCAAAGTCGCCAATCGGGTGAGACACTTAAAATAATGTCCCTGTACACTTTGTAAAACTTATACAGGGTATCTCTACAAGGTCTGTTACCGCTGGACATACAATATAATGTTTAGATTAGGAAAGATTTTCCAGGTTAAAAATTGTTGCTTTTATTCAAACACGCCTTTTTTTTGAACAAGAGATAAATAATGAGTCGTTTCGAAATGTTTACTTATTTTTGGCCGAAAATATAACTTAATGAGGAAGAATGTTTTCTTTTATTCTAAGCCAAAATCAATTGCATTATGAACTCTTTTTTTTGTGCGCTCCAAAGTTTCTGCATTAAGATTTTTTCGCATACATAATTAAACTTATAATTGTTAAGATTTTGGTATATATCTTTGGAGTTGTACATTTTTAGCCTCTTGGGAACAAATTGAGCTCCAAATGGATATAATATCTTATCTTTTTGGCTTGAAAAAAAAAACTGCTTAGGGATTTTCTACGATTTGAATATATTAATATTAAAAAAATCAAAATTTCGTGTACCTACATGCCTTTTCATAACAAAAAAACAGAATTTTTTTTTTATTTGTATGCCGTGCTATGCGGGTACCGACGATATTTTTGGTGGTAAGGTATTCGCTTATGGATCGAAACAAGAGTTCTTAAGTGAGTAACTATTGCAAAATATTCATTCGGAAGTTAGGCAGCCAAAGTACAATACAAAGTTATACTAGAATCTACATTTTTTTATTAAATAACATCTTTATAATAGGTATATGTATATATAAAAATATAACGAAGTAGAAGTTGAATGTCCGTAATAATAAAATACCAAGAAAAGTTAGCGCCATTGTTTACTTGTGCCCCAGGGAACCCATTATCTTGGCGTCACTGTGTACTTTAATGCAAAAGACAGATGCACGGCTGGCCGCTAAGTTTTCTTTTTTATAGCGTTGCACCCTAGTGGGTACTTCGGTGTGATCTATTTCTAGCCTGCGAATTGCAGACCGTTATAGGTTATAGTAAACCGCAAGATTTAGTCCCCTATACTAGATGTGTAGTCTACCTTGCTTGGTTGTGTTTTAGTTCTATAATTTCACGTCTGGTGATCTGTCTTCTGCATTGGCGTTGATGCCTACAGATGGCGATGCCGCTTTTTTACTACTAATTTATTGTATTGTATTATTACCTAAAATATGTTTAAGAGTAAAGTCTAGTGATGCATTTGCCATTTCATTTTTTGATCAATATTTCAAATCCTTTTCGCTTTATTCGAAAAGGGGCCAAATACCCGTCCTTGTCCTTGTTTTTGGTGCAAATGCTTAGGGTTTAAAATACTCCTTCTTAAGTGCCATTTTGTATATTCATAATAGAGCATTCTCGTTTCTTCCCGCACTATTTTTTTCATTATAAATTATTACACTTCTTCCATAAAAAATGTTTCAATTAAAATTTTTACTTTACTTAATGTTTCTTTTAAAAAATAAAAACCTACCTAATTGTTTGTTGTTTTTGCTGTAAAAATATTTTATTGCATTGGGTTATATTTTTTTTTTGATTTAAAATAGCTCCAAAAAAGGGAAAACGGAACAGACAAGTATATAATACTATAAAATATTATTATATTATTAATACTCGCTTTTTTCTATAAAATTGCATCATAAATCAATAACTAAAACGATATGCGTCTGAAACCTTAATCTCTATATAAAACAGGACTTTTAGAAAGAAAGAAAGAAAAGTTTAAAAATAAAACGTTTCCTACAAGACCTTTGTAATCTAAGCAAAGAATACAATACTTAAAAATTTAAATTAAGAGTCCAAGCGTGAGACAAAAAATTAGGTTGCAATTAGACTTTTAGACCCGAGCTCCTAGGCTGGGGGGGGGGGGCTGCAGCCCGGCAGCCCCCCCTAAATACGCCACTGAACCTGTTTATTATTTGAAAAAAAATGTTGCTCTCTTAATAACTGATAAAATTGCTCTTGTTCTGAGTACATTTACACCAATCTAGAATACATTTTAAAACTTTAGGAAAAGGAAAGCATTTTAAAGTTTGTATGTTACTGAGAAAATCCGAGAAACCTAATGTCAATATTGTATGAATCTAAATAGAAGCAGATGTTCTCAACAATAGTAAACTAAAACTAAAATACAACCTGCAATTAAGTATTTACTTTTTTAAAATATCTTTAACTGTTTATTTCTTGCTGTTACAGAAAGTGCATCACTTGAGATATCTAAGGAAAATGATTCCAAGGACGACAGACCAAGAGCAAAAAAAACAGGGAAGGTGCAAAGAAGAGGTGATAGATTCCTGTGTTAAGAATTAATTAATTAATTAATAGGCATTAGTCGAGGAATTAGTAGCATTAGTGGGGTATTACTCTGGGCATTAATTGAGGCATTAGGTGAATTAACCACGGTGCTATGGACGTTCATAGGGGGGCGCGCCCTGGACTGTTGTTTTTTCGAAGTCACTTTTAATCAGGAAAAATATTGGGGAAGTACGGACCCTTTTCATTTTAGAAGTCACCTAAGAGTAAACCACGGAGGAATTTTGGTGTACTAATCATGGGAATTAGTGGCATTAGTAGGCATTAGTTCAGGCATTGGTCGAGGTATTAGTGGCATTGGTCCAGGCATGAGTAGACATTAGTGTACAAGAATTTTGACCTCGAAATTGCATTAAAAATTTCTATATTTTTTTAGGTTGGACAGAAAAAGAAACAGAGTTACTGAAAAGGACCTTTAAAAAACATATAAATAATGGATTTTATCCTAACAGCAAAGCTATACAGGATTTTTTAACAAAAAATAAGATCAAGCGAACCGTGCCAACTATAACGTCCAAAATTCAATATCTTATTAAACGAAAAAATAAAGTGTGAATGTAATATTCTCCTAAATTATATGTGTAACATAATTTTGACGCGATTAGTATTTTTGTAAAGAAATAATACAATAACTGCTTATTAAGATTAGGTGCATCTCATTAAGATTAATTACCTCTTACTGTTAAGTTTAACTTAAAAAAAAATAAAGTGCCTTGTAATTTATCTACTTACTTATTTACAACTATTCTAAATCTTATACTCTTATATTTTGCTAATAAGTCAGGTAAATACTGAAGACGACTGGCAATTCTTACCAGTTGAAACGTTGGGACTTAATACAAATTAAGGCATTGCAAGTCCAAAATTCTTCTATCATACAGGATGGTCCAAAAAAGTAGGACAACAAAAAGATACATTTTTTTAAATATAACACCCTATATATTTTATTATTTTTTGTTTCCTTACAAAATTGTCCATATGACGCCATATTTAGTTTTTTAATTTTTTGCAACGTTGCCAAACAATATGCAAAATTCTTAAAATTTTGAAAAAAACTTGATAGTAAAAAATTACCTGTATTTCTCAATAAAAGTATCGAAAATTTCTTGTAAGCTCTTAAGTTTAGGGATAGATAAACTGTCTTAAATCTTTAAGTTCCGAAAATTTTGTACAGAGTGTTTTCTGTTGACATCCATACAAAATTTTAAAATACAATAACTCTGTTTTTTCAAATGAAACACCCTATATTTATTAGGCTCGTCTGATAGATATTGTAAGTATCTTATTATTGTTAAAACATACCTATACCTAAATTTACTAATATTTCGATTTTTATTTAAATTTTGGTGAAAAAAACTATAATTTTTATTTTTCTAGTAAGCCATGACCAGCAAACTAAAAACAAATGTAATTTAATATTATCCCATATTAAAATAAATTGATAAGCATAGTTAGTTACGTATTTATTTAATTTAATAAAATTTTGTTTTTATTACGCAACTGGATATTGAAAATAAGTTTATAAACATTATAAATATAAATATAATAATTATAAATATGACATTATATTCAATTACATTTGTTTTGACTTTGCTAGTCATGGCTTACTAGAAAAATAAAAACTATAGTTTTTTTCACCAAAATTTAAATAAAAATCGAAATATTGCCAAAACTAGTAAATTTAGGTATAGGTATGTTTTAACAATAATAAAAGATACTTACAATATCTATCAGACGAGCCTAATAAATATAGGGTGTTTCATTTAAAAAAACAGAGTTATTGTATTTTAAAATTTTGTATATTTAGATGTCAACAGAAAACACCCTGTACAAAATTTTCGGTACTTAAAGATTTAAGACAGTTTATCTATCCCTAAACTTAAGAGCTTACAAGAAATTTTCGATACTCTTATTGAGAAATACAGGTAATTTTTTACTATTATGTTTTTTCCAAAATTTTAAGAATTTTGCATTTTGTTTGGCAACGTTGCAAAAAATTAAAAAACTAAATATGGCGTCATATGGACAATTTTGTAAGGAAACAAAAAATGCTAAAATATATAGGGTATTCCATTTAAAAAAATGTATCTTTTTATTGTCCTACTTTTTTGTACCATCCTGTATGTTTAAAAATAATTTTAGAACATATATTTTTTTATACCTCACAACTTTTATAAAAACTTTTTTTTGATATCTTTAATAGTAGAGCCGGTATATTACTTTGTCAGACAAATGGGCCACCCTGTATGTTAATGGTTCGTGGTTTTGCGAACGCAATGAATTTTTCTTCAATCGTTTTTTATTATCTTTCTCACAAGTTCACGGCCAACTAAAATGACAAGTTATAATTTCTGATTTAAATAAGTTTTAAAAAATTTGGAATGAAGTTTGGAAGTTGAGTCGTAGAAAAAATATACTGTACAACTAGAGTGGATCGTCCACGTCCATACTTCCTCGTGCGATAAGGACATCATATTATCCACTCTTACAGTACAAACTACAAATTGTTCATCACCATTACATTTTATAAGTATACTGGATTTCGGGTTTCTATAATGTTTAGACAATTTTTTCACCCCCTCTGTTGTAGGGGTGTGAACTTTTTATATTTTTTGTATTTTCTTTTAAAATATAGACTTCAGGTTTCTACATAGACAATTTTTTACCTCCGTGGAGATTAAGAGTGTATTTTTAATTTTTTATTATAATACTGTCTTTCGGGTTTCAATAATGTTTGGACAATTTTATTTTAGGTTTTATGGTTATTTCATTTTTATGACGTGTATTACGATTATGGTTTTTAAACTGTATAAGATTTTTATTTTTAAATATGTATATTAACATGTTATAAATGTAAAGTTGTCTAATATTCATTTTTTTTTGTTTTAGAATATAATTTTATTGAAGGATAAAGATAATCTTTATTAAATATAATATTTAGAAACCTTTTCCGTAATATTTCTAATTTTTTAACTAAAGTTCTATTTATTATAATAATAATTCTAATACTGACTTTTAGGTTTCTACAATCTTCCCTTTATTAGAAATTTCAAATCAGTAACTACGATATCCCGTAGTGGTTGGGATATATTGACAGACACGATTTCTGACTGACACAAATTATAAAATACGTATTTTCCCGCTTTTTAAAATTTAAACCCTAAAATTTTTTTGTATTAAATGTTATTAAATTCAAAGAAGTAGTCCATTTCTCAAAGAGACTTTATTTAATTTTGGGTTCCCCATTTTTAAATGTTATTAGTCTAAATTTATTATTTTTTGAGATATTGACGTTTAAAATATGACCTTTTCAGATTTCGACAAACTGTAACATTGGAATAGTTCATCTTAGAGAAAAATGGTTTTCACCTCTCAATCGTAGTTTTTTGCTCTAAGTTACAAGTCTCGAGCGGTTTTACGGTTGGACTAAATTTAGAAAAATCCCTTTTAAGTAAAAATTAAACTACCAAATTTCATATTGATAGTTTCAGCGATTTTGGTGCGACGATGATGAATCGGTCAGTCATGATATTTTATATATTTAGTGTGTGTGAGTTGTTAAAATCCTTCTGCGGTGTACGCCGCACTAACATTAGAGATCTGATGAAGGTGGGTTCTACGGAATATGTGCGGTATCACAACGGACCTAATAGGACTACGTGAGACTGTTTGGTCTGAACCAAAGGTCTGCCACTCTTACCTAACCTAACCTAGTGTGTGTGTAATTAGGTTTTAGGACTGGTTGAAACCAAATGGCCAGCATCTTTATATATTTAAGTAAAGTAGTTGTGCATAGATAGATTGCTAACCTCGAAATTTGATTTAGTCTCTTTAAAATAATTATCTTATTCACCTCAAATTAGTGGCAACATAGCTTGAAGTAGGAACTTATGGTTTAAATCAGCATGATTCCATATACAACTGAGGTGACAACTAATTTTATAATGATTTATATTAAAAATCATTCTTCCTCTCTAGAAAGACCTACTAAAGAGGTTCCCCTCACCCTATTCAGTGTCCGCGAAAAGTCTGCACCATATGGAAAAGTTTTAAAAATATTCTAGTTTTTTTTTTGCTTAATTAGAAACTTTAAAAAAGTCTAAAATATTTGACATCGCATTCTTATATTTTATTTAGCATTTTTAGTTAGGTCGAAGACCTCTTACTATTTTTACTTCGTTGTATTAACTGTTTTGTATTTTGTTTTTCCCACTAGATGGCGTGTTTTTTTGAATTTCTGTTTCTGGCTGATTATTTCTTTTTTTGGTTTTTTGATTTTTCTTCTTTTTCTTGGTTTTTGGACTGTTTTGTTTACTTTAATCTGTTCTGTTTTTCTTGTCTTTTCATTTTCTTGGATTAATTTCTCTTTTTCTACTGTTTTTTGGTGTTGTTCATGTGCTTTTCGCCTTTTTTGATTTGTTTCTGCTTATTTTGCTTTTTGCCTTTTTTGTTTTATTTTGGTTGATTTGCTTTCTGCCTATTTTATTTTATTTTCTGCTTGTTTTACCTTTTGTCTTTTTTGTTTTTCTGCTTGCTTTGCTTTTTGCCTATTTTGTTTTCTTTTGATTTTGGTTTTTTATTTTAAACGTTTTTGTTTTCTGCTTTCTTAGTCTATTTCTTGAGGTGGTGGATCTCTTTGCCTTTGATACTTTTGTCTGGGGTTTGGAATTTCTCTAAACGCGTGTTTTATTTCTTTTTTTTTTTTTTTTATCTTGCAAGTTTTGGAAGAAACTGTTCGATAGTTTATTTATATGTGTTGATAACTTTTCTATTTCTCTCTGTGTATTTGAGACATCGCATTTGCTTCTATCCAAAATGACATTTAAAATATGCAAACGTCGGAAAATGACATTATTTGTACAAATATCAACAAATGTCATAAGAAAAACTTATTAGCATTTACATAGACATTCTAAATCCAATATTTTTTTTTCATATTTTGCCAAATTAAAACACTACATATTTTTTAAGGGGACATTTCTCCCGAATTTTGGATTAAAACTGAGAACGTGTAAAAAAGAAAAAACATTTTTTTGCTTAAATAAAATATGTTGGTGAGGAAACTGGAGGACATTCTTGGACTATTTTCACATTTTCGTATACTAAAGGTATATACCTAGTTATAATAAGCCACAAGGCTAAAAAGTATCACTTATTTTATATTTCATATTCATAAAATGTTATGCTCATTCTTAAACTTTAATAATTTTCTAGTAGGCTTGAAAAGTCACCAACAGGGATACTGCAAATATTAATGAAAGTTATAATCAAAATATTAAATATTCAATTTGTTACAAAATTAGTATTATTTATTAGCCTGTTTAATCTGATTCTTGCCAAATAACAGACATTCTCAGTACAAGGAAACGTGAAAGGAGTATTTCCTTATACTTTCATAACATATTTTTTTTACATACTGTTTTTAGTTTTTATCCAAAATTTGGGAGAAATATCCACTTAAAAAATATGTAAGTAGTGTTTTTATTTGACAAAATATTTTTAAAAAACATTGGATTTAAAATCTCCATGTTAATGAAAATAACTTTTTCTTATGCCATTTATTGAGTTAGAGTTTAGAAGAGGAAAAATTTTTTTATTAGTAGGTATAGAAGAAAAAGTAATTCTTTATAAAAACCTCTGCTTGTGCTGAAACTACAATTCGAATATCAGATTTGCTCTACAGGGTTCGTTAGAAAAAAAATATTTTTTTTTTGGATTTCGTTTAAAATAAATTTACGTAAAAACAAACAGCTATTGTTGCCTTCTTACTTAGAATATGATTTTATATCTGGCCGATTTACGATTTTGTTGTAAGAAAACTTTTTTTTTGTCTACTTTTAAAGTATTTTTTATTAATACATTGTAGGGTAAAAATAAGGATTTATCTTATTTTACCTAATTGTCACAATTAAGTTGTATTTATAATATTATTGTTATAATCATTCCCGGACCTTGATATCAATAACAAGGATATAGTCGAGGGTAGAACCCTCTACCAAAGGTGACAATGTATTATTTTATATTAACTATAAATAATAACATTTATAGATTCGTAGGTTAAGTTTAGAGTTAAGGTTAAGAGTTTAAGGTTAATTTTAGTATATATAGAACTACGACTGATTTTGTAATAGAGACTAATTACTAAGTACAGAGATGTAACAGCTAAGTATAAATATACGTTTTATACACATCTCTAGGCATCTCACTTATCGAACCTAGAAGGAACTGAAAATTAAAATTGAAAAAAAAATCCAAAAAACTAGAAATGTTGTTTCTGTCGAACCCTGTATAGTAATAGCAAATCTGATATTCGAAATCGTAGTTGCAGCACAAGCAGACGTTTTTATAAAGAATGACTTTTTCTTCTATACCTACTAATAAAAAAGTTTTTCCACTTCCAAACTCTGTCGGTGGATACACGTATATTAGTATATGACATTAAAATGTCGTTTTTCGATGTTTGAAAATTTTAAATGACATTTACGGATTGAAGCAAATGCAATATGTCAAATATTTTAGATTATTTTTTGGTTTTTAATTAAGCAAAAATAAACTACAAAATTATTATTTTTAAAACTTTACGAACAAAAATGTTTTCCATATGGTGCAGACTTTTTCGCTGGCACTGTATATGATTTTGTATATATGAAAATATGCTAAGGAAATGGTAATGTGAGCCCGCCTTTCCAACTACACTGAGGTGACAACTTAAAACTACACAGGGTGTTTCATTAATATTGCGAAAAAATTTGGGATGATTTTTCCTGCTTAGAAATGTTTTATAAAAGGTCCTATGTCCGGAAATACTTCATTTCGGAGATACAGATATTATGATGTCAGGATCTACTAAATACAAAAAATTCAAATATACAGGGTGATTCCTAAGTTGATACTTCTTTTTTAGCTGTGTATAGAAGGCATTAAAATAAACAACATTTTCAAATACCTTTTTTCAAAAAACTCAAAAATAAGGTACATTAATTCATTTTTACACTACACTATGGATCAAATACGGTTCTGCCTAACTTGAATAAAATTAAGAAAACTTCTGGGTGTAGGATTAGCCCGCAAGGGAAAGCATTCTGCGTATAATCTCGAAGCAGCAGCCGCACTTTCACGACACTCACCGTAAATTAGCACCATATCTACTATGCCTCTTATACGCAGCTAAAAAGGAAGTATCAACTTAGGAATCACCCTGTATAACAATCAAAATTGCTGGTTAGTTGATTTGTGTTAACATTTTTTGTATCCAACCCATCATTAATAGCGATGGAGTCGCTCTACTGATATGTTTCTCTAATGTTAAAATTTTATAACATTACAGAAATATTTATAATATAAAAATAAATAGACCAGCGTCAACCAGCTTTTACTACAACCACTTACTTACTACTACACTTCTTTCAGAATCTGGTAGTGAGGACGATCCCGAAATTATGGAAATTGACCTTGAAGACGATGGCGACAACGCGGGAGTAGTGGAACTTATGATTTCTGAAAAAAAGAAGAAAAGCAAAATCAAGAAGCAAATACCAAAAACTGTAGCGAATACTATTATTAAAAATGAAAGGTCCGTATTAGTCCCGGCGACAGTAATTACTAAAACTGCAGAGATGACTGTTATTCGTAATGAACCAAAGCCTGTATCAATTCCTGCGATAGCTATTATTAAACAGGAATTACCAGATGATGAAAATCCAGGGTAAGACTCTGCACCTTAATAAGGGGTTAGGGGGTAGGCAACAGGGGGAAAACTTTAAAACGCGTATACAGTGAAGCTTTTTAAAAATAATCACTAATTTACAAACTAGCAACACTGTTAACGTGGAAAGGGAAGTGCCAGCACTGTAAATAGAAATAACATAACCTTAGAACCTTTAGTAAAAACAGAATTCTTTTTTTCTAGAAATCTTATAATTTCGTCTGTTTTATCGGGTTATCTTTATGTTCCACCATTTAAGGAAGAATTACCAGTTAATTTTCTATGTTTGTTCCGTATGATAAAAGTTTTGAGATCAATTGGGGTTGGATCCCTGTTCAAAATATATGAGAAAATATCTCCGTGAACAAATATTTATAATAATAATAATATATTATTTATATGGAAAAAAATAACCAAAGTTAGAAAGAAAATGTTCATTTGGTAGGTATATAGTACATTTTATGCAAAGCTTGTAGTAATTGTCTAGAAATGAGTGAAAATAAAGATATTTTTAAATAAGAAAGTGCGTCTGTGTGCAAATGTAGTTCGGTCAGAAAATAACATGAATTGGGTAGGAATATATTTTGGTATTAATTTTATTATTATACCTTCAATTTTCGCACTATTTCGTGTACTCTTTAGGAAAAAATTGTGTATACATAGACTCTGGGATAATATTTTGATTTAAATTTAAAAAAAACAAATTTCATCTGACAGATTTGCATATTTTTAAAGCATATTGTTAACCTAACTTCTGTCAACTATCAGAAAACGAATTTACAACATGTAAATTTGGTTTCTCTGTAATTGACCGCTGTGATTGGTCAGTTTCATATCCTAAGTAGGATGGATATGAAATCATATTCGTTCAGCTAACCGGAATAGCTCACTTTTTCAATCACTTTAGTGTAAAGGAAACAGCAAATTTCCATGTGGAAGTAGGAAAAAGTGTATAACGGACAAGTAATGCTAATGCACATTCTATAGGTTCAATTTTTTAAGCTATAAATACTGTGTGGCTATGAAATACTCGCTATAAAACGTACAAGTCATATTTGGGTTAATCCTCTAATGTCGGGTTGCACAAAGAATTTTTATAATAATAACTAACCAGCAGAGCTTTGACGTTGACATACACGACATTGATAAAAATACTGTTCTCATAATCATATTGTCCCTGTTATTTAATTTATAATTTATTAGTTTTGATTGTGGGTACATAATGCCTATCAATGCTATTTATATCACAGCCAAACTTGCTGGTTAGTTAATTCTGGTTAAAAAATTTTGTGCAACGTAACATAAATGTTTCTTTTACAGATTTTTTAACAAGCAGTCTTCTGATGGTTACTACAAATGCCGCCTTTGCGACAAGCACTATAAAACGTCAAAAGGACTGTACGAGCACACAAAGAAAGTACACAATGAAGTGAAGTTTCACCACTGTGATTACTGCAGTTTTTTTACCCTTTGGAAATCTGCTTTAGTAAGACATTACAGTATTTTTCATATGGATATTTTTGAAAAAAACAATCCTATGTTAGCCAATTGTGAACATTGTTCCTTCCAAACCCGCTCAAAAGAACAATTGAGCCGTCATATTATCGATACTCACGTGTATGAAAAATTCATTGGATGTAATTTGTGCAGAGCAAGGTTTGCGGATAATGTCGCTTTTGCTAAACATGTTGAGAAAGAACATTTTATTCCAGCGCAAAATTCTGAGTTTTGCGTCCCGTGTAAAAAACTATTTCTATTAAAAGAAGATTATGTTGGGCATCTAGAAAAAGAGCATAAAACGACATTAGAATGTGACCAAGAATCTTCAGTAATTAAAGAATTTTGTGCTAGTTGCTGTACAGTATTTAACTCTAAAGATGAATTTAAGGAGCATAATATCATTATGCATAAAGCTTTAGAATAATTTAGATGTTAAGGCTGTAATTAATTACTGATATCGGGAATTTATTGATAACATTTTTGTTCTAAAATTAAAATTTAGCGATCTTTAATCTCTGTGGCTTCAGTTACCCACAGTGGCGGCTGGGTGGATATTGAGTATGGGAGGGGCAAATTTAGGTACGCCAAATTGATTGCCTGTGGATATTTTCACTAATTTTTGAGGAAATGTCTTATCACATTCATATCGAAAACATTAGCTAGGAAAATTGGTCACGATGTGATTCACGTTCCTTTATTTTTCAAGAGCATCCAAACAGTATTTCTAAATTATTCACCAAAGTTACCAGCTCCATGTGATATTATATATATACAGGGTGAGTTTTTTAAAGTGTTACAAGGCGATATCTCGAAAACGATTTAAAATATTTTCTTGAAATTTTAGGGAGATAATGGGGAGATAGGGGGACATATTTGTTTTTGACACTTACCCCCTTTCCCTATTTTGAGGGGTGGGGGGTAACTTTGCAATTTTAAATGGGAATATGTACTTTTGTTTATTAAATATGAATCTATGTAAAAAACTGTATACGTATACAAAAAAATTTTTGATTTGCTGCCATGGTTATGGAATTATGATTTATTTTGTTATAAAAATTTAAAAAATTAATTACCATTTAATTTCAACTAATTTATCGTCTATCATGCTTAAGAAGATGTTCGAAGTGTCTTCCTTCAACTTCCAAACACTTTGTCACTCTTTTTCTAAATGAATAACGTACCCTCTGTAACATATCAGGTGTCACTAATAAGCAGGCAACGCGAATTCGGTCTTTCATATCATCTAAAGTTGTAGGTGCAGTCGCCATCACTTTGTTTTTGATAAAACCCCAGAAGAAAAAGTCAAGGGGGGTCAAATCCGGGGACCTAGCAGGCCAGTTGATCGGACCAGCTCGACTAATCCACCTGTTTTCAAGCAATTCGTTTAATTCATTACGGGCCTGTATCGCATAATGTGGTGGAGCTCCGTCCTGTTGAAAAATTAATTTCTACTGACAGGGAAAATAACTTAAAATCTTACCTGGCCACAATTATGGAAATTAGCCTCGTCAGAAAAAACAACATTATTTAGTAACCTGTTATTTCCTTGCATTTCTCTTATGATCCAATTGCAAAAGGTAACACAATTTTCAAAGTCTTGACCATATAGCTCTTGATGGAGTGTAATGTGGTATGGATGAAATTTGTACAAGTGCAATATGGTCATAACTGATTTTTGACTTATTCCAGCATCTTTAGCAAGCTGCCTGGAACCTACATGTGGGTCAATAAATGTAATTCCTAAAACTCAAACTGCCCTATTTTGATCTGTCTTTGTTCGCTTCCGAACTCTTGGCTTCGTCTTTAGACTGCCAGTAGTACGACTTCTGGTTTCCAGCCTTTTAAATGCCATGTGCGATTTCGGGTTCATAGGAAACCTCTCCGCCCACACTAGTGCAGCTTGTCTGTAGTTTTTTCTGCACTCCCCCAAAATTAACAACATATCAACTTGCATACTAAAATTCGCTTCCATGTTTATTTGACCACACAGAAATAAACGTTAACACATTAAAAATATTAACTGACTTACGTCAAAACAAAACCACGCATTTCCATGGAAACGAATAATAATTTTAAAATAAGTGAACTTGATTTATGGGATTATTTTATTAAAATTAAATGGTAATTAATTTTTTAAATTTTTATAACAATAAATCATAATTCCGTAACCATGGCAGCAAATCAAAAATTTTTTTGTATACGTATACAGTTTTTTACGTAGATTCATATTTAATAAACAAAAGTACATAATCCTATTTAAAATTGCAAAGTTACCCCCCACCCCTCAAAATAGGGAAAGGGGGTAAGTGTCAAAAACATGTACAAATATGTCCCCCTATCTCCCCATTATCTCCCTAAAATTTCAAGAAAATATTTTAAATCCTTTTCGAGATATCGCCTTGTAACATTTTAAAAAACTCACCCTGTATAATACTAAAAACATTGGGTTCTCTGACCCGAAACCTGGCTAATGTTTATTAAAGGATTTTTAAAACTTTTTAAATTTGGACTCACAGATACAAGGATATTGAGGTGTGTGAGAAAGTTATAAATATTCCGAATACCTTCCGAGAGAAAAAAAACGAAATTTTTAGTTTTGGTTTTAAATTTTTTGCGCCTTTATTTTAGAAGAAACAAAAAACACTTTCTCATAGCCGTTAGTTTTCATATTGGTCGTTTCGTTCTTTAGATACCAACCTCAAGTAGTTTATCCTTCGAACAAACCCGAACCGACCTGGAAAATTTAAAACAGTTTTAAGGACTTCTAAACTTTGAAAATTTAATACAATTTAAAGGTTTTTAAAATTTTAACGTTTTGTCATCAAATAAGACATCAATTATCCTCTCTTTACTATTACGGCCCTGGCAATTAATTTTTGGATTACTTAAATATTAAAATTACATTACAGGAAGTTATGGGGTTTAGGCCGTTTATTTTTTCAAAAAGATTTACAGTCACAATACTCTAGGAAGTAAACAAGTTTTTAAGGCATGAGAAGTAATTTTATTTTTTATTCGTATTTTATATATTTTATTATAATATAACGTATATAAGTCCATGGTTTTTGCCTTAATGTCCGTACACACGATCAGGCATGCCTTCGCGCCTACCTAAACAGGCAGGTCTGCGAGTAAGTCTGATACTACACATTCCGTACACACGTCTCAGTTAGACTGAGTCATCACTTCATTATCAAACGATCCGCTTTAATATTAATATGTCGTAAAGCAGTAATAAATACTTGTGTCTAATTAGCACGGCAATAAAAGAAGTGGGTTAAGTCATGGTTACTTAAGAGGAACAAATATACACACATAAATTTATTAAAAGAGCTACAATTAGAACCAGATGACTACAGAAATTACATGCGAATGACCGAAGAAGTGTATATGGAACTATTAGATTTGGTATCACCATACATTAAAAAAGAAGATACTGTAATGAGACAATCTATAAATCCACACGAAAGATTATTATCCACTTTAACATGTATTTTCTCGATATAGTTCTATAAATTCAGTTATTATATTTTTCTCTCTTATAGTAGCCATAAATATTTATTATACATTATTATTTATTTAGACACAAAACAACAAGTTCAGTGCTAAATAGTTTTTAACTGGTTGAAAATGAAAATTTGGCACGCGCAGTGTATACACGTTAAAACCTGCCTGCGAGCCTGACCAGAAAATCAAGAATCGCCAGATTGCTTCGCTCCGCGCAAAGTGGCCTGAACGCACCATCAGTTCAGCATACACACGATCGCACTTACTCGCGAGCTTGAAGCGTTCAGGTAGGCGCGAAGGCATGCCTGATCGTGTGTACGGACATTTAGACCTAGACCAAAATACTGTAAAACACAAAAAAAATTAATACTTCCGAGTGAAAAAAAGGTAACTGAAGTGTTAGTCTAGTTATGTTACTGTGATGCGCTTACGTTTGTTTCAAAAATAATTTTAAAATATTTTTACTGTTTATACGATCCGATGATGCTAGTTTCAGGCGAAACATGAAACAAAAACAAAGAGACAGAAAAATATTTGAGACCGAGACTTTGGGTCTCTTTTCTTACAAAATATCAAATATCAGGCCACTTTGTGTAAAAATAAATGGATTTTTCGATTCAGAAATCTTTTGTTTTGGCTAAAAATATTCAGAACCGTAATGAAAGGAAAAAGATAATTTGAAAAATGTGTTATTAGATGGCAAAACGTTAAAATTTTAAAAAAAAGTAAATGTATTAAATTTCTAAAGCTTATAAATTCCTAAAACTGTATTTAAAATTCCAAGTCCGTATTTAAAGAAATTGACTTGAGGTTGGTAACTAAAGAACGAAACTTTGAATTTGAAAACTAATAACGCCATCTTGTAGAACATAAAAACGGCTATAAAAAAGTTTTTTTATTTTTTTTCCCAAGTCAAAAATGAAAGCACAAAAAATTAAAAACCAAAACTGGAAATTTTGGGGTTTTTCGGATATCTCCGAAAGTATTTGAAATACTTAATTGAAAATTTTTTTTTCCAAATTATTAGGCCTCAAAATACGCAACTTTGCCTCAATTTAACCATCTTCGTATCTCTTACCGTTTTCGAGATCCCCTTGTACGCTCACGAATTTGTAGCACCCTGTATAGAGACCACCTTTCTATTGGTAAAAACAGAAAGTCAATATCCTGCTTAGTTTTTTAAAATTTGTGTAAAAAGCCCTCAAGGAGGCCGATACCTATATGGGTGATTCTCTGGATAGAGAAATTTTAACACGAGCGTCGAAAAAATACATTTTTAACGTTTTTTCTGGCTTTTCAATCAGTAAAACCGAATTTCGTGTAGAATAACCCATTTTTTTGAAACTTTGGGCCACGTAGATACCGGCTAAGCTGTTAGATGTGGGCAACCTTTTTATAAATGAATTTTCCATGGTCTCTTCTATAATAACGAACTCGTTTTACAAGGCGCCATTTAATTGTATTAAGACTTTTACATTTGTGTTGAAGGGGTACCCTATTGAGATATACTTTTACTTTCCATAACAAACAATTGACTATTACTTCCGGTTTTTCCGGAAGTAAGCCCAAGTCAAGAATGTTTAATAGAATATTGTTTATTTTTTTAAACAGTTGAATAGATACTGACATTTTTTCTTTAGTATTTAGTAAAATCTCGCTTATATTTAGGAATTAACGAAATCTCCGCGGTATCGGTATACAAAATACCTGCTTAAGTGTTTCCTTCCATATTTAAGTGTTTAATAATTTTAATTAGATAAGAATTATCACTTCCTTTATTGTTATATACTTTTAAATATTTTTTTACGCCAAACATAATTTGTAATAATATTGTATATTTTACCGATATCTTTTTACAGGGAATCATCATTTTAATAATTTTGCCTACCGTTCCGTACGTATAATTCCGTGGTCCTGGAGAAAAAGGAGATAAGTTGATTTTTTAAAGTTTTCAGGAGATTGAGTTAAAGTTTAATTTAGTACTGCAAATCAGGCGAAGGGGTTTGGACGCTAAAATTTTGATGGTATAGTCAATGTTACCTTAAGTTTAAATGTGTCTAATACTTGATCTGATATTTTTGGTTTTTGAAGAAAAAAATGTGGTTATCCCTTTAAGAACCAACTGAAACAATACTTATCTTATTTATAACATTTTATTTATATTATACTAAAACAAAAATAAAGTACTGTCAGAACTAAACACTTGCTACTATTTTAATTCAAATGTAGTTAGACATAAAACGATAACTAGAAACATGAACTAATAATTATACTAAACTTAGTCTTCTTCGTCTGATGATACCAGGTCAGGATGTGTTTCCTTTGCATCATCCACGGTAGGAAGGTTTTTGTAAAAATCCCAAAATTGATTGGAAATATACGGAAGTAGCTGCATTAGGTTATCTTTTTTCTTTTTGGCAATTGGTACTGGACCATTATACTGTAAATTAGAAATTAAATTTGCTGGGGAACAACGTCGCTTAAATGACAAAATTTTAAAGTTCCCATTAATGTTTGTCTTAAAAAACATGTGACCCATTTGATTTTTTTTAACGGTGATTTCTCGAGCATTACGCCAATAAAATGGGTCCCCTGATTCATCCTTTTTCTTTACTTGCAAGTCCTTTTTTACTATTCAAAAATACTTACCGTTACCTTCCACACATAGACACTAGTCTTTTTCCCCTAGACTCCATTTCGATAACTTCAACTGGGATATGGGATATCAAGGAAACAACTTGCTTTCAAAGAGTTCTTAGGCAAAATGACTCGTCCGATTTAAAATTGTGGGACTAAAAGAGATATGTCGACTTATCTCTTCATGGACAGTATTTTAATGCGGGTATAGTTATTTGTAAAAAGAAATAAGTTTAGTTATCCCTTAAAGAACATTTTAGGGGCTAACTTATGACATCTCCTAATGTACTTTGCCGTAAAAATTTTATTAATGTGAATTAACCTATCCCGTTAGGTCCGAAGGTAGAAGCAACAATTTGAAAGTGATTTTATCATTTATCTCATTTTGACCAAATTGAGACTTATCTCCTTTTTCTCCGGGACCACGGAATTAAGCCGACAATCAAAAGTCAAACTTATAATTTTTTTCGTTAATGAAAAGCTCAAAATTGTGAGAATTCACAACTTCGTCGGAATCTTTACTGATTATGCTATTGTTAATAGGTACTGCAAGCGTTGGTACCTTAACAGTTTTGACTATTTAAGTATTATAAGTTTAAGTTGCAAGAACGTTAAAGACCAATATTTTGGAAATACATTTACCAATTTTTTAAACATCGAGATATCGCCCGAAGGGATCTTATCGCGATCTTAAACGTTTTTTTTTTAAAATAAGCTTACAGGTGCACTTTTTTCCAGTTTTTTAACCAAAAACGCATTAATAAATATAAGATAAGGCTGTAAAGCGATACGTCTAGCGTGTGGAGCGACGCGCCTAGCGTTTGGAGCGACGCACCTAGCGGGTAGAGCGACTGATCTGACGGTAAAGGGCAAAGTGACGGTTGATGCGCGATGAGACGAATGACAATCACGCTCTAAAATTTAAAAATTCTGTTAGCATTGCAAGATAATTTTCGCGGAAACAGTTGTTGCGACAACGGCTTTTCACATATTCCACACTGTTACACAGCGGACGTCATCGTTACCATAACCAAACGATAATAGATGTACGTTATTCTATTAACCGCGTAATTCTTCTATTTGCGAGTCGTGCTACCGATTATATTGTGGTTTCGATAACTTAAGTAGAAAAGAACAGATTAGAAACAGAATATCAATCAGGTCAGAACGTGTCGAATGAAGGCTGTCTCGGGCTGCCCATTTGCCGGATTTCTTGTGACGTCGGTAAGTTATGCCGCGTGTTTTTATTAGAGGGCGTATTTTGTTTAATTATTTTTTCAGTAAATTTAAAAATATTATTTTTAATTTTTCTGGGGGAAATGGCCCTTTCCCTATTTCATCTGAAAAGTTTTCTCTGTTGCAAATATTTCTGTAGATTTAATGAAAGGATGTTTCTCGAAGGTTTAAATTTGAATCTCTGGTTGAATTTTAAGTTTTAAGACACGTGATTTTACATTTTTTTTAAGTAAGAATCTCTATGTTATGTCTGGAGAGCATATCGAATCTCGTATGTTAATTTTCATAACCATTATTTTTTTGTAGTAAGTATAAGTGTGTTTTTTTATTCCAAATATTGTTAGTTTTTATTACTTACCTATTTTATTTTTCATATTATTGCTCATTAGGTCCTGTCTGCATTAATAATTAAATGTTTTTACAACTAATTTGGAAAACAGCTAAAAATACTGTAATAGAAATGTAGTGTCTGTAATAATAAGATACAAAGAAAAGTTAGCGGCTACTTAACAAAATGGTGCATCTGTCTTTTGCATTAAAGTACATAGGGACGTCAAAACAATGGGGCACAGGTAGACAATGACGGCCGTTTCGTCCTTATTAGGACTCTACGGAAAGCCACAACCCCTAAGCAACTCCAGAAACAGCGAAAACGCGCTTTGAGGACTTACTGAAGAATAAATCAATGCCATTGCGGAAGACAGAGCCACCGGACTTGAAATTATTGAACTAATAAACAACCAAGACTTTTGATAGGCCACACTATAAGAGGCTGCAATTTGCAGGTCAGAAATAGATCACACCGAAGTACTTACTAGGATGTGACGCTATCCGTTTACCAGCCGTGACAAGTGGCGACACACAGTATCGCCATCTGTAGGAATCAATGATCAATAGATGTCGTTGAAAAATATCTCAACATTTCAACCTGCGAATTGCATACTGTTGTGGTGTGTGTGAACTGCAAAATGTTCCTATATCAGATACCTACCGTGTTGGTTGTTTTTTAGTTCTATGATATCACGTCCGGTGGCTCTGTCTGGCTTACGGTTTTCCGTAGATTTCTAATAAGGACGAAACGGCCGTCACTGTCTACTTGTGCCCAGGGAACCCGTTGTTTTCGCGGCCATGTAAACTTTAATGCAAAAGACAGATGCCCCACCTTGTTCGGTTGTCGCTAACTTTCTTTATATTTATAAATACTAGTTATTCCATTCAGTTGCTGTTACTGAGGAGAAATAAATATATTGCATAATAGGAAGCAAAATATGTTGTATGCATGTTTTCCAAAAAAATAGGATTAAATTCCAAATGCTTTCGAAGTATTGTAAATATTTCTCTACTTCCTAATTTTTGAACATTATAATTTTCAATTTTAATTACATCATGTAAAGTAATTTAAAAAACTTTTCTTTCTTCTTTTTTCTGCTTCTCAGGTAAGGAAAACATATTTCACTACATTTTCTTAATCTCTTGCCTTCTTTATATAAATTTTTTTTAAATCAAAATCTTTCATACAACTTAATTATTCCAATTTTTTCTCTTTTAGTTTGAAATATGCAATGTCGGGAGTCTCTCTTCATGTAAAACATTAATTTTGATTTCGCTGATGATGAAGGTTTTTACCTTCGAAACATGTTCGATATGACAATGAGGTTTTTCTGAATAGAAAACCTTCTAATAAACTAGTGGAGCAGACTGTGTGTATTTTTTTCCCTCACTTTTAATTCTTGTGTTGATATTTTGATCTATTTCTAAAAGTAATAATTGTAATATATGTATTTCCTATTCAGTTTAGTGGCCGCATGAGTTTTATAATATGAATTATAAACTTGTTTTAAAAACGGTTAAAATATTTTAAATAGTCTGATATAGAAATTATCATTTCTTGCAGGCAAGTTACCAAGGTTAATAAGTTTTACATATAACAGTTCTTAAACATGTTATTATTTTTTTATATTTTAATAATAAAAATCATTACATTAACATTAATTTTTTATTTAGCTCTGGATAAAACTGAAACCTTTTAGGTTTGCAATGCGCAAACTCTTCAAAGTCAGAGTCATAATTAAAGCTGCAACGATGGAGTTGAAACAGCAAAGGGTCGCGTCGGGTGGGCAAGGACAAACCCCAAAGTGTTGCGAACGGCCGGAAATTTTGGCGAACTGTCTACCATTGCTGCCTTGGTTTGGTTTACAGAACAGTGTCTCACGGCGGACAACATTTAATATAGAACGTTTCTTTTCAACATAGGCGTTTGCACTGTATCATAAGGTATTTTCACAAGGATATAGGGCAATATTACATTTAAATGAGTAAATATTTTTGTTTCGCATTTTTAATTTAGACTTGAAAAAATTGATACGCCTATGGCTCGATAACAAATGTTTCAGCTGTAATGATAGTATGCTTTAATGTCAGAAACAAACAGTTTATAAATAAAACTTTCAAAAATTTTAACTTGTTCTGGCTTATTCATGACGAGCTTGCATTAGAACTAGAAACTACTGAAAATATTTTTGTTTTTAATCTGTAGGTTTAAGTTTATCGATATGCTCTCTTAAACTAAAATATTAACATGTTTTTGTCACTTCCGGTTATACCGGAAGTAGCTTCAACTTTCATTTTTTAAATACAATTTAGCATTTTTTATTATATTTTTGGTTTTTGCATTAAATTTTAAATACATTTTATGGAACACGTTTTTTACCTAAATCTACTAATTTCTGAGATATCTGCGTATTTTGTAATTATTTCGTAAATGCATAGCGAGAAAATTATCTGTATATATTTTTTACCTTAGCTCCTGGACTGACATGTTTTTGTTATTGTATTTTTTTTTTTTTACGATAAAACACCTGCACTGTAGGAAAAATCCTTTAAGGCGCTCTGGGAACGGTGCGTGTGCGAAGAAAGCGATTAACGTTGGTCTTGAAACGTTGAGGATTGTATTCATTGGGAAACACGACCTCAGGAAGATCATTCCACAAAGATGACGTTCTCCAGATGAAAGAATTCTTGAACAGTGAAGTTCGAGGAGTACTAAGCTGAACAACATATGGATGAGCGGCAGTGGTTCGCCGTGTATTTCTGTTTTGCATTGCTCTAGGTGGAATCAAGTGGGCAATGTCAGTCGAACACCTGCCATGGAAATATCTGTAAAAGAGAGCCAAATCACCAACCTGTCTTCGATGCTCCAGGCTATCGAGGGTCTTGGTCAGCTCGGGGTCGTCGATC
Source organism: Polydrusus cervinus (assembly GCA_935413205.1). NCBI lineage: Eukaryota > Metazoa > Arthropoda > Insecta > Coleoptera > Curculionidae > Polydrusus > Polydrusus cervinus. Next base: position 90,261,667 of record OW284511.1, read on the forward strand.
AGACGAACAGCTCTCCTTTGAATGGAATCCAGTAGCCGAAGGGTGTGCTTGGGTGCAGAGCTCCAGACATGAGAGCAATATTCTAATGATGGTCAAATCTGGGCTTTGTAGAGTGTCAAAAGTTGATGAGGTGTGTACAACCTTTTGGTGCGGAAAAGTACACCAAGTTTCTGTGCAGCTGCCTTGGCAATTGCGGCAACGTGATCATGCCAAGACATATTACCTCCCAGATATAGTTAAAGAATCGACAAATCTCAAGAAATAATTAAAGTTGGCATAAAATATATAGGGAGGTCACAATTATGGGCTCATTTGAAAAAACTTTAAACGTTAAAAACTTTCTTATTTAAATGGAACATTCTGTATATTTTTTTATATGATGATAAATTAACTGCTCCTTAAAACAGCTATAACTTTTTCTATAATTATATCAATGCGTTTTCTTAGAATATCAAGTTTTTTTATACGATTTTTTCAAGCTTGCCATGAAAATAAATGTACATGGATACTCCATAATGATATTTATAAGGGAAATATTGTTAGCGGCAATGTTTTCTAGAATCCTTTGACAAGAAAAACAGTTGCACTAAATTACTTGTTGCATATTTTAAGAATGTCAATTCTCTTTCTGGAAAATGTCACGCTTGGGATTTTCAAACGAAGATTCTTAATATTTATTAAGTGTTTATATTGAATGTGGCAAAATAAAGTTAAGAGCATGTCAGATATATCACGATAAACATCCGAATCGACCAACTCCTTCACCTGATATTATTTATAAGACTAAATAATAATTTCTTACAATATTTTCCCTATAAATATCACTATGGAGTATCCATGTACATTTGTTTTCATGGCAAGGTTGAAAAATCGTATTTAAAAAAACTTGATATTCAAAGAAAGTGCGTTGATATACTTATGGTAAAGGTTATAGCAATTTTAAGGAGCAGTTAATTTATCATCATATAAAATAAAAATTTATAGGGTGTGCCCTTTAAAATAAGAAAGTTTTTAATGTTTAAAGATTTTTAAAATGAGCTCTCAATTGTGACCTCCCTGTATATTTTATGCCAAGTTTAATTATTTTTTGAGATTTTTTGATTCTTGAAAATTTTAGGCCAGGAGCTAAAGTTAAAAATATATAGGGATAATTTCATCGCTATGTATTTACGAAATAATTACAAAATATGTAGATATCTCAGAAATTAGTAGACTTAGGTAAAAACGTGTTCCATAAAATTGTTTTTAAATTTAATGCAAAACCCAAAAATATAATAAAAAATGCTACATTGTATTTAAAAAATGAAAGTTGAAGCTACTTCCGGTATAACCGGAAGTGACAGAAACACGTTAATATTTTAGTTTAAGAGAGCATATCGATAAACTTAAATCTACAAATTTTCAAAAATATATTTTCAGTGGTTTCCTCAAAAGTTCTAATGCAAGCTCGTCGTGGATCACCCGGTATAAGCAAGGTAAGTGGTAAATAATGGGCAATGGAAACGTTACAATGGTTCATTTCAACCTACTTTCTTTCTCACAGCCTGATTTTTAAAAACAGCAGAATTTCTCGATATTTTTAAATAATTAACCCATCTTTGTATTATTATAATAAAATTCTTTATTTTTTTCCTAACGGTGTATGTCTAGTACAGTATGCTGTGATTTTATTGGGCCAAAATCTCAGTGTTAAATAGTATATTAAAGTATGTTTCATAAGAAGCGTTTTTAGCAAACGCGTCTACTTTAAATAACAAGCCACGAGTTTTTTAACTGACACGTGCGCTATAACGTTTTATGAAACTTGTCTTTATACATTTTTTTTCTTTTTCACCTTTTAAGATAAAGACATTTACATTTATTTCCCAAGAAAAATTCAACAACCCAAGGTTGGTAACAAATTTAAGTGTAGAAACATTTGAAAATAGCTTCTTTATTCTATCTGCCATTTAATATTAACAAAATCGACTGTTAAGGGCCTTTCATACCAGCGTGAAATGCGGCATCGTTTCCTGGTTTGTCTAATTGAAAATTTAACACGAAAATTTTACTAAGAGTTCCACAAGAACTTGTAGTTTGGCAAATGATACCTTATTTTTTGTCAAAAAAAAATTATTTTAAAGTAGAAAAAGTTTTTAGCGGCGGGCGGACAAAGTAGTGCATCTATCTTTTGCATTAATGTACACAGGGACGCCAAAGGTAATGGGGGCTACTGCAGCACGATCTATGTTAGAATCTACAAACCCGTAGAAAAAGTTGGGATGCGCAAAAACGTTTCCTATACTGAGGTGTTGGCCAAACGTACTTGGTTTACTGTTAGTTCTATGTTTTCACGACTGATGGCTATCTTTTGCATTGAGTTGATTCCTACAGATGGCGATACTAGGTTTTCATCATATATTTATTCTGAAAATATCTTGAAAGCATATTTTCGCTGTAGTTACTGGGAATTGCTTATAGGTTTTGGCGTTCTGATGAGTCCTAACAAGGACGAAACAGCCTGTCATTGTCTACCTGTGCCTTAAGGAACCCATTACCTTTGGCGTCCCTGTATACTTTAATGCAAAATATAGATGCCCTACTTTGTCCGCCAGTCGCTAAAAAACTTTTTTCTATTTATTTATACGGACGCTAAACATCTACTTAATTTATTTTAAAGCTTCAATTATATAGGTTCAAATTATATCATCCCGCCATGCAGAACATAAAAATAATGGAAATATTGAGACTCCATTGACGCCGCGCCACTTAATTTTCGTGAAATTCGCTTTTATATTTTTTTTTAAATGGGAGTCAGCTTTTGGAGGTTTGAATTTTCAGAAAAATGGCAATTTACACACTTATTAACTCCTAAAATTTTTAAAATTACGGAAAAATTCGTCACCATTCATCGTCGCCCCGTATAAGTATTGAACTAGTTTGAAGAATATCTATAATTGCATATATTTTGAACGACTCGTGGATATAAAAAAATTGTATGCATAACAAGTCATTTGTATATCGCCCCCTTAAGCCTTTGTTCTAAAAATAATTCCCTGATTGCGATTATGTTTTGCCTTTTTTTTAGTTGGAAATTTTTGCAGCCAGTAACCATCCGTGAATAATTATCTTGGTTAATGTACGCCCACGTGTCGTTTTATTTCATGCTCGTGTGGAAAAACATCCCTCTTGGGAATGCAATTCAATGCTGACCTTCAGCTAGATTTCAAAAAGACGATGCGGAAAATATTGCACATAAGTGTAAACAACTCCTTCCTGGTGTGTGCATGTTTTTAAAATAGCGATGCAGTTTATATAGGATGAAGTGGTGGGCACGGGGGGAGGTTAAACAGACGTAATAGTCATCCCCAAAGGGGGTTATTTATTGACTAAGATAGCTATGAAATTCCTTAGGCGGAGCCAATAGGACAGCGCAGCAGAGTAAAAGCGGAAAAATTAAAAGTCAAAGTTTTATTTTGCCACTTACACAATGGTTTATTATAGCACGTCACAAAAAAATATATAAATTAATATTAATCATACATATAGTGTAAAATAACATTACTTATAAAAGAATACAAACAAATTATGCACAAATATATACATAAAAAAATAATGATTAGTGATTGCATGAGACATATGGCAAAACCACCCGATGCACAGCTTTCAGGCAAAGCCTACCAAGAAGCTACAAGGAACTCATTCAAAGAGTAAAAGCAGTGATCCAACAAATGCTGTTTGACGTATTTTTTGAATCGGACATCATCGTGGGATAAAAAAAAAGTTACTTCTAAAAAAAAGAGCATATCCAGGCTCTAATAATTTTTTTTATTCTCAGAAGTAACCTAAAAAAATACTGATCCTTTATACGCCCTACAATTTTCAAGGCTCAAAGTAAACAAAACACTCATTTTGTGGGGCTCAGAGTGGGGGACTCATGCTCAACTCAGAATTAGGGCCTGGTGATGTAAAACAGTTTTATTATCGCTATAACTTCTGTTTCAAACGTCGCGCCTACAAAATCACCCAAAGGAATCCATTTTTTAAAAAATAATTTGTATTTTTTTCGTATTTATCACTATCAAATGAAGCGTCAATCATTAAAATATAAAAACAAAAATTAAAGTAAAAATTTTAATATTAAAAAAAAAATTAAAAATCCAAATGTTATCAAATTAGAGGAATAGTTGGGTGAATTTTTAACAAACTTTGGGCATGATCCCGCAGATTTTTTGCCTGCGGCGCTTTTCCGCCTTCCTATCTAAGTACACAACCGTGAAATACATGTAGTCCCGACTGCCTCACCCCCAGAAAAAAAAGAAGGAACTATAGTTACCCCCGGTAAATCATAGGAAAATAAAACCAAAGAAAACCATTCAATAAACATTTACCGTTTATAATCCAAGCGACATCCAAATTTGCTCAAATGGTAGCTACGCTATTTTTCTTGTTAACTGAAAATAAATGTTCATTGCGTGTATCATTTATGATACACGTTAAAATTAATTTTTTCCGTCTATTTCCAAATATTTCTTAATCGACCCTGTGCTTGCGTGAGATAAGAAACTCCAATTCAAATCAGTCTCTGTCCTAGGGCAAGTCGCGCCCCTTTCCAACAACATACCACGTTCATCTAACGCATTGGCTGTCACAAATTTTCCTGCCATGCTGTAAGTTGCCCTGTGTTGCCACCTTGATACGTATATGTTTAAGAAACCGGCATAAACAAAGTGGCACCAATATGGCCGCCACGCAAAAACTTTGAACATAACTTTGTAAAATTTCTTATTTTGTGTTTATTTTGTGTTTTTGGATGGGGTCATAATAGACAGTTTTTGCAAACGCACTAAACAAACCTTTAAATTTAAATATGTCTAACCATACATAGTAGGTACGCAATTTTATTTTCACAGGGGGAGGGGGGGCTCAATGGGCGTAAGTAGGACATTTTTTTTCTGGAGAAAGGGACAGTCGGGACTAGACCTAACTACTTACTATCATATTTCTAAAATTAAATTATTAAAATTTGTTTTTGTAAAGGTTTTTTTTACTTTTTTCTTCATATGCCTAGCTGGCTCTTTATAAAAAAAAAAACATTTTTATATTTGTGAAAAATATGAATATTGGTATCAATACAAAATTTTAACATAAGACGTATCTATGACTCTAACCCGCGTTTTTCTGGCTAGGTTTTTTATGGTTAAAAATAAAGTAAATATCGCTCACCACACCAAAATTGATGTTTTTTTCAGAAATCATGTACATATTTAAGGAGCGTAGATCTAAGAGCAGTTTTTGGTGCAAATGCTTAAGTTTTTAAATAGTCCTTCTTACGTGCCGTTTTGTATATCCATAATAAAGCATTCTTGTTTCGTTCCGCACTTTTTTTTTATTATAAATCACACTTCTTCCATAAAATATGTTTCAATTAAAATTTTTACTTTAATTTTCATCTTTAAAAATAAATACCTAATTGTTTTTTGTTTTTGTTGTAAAAATATTTTATTGCATTGGGTTATATTTTTGTTGGTTTAAAATAGCTCCAAAAAAGGGAAAACGGAACAGACAAGTATATAATAGAAAAATAGTATAAAATATTATTCTTCTTACTCGTTTTCCTATACAATAAATTCGTCACTGAAAATACTGGGGGAAGCTATTAAAAGTATATTCATTTAATTTGCTATAACTTCTAAACGACTTATCCGATTTTAGTAAACTTAAGCTTGTTTAGAAGAGAAAGGGAAGTACTTTTAATTGTTGTATCCGTTATTGGTACTCGATAGTTCCTAAAAAATGGATTAGCGTATTAGTTACTCCCGAGGAGTTTAGGGGAACAACTTCCTAAATATGGCCAGTGGAACACGATTTGTATTAAATTAGAACCGTTTTTATTGCTCTGCCATTTGTGTGTGTGTGTGGGGTGGGGCAATCGTATCACATTTTATAGCGGGTTAAAAAACATGTAAAATAAATTAAAGTGAATTTAAAGAAAAACTATAGCAAATATCCTTAAGACGCGTAAAATTGATAACTAATACACAAAATATGTCGGAAAGTTGTTTTAATTTCGTACTTACAAGTAAAGCGCTTTATATAAATTTAACGTTCCAAAATATATTTTAAGTGACAGGAGAGACAACAAATTTAAGTAACAGGCGCTGTTATAGAGCCAAAATAATAAACATTACTGTAATAAAATATAAATTTACTTCAAATTGAATCGTTTATTGTTTAGTAAATAAATATAACATTAACATGCTATTTCCAGCACAACTTGACAACTTTCAGGTTTGTGACTGGCTTGGCGAAGACTCTAGCGAAAATAGCACGTATAGATTCCTGCTATATCTTCCTGAAGTTGGCGATATGACGGCGCATCTTCACAACCCCGAACTTTGCTCATGTGATTACGATAATACTGCTTTCCTTTGCCTTCTTATTAGATTGGTAAAGGACGGTCGTTTTAGAAAGAATAGAGAGTTTATAAGCGAATATATAAATAAGTGTTATTACCGTATCCGGATTTCAGCTAAATAACTTTTGAAAGAATTCATTTAAAGTAAGACACTTGGACTCTTATAGGTATAGGCAAAGAAATATTATTTGTTTGAAGGTTGTATACAATGTCGTATTATCAAAATAATTAGTTTGTCGAATTTCTATTGTCTTTTTTGCATTACGGAGCACAACGTTTCGTTTAGTATATAAGTATCTATAACCATTTTCAAGTAATATCTCTAACCGAAACTTGTGTTCAGTATCAAAATAAATATAATTGACGTCCGATAAAATATAATATTTCTTCTGAAAGAAATGTTTCTTAATAAATAAAAAAAATTATTTTAAATATTGGTAAATATCGTTTTACAATAATTCTTATTGTAATATTTTTACTTATATATACTAAGTAGTAAGTATTCACCTAAAGACGACTGGAGATGCTTACCAATTGAAGCATATAAAACAAATAAAGACACTGCAAATCCAAAACTACTGTCGTAGAAAGTTTCTATTTGGTGAATTTAGAGCCAAAGAATCAATTGTTCATATAGGATTTTAAAAAATTGGAGTTAAAGGAATATTAACTAAAAAAACCTAAAAACTATGTCAAAGTAGCCCGGTTTGCTGCTGATACGTAAAAACAACATTAAAGTACAATTAATATTGGGTAGGATTTAAGTAGATTTTAGTACTTATGGTCTTTTACCTGAGATTGTACCGGGTGTCCCATTATGTATGGCCATCGGCCGTATCTCGGAAACTACTGGGCATAGAAACTCAAGAAAAACAAATAATTACAGTGACAAAGAGAAAATCCTGAACATAATTTTTAAGTTCCGCATTTTGCCGCAAGCGGGCACAATTAAAAATTAATTATTGAAATTCTAAATTTCTCCGAAAATTCCTGCATTAAGGTATACCTTTGGTGACATAATTAGAAAGCTTAGACAATTCTCCATCATTTTGGTTTAAGGCTCATTAGCGTACCGACCTTGATAATACTGGGGGAAGCTATTAAAAGTATATTCATTTAATTTGCTATAACTTCTAAACGACTTATCCGATTTTAGTAAACTTAAGCTTGTTTAGAAGAGAAAGGGAAGTACTTTTAATTGTTGTATCCGTTATTGGTACTCGATAGTTCCTAAAAAAAATGTTAGAAGGCACAATTTGTAATATTAATAGTTTTTTTGATTTTATACCTAAAACTTAAATCATCATCATCATCACTCAGCCCAACTGCGTCCACTGCTGAACATAGGCCTCCCGTAGTCCAATCCAACGTCCTCGATCTTGTGCTGCATTCATCCAGTTTGACTCTATTCTCTTAATATCGTCGGTCCATCTTGTTGGTGGGCGCCCTCTGTTACGAAAGGCCTCCTGTCGCGGTCTCCACTCCAGAATTCGCCTTGTCCATCGTCCGTCCGTCATTCTCGCCACGTGTCCAGCCCAGTTCCACTTTAACGTTGTTATGCGTTCTATTGCATCGGTAACTCCAGACATTTGGCGAAGTCTGATATTGGAGACTCTGTCCCTCAATGATATGCCCAGCATTGCTCTCTCCATGGCTCTCTGTGCTACGCGAATTTTATTTATGGTTTTTATTGTTAGTGTTAAAGTTTCTGCTCCATACGTTAGCACAGGAAGCACACACTGGTTGAAGACCTTTCTCTTTAGACAGATTGGAATGTCCGACTTTAGAATGTTGCTTAGCTTTCCAAAAGCTGCCCAACTTAAGCCGATTCTTCGCGCTATCTCCCGGGTTTGGTTGTCTCTACCTATAAGAATTTCATGTCCCAGATATTTATATGAGACTACTTGTTCTATTTCATTTGGACCTAGGGAAATTTGTTTGCTCACTACCAAGTTGGTCATGAACTGGGTCTTACTAAAGTTGATTTTTAAACCTGCCGTTTCCGAGACATCATTAAGTCGCCTAAGCATTTCCCTTGCCTCATCAATTCTGTCCGCAACCAAGACGATATCGTCGGCAAATCTCAGATGATTTAGTCTCTCACCATTGATATTTAGTCCCATAGCCTCAAAATCGATCTTTTTAAACATGTGTTCCAATAGGGTCGTAAAAAGTTTAGGAGATATGACATCACCCTGTCTCACACCTCTTTCAATGGGAAAATCCTTCGTATAGTCGTACAGCTTTATGCAAGCCTTAGCATTTTCATAGACGTTTTTAATAATATTAACGTATCTGTAGTCTATACGGCATTCTGTTAGGGCGTATAGCATTTGTTGTTGATTTACCATATCAAATGCCTTTTCATAATCAACAAAGACGAGAACCAGGGGTTTGTTGTATTCAATGCATTTCTCGATAAGAGCCTTAACAACTTGGAGATGATCGTTAGTACCAAATCCCGATCAGAAACCTGCTTGTTCGCGTGGCTGATAGAAGTCCAATTTGTTTGTGATTCGCTTGGTAATTATTCGCATGAACAGCTTGTACAGATGGGAGAGTAGACTAATGGGACGATAATTTTTTAGGTTTGTTATATCACCTTTCTTGTGCATGATTATTATCACTGCTCGCTCCCACTGGGAAGGTGTTATTCCACTTGTTAGGCACGCGTTATAGAGCTTGCAGAGCATTTGATGCAATAAAGTTCCGCCCAGCTTTATAGCTTCTTTTTCAATCTTAAAAACTTAAATCATACGGTATAATTAAAACATCATAATCGGAAAGTAGTCCGGTATCTTTGTTTGCTTCGAAGTTATTTATAATAACAGCTTTTTTGATTTATCCCGAAAACTCAAATCATACGGTATAACTAATATAAATATGATATCATAATCGGAAAGTATATTAAATTTGCAATTAAAACTGTGACGAGTCCAGTTTAATATCGTCTTTCGTTTCAGAGTTATTGCCAAAAGAATAACTTTAACCACTTTAATTGAAGAAGTGATCGTTTTCATAGTTTCGTTGTCAAGCAATCCACAACAATAAAATATTTTTAAACCTTATGATTGTGCAAGTTTGTTACTCATTATTTGATGGCCCAAAAACGACTTTAGAATTAATAATATAAGTAGGAAAAATTTATAATTTGAGTATAATTCTAATATGGTGTTTTGAAAAATAGATCTAGATAGCCGTAAAACAAAATTAACCCCTGTCAAAATTAAATCACTTGGCCATTTATTTATCTTCATGGAAACCTGCCAATTTTGTTTTACAGCTATCTAGAATAATTTTTTAAACACCAAGTACTTTTGAGCCATAGGAATAATGAGTGACAAAATTACATAATCATAAAAGTTAAAAATATTTTTTTGTAGTGGAATGCTTGATGATAACTATGAAAATTTCACACGTGTCATTCTAAGCCAATCACACACTTTCATTTCGACAATTACCAATGACAACCTTCAAATTTTTCGGAAATTTTTCTTCTCCTGCCAAGCTAGGCGAACAAAATTAATAAGTGGAAATTTTTTCTTGACAGCTATCATATGATCCGAAAATCAGTATTCAGGATCAAATTTTGGTATTTAATGTTTTTATTCATTTTATAATACTAAATAAATACAAATATTTATTTACCAAATATTTCTTTCATTAAGGCTCAATATTTTTGGAATTCTGGTTGGAACTCTTCTGTTCATAATGGAGAATAACAAGGATAATGGTTATCTTCCCTTTCCACTTCTATCAGATGTCTATGTTTAATATAATAGATGTAATATTTGGATGCAATTTTGTTCTGCTGAATTCTGGTTTTTCTTAAAAAGGATGGGACATCTTCCTCCAAAATCTTCTGGATAGCTGAGAAAAGGTTTTCTTGATGGGGATGAAATGTAGTAAAAATAAATAAAAAAGATAATTTTCACTTATATTTTTTGGATTTCGTTTAACTAAACGGTGAGGAAACTTTTGCCACTTCTATCTTTATGTTTTCAGAATTTTCACTACCAAAACGAACCATATTTTTGATTGAAAAGAAAAACACGTCAAATTATGTCACGTTTAACAAAAACATGTGTCACCGCATACACGTCAAAATGTAAGAACCAGCCAACTTCATTGTTGCAAAAGTAAGTTTCAAAATGAAACATGTCAGATTTTTTTATTTTTTTTTAAATAAATTTTAGGTGTGAAATTTTCTTACCGAATCCCCCGCGTCCTTGAATTAATATCCGGAAATTCTTCCTCAGTCACGCATTTTTCTAGAAAATTTTCCCTCGTCTGAATTTTCAAAAAATGCGTTCTTTCGGAAAATTTTCCGGAAATAATTCGAGCACTAGGGAGATTATAAGTGAAAACAATCACATCTTCAATTAAAGTGTTACAAATTATTCTTTTGGCAATAACTCTGAAACGAAAGAAGATAGAACTGCCGGTCTATACATTTTTTTTGTTGCAAATTTAATCTACTTTCCGATTATGACATCATAGTTATACCGTATGATTTGAGTTTTCGAGATAAAATTAAAAAAAAACTGTTACTATCACAAATTACACTCTAGCTATTTTATTAGGAACTATCGTGTACCAATGAATACGACAATTAAAAGTACTTACCTTTCTCTTCCAAACAAGCTTAAGTTTACTAAAATCGGATAAGTCGTTTAGAAGTTACAGCAAATTAAATGGTTATACTTTCAATAGCTTCCCCCACTCTTATCAAGGTCGGTACGCCAATGAGCCTTAAACCAAAATGATGCAGAATTGTCTAAGCTTTCTCATGATGTTACCAAAGGTTTACCTTAATGTGGGAAATTTCGGAGAAATTTAGAAATTTATCGTTCAATTGTTGAACGATTTTTTTTCCTGAGTTTCTATGCCTAGTAGTTTCCGAGATACGGCCATCCATAATGGGACACCCGGCACACTGGTACTACTAGTTACTCAATTATTTTTTCAATAAATACTGATACTCAAGTGTATTTGACAGATACTTACAACCACTCAACGGCTGAATGTTAATTTATAAATAAAATATTTGTCTAAACTTTTAAAGCTAAAATTAGACAAGGTGGGATATGGAACAGTTATCCTTAGAACCTATCACCTCCCTATTGGAACGATACAACTCGGATCGCATAGGTGATATTTGGCGGCGCCTGCCCCGCAGCCTGGATCAATATCCTTATCGCGTGACGTAACAGTGCTCGCCACTGCCATTGGTCGTCTCTTAACTCATCCCATTATTTATTAAAAGTCTATAAATGGGTAATTGCAACTGTGATATTTGACTGTACATCGCTCGGCACAACCAAGCCAAAGAAAAAGGCACGATTTCGTTCGGAAAAAGTGGCGTTTCGGTCCGTGTTGCGGTTTTAAGTTTATCCTTCGAGTGCTGTGGTGCAGTTTTTAAGTCTGACACGACGATATGGCTGTTCTCGAGAGACAGACTTGCGAATCCATGGACGGATAGGCCTGGCAGCCGGGGTAATGCCTGACGGGGGCTAGCATGGAGGAAGGGCCTGATTTGTCCCACTTAACTCCTGAAGAGCGGGCCATCATCGAATCGGTCATGGTCCGGCAAAAGGAGGAAGAGGAGCGGGAGCAGGAGATCATGAGGTGGGTCCTTTAGCTTAATGATGGCCTATGACATTTTCTTACAGATTACTTTTGGAATATCCTAATCATTACAAACGCCGTACCATTGGCATTGTGTAAATTACACACAAAATACAAATTATACCAACATAAAGTTTGTATTTATTTGGTTATTTCCTTTTTGAACATAAACTAAGAGGTAAAACAGAACCTAATAAAAATATTTTCTATTGATTTGCGAATATGAGCCGACCAGTCTCTAATTTAACCTATAGAAAGTACATAAAACGTTTGAAATATTTTCCTATTTGCAATTCCAAAAATATGCCAAACCACAATGATTGAAATATTTTACTCTATATTGAAAAAAGTTACTTTAAAATATATTGACAAATATTTTACAATTTAATAGTGTACGACGTACAGTTTATAAAGGAGTTTGGGATAAAAAAGGCATTTTATATTTTAAGCTATTTACTATTTTTCTGTAAGAGTGGATACAACTGATCAAAAGCACATGGTATGTTTTTTTTTGTTAACTTTGGTCGGAAGTTTTTGTTTATTTTGTAATTTGTAATAACTTATAAATTTAATAATAAATTACTACTATTTTTTTGATTTATATCCCAAGTCCGTTCTAATTCATTAAATTTTTGATTGAGGGATTCGACTTCCTTTAGTGCCCGCCAGATGTCTCTAGTATGTCTATCTCTTAGATCCTTGAATATAAATATTGTTTCGGTCCAGTCTTAGAAACGTCTTCCGGACCTTAATAAATGTTTTCCGTTCCCTATTTTATAGTAAGTACATAGTATGATACTATTTTCAGGGAAATAAGTAAAATTGACTGAAGAAGGTATATTGGTTGGTATTGCTGACGGGACGTGGGCACTTCTCTCTCCAGGGAATGTTACAGTATTTGTTACTGTGACTTTGTTTATTAAATTTACCTTTAAAACTTTAGCAACAGTCATATGGAGACTCTACATTATCAGTCGGAATGATAGTCCTAAATGATATCAATAATCCTTCGTCATTCTCGCATCAGTATTTTTTCTTATGCAGACTCTGCATTATCAGTTGGACTGACAGTATTACTAACAGTCCTGAAGGATATCAATTCCATACATTGTCATACTTTTTTAAAACTTGCTCTTTTACTTGGTCAGTATAACTCTCATTTCCTTATTAGCACTGTTAGTCGTAATTGCCATGTCAGTGGCGTGCATACAATATAGGCAAAAAAGCATTACCTACCCTGGAAACAATGAAACAAACACCCGCCAAAATTATTTCTTTTATATAAACTTTTATCCGTGTAATATCCGGCAATATTTCTGTGTACGTAGAGGACCGAAAAGTTGATCGTATCCTATCATTGAAGATCGTTTTTACGAACGGGTCACTCTATAGTCCCTTTGCATACCTAATAAGCTTTTATTACTCTACAACTTTCTGAAATAGACTATAACAGTCTTGATAATGGAATGACAGTTGCACTGATCGTGTAAGAGCAAACTTTAAAAAAGTATGAAAATGCTATAAGCTTTTCATATTTTTTAATCTACAAATAACATTATAAGTTGACTTTTTAACGCTGGCGCTGGTGGTCGGTGTCTAAAGTATATTATTTATCGGTATAGTTGATTTCGGTAAGTTTCACGTTATAACAGCCATGCACCAAAAGATTTTTTGAACGGGGAAAGTGATCCCTAGGCAGTGGCGTAGCTAGCATTGAATGAAGTGCCAGGCGGTGGGCCCCTCGGCTAGAGAGGGGAGCGGTTAAAATAGAATCAAAACAAACACATATACATAAAATAAAAACAAAAAAAAGATAACAATAAATTCTAATAATAATTATAAAAACTTTGACAGTTCCATATCAACTTAGGCAAGCTAAGCCGTCGGCTTTGCTAAGCTAATTATTAGCACGTAAAAGGAAATCAAGTTTTATAACAATTTTGAATTGCATTGATCCTGCTTTCACAGTGGTGTGCTGTTTAAAATTACAGCAAGGTTTACGGAATAATAAATAGCAGCGTTGCGTTGTCAGCCTTTGGGACATGTCACTGTATGACTGTAAACAAAACCCCGTATTATCTATTTGTATTGTATGATGCATAAAAGTCGCCTGTGCCCGTACTCTTAAAAAATAATTTAAAGTAGTATCCAAACTAAATATCTGATATTTGCTAAACAGCAAAAACATTATTCCTCCTTTTGGTGGGCCCCCCCAGGCTAGTGGGCCCTGTATTATTGATTCCATCTGATAAAGCGGTTGCTACGCCACTGTCACTAGGATAATTTTGTTACTCGTATCGTCAGTTTCCGAACGCGCCCCTGGTGTTAGTTTGTTCAAAGGGTTGGATAACGAGAGTCGCGATTCCCTAATATGACACTTTTAACACTGACATCATAAATACCTATTCAATTATTTAAAGCTATAACTATAGATTAGTTTTAGACTGTCCAAATATTTGCTCTCCTGTTGACTTTAGAGCGGAGTTGTAGGGAGACTTTTTTAGGGTCTCTATGTGGTGAATGCACATTCGGAGTTTAAACAATTTTCGACAATCCGACCTTCACTTATAGAATTGCGGTTGGTATAACTTTTTTATCACAGAAATCTGACTTTCTATCTCAGAATTCTGACTTTTTATCTCAGATTCCTGACTTTTTTTTACCACCGAATTCTTACTTTTTATCTCAAAATTTTAATTATTTATCTCAGAATTCTGACTTTTTATGTCAGAGTTATTAAAAATAAATTTTTTACATGACCCCAGACCCTTAAGTTTAAATGCTGTTAAGTTAAATTTTATGTTACATTTACCCCACTTTGACTTACTTTAAAATTATGTTTACACATTTATTTATTTTTTTCTTTACAAATTTGCGTTTTATAGCGAAAAATATCTTTGTTTTCCCATATCAGATTTATTAATCCTGCTATTTTAAATAGGTAATTTGAGCAGCTACGAATAATTATTAGTACATACAACATCCTCATTATCACACATAATTTCCAGTTGGTAAAGTAAATTTTCTCGTCGGCACGCCTCATCGGTTCGCCCCTGCCCTATCCAGTGGCGTAACCAGAAAATATGCTCGCGGGGGGGCTAAATGGACATTTTTTTTTGTGGAGATAGGGTATTTCATGAAATTGTACCTAGTAAAGAAGGCGGAAAAGCGCCACAGGCGAAGAATTCTTAGGGCCACGCCCAAAGTTTGTTTAGAATTCATCTACACACACTACACTAACAAATTTCATCAAAATATAAAAATTTGTTTTTGTAAATGTTTTTTTTTGATTTTCCTAGCTGGCTCTTTATTAAAAAAAAAACATTTTTTATA
The DNA here is from genome assembly GCA_935413205.1 of Polydrusus cervinus. Lineage (NCBI taxonomy): Eukaryota > Metazoa > Arthropoda > Insecta > Coleoptera > Curculionidae > Polydrusus > Polydrusus cervinus. Next base: position 90,277,025 of record OW284511.1, read on the forward strand.
TTTGTTAAAAATATAAATATTGGTGTCAATCCAAAATTTTAACATAAGACGTATGTATGACTCTACACGCGTTTTTCGGGTTCGGTTTTTCATAATTAAAAATAAAGTAAATATCGCTCATCACTCCAATATTGATGATTTTTTCAGAAATTATGTATTTTAGTAGCGTAGATCTAGAAGCAGTTTTTGGTGCAAATTCTTCGGTGTTGAAATACTCCTTCTTAAGTGCCGTTTTGTATATTCATAATAAAGCATTCTCGTTTCTTCCCGCACTTTTTTTTTTATTATAAATCATCACAGTTCAATAAAAAAAGTTTCAATTAAAATTTTTACTTTAATTTTTTTCTTTAAAAATAAATACCTACCTAATTGTTTTTGTTATAAAAATATTTTATTGCATTGGGTTATATTTTTGTTGATTTAAAATGGAACAGGTAAGTATATAATAGAAAATACTATAAAATATTCCTCTTTTTACTCGTTTTCCTATAAAATAGCATCATAAATCAATAACTAAAACGATATGCGTCCGAAACCTTAAATCTATATAAAACAGGACTTTTAGAAAGAAACGTTTAAACACTAAACGTTTTCTACAATCTAAGCCAAGAATACATTATTTAAAAATTTAAATTAAGAGTCTAAGCAACGCGGCAGTGGCTTAGAGGTAAGTTACTGGCATTCGACCGTGGCGACCTGGGTTAGATTCCCGGAGTGGACATACTTACAATAAAAAAAAGTCCGAAATTCAGTGGATTTAAGAATGCAGGAAAGAGTGTAAAAGGTATCATCTCCCAACCCACCCCATTCACGCCGGTAACCAGGCCGGATGAGATCGGACATCTCGTGAGGTGCGAAAGAAGATACACACTCCCCAATCGGTAGGTCATGCAATGGCAATAAACCGATGGTTGATAGCCCTTGGGGGTGTCGCATGACCAAGGATCGTGGTTCGGAACCCATTGTAGCTGTAGGTCCCCTCGGGAATGGCCCTGGCAGCGAACCAAAAGAAAAAAAGCCGAACAAGCAAACAATAAAAGTCCAAGCGTGAGACGAAAAATTAGGTTGCAATTAGACTTTTAGACCCCGAGCTCCTAGGCTCAAGGGGGGGACTGCAGCCTCCCCCCCCCCCCCCCCCCCCCCAACCCTATATACGCCACTGGCCCTGCCTGTAATAGAAAATTAAATTTACAAACAATATTATATTTTTCTATATAAAATTTGCACAATGGTTGTAATTATTAACGCTAGAATCCAGCTAGCTTACAATAAGAGCCTTGATATAAATGCTATTCTGCAGAAAATTAAACCTCCTAAACCTAAATCTTATGCTGTCTCTTGTGCTAAAGTAAAGAGAAAATTAAATCCTTTTATGTCTGTTATCGATTGATGCCAGGATAATGTTGATAAACCCTGCGAATATAGAGATGACATCAGTTCTTTTTCTTTGAATTCAGGCGGAATTATTTGGTATGTCATTGTGTTATTTTATGAATCGTCTATTGGGTGTACTTTTACCCTTATTTACATAATTAAAGTTATATGGCCTAAATAGTTATTTATTATTTCTCCCAGTAGCGCAACTAGACACCTATATATTAGGGGTGAGGGGGTGTGAATAAATTCTACAGAATTTTACTATACCTCCTGAAGATGATTCAGGGGGGCTAAGCTCCCCCCCCCCTGCATTAGTTGCGCCTATGATTTTTCCACTGGTATATTTTAGTGGCGGCTCGCGGTCTTAAAAAATGGTCGAAGAGCTAGGTATAGTGCGGGTACTTAATCAAACATTGACTAGAAACCCGTGTAACAAAACGTCTCTCTTATCCTCATCTGTCCAACGACTGAATGGAGTTTCCAACAAATTACAAAGTATGTCATTAATTGGGTTCATTTTTAAAACACACAACTAAGTAGGTACGTACACTACTGAATTAACATTAAATTAATTAAATAAAAACAAAACTTTTTAATCACACAGTAAATCACGTAAAAACGATATCTATAACCGTAAGTTTCGCGAAGCCTTAAAATAAATCACCATTTTTTTATAGCATTAGCCTCCTTTTTTTATTTATTTATTACAATTTTATTACACTATACAATGAATTAATGTAAATAACGCTAACTGGGAGCACGATGAATTTAGGAAGTTTAGGGCCTTCTCAACAATAATAATTATTACATAATACTAATACAATAAAATAAAACAAACTATATATAAATTATAGAATTATTTATAAGAATAAGTTAACAGTAATACAAGTTTAGCTAAAACAAACTACTACAGACTCTATACTGTCGTTTTATCCAATATTTTATTTTGTTCTTATTAGATTTAGTTAAAGTTGCATTTCTGATGTTTACTAGTAAAAGATTGAGGAATCTTGGTCTAGTCAATACAATAGTTCTTTATGTAGAAAAAAAATACTGAATGGAAGTGCAGTAGCACAAATTAGTTACTGCCCTTCTTTGAACTAGATGAATAACAGTAGATTCAAATATTTTTTGTTGAACAGAAAAGTGGATAACTCTAGTTCAGTACAATTGTCTCAGACTTAGCAAGCAGCAAATCAGTAGTAACAGTAAACTGTGTAAACTGTTTTTGTTAACTTTAGTGGTAGAACATGCCTTATTTTCGAAAATGTATAAACAAGTTTTCTATATTTTTTGCCAACATAATTTATATTAAGATCTCATTTATTAAACTTGTCAAAGAAGATACCTAAATATTTAATAGAATTACATGGCCTAATTTAAGAATTGTAATGGCAATGTAATGATATATTGCACGCTGAATCATGCAGCATTACAAAATTTTTATTAGCCGCATCGCGTCTAGTCATAGAGAATGCGACAAACTTAGTCTTATCGATATTAAGAGGGAACTGATCTGTGTCCAGCCAATATTCAATTTTGTGTAGGTCCAATTCAGATTTCCTAGAAGCTTCATCCCATGATTTACTAATAACAAGTAGTGCGGTATCATCCGCAAAACATATTATTTTACCGCTCACTGTAATGTGCAAAAGGCTATTAACATAAATTGAAAAGAGAATTGGATGTAATATTTGCCCTGTGCTACTCCCACCTCAACACTCCGGAAATGGCTATATACATCGTTTATCTTTACCCTTTGTACTCTGTGTCTCAAGTATGATTCAAATAGTGTGTACATCACCCCTCTGATGCCAATACTTTTTAATAGCTCCAGTAGTATTGGGTGTGCCACCGTGTCAGATGGTTTTTTAAGGTCCAAAAACGTAATGCCCAGTTAAAAAGATAGTATTAACAAGTCCTAGTAAAGGTTTAGTGAGATTTTTGTGATTATCTTTTATTATTTTATCTAAATTACTTTCCTCTGTAATTGATAATTGCAAAATTGCTTGGTGCTGGCAATTACTTTTCCAAAGGGCTTGCTGCTCGAAGCACTTTTTTCGAGTGCTTTGCCCAGCTCTGCTGTCATACATTTATTAAGACTATTAGTCTAAGACAGTCCTCACAAGGGGAATCTTAAAATAAAGTGTAGTAGCTTGGTTACTAGGCAACGAGATCACCCAGAATGTACAATTAAATGGCGCTACCCAAGTTGCGGCGACTAAGGGACCCGGCAACCCTAGTATCCACGACTCGATATGCTGGTCGTCTCGCTACTCCAGTCTCTTAAGTAACGCAAAATATCAAATATGGAACAAGTTTTTAAGCTGAAATTAATGAATGTACTGCCTTGCTTGCGACTGTGTGACTATAGTATCGACCGTGTGAGCATGAGAGGTAACTCCAGTAGCGTAGCCGCCTACTCTCCTAGTTTCCAAGACTACAGTTCGTGTTAAGTTTCAGCATATGAGGATTGCTTAATGATCATGTAGGATCTCCATTACTAAATAATTACATTTTTTTGGGGATTTATCTAGTAACAAATGATTCAGAACTGTCAGTAATAGTGATCACTCTATAGGGCGCCTATAGACTTAAACGGATTAATTGAAAGACTTTTTTAAACAGTTTAGTTTTTCTGGAAACTGATTTTAAATTTTATTTTCATTTTCTGGCTTTTTAAAAATATTTGTCGAATTATTAATAGTATGATTCATGGGCGCCCATACAGAAAGGTGTTTCTCTTTATCCTGGGCAAGGGCATAGATTTATGGCAGGAATTACCTATTTTTTAGTGGTCATTTTTAATCGTAGAAATTTTCAAAACGGCCGCGACTTTTTTTTAGAAGTCACTTTCGATAATAGAAGTTTTTGAACCGCAGCTTTACCAGAAAAAGTTTTACGTTTGGCTGGTATTTTCATTTAAATTTAACTAATGATTTAAAAGGGGTTTCCGTGTTTTAGTGCATGACACGACAATTTTATTTTACCTTTAAAAAGGTAGATAATTTTTGTATTGAAGAATTAACATGCTATTGACAATTGCTAATTGTATTATAGACATTTCTATATTTTATATCTATTTTTGTATCTATATTTATTCGTTTGGTTTAGAACTGAAATTTTTGCGTTATATTTGTTTGTTTAAAGAATATTTTAGTTGAAGAGGACATACACAAATGTAAAAATAAGACTTTTAGTATATTGGTATGTTAGGCGGCACGTCCTATGCAGTTATTGGTATTTACCTTTATTGTTATGTTATTGTTATGAAATATTATTTTCGATTTAATAGTCACTTTTCCACACATTTCCATTTTTTTTTCATATTTATTCAATAAATAAACGACACTTTTACCGTGTGGAATTTTAGAAAAGGCAGAAAACGCCAGAAAACTAAGATAACGCCCGAAAATTATTAAATTGTCACAAAAGGACATTATTTACATTATTTTACGGCAAATTTTTTCCATTTTTACAAATTAGGATTAAATTTTAGTTTGTAGATAATATACATTTTATATTTTGTAAATTTTTGGCTTTGTTTTTCACCGCCCTTTTTTAATAGTTCTTCCTTGCCAATTTCCTTAATATTTTATTTATTGTATTGCTGTATCGGTTAACATTATCTCTCTCTATATACAGGGTGTCCCACCGGGAACCGAATCGATCTATTTATAGAAAACTATACATAGGAAAATTTTTAAAATTTGACAGTATACTGATGCTAATGGGGGCGACCGGGCTAAAATATTTTCATAATGGTGGCACTTCCGGTTATACCGGAAGTAAGTGTCAACTTGCTTATTTTAAATGGGACACCCTATATATTATTACATTTTTGCATTATACGCAAGATTCTAGGCAGATTTTGTATACCATGTCCTATACCTATGTCTAAACGTTTTTGACATATTTGAATTTTTATGTCAAAAATGACGTTTGCAAGCCTTAGAATAATTATCAATTTTTTCTATAAAAAAGCCTTATTTATTTAATTTAAGTGGGATTCCTTGTTATAAGGGACTTGCTTTAATAGATTTTTTATAATATTTTAATAACTATTAATACAGGGTGTTTAAAAAATAAGATTAAAAATGAAAATGAAAATGAAAAACTGTCAAAAGTCCAGATTTTCAAATGGAAACACCCAAATTTTATAATTATTTCTTATTTAGCATTAAAAATAAGGATACGTTTGTAAAAGGTTGTATATCCTAAAAATTCTTAGTTTTCGAAATATTGCCAATTTAATATTTTTATATGGGGATTTTGCTGCAGATTTTAAGTTCAGTTACTCTTAGTTGGCTATGGTGGCGTTAAAAAACAATCAAATGCTAAAAAAATCTATGACGCTGTCACTTAACATTATTTATAATCATTCCCGGGCGCTTAAATTATACAAACGAAGAACATTTAAACTTATTTATTATTTATGGAGAATGTGTTAAAGTTATATCATGTCACATTTGCCATTCGATATCCGCAAAAACAGAAGCCATCACAATATTAATAATGTTTAAATGGTAAGTGACAGCGTCATAGATTTTTTTATCATTTGATTGTTTTTCAACGCCGTCATAGCCAACTACGAGTAACTGAACCTAAAATCTGCAGCAAAATTCCCATATAAAAATATTAAATTGGCAATACTTCGAAAACTAAGAATTTTTAGGATATACAACCTTTTACAAACTTATCCTTATTTTTAATGCTAAATAAGAAATAATTATAAAATTTGGGTGTTTTCATTTGAAAATCTGGACATTATGCAGTTTTTTCATTTTTATTTTTAATCTTATTTTTTAAACATTAATAGTTATCAAAATATTATAAAAAATCTATTAAAGCAGGTCCTTTATAACAAGGAATCCCACTTAAATTAAATAAATAAGGCTTCTTTATAGAAAAAATTGAAAAACTATTCTAAGGCTTGCAAACGTCATTTTTGACATAAAAATTCAAATATGTCAAAAACGTTTAGACATAGGTATAGGACATGGTATACAAAATCTGCCTAGAATCTTGCGTATAATGCAAAAATGTAATAATATATAGGGTGTCCCATTTAAAATAAGCAAGTTGACACTTACTTCCGGTATAACCGGAAGTGCCACCATTATGAAAATATTTTAGCCCGGTCGCCCCCATCAGTATCATCATACTGTCAAATTTTCAAAATTTTCCTACGTATAGTTTTCTATATATAGATCGATTCGGTTCCCGGTGGGACACCCTGTATATATAAATAAATAAAGAAGGAGGAGCATTAAAAAAATATTTAAATAAAATTTCCTGAATATTTAAAAAAGCAACAAGTTGATGGATAGTTTTGAAAAACGAAACTTCGAATTAAAAATTTAATCACACTAACTAGTAGAGGAGAAAAAGTGATAATGAGAATGTAAACTTTATTTTAACATATCTCTTCAAATAGAGTCAGAAAAAAAAAAAAAAACGAAATCGCGAAAATTTGGTATTGCCCAAATATCTTCGGAATAATTTGGAGTTTTTTAAATTTGAAAACACAATGTGGCAAAATTTAGTAGGGCGCAACTTTCTTCTCTATATCTCCTATGGATTACGGGATTCCTGTAGAGTGCATCCTTATCTGGGATACCCTGTATATTCAGACCAAATTTTTTTTTAAATGTTAAACATGTAAACCAGATACAATGATTATTTTTTTATATAATGGGGAAAAAAATCCTTTGTTGCTCCAATTTTAACTATTTCTAACTTTTTCTCAACAAATGTTGTTTTAGGAGAAAAGCAGATGAAGTTCAATCACTGGAACAACAAATACGGGCCCGCAGCGAACAGCACAAAAAAGCCGGCGTAGAACTGGAAGCCACCTGTCACATTTGCCTCAAAACGAAGTTTGCGGACGGAATCGGTCACATTTGCAACTATTGTTCTATTCGGTGTTGTGCAAGGTGCGGTGGCAAAGTCACGTTGAGGTCTGGAAAGGTAAGTTTTAAAATAAGCTATTACGATATTTTTTAATTAAAAAAGTTAAGAACATACAGTAGTCGATGAGTCATCACGAACAAATAGTGCATTTCCACCATATGGCGCATATTGTACCTGTGTCTGGCGATGGCAATAAAATGAATTTTTTTATATACAGAATATTATAAAAACTAAGAGAAAAAAGTAGAAAGACCAAAAAAGTAAGGAATAAACAAGTAAAAGAAAAAGAGCCACTGATTTGCGTCGTAACCATTGGCCTGAGAGCTAGCTTGACGGTCAATGGATGCGGTAAGGAGACGTGGAGGAGTAGGGGTTCCTTTAAGAGTGTGCGTTCGAGAGATAGTTGGTAGTTTTTTACGCGAGGTTTAAACTGTAATGGTAGGCAACCATTTAAGCGAAACAATTCCTATGCCCCTCCCCTATAATGTTCTGTACTTTGTTGATTTATGAGATGTTTTTAATAAATACAGTAATTTTTTTTGGACGTGTGCTCTTAGAAAATGCTGGGTATTTACCGATATTTTTCCCTGGTCCTCGGGTAATATTTTTATCAATAAATTTAATTGATGGTCTTAATCGGCGTTAACCCTCCTCTCAACCGAAAATTATCTGTCTCCGCTAAAGTAGATTCTTTCCATTATTTTAACGCTTCCAACAAGCCATATATTTTGGGGAGATGAATTGTAAGATAACTTGGCTTTTGGTAGAATGTGGGAGTTGTGTCGACCTACATTGAAAGTTTTGTTTAAGGGCCTACCATTGTTATTGAGTGTGTTCTACTCACGCCTTATATTAATATTTAATAAGTTTAGTACACTAAAAAAAAACAATAATTTGATTTCAAACATAAACTATTTTCGTAAAATTATTACAAGGCACAAATAAACTAATGCCAAGAGAAAATTGTCGGTTCAAGAATATTTAATCTTTATTTCACAAAAGTTCTACTCTTACCAGTAAAGGCCAAGACGATAATAAAATTTGTTCAATCCTTGTTATTTCTAATTCAAGGAAAGAGGTTAGTCTAAAATGATTGCTGCTGCTATATATTTTTCTCTGCTTGCAACTAATGGTGGTGTACAACAACATCAAAGTTCAGTTTTTTAGTTTCTTATTTCCCTTATTACATCGACTTATTAGCGACAATTTAGCGTGAACCATGTCCAAGCTTTTCTTTAACATTGTTTTCATTTCTGTTCGTGTATGTTAGTATATCTTATTTGTCTGTTTGAAGGTTAGAGACAATGATGTTTCTTGACTTACATTGTCTTTGTTTGTTTTATATCACAACGTTTCAACTGGTAAGCATAGTAAAATAAAGTAACTACAGCTCAGCTGTAGGGAGAGCTGTAGTTACTGTACTTATTTAGTATTTACCTGAAGATGACTGAAGATACTTACCAGTTAAAACGTTGTTATGTAAAAAAAGTCCAAAACTCTTCTATTATTCAAGAAACATTATTGTCTTTAACCTTTAAACAGCCACGATAGACAGTTTATATAAGAGGTTAGTAGAGCGCTCTTAGTAGTAAACTTCACCTCATTTGGTAGAAACATCTTGTATTAATGTATTTAACTTTGTAATTTCTCTTTTCTTGTTATTAAATAAAGGCAATAATAAATAATAATATATTCTATATATTCATATCGTTTACAACGTTCTCCGACGTCTTCCGATTTCCAATCTCTATCTCGGCCATTCCCCAAATCTTCATCGAGATTCCTCCCTCTTACTTCTTTGTCAATGCCCTCTGTCCAGCTTTTTCTTGGTCTTCCCGGTCTTCTCCTTCTATTCTAGATAGCCAAATTTTTAATTTAAAATAGAAATATAAGCTTAAAGAAATCTCTAGATGAATAGTTTAGTTTACAGGTGGATAAAAGTTCAATAAATTGATATCTTTAAGTATTGATATTTCGAGACATCTACTATGTAGTTATTTTAATGTATGTACATTTTTGAAAAATATAACTCTTAATCGATATTTCTCTAAAAATTGTTTCCTTATTATGTTACTTTGATAAACCTATTTATTCGAGTTCAAGTATGCCATTTTCAACAAAATTCAGCTGAAGCCATAACCAATAAAATAGATTAGACCTGGCCACTTTTTTTAATATAAATTAGATAAATAAGTTTTGGTATTTTAACAGAAAAAGATGATATTGTTTTGATATCAAGAAACGCTGGCGTTGATGGAGTTTTAGTAGTTTTTTACCGCGACAAGGAGTTCCGGCTTACGCGCAAACCACTGTTGCCAAATACGGTATGAGAAATCTGCTTAATATTTACTACATCGTCATGGGGCCTCGAGGACCTTTAAAGATATTTCACATTAAGGAAAAAAGTTAACCGAAATGTATAGTATCTTTCATTGATATGTTAAGTTGAACTTAAAATTATAATTCACAATATGATATATCTGCCTATGACAACGAGCGAGTCTAGAGTGAGATTTAAAATATTTTTGGACACAGAAAAATGCTCCTGTAAATCCAAGAAACCATGTCCATATATAAATTCCTTATCGTAGGACCTCTTATGTGCTACTGCATTCGGAGCGAGATGGAATACCAATACGAATGCAAAAATCCATTAACACCGACAGCAGAAGTTACAAGCACCCGAAGATATAGATGATTTTGTTGGGGGTCAAGCGTTCGGCCCAAGCTTCTTGAATACTAAATAAGTATATTAACTACACAGCTGGGATGGGATGGGTCCCTTATTCTAGGATTACATTTACTTAACAAATATTTTCACATATTTCTTATATCTAACAAGGGCTTACTGGAACAACCTGGGTTCTGGTGTATGCTGGCAGCTTCCTTGAACTTCCTCCGGTGTATTTTTTTTGGCAGAATTTCGGCTTTTGTCCATATGTTATATGATGGCCGTTCGTCTAAGCATGGTCAGCTGCACCCTATTTTTCGGTCTCTGTTTTAGCGTATTGTTTTTAGTTCCTAGTTTCTTTGATCTTTATTTGGAGTGGTCTTAGTGTCTTATCAATATAGGATCGGTCACATTCGTAGGGGATCTGGTACTGCAGTGGCGGATGCAGGTTTTTGCAAGGGGGGCGAGTAAAAATAAAAGTGACTCCAAGAAAAAAGAACGTATCTAGGCATTGTGCCGCTTACTAGTCTAGCAGAACACTGTCAATTTTAGCGCGAGGGGGGACGACAAAAAAAAAGTGACTCCAAAAAAAAAGACCGTATTACGGCCCTAAAAGTCTTCCTATTCTCAAAAGTGACTTCAAAAAAAAATACGGACCTTTCATACGCCCAACAATTTTCAAGGTTCAAAGTAAACAAAACACCCATTTTTTAAGGGGCTCAGGGGGGAACTGCCTTCGTCGTCGTCGTCGTCCCCCTAGACCCGCACCTGGGATGGACCTATTGGAAAAATAGGCCCTGGCCTTATTAAACTAAGGTTTTTCTTTCCCAAATTACAAAAAAATAAGCAAAATATTAACTTTTCTTTCAAATGTGGAAAGAATCGAAGACAAAGATATAAGCCATTGAAATCCCTAGAAATAATTACCACAGTATATTGTATTGTAAAAAATATTTAAATTTATTCTTTTTAATAAAAAATAACTTTCTGACACTTTACAATATCTGTAGAGTCCAAATTTAAAATGTTTTAAAAAATTCATTAATAAACATGGCCAGGACTCGGGCCAAGAGAAAGGAATGTTTTTGGTCTAATTTATTAAATATAAATATAATTTTACATGGACCAGGTAACCTTGTAGAAGAATTTATAAATATTGGTTGCTAATTATCCTAAAAAACAAATTTGTGTTTTGATGTGTGTATTAGAAGATAATTTAAAAAAAAAACGTCCTTTGCCTAAGGAACGTCATTTTATTTTAGATTATGTTACATAATTAATAACATTAAAACATTCATTGCTGTAAAGTTCTGACTTTCTGTCGTGATTACCAAAACATTCGAAAAATGTGCCCTCGCCGAAATAGTTGCATCGTCCTAGACAAACTTTCGAAAAAAAAAACAAAATAAAGAAACGGAACTTGGCAACAGTGCTCTCCGTCGAATCCCAGCCGGCTCTTCCCGATGACGTCGGTGGCCGCCCCACGCATCGCGGCGCTCACAATGGGCTGCCCACGCGCCCGGGCCGCGTGAAACGTAAATTGGCAAGATTTGCTGGATCATAGAGAAACGAGACCAAGACAATTACTGCATTCGATAAATGCAGTTCTTTTGAAATTAAAATTCGTTCATTCGAGCCAAGGGCAAGAGAAGTTAATAAATGAATGCTGGGTCGCCCCTTAGCATATTAAACCTTTAGAACTAGCATTCCATGATACGCTTTTTGAAAAAGCTTTTATTACTATACCTTTTACTTCTTTTGTTACTTGTTTGGCATGTCTATTAGACATAGCCGAAGTAACAGGTTTTGTTATTACTAAAATGTAGGTATGTTGGTGTCTGTAAATAATTTTTAAAATAAAAAGTGTTTGCCTGCGTGCAGACAAGATTAAAATTGAAAAAGTTTTATGCTTCGCTGGGATTCGAACCCAGAACCTCTCGATTACTTAACTCTAGTGTTATATTTACTTAAAGGTAATTACGGCAACGTAGTCCACGGCGTAGGCAAAGGTCCGGAAACTTTAATACTTCACAATGTTAAATTGTGGATTTTCTTGAAGTGAAAAAAACTAAACAAATTACTGATTTTTTTTTCACCAATGGAAAGGTGGGATCTATGTGGTTGTGTTATTTTGTTTGGTCGAATGTTCTTAAAGGGAAACAGTACCATTATCGCACGAATTCATCAACTGTACCGGGTGATTCATTAAGGGTGACGAGCTTTCATATCTCGGAAACTACTGGGCATAGAAATGCAGGAAAAAAATTATAACTAAAGTGGCCATGAGAAAATCCTGGAAATAATTTTTAAGTTCCGCATTTTGCCGCAAGAGAGCGTAATTGAAAAGTAAACTTTAAAATTGTACATATCTCCGAAAATTCCACATTAAGGCATATCTTTGATAACACCATTAAAAAACTTGGACAATTATGCATCATTTTGGTCTTATGCTCATTGGCGTACCGACTTTAATAAGAGGGGGTTGAAAGTGTAATCAGTTAAATCGCTGTAACTTATAAACGACTTATCCGATTTTAGCAAACTAAATAGTTTGGAAGAGAAATGTATGCACTTTCACCAATCGTATTTAGTTGTCAATGATAGTTCTCAAAAAAAATGCTAGAGGGCGCAATTTGTAATAAGAACACATTTATTGATTTTACTCAGAAAAAATAAATCATAATATGGTATAATTATGATACCATAATCGAAAAGTAGATGAAATTTGCTAGAAACAATATTAAAACCGCCGCTCGATATCTCCGTTCGTTTCAGCGTTATCGCCAATAGAATAATTTTTAATGAAGAAGCGATTATATATTTTTTAGAAAAAAAGTGGGACGCCACTGATATTTTTTCATGTGGATATTATTTCTGATTAGCGTGGTCAATTTTGCATAAAAATGGTCTCTTGCGTTTTTCTCCTCATGCACACCGTTCTTCGGATCTTAAATCACCCGGTACATTCTTTTGATTTCAACGGCACAAGTTTTGGTTTTGTTAATCTATGGCTGGATTCGTGGTGGCAAGCGAAACGGCCACTCCGAATCGCTTGCATCCCACAACAAATATCGAAATCTCTGACAGATGGACTATACTTTATTCCAATCTATATAATTTTAGTGATTTTTAAAGGTATTTAAGAAATTTTATAGAATAGAGGCTTTAAATTGATACTACGTTAGTGTTTAATATTAGATTACGTTAGAATAATAACAGTTAAAAGAATTTTTGGAAGCATATCTTATTAAAAAATATATGATGTAGCATGGCATGGCTTGGTGGTATGACTTTAGGCAGTAGTTTCTATTACAAAGTTTTTTTTCCAGTCTTTATTCAAAAAATAATGCCGTAATTTATTTCAATATTATTATTTGTACTGTTTATTAAGAGATATCGGGGCAGGTTTTCTAAATTTCACTTTTGTGCTCGATATTATAGAACATAAAGATAAATTTCACATACGGTATCCTCAGTGAAAAATTACCCGTGCATCATAACTTGTACGTCATTAAAATCGGACCAATCAAATCGAATAAATATGGCCAAAACAAAGTCTAACTTCATAAATATTATTATATGCCTAATGTCCCAATGTACGGATTCCTAAAAGTTGTTTAAAGCTTTGTTGGATCAAAAATTAGGGTCTAGGACAAAACCAATAATATCCATACATTTAATAGATCGTTAAAGAACAATTTGAACATTTTTTTTTAATAACAAAGTATACATGAATATTTAATTTCTTAGCATATCTTCATTTAGAGGACTTTAGCCACCGCCGTAATTTTTTTCGCGACACACTATTAAAAGTTTTTATGATAAATAAATACGTATCATAACTATTTACCGGAAACGCAAGAGAAAGATAGTTAAAGCTCCGAAAAGTACTATTTTTACGGATAAATAAATTTTTAAGGCACAAAAGTGTAATAAAATTATAAGTCAAAATGACCATCGAAAAAACGACGTCGGAAGTCAATGGACAAGTCGAATTAATCTGCAACTCTTTACAATTTTTTTAAATTAAGAGACTTAATAGTTATTTTCGGGTTTCGCTTAGAACAGTTCCTAAACTGTTCGGATCTCATAATTCAGCTTAAGGGTGTGTTCAAGTTTTAACACTTTGTGAACAGTTCTATGATGATTCAAGAATCACCACAAACTTCACTTGTATGCGCAAGTAGTCCCGCGCAGACCCAGGATGGTTTTGGCACAGTACGACTTTTAAAACCCGAATAAAACTAATAATAATTTGACCTAAACATACGGGAGAGGACTTTTATCGTAAATTTATTAACCCGAGAATATTTGGTTAAAAGCTGAGAGGCTAAAAAAATATATCTACGTAAAATTCAATTGACTAGTGGGAAAACTTAAATGCCCAGTGCATATGAGGTTTATTTACTGATTATATGGCATGCTAACATTTGTTAAATGCAGCCCCTGTTAAATTATTTTAATTGTGAAGATACATTAGGCGAATTGCTTCACGATAATAAAATGATACTATCCATAAATTCCAAGCGTGTAACGGCCTTTTTTTTGTTTATTTATTATCTTCGATTTAAGAAATAATAACGAAAAATTACCAAAAAGGTTTAGGAGATTTTTTAAAGGGCAAAAATATATGAATTTGTTTGTAATTTTTGGTTTAAACAGGGCCTTTTAGCGATCTTTAAAGGGGGTCCCCTATAATCCTAAAAGTATTAACTACAAAAATGCATAGCTTTTTTCATTATAAGTCTAAGTATAATACATTTCTAGTAAATAAAAAAAAAATTAGGGGGTAAACCGAGGGGTAAACTAACTTTAAAAAAAAATTAATTTTTATAAAAATCCTATCCAATCAATCAAGATATTGAATGCAAAAGCTCGTCAGTGAAACTAATTTTTATTTGACTTAAATGACTTCTTCAGGAGCTTTTATAAATAAAAAAAAGTAATCTTTATCGACAAAGTTTTTATGATTTTTAACTGACAATAAAATTAAAACATCAGAATAAAATATGCAAATAATTTTTACAGATTATCAAAATATTTATTTAGGTCTGATAAGCCTTTTTCAATACTAAATTTTTAACCTATTTTTTAATATTTCAAAAACAGATATTTTCTTTAATATAAACGAACATAATTTTAAAAATTTAGAATACCTACGTAATTCATAAACTACTATAGATTTATTTACAAGACTTGAATAAAAATAGGTAACCATATAAGATGCTACAAATTCGTGGACGTACCTTGGGATCTTAAAAACTGTGAGAGATATGAGGCAAAGTTCCGTTTTTTGGGGCCTAATAATTTGGTAAAACAAAATTGTAAATATTCCGATTACTTTCTGAAATTCAAATACGTGTTAAAGCGCACGATATCTTCCGTCTTAAGATGTCATTAAATAATAACAAAAAAACACCAAAAAAGTTTCCTACTTAAGAACACTTTATAATACTTATATACGGGGTGACAATTTAAAAACGAACAGCATTTAATATTGCCTCTACCAATGATAGTATGAAAATTTGGCAAAACACGTCAATTGATATATCGAGGGGGACATTTTTAAGACATTTGTTGTCGTGTTACTTTCAACCCCCTAACCCGCAGGGCACCTACCCCTAAAATTTTAAATGGCAACCCCTATTTATTTTGCCATTTTTGTGTTCCTTAGAAAATTCTACATAAACTGTATCATTTTTTTTTTCAAAAAATGTAATTATTTTATTTTTTCTAGTGGCGATATCGAAGACGAAATGTAGAAATACATTCCAAATTCCTTTATTTATTTACATTTCGTCTTCCATATCGCCACTAGAAAAAATAAAATAATTACATTTTTTGAAAAAAAATGATACAGTTTATGTAGAATTTTATAAGGAACACAAAAATGGCAAAATAAATAGGGGTTGCCATTTAAAATTTTAGGGGTAGGTGCCCTGGGGGTTAGGGGGTTGAAAGTAACACGACAACAAATATCTTAAAAAATGTCCCCCTCGATATATCAATTGACGTGTTTCGCCAAATTTTTATACTATCATTGGTAGAAGCAATATTAAATGCTGTTCATTTTCAAATTGTCACCCCGTATATTCGGTTTTAGTCTTTTGCACCTTAATTCTTGACTTGGGAAAAAAACAATATACACTTTTTCATAGAATTTTTTTATGTTCTACAAAATTACATTACGGAATGCTGGTATTAAATCCGTATTTATTAGTATCCGTAGTTTATTATGTCAAGTCAGATTTAACCTAACAATCAAGGAAGTAAGAAGAAGTTTTTAAGGCATAGAAAGTAATTTTTTTTAGTATTCTTATTTAGTTTAAAATATTTACCTTAATTTCTACGGTTTTTGACTTCGAAATATTTTAATACAGAAAAAAGTACTCTGGATTCACAAGGTTATTTTGTTAAAGACCCACCTATGAATTTGACCCACCTAATTAATTTATTTTTCAAAACAAATAAAAATTATGATCTTTTAAAAAATGCAAAAATTCCAAAATGTATTATGTGAAAACTCCCCAAAACAGACGCACTTGGCTAGGTCGTATTTTAGTTTGGCTCACGTTTGACCTTATGGGTTTATGTTAAATTAGATTACATAAATTAATTGGAAATTAGGAGCAAAACATACATACGCGCTATCAAAAGTTAAAGTGAGACCAATCCGGCCGTCAACTTGGCGTTCAATGGGTCAGTGGTTCATTCACGGTCAATAGGCATTTCTGAAATCACAGTCGAACAGATTCGCGAATCATGCATGCTATTGCAATCAAAACTTTGCGTTTTAAACAAAGAAAAATTTATTACAACATATGCGGATTGTATTTGCTACATTTGCATAAACCTTTTGTTTCATTAGGAATGCCGAATCGCCCGTAGGATGCCCGTGAAACTTATTTAGTTCGATTATGTGTGTTTTTAACGTGTACTTATGTGTGTTGTAACTTGTATTAAAGAACAATGACTTTAACAGTACAAGAAATATAACAGTTTAAAACATGCGGTACGTTAACATTTGAAAAACCTTTTATTAGAAGTATTTATAATTGTAATGACTTAGTGATGAGTAAACATTTTTCCAAAAAAAAGGATAGCAGGATCGATTTGACATATAAACACATAACTATATAAAAGTAAGCGAATTATATAAAAAAAAATAATTATAAAGTAAAGTTGTTTAATGTAATTTTTAAAAAAAAGTTAGCAAAAATGTAATTTTAGTATTTTAGGCTTTTGCAGTGTTTATTAGTAGGTAAATTCTTTGCAAAACTATGCACTAAACTGCTTGTTAGGTTACTGCCATCAAAATTTTCCCCACCTGTAAACAATTTAATAGTTTCGACCTTAACTTGATGAAAATCCATAGTAAAATTATGAAAGAAAACAACACTGTTTTTTGATTTTCACTTATATTTGTCAACATGACACGTGTTTCACCGTCACAGCGGCTTCTTCAGATGTGAGGTATTCAAACAAAATTTCTTAAGCTCTAAAGGTTTCATTATAGACATTAACAATATTTGGAAAATACCATAATTAACAATCAGGTAAATTATTTTAAATTTACTAACATTATACATAAGATTAGGTGATTTTAAATATGTTTAACAAAGGGGAGGTACAATTATCTATTTGGTCATTTAATAAATTAGGGGAATTTTTCATTTTGTTAATCTCTAAAGCCTCCAATAAATCAAGTCGTATTCCTTTTTGTTCTACGTGTAAAACATCAAAATTATTATTAAAAATATGATTTTCAGATTTTAAATGGTCTGCATATGTAGAATGTTTATTATTTTTAAGGAATGAATCTTGATGATCTTTAATTCTAGTTTGGAACGAACGTCCAGTTTGACCAATATAAGATTTAGGACAAGAGCCACAATTTAATTTATAGACACCGCTATTTTTATATTTACTATTTTGATCTTTATTGTTTTTAATAATTTTTCCAAGACTATTATTTGTTTTATATGCTATTTTAATATCATATTTGCCTAAAAAGTTCTTTATGTTTTCAGCGGGTTTGCCTATAAATGTCAGCGTTTTAAAATTAAATTTTTCTCTTATTGTAGGGAATATTTCTCTAATTGCTTTCCTGTACATCATTTTTGAATAAATATTGTCTATTAATTTATGGTTATAACCGTTATTAATTGCTATTTGTTTTATTAAATTTAATTCATTATTGAAATTTTCTATTGACATAGGTACATTGATTAGGCGATAGACCATGCTATTATATGCTGATATTTTGTGTTGAAAAGGGTGATGTGATTTGTTGTTAATTGTTGTATCGGTATGAGAGGGTTTATGATATATCGAGAAATCTAGTGTGTTGTTAATTTTTGTAATAGTAAGATCTAAGAAATTGATTGAATTATTAATTTCGGTTTCTAAAGTAAATTTTATGTTTGGATGAATAGAATTTATATATTCGAAAAATAATGTAAGTTGTCTGTTAGTACCGGAAAAAGAAACAAAAATGTCATCAACATATCTATACCAAAACTGACAATATTTAGACAAACCATGTGTATGAATTATATTAGATATTATATATGGAGAATATAATTCATACACATGGTTTGTCTAAATATTGTCAGTTTTGGTATAGATATGTTGATGACATTTTTGTTTCTTTTTCCGGTAATAACAGACAACTTACATTATTTTTCGAATATATAAATTCTATTCATCCAAACATAAAATTTACTTTAGAAACCGAAATTAATAATTCAATCAATTTCTTAGATCTTACTATTACAAAAATTAACAACACACTAGATTTCTCGATATATCATAAACCCTCTCATACCGATACAACAATTAACAACAAATCACATCACCCTTTTCAACACAAAATATCAGCATATAATAGCATGGTCTATCGCCTAATCAATGTACCTATGTCAATAGAAAATTTCAATAATGAATTAAATTTAATAAAACAAATAGCAATTAATAACGGTTATAACCATAAATTAATAGACAATATTTATTCAAAAATGATGTACAGGAAAGCAATTAGAGAAATATTCCCTACAATAAGAGAAAAATTTAATTTTAAAACGCTGACATTTATAGGCAAACCCGCTGAAAACATAAAGAACTTTTTAGGCAAATATGATATTAAAATAGCATATAAAACAAATAATAGTCTTGGAAAAATTATTAAAAACAATAAAGATCAAAATAGTAAATATAAAAATAGCGGTGTCTATAAATTAAATTGTGGCTCTTGTCCTAAATCTTATATTGGTCAAACTGGACGTTCGTTCCAAACTAGAATTAAAGATCATCAAGATTCATTCCTTAAAAATAATAAACATTCTACATATGCAGACCATTTAAAATCTGAAAATCATATTTTTAATAATAATTTTGATGTTTTACACGTAGAACAAAAAGGAATACGACTTGATTTATTGGAGGCTTTAGAGATTAACAAAATGAAAAATTCCCCTAATTTATTAAATGACCAAATAGATAATTGTACCTCCCCTTTGTTAAACATATTTAAAATCACCTAATCTTATGTATAATGTTAGTAAATTTAAAATAATTTACCTGATTGTTAATTATGGTATTTTCCAAATATTGTTAATGTCTATAATGAAACCTTTAGAGCTTAAGAAATTTTGTTTGAATACCTCACATCTGAAGAAGCCGCTGTGACGGTGAAACACGTGTCATGTTGACAAATATAAGTGAAAATCAAAAAACAGTGTTGTTTTCTTTCATAAATTCACCTGTAAACAAGCCGCGCCTGCTTGGAATTGCTTGAAATGTCTTTTCTAAGCCTTTCTTCCCAAGTTAATCGGCTTTTTCATTCCCTGTAATACCTTCTGGTTCTGGTACCCACTGCAGTAATACTTTGTTTACTTTTGCCAGGGCCTCCAATTCCCCTTGACAGTCCCATACCAGTCTTTAACTTACCTTGTTGCATTTTAATGATCTAACGGCTGCATGACTGTCAGAATATATATGAATCCACGTATTGAGTTAAACCATCCAATTGTTTTCATACGCCCACAATAATATGGCGTAGATTTCTGCTTGGGACACTAAGGGAGACTTTCCCAGTGGGGAAGACGCTTTTTTCTCCGGTCTTACTCCGTGTATTCCTGCTCCGGTACCCTTCACTTCCTGATAATGTACAGAAAATTCGATACTTGATAAGCCAGATATGCCATTTATCAGGAATATATTTAACAGACATCCTACACCCCTTTATCTTGACGCTACTGAAAGTGAATTAGAAATATCGTATTCTAATAATGAACAGGTAATACTAACTCTATAGGTTCAATTTTCTAAAAATATAGTGTGTCTTACTCACTTCTTCCCAAATCGCAGAAACCTAAGTAAGTACATAAAACAGATTAATTAAAAGATGATATCATTAATCGTAGGCGTTTAGTTAGCAATGTGCCCTGTAAGCAAATAGCAAACACTTTGGTAATGCAAAACTATCTGTAGTGACCTTTTACAACCAGACTCGTGGGCAGTGAAATTTACACTATGCGCCAATGGGGAACGTTGGCCTGGCTGCACCCACGAGTTTAGGCGACACACATTAATATGTATGACAAAAGACCTCCTTAATCTAATTGGAAGATCATATTTTGAGCCCTGTAAATATAAAATATGTCAGACATACTTTAAGGTCATTTTAAAAATTATTTTTTTACGATCGCAGTAATTATGAAAAAGGAACTTCATTGAATGATGATATTAGTTATTTCATACTGTCATATTACGTATTATTTTATTAGTTTAATACAGTGGCGGCTCGTCAGGTGAAGTAGGTGAAGGGGTTCTTCACACAAAAAAAAAAAGCAAAAGCCCTTAACCTTTACGAGCCTTATCCTACAGGTAAAATCTGCAAAAGGTAAAATATTAAAATCCTAAATTAATTAATAACTGGGTTATAGAAGACGGGAGATGATATGCAGGACCCTGTATATCTTAAAATAAATTTAATAGCTTCAGCCGTTTTTTAATATACGATAGAAAAAGAAAGAGATGATGCCCTTGGAAAATATATTGTGTAAAAATTAATCAATGGATAATATATCTTTTATATAAAAACAGTTGTCTTTCTGTGTGCACTTCTAACAGTGGGTTGCATAAAATAAAATCGTTCTCAGTTAGCTTAATCGCGTATTAAAAAGACAAAATTTAATCAGAAGCTGGCAAAGCCTCTGCGTGTTTCCCCAAAATTGCCTTAGATGGCCGCTGGCAAGGTTTTTTTCACAAATATGAAGTTGGCTTTGCCAACCTCTAATTAAATTTTGTCTTTTTAATATGCGGTTAAGCTAATCGAGAACTATATTTCTTTTCCGTCGACCGTGTATTTACATCCGATATTAACGTTCCCAAAATCATTCATTAATGACCCCTATTAATGCATGATTTTCTGTAAATGCACGATTTCCCAAAGTCATTCATTAATGACCCCTATTAATGCATGATTTTCTGTAAATGCACGATTTTGGTAATTAAAATTAAAGGCAGCCATGGAAATAAATCAACAAAATAATAAAACGTCAATCCAAAACGTCGTCCGCTGTCATTAGTATTTGTAGAATTGTGAAATCTGGATTGTAAAATAAAAGTTGTTAACTGTTTTTCTTCACTTTAGTAAAAAATACGGTCGACGAAAAAACATTGTAACCAACTCTTACATTAAAATGCGATTAATGATCTCGGACATTAAAATATTTCGATCATTAATCGCCATTATTAATGTACTTGTTGGTTAAATTACTATTATGCAACCTGCTGTAAAACAATACTCTCATTGTAAATTTACTAAATTTTCGCCCACGACTGCGGCAAATTAAAGGGAACATCAGGAATTTCGGAAAATAATTTCGAGAAAAGTTTCAAACGCCCACAGGTTGACATTTGCCTGGCCACTTGTCTAATAAGATATTTTTACAAGATTACTTTTTGAGAGCTTAAATAATACGTTTTTTTTAGATTTAAATTAATTATTTTTATGAAGTTGTTTTTCGAACAAAAGGTTTTGCACATCAAGGAAAACAGTGGGCGTATATCCAAAACTTTTTGAAACGTACGCAAAACATACGTATTTAAGCAGGAGTATGACACCCACTATATACAAATGATATTTACTATGTTACAGATATACGCCTAAAGGAATATTATTCACTTTTTTTTTACAAAAAATACCAGATCGAAACTTCAAATTTAAATTTATAGATAGGAAGATGAGTTATTATAACTACGCTTGGTGGTTTTGGCTAAAATGCAATGTTGCTATCAATTGCGCTCTGTAGGGAGATGTTTCAGTCTAAGATATACAGACACAGATGCCAAAAGATATTTTTCTAATAATTATATTTATCCATTTTCACAATATTGCCGAAAGTTGACCGCAACACACATTATTATGACGTAGTAAAGACTGTCTTGAATTAAGTGATTTTAACCTACTTTATTATCACTAAAACTAACATATTACCTTTGGAATCTGCACTCAATAACATTATGTTTGACAATCAAAGAATCAGGAACCCAATATACATGGAATTTTTAGGAATTTATATTACTCAAAATCTTACTTTTAATGTCCATACAGGATGTCACAAATTTGATGCTAATTGGATAACTAAAATGTATAGAGAGTTAGTTAAATGGAGGCAATCTGTAGGGATCAACTTCAAAGCCACCGGATGTGATCATGGAATTAAAAAACAACCTAGACACGGTAGGCTACACATCCAGAATTAGGAACATTTTAAGGTTCACTAGAACTCTCTGTAATTTACAGGTTCAGAAACAGATCGCACCGAAATACCCACTAGGGTGCGACGCTATCCGTTTACAAGCCGTGTAATAAATAAAGTAGTAGGAGTTTAGTGGCCGTAATAAAAATATATTATTTTAATTCTTTCTATTTTATTATTACTAATACATTAGTAAATAACTACAATGACTTATCTCATTACTCATTATTTATAATATGTACCCAAAAATAATAAGGTAGAAAATTACCCATGATTAAATTTGCATACGAAAAGATTTTGAGCTTTAAATTCAATGAATATATTGAAGTACGAGACAATAATGAACAGTACAGATACCTGAAATCAGAAAAATATTTACACATATAACAAAAAATATTATTAGATATAAAACTGGAAGCAATTATCAAAACATCAAC
Source organism: Polydrusus cervinus (assembly GCA_935413205.1). NCBI lineage: Eukaryota > Metazoa > Arthropoda > Insecta > Coleoptera > Curculionidae > Polydrusus > Polydrusus cervinus. The sequence continues at coordinate 90,300,190 of OW284511.1, forward strand.
GACGCTTTCTATAGTAGAATAGAAAAAGAAGACATTTTACAATAAAAGTTGACATAAAAAACACTCATTTAAATACAAAAGTGTTGCTATGTACTGATATAAACACTGGACCATTGACGAAGGAGCAAAAAGAACGATAGAAAATAATGTATTATTAGATGCTAGAGACACCTGATTGGAAGGATCACCAAACATGCGTGAATAATGCTAAATTGACGTGTTGCCATTAACGGTTTTTACTTTAAGAGTAAAAACATATTTGGGTCAACTAAGTTTCGTATATTATGACTTCCGATGCAGAATAAGACCTGAAAATATTTTCGAATCATGGTTTTTGATTGATTTGTTTAATTTGTCAATTACCATCAAGAGGGACTTTGTACCATAACCAATTTACAATATTATCCTCTCATTTAAAAAGAGGTCGAAGAAAAACCTAATAAAAATTAGGAAAAGGAAATGTCATAGAGTTGGAGGAAGTAGTCCACATAGTAGTCCATTTATTTTTTAGAGAGACTAGGGATAAGAATTTTCAAAAAATTAAAATGATAATTTGCAATTTTCCATAATTTTCACTACTTTAGAAGCTCTGTTTAAAAAGACTACATTTTTAATCTTATACGTTAACAAAATTAACATCTTATTTAAATGGTATAGTTTAGGAAACCGTTTAACAAGTCAAATCTTAACTCATATCAATTGGTCGTTAAGGAGAGCGCAAAGATTTTATAATCAATTTTTAAAGATAAGTATGCTATATTGAAACTGAATTGGATTAGAGAATACTAAACATTAGGAAAACTGCTCTACCACAAATTGAAGTTAAGGCTGTGGTGACAGAAGAGTTCAGTGATCTTTAGACTCGGTACTGAAACTTCATTGGATAAGGATCAATTGATATATTCTCCAGATTCACAACATTTTTTGAATTACCCAAACCTAGTAGTTTAAAACACTGTATTATCGATACTAACTTTATTAAAAGATTTTTCAAACCGGGTAACACGAGTTAAATTAAGATGTTATAAATTTGAAAGAATTAGTGATTTCGTCTGTTATCCTTACTTTTTTATGTTTAAATAGAGTTTTTTAAGAGTGACAGCTAATTTCGTAGTAGGATCCATGTAGATAGTTTCCATCGTTGTAGGCCTTTTAGATTAACTTTAACGGCTGTATTTACTAAAGGGTTCTAAATTTAAAACTGTCCTAAATTGACAGTTTTGGGTTTTAAATGACAAGTGTTAGAATAAGTCAACCAAGTTTTGAATTTTAAATATTTTATTTTGGGTTTTCTTTAAATGTATAAAGAAAAAAGTATTTTAGAATGTATTGTGTTCTTTAATATTACTAAAACTGTATTTGGAACAACATCCTGGTACAATTATTTATCGGTAAAACAATTTAATTACCAAAGAATCAAATTACCACAAAAACGTCATAATATGGCATATCACAATAATGCCACGGTGAAAACATAACTGGAAGACTATTAGATCTAAACATTTCGATGATCCAAAGTTAAACCCCATTAGTGAATACGGGTGTACATGTTTATCTTTTGCTATATTTACAAGTAATTTAGACAAATAGGAGACACCACAAAAACGAAATAATATAGTATTGTCGTGGTTATCTTGAATTGTTTTTTGCATATCACATGTTTAGTGTTATAGCGAAAAATCGTTTTTTTTTTCGAGGGCCCGTCCATGCGCCGGATGCACTTAGGCCAGGTTTGGCCCATTGTGCTCACCCTGTTTGGTTTTTACACCCACTCCGTGATCCCAGTTCCTTGTACTAGTTTGTGTAGGTCAACTGGGGAGAGGGTAAGGATGTCCTCTGGTTCCAGTTTTGGTCGCCTGAGTATTTGTTGCCTCTTCCGATCTAGTGACTCGCAATGGCAAACTATGTGCTGTACAGTTTCTCTGACTTGTACGCATAATCTGCAGTCAAGGTCTCCATTGTACAGTTGCATTCTGTGCAGATGGTTCTTGACAGCCATGTGTCCTGTCAGAACTCCTGTAATGGTTCTTAGCTGGTTCCTGTTCATTTGAAGCAGCTGTTTCGTAAGTCTTGGGTCTGGATCCCTAATGAAGTTTTTGCTATGGGCTAATCCCTGTCTGTTACTACAGTGAATTTTGTGTTCACTTCTGGTCCATCGCTTTATAGCATCTCGTACCGTGCACCTTGGCACTCCGAGTGCCGGATCTGGACCAATGAATGTATTTCTGAGCCTTTCCTCGCAAGTTTGTCGTTTTTTTCGTTTCCTGTAATACCTTCGTGGCCCGGTATCCACTGCAGTACTACTTTGTTTACTTTTGCCAGGGCCTCTAGTTCCTCCTGACATTCCCATACCAGTCTTGAGGTTACCTTATTGCATATTAGCGATCTAAGGGCTGCCTGAATGTCAGAATATATATGGATCTGCTTATGGAGGAAGGTGTAAGGTCTCTAGTATGGTGACTGGACTGGCAGGATCGCCATGTAAGGTCACTAGTATGGTGACTGGACTGGCAGGATCGCCATGTAAGGTGACTGGTAGGTTCGACGTGTGAGAGGCGTTGAGATTCGTATAAAACGTATATTCAATCTATTCTTATTTACAAAGCAGTCTTAGTTTTATATATATTAAACTTAACCTTAACTTTCAACCTTAACTCTAAGCTTAACCTATGATTAAATAAATGTTATTATTTATAGTTAATATAAAATAATATACCATCACCTTTGGTAGAGGGTTATACCCTCGACGATATCCTTGTTATTGATACCAAGGTTCAGAAATGATTATTTCAATAACATTATAAATATAACAAAAATAGGTAAAATAAGGTAGAGCCTTATTTTTACCCTACATCTCCTGCGGGAGGGAAAAAAAATCTAATATCACTAAATATTTGATTTTTTTTGTACGTTAACTTAATTATTTTTATCCTATTGTTTTCGTACGCACATTGCAATATGGCGTAAATTTCTGCTTGGAACACTGTGTGAGACTTTCCCAGAGAGAAAACCGTTCTCCAGTCTTACTCCGTGTATTCCCGCTCCGGTACCCTCTTTGGTTTTGGAGCCGTCTGTGTACCAGATTATTGCCCCAGGAGTAGTTTCTGGTGTTTTGTTTTTCCGTACGTTTCGTTGATCAATTACGACCTCATAGGGTATGTCATAGCAAAACCTTGAAATTATGTGGTCTGATCTCATTTCTAACTCAGGTTCACCTATAATCTCGCTTAGAAGTTCGTGTCCAAAATCGTTAATCTAAAGTATTTATTACCTTTTTTTTTATAAAAAGTAAACATTTATACAACATTGTAAAACTTTATTTAATCAACCCCGTTCACTTTTCGCTTAATATTACAGTACACAGAGTACAGAATATCCCTGTTAGCGGGAATCTGGGGGTAAGCCGAGGCTAAGGTAATCGAAGTTGTAAAGATAATTTAGTTTTATTAAAGTAAATTGGTTGTGCATATTTATTAAAGGTTTTCTGGTATATAATAAGGAGCGAATACTAAATATCATATTTGACGAAATGCCTACATGTTCTATGACTTTAACTGTATATTTTCATCGGGCATTCTATTCCTTAAACAAGAAAGACAAATATTTTCCTTGCAACTTGTGATAGAACACGATGATAATACATAATGCTTGGCAAAAAGCAAACTGTCTGGTTGACGCAAGAAAGACCTCTCCTAATAAAAGTGTTTTGTTTGCCTTTATCAACGTCAAGTGACGTACAAACTTTTAATCTAAACGATCAGCATTAATGTGGTTTTATTTCGTTAGTACCTATAGTGTGTCCCAAAAACATTGTTCGGACAATCTTATAGAAAATTAAAAAAATATAGAATTATTACATGCAAAGAAACCTAAGTAGCCTAGTACGTTCTGTCGGCCGGCCGGAGTTTACTGGAGAGATAATGGCCGGCCGGTCGATCCCGCTTCATACTGAGTTAAATGACTGGCCAGGGCTGTCCGGTGATTATCGGTTGTTAAATCTGAACGTGTGTAGTTGTTTGCTGGCCGGCATTGGTCCTACAACTATTTGTTGATCGAGAGCTGTTCGTTTTTATGAAATTAGAGAGTTTTGAGCAACATGTCGCGAGTTTGTGTAAATAAGCCGAATCATTTGTGTTATATATGTGGTGAAGTGACTTTTGGGACATAAAAACGTACTTAGCTCTTTATAAAAAAAAGGCTTACCACTTGTATTTTGGCTGCAAAATTGGAGACCAGGATAAAATTGGGCGCCCCATATTTGCTGCTACCAATGTAAGTTAAACATTCGCGTATGACTAAGAGGAAAAAAGCATAAGATACCCTTTGCTGTTCCTATGATCTGATGAGAACCGATGGACCACGTTCATAACTGTTACTTTTGGTTAACACCTCCCATCAAAACAGGCTTTTCGAAGAAACAAAGGTCTGCGATACAGTATCCACGATCCGCCATACGCCGCCCGGTGCCTCTTAAGATCTGCTGCCATAAGCAAGTTATCGACACCCAGAAATCCGCATCTGAGTCTATTGCGTAGAATCCTGATTGTCACGGACTATCCGTGATTGCTGTGGGAACAAACCCTTAGTGATGAGTTACCAGTAGGTAATCCACTACAGGAATATACCCTTGATTTTGATGATGATCCAATGCATTCAAACGGTGGTGTACCGGAAATTGTCGCCGGATTTCGTCTGAACTTCCCAGTGAAAAGCCTCACAAAATAAGTCTAAGTGAATTAAGTGACCTTATAAGGGATTTGGAATTACCCAAGAAAAAAACAGAACTATTGGGATTGCAACAATTTACTTCAAGAAGAAGTAAAAATTAAAAAGAAAGGTATCAGGAAAATGGTACTGTGAGATATAAGCCGACTAATGCTGGACTATTACGAGAGATGCCCCAGAGGCTGCTTTCAAAAGGCAGGCTAAGAAGCGCAATATAATTGTCTAAACTTTAGATTCAATGGTAAAAATGGGTTATTTAATTGATTTTGTTGAACCAACAATATATTGTTAAATGTATTTTGTATATTCATTCTCTTTCTGCATATAAATTAAGATTTTGTAACAAATAATTCAGATATTTTTTGCGAGCCAACAAAATTTTTAATAGGTATTTTTTTAGTTCCTTGGGTGTAGTTGAATCTAAAAAATGTTCAGGAAACAAAAAAGAAGTTGAAATTTGTTCCCCAGGAAATTGGGGGAAATTTCATCGTTTATTTGGGACACACTATATTATGTATCTATACTGATTTACGTATGTTCTCTTTTTTATGCATTATCGTCATTCATAAAGTGGAAAGTCATACTATGAATTAAGGGAAACAAGATAGCGTCATTCACTCACGACTGAGGCTCGTGTTACAGGCTGCTTAATAAACAAACGGTGCCGGAAGCTTTTTGTAAAATGACTTCGATATTGGAGATTCTCAATAGCTTATTTTGGGCCCGATAAAAGAGTTTTAAATGTAGGTAGAGTTTTTTTAAAGAGCTTTTATTGATTTTTTGGATTTTATTGTAGCTGGTGTTGGCAAAAGAGTCAGTATACTTAGATCTAAGGTCGGGTTGTACAATTGTCCTTAAGGATTAGAGGTAAATTTATAGTATTTGCCGACGATACCACTATATTGTGGCATGCCAGGAACTCGGAAGAACTTACTACCATGATATCTGACGATGTTGAGCGAGTTAAGGGCTGGTACGGCTTAAGCTTAGTTCAGCGTTGAACCAAGCTCAAACTTTATTTTGACAACCACTTTAAATTCTTGTTGGTTTTCGAAATGAAGCTTGAGCTTGGTCCAACGGTTAAGCCGTAATTGTACAACCGGATCTAAGAGACTGTGTATCCCCTGTTGGCTGGGTAATGCCAGCCAGACGGACCTACAGCTTAGAGTGAAATCCGAACCACGTATATGCACCAGTTTTTACCCACTTTCCAACATACTTTTTTTTATTAAGCGTATCGAGGATCGAACTCGGATCGCCAAGGTCGAACGCATATTTTAATACTGTCAAAATTGTTGAAAAGAAATTTAAAAGATTCTGATGACTTCCAGAGATCTCTGAAAACAACAAAAAAAAATCATTTGTTGTTTTTATTTTTTTTACGACAAAGTAGCAAAAATTTGGAAAACCAAGAGCACTTTCTTGAGGGCACTTTTTTATGCGCTTTAAGAAAATATTTTATTGAATAAAAAGAAAAGTTAGAGGCAATCGGACAAAGTGGCGCTACATCTTTTGAATTAAAGTACACAGAGATGCCAAAATAATGGGTTTCCTGGGGCCTAGCTACACAATAACAGCTGTTTCATCCTTATTAGGACTCATCAGAAAGCCATAACCTGTAAGCGACCCCCAGTACAGCGAGACTATGCTTTCAAGGCGTTTTTAAGAAATAAAAACACGATGAAAACCCAGTAACGCCATCTATAGGAATCAACTCAATCCAAAAGATAGCCGTGACGAAGCAACAATAAACCAAATACGTTAGGCCAACACACCAGTATAGGCAACATTTATCGCATCCCCCAATTTTTCTACGGATTTGTAGATTCAAATAAGTTCGCGCTGCAGTATACCCACTGTGCGCTGCAAACCCGTAATACAATGCCGTGTTTTTAAAATAAAGTAGTAGAGTTTAGTGTCCGTATAATTAAATTAAAAAAAAGGTTTTTTAGAGGCAGGCGGACAAAGTAGTGCATCTATCTTTTGCATTAAGTACACAGGGACGCCAAAGGTAATGGGTTCCCTGGGGCCTAGCTACACAATAACAGCTGTTTCATCCTTATTAGGACTCATCAGAAAGCTAAAACCAGTGAGCAACTCCAGAAACAGCGGAAATGCGCTATTAAGATTTAGATATGAAAGAAATAGGTGATAAAAACACCAGTATCGCCATTTGTAGGAATTAACTTCAATGCAGAAGACAAAGCCACCGAACGTGAAATTTTAGAACTGAAATCAACCACGATACGGTAGGCCACACATCTAGGAAACGACAGTTTGCCGTTCACTATACACTTCGCTGAAATTCGAAGGTTCAGAAATGGATCGCGTCGAAGTACCCACTAGGATGTGACGCTATCCGTTTACAAGCCGTGTAATAAGATTAATTTACCTACGACCACCTATGAAAGTGAAAAAAAAGCATCGTTAGTTTGGCTAGAAAGCGCTTTATATCACACGCGTGTTGAAATATCAAGGCACACTATTTAATTTAAACATATGGTGCGATTTGACAGAGAACCCCTATTTATTAAATAGAGCAAATTTTAGAAAGCAGTAATTGTAAAGTGTTTAACTAATTTATCATGTATTTGTCGAGTGATTCAGAATTAGAATGTGAAAATACGCCATCTGAAATTATAAAAAATGTTAATAATATACTGGAAAATCTATTACCAGAAAAAACAAATCGCGCTGATGAGAGTGTCATGTATTAAACAACAAATCTTTCGATAGCGATAGCGTAGAAAATATAGCTCTAGCCTACAGATCGCAAGGTCACAGGTTCAAATCCCATCAGGTGTATTTGACCTGTTTTTTATAAAACCATTAAATTATTTATAGAATTATTTTGAATTGCAATTTTCCTTGTTGGGTGGATTTTTTAAATGTTTGATTAATTCATCTTCCCTTGATTAAATTTAAAATTTTTTATTCTGGTTAATCTAGAAGTCAATCTAGGATTAGTTATTCCTATGATATATAAAGTATGAAAAAATGAAAAAGTTATACTACAAATAAAGAAAAGCCATTGACAAACTACGAAATCAGATATTAAGTAGAACATAATCCTAAGTATGCTCATTTCAACACTAGTGTTAAAATCTTTTTTTTTACAAATTAAAGGTTTTTAAATAATTGTTTGTGGTCGTAGGAAAAATAGTGTACATTACTCGTATGAAAGTGATTATTCTAAAACTCGGTAAATATCTTCTCGTTTGAAAAGTATCACTTTCATCACTCGTTATGTAATATAGTATTTTCAGATACGACGTCTCGTTTTTTAGATACTCACATCAACCTAATTTTACAAAATACATACGATACAGTACTTATTTGTACAGTATTTATTTGCACTATACTTGAATATAATGGCACAAACTTACAAGCTGTCACTGGGTAATCGCGAAAATAGATTTTTGTAAAATTCAAGTAAAAATAAACTAAAAAGACGTCTAAATACAGAAAATGGTTGACAATTTTGGGCGATCCAAAAATAGATATAATAATATAGACATCGTATCCCTTACGAAAGAGGAAATAAGATATTGTTTTCTTATTTTAATGTGGAGCCTACACAAAACGTAGGAGGGAATATTACTTTTATCGTGGGGAGTGAAAATATATTTTTGTTTGTTGTCTCTTAACGTAATAAATTAAATTAAATCTTTTTATAAAGTTGTTTTTAGTTATTTTATTATAGGTTTAAATGTCAACAATAAATAAGTTGCAGACCATACAGATTAAATTTTAAATTATAGAAAGTTATGACATGTTTTATTTATTTCTATTTAGTCATCACCTTACAGTAGAACTGTTAGTAAATAAATTAAGGGGGGTCAAGACATACACAATACAGGGTGATTCCTAAGTTGATACTTCCTTTTTAGCAGCTATAGAAGGCATTAAAATAAACACCTTTTTCAAATACCTTTTTTCAAAAAACTCAAAAATAAAGTACTTACATTCATTTATTAATTATTACACTACGAATCAAATACGATTCTGCCTAACTTACCCGTGGAAATTAAGAAAACTTCTGAGTGTAGGATTCATGAAATTTTTCTTTAAAAATGAGAAATTTTATTTTTAAAGGTTGCAACACTGTTCAACACTGACAGTAAGGAATATGAAATTTTGCTCTACAGTTAACTGGAATAGCCTACTTTTCTTATTACTTAAATGTAAAGGAAACAGCAAATATCCATGTGGAAGAAGGAAATAATTGTTCCCTTGTTTCGGGGTCGAAAATGGCGTTTTCTAGTAAGGTAGTCGAAAAAAGATTTTACTTTTAACTAGTGGTTTACCTATAAGGTATTTATTTTTTAACCATGGATTTATCGTAAGGGTGCTGATAAAGGAGACTAAGATTTATTTAGATCTTTAAAAATATGAAGGGGTAGTAGATGACCATAAATAGTAACAGAAATACTAATTTCGTATACGTATTCGTATATATGAGAATTGTGCATTTATTCTCTTTAACGTAACTCTGACATAGCAAATTATTCACATAAGTCTTTCTATTGGCCTTTATAATACGTATTACATTACTTTACTGACGTTAAGTCCATTATTTTTAAGCACAAAAGCTATGAATTTAATTATTTTAAGTTTGACATAAAAAAGAAATCTCAAAACTCCCAAGTAATATACAAACTTGTCTCTTATAACATAACTTTTTGTTTCAGTCCGTGTGGGTCTGCATCCTCTGTCGAAAAAAACAAGAACTTCTAGGAAGAACGGGCCAATGGATTCAAGGGGGCATGCAGTCCGTTATTTCGGATCCTGAAACTCCCATACTATCCAATTTACTTCAATCGGATAAAAGACCCAAATTGGAACGAGCACACTCGGCTGCTGAAAAAGAAAATCAACCTCTGCAAAGGTAATGTGTTGTGAGCCATTTTAAATCTAAGAGTTACAGCTTTTTAAATTCCGATCAGACAGTGTTTGTAATTCAGAATTATTATTAAATGAATTGAAGGCAAGATCAGATGTCAGAAAAGGTTTTTAAAAAGTTTTATCTATGCTTGTTGAAAAAATGTGCCGAATGAATCTGTAAGCACAGACCAAACCGATCGTAGAACTCTTCCCTTGCTCTTTTCAAAACTTCTGGCATAATTAAACGTATCTCTGCCCGAATCCTTGCCTTCAAGTCTTCCAGATTTCTAGGTCTGGTGACATATACCCTTCTTTTTAAATGGTCTCATAAATAAAAATCTAAGGGTGTAATATCCGGAGATTTGGCCGGCCAGTCTATAAATCCTAGCAGTTCTTTCCACCTATTTGGAAATGTAACATTTAATAATTCTCTTACATTTCTTGCAAAGTTTTTAATACCAGAACTTCAAGGAATATTCCCTGATTATAGAAATCTAGACCAAAGAATATTTTTCCAGCAGGATGAAGCCCCTCCTTACTTTGCAAGAGATGTAAGAGAACTCTTAAATATGACATTTCCAAATAGGTGGATAAGGTATAAGTATATTTAAAAAATAATTAACTAACCATTGGCTTTGATGATGACATACATGACATTGACAGAAATAATTTTTTCACAAACACAATAACCCGATTATCGTAATTTTTAATTTACTAATCAGGCACCTTTGATTATGAGTAAATAATGCCTGCTAATGTAATTTATATCACAGTCAAAATTGCTGGTAAGTTTATTATTATTGTCAAAAATTGTTATATTAACCAACAATAATGAAAATTCCAACAAATTTGTATTTTTTCGTTGGTTCTAATTTTATTTAGAAGATATGTACACACAAAATAAAATAATATTATAAAATGGATCCTGATTAATATGATTTATTTAAATTACAGGTCCGGTAGTGTATTACGTCGTCAATATTCAGAAGAACAGTCTCGAGCACCCTCTTCCGAACGATATAAGCATTACAACGAGGATGACCCGAGATTTTACCAAGGAGAGTTAGAAGGACTGATGCGGACACATCCACATTTGGTGCCTAGAATGTAAGAATTTACATTTAAAAACCTTAAAAACTTAATTTGTTTTAGAGAGTGCGATAGTTGAATAAAATATAAAGATCTGCCAGTGCAAAAGTGTCTCTATAGTAATTTTGATACCAGTAACTATTCTACTCCGTCTTTCTATTGTTTTTTTATAATAACATCAATTACTTTTAAGCATGAAAACCATGTATTTATTTTTTAGAATGTTTGGTATTAATGAAATCTTAAAACTTTTTTATAACATAAAAACTTTTGGTTAGAACAAAATTATTGTTTTCAGTCCATGTGGGTCTGCATCCTTTGTCGACAAAAGCAAGAACTTCTTGGAATAACAGGTCATTTTTTGTCGTATTACGTACCGAATTGTCATGTCAATATAAAACTATAAGTATATACTAATGTATGATACGCACTTTCTTATTTAGTAACAATTTCATGGTATATGATATACACGTCTGTTATTAAAATGCCATTTTTTATTCTTTGACTTTATATTTTAGTTTTGTTAATTTTTCTTAAAATAGAATTTAAATAGGGTGTAAAAATTGTGTGAATGCCAACTAAATTCATATACAACTTCTATCAAAAGAGTTTGTATGATTAGACAGAATGTTGGACCACTCCTTGGGTATTCTTGAGAATCGCTTCATATTTTCTTAACCTGCCATCTAAAAAGTTGGGTAAATAAAACACCTACAACTGAGTCGGGCGAACGCCAATGGGCGCATCAATGGGAACCGAATGACGGCTGATGTTTCGTTGTTTGCCACCGGCCTCTCGCCGTCTAATGACTTTTGTCTGATAATATTGCGTTCGGTTGTTTGTTACTATTTAAATGTTTGTGGATAATTATCAATATTGAGTTGTTTAAAAATACACACAGTTATGTTTTGTGTTTGTGTTGTGATGTAGTAAACTGCGGCAGTTTTATATATAGATTGGATTTATTGCTTGTTAATTTTTTTGATATCCATTTTTTGTCATTTCAAATACAAACAAATACATGTCACTGGTGTCTTATCGCTCTTTCTTTAGAACTCCCACAGTGGCGGCGTTGTAAAGCCATAATACCAAAAAACAAGTGACATTTACCAATATTTTCTCCTCAAATGTTGTCATAGCAGGATTAAAGAGCTTAAAATTTAACACATATTACATTTAATGTAATGCGTTAGTTTCACAATATTATGTTTAAAATACACATTATTTAGCCGTTTTAAATAAAGATTTTTTTTTTGTGTTTAGACGTGTTCAATTCTAATTTTACCTAAAATAATTGATAAATACCTTGTGTCTTCATTTTCAAACGAATACTGTTTGGCTTAAGCTTAACCGAGCCCTTATTGTGCAAATTACCTAATACAAGTTTACATTTTTTACTCATCATCTTTGTATAATCGGGTCCGAGTAATTGGAAAAGGGAAAATATGACAATATCTCAAAAACCGACTAACTTCGATATATAATATTGTATATAAAAGTTGTCTAGAAATGTCCTAAGGAAGCATAAAATTAAAAGAATGAATTATACCCCATAAAATGTTAAGTTAGTAAAACTAAAATTAAATTCGGAATACAAGTTAACGGGTATTTATACCTAATCCATTCCACCTAGAGCAATGCAAAACAGAAATACACGGCGAACCACTGCCGCTCATCCATATGTTGTTCAGCTTAGTACTCCTCGAACTTCATTGTTCAAGAATTCTTTCATCTGGAGAACGTCATCTTTGTGGAATGATCTTCCTGAGGTCGTGTTTCCCAATGAATACAATCTTCAACGTTTCAAGACCAACGTTAATCGCTTTTTTCGCACTCGCACCGCTCCCAGAGCGCCTTAAAGGATTTTTCCTACAGTGCAGGTGTTTTATCATAAAAAAAAAAAAAAAAAAAAATAATCAAAGGCATTTCGAGAAAAAACTATAGGGTGGCTTATAATATATGGGCAGGATAAACAGGCTGGTAGAACCTTCGGGTTAAAAAAAATTTACGGGGTAGTAAGTACACTTTTGATTGATATTACTAACCGAAATGTAAATAGGCTTTTTCAAAGTTCGTTTTTCAATTTTGATACATTAAACATCAGTAATGTAAGGGATTAAACCAACAAATAAATAAGCGAATAAATAACTATTTATTTTAAATAGATATCCGGAACAAAATCCCGAAATCCAGCCGGAACTGCGTCAAGAGCGGTTGCAAGGTCAAGCCAGTACCACGAAAAAGCACAAGCGGCAAACAAAGCACCAGCACCAATCGGTGCCTCCTACTCAGCTTCAACTGCACTCGTACTCTAGCTCGGAGGAGGATCTTAAGAGCACTCCAGAGTATGGGAGCGACCGCGACAGCGAAAAAGGTAGGTTTGATGGTTATGTATTTTTTTTTGTATATAGCTAACTTGTAGATTAGTAAGGTAACTCTAATAATATTACACATAATTTTGTAGTTCTGTAAATTTCGAAACAAATCTATAATTATATTGTTATTAATAAATAAGGTATTAATTTGTCTTTTAATTGATTAGTAATATAAAACAATGGACTATGATTGAGGAGAGAAATGCTAATAAGTAGTGCTTCTTAACAGTAGTGACGCGAAGGATAAATTCGAGTACAAAAAACTCCTGATCTAGCGTGATCGCGAGAAAACTTTAAAAAATTAACCGCGAATATCCAAAATTATTAAGTATATCGCTGTAGAGTTTGTTGAATACTGGTCAATGATAAACCTTAGACCATCAAATTATTTATTAATCGACGTTTCGACCTACATTAGGTCTTTCTTAGGACTATAAATCTAGATCCTCGGTCTTAAAAAAATAATAAATTGAAATAGTACATGCTGGGCATGTGATACTACGTGCCTATTACTGCCTATTTTGTTTTAGCAGTTGTTTGATTTTAGCTTCTTAATTTTTAGTTTTTCTTTCAAAGAGAGACATAAAAAATCACGCGATTTATTTTAGCAACAGAAACTCGCAACTGCACGAAAAGAAAATACATGCGTAAGAAAGCTCTATAGATACTGATATGATTTGGTAAAAGAGCTTGGCGGCAGCGCATTTTAGATGTGCTGGTGGGAGATGGGCTGAGTTACCAAACTGAACGTTTTAGTCGTCGCATTTCTCACTTAACGTAGGTACTTTGCCGATTGTCGCGTAACAATTGCGGATCAACCAGCGAGATTTCAGCGTAATTTCGGTCACACAGTGTGCCGTGTATGAGCCATGCTAGTTTGCTGTTTTTACGCGATCGTCATGGTGAAGCGGCCGCAGAAAATTCGTTACTAAAATACTAAATAAAATAATACTAAAATAAATTTGATTTTTTTATAACTTTTTAAAACGTGTCCGGCTTATGTTGACACCTTTTGAAACGATGTTTTAATTGAAAATATGATCATAATAATTAATTTGACCTACACTTGACCTGTATTATGCACGATTCCTCTTATATTAAATAGGTATACCATAAGTGGCAATTTATTAAACATAAAATAAGGTACATAAAATATAATTTCTCCTTATCATAATTATTTCGATAAAATATGTTGCAATTACCTCTCTCCACAATCATGGTTCATTCTAAAATATTATACTATAATTACACGACCATTTCTGGCTATTCGAGCGTTATTTAGTGGCAAGTTAAATACAATTTTATAAGGTTGTTGCTCCCATGCGGTAGAGTATGCAGACCTCCATTTTTACCTCTAGTATATATCTTAACCTTCTGCTTTATGATAAAGGGTGAGTCGTATATTCTTGTGTTATGAATTTAATTTGTATTTGGTGTTAATGTTTTTTTTTTGAGATTGAATTGAGGTCTATAGAAAATGCTTCAGTACATAATAATACTATTAATAAAAATGAAACAATGAGGTTTTAGTACGCTGGTAAAACCATAAAACTTTTGCTTAAAATGATGCAGATTTATAATATTTGTGAAAGAGATAAATTTGGACTTTATCTTTATAATTTATTTAAATTGTTAAACGTTGGGATTGGTAAGTATCTAAACTCGTTTACAGGTAAATACTACATAAGGTAAATGCGGCTTCGAATTTATTGGCATTAAATATATTTATTGAAGCATGAGAGAGATACGTGTAGTCGTTGGTTCAAAGTGAGTGATTTTACTCTAAATTAATATGTATTTAGTAAGGATTTTTAAATCTTAATTATGTCTATTGAGAGCTTACTAAAGCAACACGTATTCTGTTGTATAGGTACTGCTTTATCTTTTTCTAGTGTTGTAGGTAGGACTACTGCTTCCAAAAATATCTTGTGTGGTAATCGGTTAATCAAACTAGAAATAAAAAATTGATAAAACCATTAAAGTTATTGATAATGACCACTTCTAGTCGATGTTAGCCTATCAAAACCTCTAGGGCTGTATTCGTCTAGCTATTTAAACTTTTTACCACTTTTGCTTATTGTGTCGGATCCTAGTTTTACTTTTACTTACCTTAGTACTGTTGAGCCATGATATAGCGAAAAGCATCTTGGGATCAATCTGACGAAACATAAAAAACGAAACTATTTTTCAGTAAATAATCCAAGCCTAAAAAAATTAGGACTTTAAGTAATTGTGCTCTGACAATGTTACCGCTATTTTTTATTCATCTTAAACATTACTTACTTACTAACATAAAATGAATTTAAAAAACACTATCTCAACACTTAGTAGTATCTTTATCTTATTCCTACAATAGAAACAAACTAAAAAGAAACATTAGACATCTACTCAGTGGAGCGCAGCGTGCAAGAAAATCTCCTTCGTCTAAAAATATATATTTTAACAACTTTCCGCAAACCGCATATTAAAGAAGTTTTCGAAAGTAGCATTCGACCACCACAACTCCCATTTATAATGAAAAAGTCTTTCTTACAGCAGCTGCGTCGTCAACTTCCGATCCCTAGATGTATATTTAGGTCACTTTTGACATAGGCGTACTACCTAATATGAATATTTTGATTTTGAAAAAAAACTAACCAGTTTTAATTATGTGTATATGGCGATGTATAATTCAATTTAATAATTTTTATAATTTACAATTGATGCTATTAGGATATTCTAAAAATAATAGTCCGGTCAAATTAGACCAAAAAATGATAGTGAAGGTACCATCGCGCCGATAAAAAACTGGGACAGGAAATTTTTCTATTTTCTCCTAGACTATTAAGAATAATTTTACATCAAGCCTGGTACCAGTAAAATGTCATGAAAATTTGCATGTCAATAAAGATTGTCACTTTATGATTGAGTCGTCAAACATACAATCATATATTATTAATTTGTAAATATGCCACAATTAACCCCCCAGCAAAAGGCAATTATTTATAGTCGGTTGCGAGATAGTGTTGCTATTAGGGATATTGCAGATGAACTGGGAGTAAGCAAGAATACCGTGCTATTGGCAAAACAAAAAATAGCAAGACATGGGACTATTATTAGGAATGCAGGTTCTGGTCCCCCTAAAATTTCTACTGATGATCATGATAGAAGACTGGTTAATTATCTAAGGGATCATCCCTTCGAAACTGCAATCAAGGCAAAAGAAGAGACGAATTTTCCAGGTTCTGCAAATACCGCTAGAGACAGGGTTCGAAATTCCGATATACGAAGCCGTTGTGCTGCCAATAAAAATTTTTTAACGGAAATAAATAAACAGGGCAGGTTAGAATTTGCACATGAATATATTAATCAAATAAATTTATGGGAAACAGTTATATTTTCTGACGAGAAAACTTTTCAGTCATGCAATAATGGGAGAATTCGGGTGTATAGGCCTTCCGGCATGCGGTATGATGAGAGATACACCCACAAAACCAACCAAAGTGGGCGTTTCTCCATAAATGTTTGGGGCTGGATTAGCGCTAGAGGACCAGGACTTTGCCAAATCGTCGAAGGAAGACTAACTGCAGCAGTATACGTTAATATACTAAACGAAGTGATGATACCATCGGTAAACGCTGTATACGGTCAAAATTACACATTTCAGCATGATAATGCTCCAATACACACAGCGCGCATTGTACAAAATTTTCTCCAAGAAAATAACATAGCAGTTCTTCCCTGGGCTTCGAAGAGTCCCGATTTGAACCCGATAGAAAACATTTGGGGTGCCATGGTCAAATCTATGTATTAACATGATTTTCAACCTAGAAACAGGGATGAATTACGTCATAGGATAAATCAAGCTTGGGATGAAATAACTGTCGAATTATGTAGAAACTTAGTTTTAAGTATGCCACAAAGGCTCCAAAAAGTAATAAACAGAAATGGTTCTATGACCAAATATTAATTTTGTGTTGTTTTGACAAACTTTGTGTTCGCAATTTTTTTCTTTTTATTAAATGTATTTTATTACCTGTATTAGCTTTATTTATTATTTTGTGGTAATGGTAAATATAATAATTTATAAAATATTTGACTTTAAAAAAATCTAATAAATTTACTTTATCCATATTATATGATGTCTCTCAAATTTAACCACCCCGTATCGAAAAATACAAAACATTCCATTATGTAACCTAGGTTACTTTTTAAATTTTGAATGTTTTTCCTTTTTAGCTCTAGACACCTTTTATAGTCTAGGGGATATGTATTTCTTACATTGTTTTTGTAAATCTCTTGTCCCAGTTTTTTATCGGCACAATAGTACATAAATTTACAACAAGCTGAAAATCAGTAAAAATGTTCAAAATACAAATATAAATAAAATTTGTAAGTTCCCCATCATTGCCGTGTATGGAAAAAATTTGACCTGAGGTCAAAGATAAAAAAAATGAGTTTTTCACGATATTTAGCAAAACGGTAAGTTTTATCATAAAAATACTTCAGACAAAAATTGTAGACTATAAAATTATCTATAAAGAATGTATTTATACTTTTTTTCTTATGAGCCACCGTTTCTGAGATATAACGACCGTTTACTAGTTCAGATATGACTTTATTTGCAAAACTACACATATACTTATGTATTAAGTAAATTTAATTTAAGAATAACACCGTGCACGAATTTTCCCGCAACTATGACAATTATGCTTTAGTTTACCTATGTACATCAATGGCGGCTTGTCAGGTGGAGTAGGTGAAGGGGCTCTTCACCAAAAAAAAATAAAACTAGGAGGAAAGTTTTTCGACAATATTAAATATTAATGTAATAATACAGCTACCATTAATTTATATACAGATATGTCAAAAAAAGGGTATCGCTTAATCATTTACTAAGAGCCAATCCTCAATTTTCTATAATTTACCGTTCGGATTTTATGAGCGCGTGAAATTTTAATAGTTCATTCAAGGTGCGCTGATAAATGTTTTTTTTTTCAAATTCATGCTCATCAGAGGTGTTCAAAATTACATTTTTTCCAATTAGTTTGTAGGGTACCTACATACTGTTATAAAAATTACAAATTAAAATATTAAGAACCCTGTCATGCCATAAATATAAAATAAATATTCTCCTTAATAATAAAATTTAACTGCCTTCGGTATGGGATGTTTATTTGTTTATGGTAGGTTGGAATTCCCTAAGACCAGAGGGTTAATTATAAAGTAGGTACAAAAAGGAGGCACAAAATTTCATAAAAACGGTTAGGAGTGCAACTTTTTCCTTGGCCAAAGACGGTCGGTTTTTAACTTTACAAGAAAAGCACACAGCTTTTCGGTTGTCACTTGTCACCCTGTACTACGGGTTAGATTTTTTGTGTGTACTCACTGTACAATTTAAACCATTAGTTTACCTTTGTCACCCTGTACTACGGGTTAGATTTTTCGTGTATGCTCACTGTACAATTAAAGCCGTTAATTTTCCTTTCGGTCATTTTCGGTAGATACTTTTGTTACCTAACTCGATAATATAATCATAATAATATAGTCAGTTTTAATTTATTTAACATACTGTGTGCCTATCTGTCAGCTACAATTTTTCCATTTATCGTCGCATTGTTAAAACTTTGTAAATATATGTTTCTGTTACCAAAAATAAAGTGTTTTTCACCACCCCAAGACCTATGGAGATATAATTATTTATTCGCAACGAAGTAGTTGCTGGTCCTTCAATATCGAAGAAATTCCTGTTGGGCAATCCCCAACAAGAGGTCAAATATCGAATATTGGCTATTTTAAACTAACTACTAAACGGTCGTTATATCTTAGAAACGGTAGCTCGTAGAAAAAAAGTATTACTTCATTTTTTATAGATAATTTTATGATCTACAATTTTTGTCTGAGGTATTTTTATAATAAAACTTACCGTTTTGCTAAAAATCGCGAAAAACTCATTTTTTTAACCTTTGACCTCAAGTCAAATTTTTTTCATACACGGGAATTATGGGAAACTTACAAATTTTATTTATAATTGTATTTTGAACATTTTTACTGATTTTCAGCTTGTTTTAAATTGATGTATCTTTAAATGTCTAATTTGACCGGACTATAGGTATGTATAGTCGTGCTAAAGCGAAGCAAAAATAACAACAAAATAAAAATAAGTTTCTGACACTAGATGGTTGATATACTTAGTCAAACCATACGTGCACCAATATTTATTTTAATACACAATTGTTCTTAGAAAGAGTTAGAAAAAGCGATTGTAGCGGAGGTTTTCAAGATCATCGAATACGAATTTAAAATTGTTTAAAAACAATAAATAGCGGATGCAGTAGGGTGGATAAAATCTTGTTATGGTACAATTTAAATAAAACTTTTTTCAGCATCATTATTTTACTAATATTTATTTAATTTCCAGCAAACATTCTACGTTGAAAGTTATGATTTAAATATTTTTGATTTTATTGAAACTTTTTTCGCTTGTGCTCCTTGGGTTGTGAGCAAAGTCACTCGAGGATGCCCCAATAGTTTTCTTGGCATATTTTTTTGTATAAGCCAGGAAAGCTGCAAGGCATCCTTAGGCGACTGCATACTACCTTTGAATATAAGAAAAGTTGCTACATCAGTCAAATATATCCTGATTTGTACAAGAAAAACTTTACTCTATAGTTGTATTGACATAAGATTACCCTGAGTTAATGAAAAACATTTGTTTTCAGCATATAATGAATTTAGGATAGTTTCCCCATTTTAGGAAGTGATCCAGGAAGTGATAATGGAGATAAACGATGAAAAAATTAAAACATCAATTTTACTAGTAATCATGAAATAACATTATATTTTGTTTTCACATTTAATATTACTGCTAAAATATTACACAATTTTTTACTTTTTTTATTAATAATATTTTAAATTATCGGTTTTGACTTCAGTAATTTTGATAATTTTTGAAATAATCGCAAAGCATACCTTCGGACGGAGTTCATTAATAACATTTCGTATGTTAAACCTCATTTGGACTAATGAAAGCACTAGGTATGTGCAGACTCCAAAGTCATAGAACATAATATGGCAAACAATTGAGTTGTTACCTTAATTTTATTCCATCCTGACACTGAAGCGACTGCGACTTAGGTTCTTTTCAACACTAATAATTGCTTTTTTAATAATGTAGGTTAATTTTTTCCCTGATTAAAATCAATTAAAATGGATCATTTTTACATTAAAACCATTTATCTGCGATAATTTGCTTCACATAGCCACAACAATAGCTTATATGCTCTTTTACCTGGTTACCACTCTGGTAACGGTGGTCGTACTATAGGTAAGAGTGGTAAGACCTCTAATTTTTTATTGCCAATGTTTACATTGAAAGAATTGCGGCTGTGTGCATGAATGAGGATTCAAAACGGTTAGAATTTTCGGAGCAATTTTTTTAAATTTAATTAACAGAGCGCTATCGACCTCAGGGGTCATCATCAGTGTCTCTTTGTCAAGTTTCAAATATAGTGAGCAATGAATAAAATCATTAAAATTTACAAGTTAAAATATTTGATTTTAGTGAAAAATTTTGATTAATATCGATTTTGTGATCAATGTGATGATAACATCATTTGTGCCCTGTTATCATAACATTTCGGAAAATTTTCAGGAAATTGGTTTCTTTAAAAAGCTGTGTATTTTTGATCAAATGTCTTCATTAATAATATATTATTATTAATGTTGATAATTGACTCTCGTTTTTGCCACTACGGCAGTCTTATCTAATGAGATGTACCTTTTATTCCGCAATACGCCTGGAAGCGTTTTTTTCCTTATTTATTTAAGTACATTCCCTATGTTTTTACAACCCAACTTTAGGGCAGAACTAAAAAATGTATACAAGCCACGTAATAACTAAATATTTATATTATAGTATTAAACAAATATATAATTTAAATATAAAAAATATCAACCTCTTTGTTTAATTTTTACGGAATGAACCTGAATACAAAATTAGTTATGAAATCAGTTTTATTGTAGAAATATTTTAATACAAACCACCTTTTTCGGTGTCACCGAAATTAAGGCAGTACCTCAATTGTTGGCCACTGCTCGATTATTTTTTGTTACATTCATGCATGAATCTCAAGTGTGCATAGGGCAGCTCATGGCGCTTTTATTAACCTAATAGGGTTTAAAATACCGAATGAAATTACGTGCAAACTATCGTTTTTCTAGCAGATAATCCTTTTTAAGACTAGAATTATTAATAGTATAGTTTTTACATTAAATCCAAATCATGTTGATACATCCCGTGTCAATGCCATACCCCTTTTAGGAAGTAATCCAGGAAGTGGTGATGGAGATAAACTCTCAGAAAGATTGAGTCGTCAAGCAATACTCGATGAAAAAATCAAAAAGTTTTTAGCGGTGAGGCTCGGCTGTCGACGTTCATGGATGTCTGGATGTTGTTTATTCTGCATGGTGGTGTTCTCACGCAGCTTCAGCACTTTTCCTTCTCTCTGCATTGAAAATTATGCTATTTTTATCTTTATTCCTTATACAGTGATAGCCAGAAAAACCGGACCATGGGTTTTTTTTAAACTTTAAATTTAATGAATTTATTTCGTCTTAAAACATATTTGTATGGCCTCAAATTAAATTAACACGTACCAAAACCTAATAAAGCTTCTACGGTATAAGGGGGTAGGATCAATTTTCTTAAGATTCGTCATAACAATACTTTTTTTTAGAAAAAAAAAATATTTAGATATAAAAAGGTAGGGAAAAAAACACAGCTATTTTATCTTATCATTACTTTTTATAAAAAATAAAACAATAATTCGTGGCAACTTTGACTGTGACATAACTGACACTGGGAAAAATGTTTTTTTTCTAGAATCGTCCGGTTAGCTTAATTTTCGAATCTAAGGAAATCTTGCATTGTGAATAAAAAATATACTCTGAATGGGAGGGCTTACCTTAATAAGCGAATCCATATATATTCTGATAGTCAAGCAGACCTTTGATTGGAGGCTCTGGCAAAAGTAAACAAAGTAACACTATGGGTACCAGGACACAAAGGTGTTGCAGGAAACGAAAAACCCGATGAATTTCAGGTTCAGAAAATATACTCGCAGATGCATAGTACGAGATGTCATTCAGCGATGGATCAGAAGGGAACACAAAATCTACTGAATGAACACCACATCAAACGGTTTATTGGGAATCCAGACCCGAGACAAACAAAACAGCTGCTTCAAATAAATAGCAATCAGCTGAGAACTATTACAGGAATTCTGACAGGACGCATGGCTGTCAAGAATCAACTGTACAGAATGCAACTGTACAATGGAGACCTTGGCTGCAGATTCTGAGTGCAAGTCAGGGAAACAGTACAGCACATAGTTTGCCATTGCGAGTCACTAGATCGGAAGAGGCAACAAATACTTGGTCAACCAAAACTACAACCAGAGAACATCCTGACCCTTTTCCCAGTCAACCTACACAAACAAGTGCACGGAATTGGGATTACTAAGCGGGTGCGAAAATCAAACAGGGTGAACACAATGAGCCAAACGAGTCCTAAATATATTTGACATTTGGCCCTCGGAAGAAGCAAAAAAAATTCTGTCAATGTTATTTATGTCACAGTTAAAGTTGCTTGGTTAGTTTATTATTGTTTAAAATGCAATCCAAATGAAAATATTCAAAGAATTTGGTTTATTCAGTTTGAGGACATGCCGACGATTTTGAAAAATAAATTTCCTAGATTTATTGTACAATTCTGTAACCCATTTTTTTCAGCGCAATACACTTATGTGCCCCGTCGAGCAGTTTAATCATATTCTTCTGGCGTCTTAAGATTATTGCGGTGTGAATTTCGTTACAGAATCGCGCCAGAAAATATAGAAAAAACTCCCGCTTGGTGTAGTCTTTGTGACTGTCCCTGTATTATAAGTTTCGTGTTCGTTGTTAAAAGTTTACTGTAATGTTTTTTGTGTATTTGCTCAAGGCTGTTTAATTTCAGGGTATACAATTTATTTACAGGTACTTCCATGCTGCAAACGATTTATTATAATTAAGACATACTGAACTCCATTTTCACTTACATCATTGATAAGGTAAATTATCTTGCATGGGACATTTATTACAAAACAAAGCACATAGTAGCAAGCATTTCGTACATAGTACTTGCAACAATAATCTCCATTCTGACAATAATAATATTTTAATTTTAGATGAAAATTCAGTTTACCGCCTTCTACAAAAAAATAATGGTTTAAATACATTTTGTAAGTAGACATCAACCAATAGGATGGATAGGATAGGATTCTGGTCGCAATTATTATCTACAGTTATTTTTTAATAAGATTAAACAGACCAATATCGCTGCCTAGCGGGACTTGTAATTGTGATAAATGTTTTTACAGGTGATTTCCTCTTAACATTTTTAGTTTTTTCTATAAATTTGTTAGAGGTGCTAGTATGCTCAAGAGTGTTTAACAACGACACAGATGTCGCTCTGTGCAACATCTAGCTGGTGTGCCCACAAAATACTGTATATGCAGATTTGAGTTGCTCCTTTCTTTCGTCGGATCCTAGCTCTACTAATGAGCCATGATATACCGAAACGCGTCTAGGGATGGATTTACCGAAATAAAAGTATATTCTTCTTCTAGACCTATAATGACTGTTAATTATTAATTGTCACACGTAGATATTGGTATAAATTGTCTAGAAAGGTACCAAGTTTGACTCTGACACCAACCGAGTAATCTTATATCCTTATGATGAGGGTTTAGGTTGATTTAACCTCTTATTTTATTCAATGTGTTTTCTGTGTTTATACTTATTTCCTTTTTCCTCTCCGGCAGTGGCGGTTCCTAATAACAATTTCAGGGTTTTCTGAAATTTAAAGCTTCCCTATTTTTCATAAATTACGTCTAACCTACCTTCTTTCCTGTTCGCAAATGTTGTAATCACTTTTTATTAAAATTGTCTACTTCGGACATTAACATTTATTAACATGTATGAAGATGACTTTTAGAGATTTCCTGTCTTTTTATCTTCAAACTCAAGTGCTCTAGATCGGTGATCCCTATTTCCGTCAAAGTTTTATCGCCATCAAAAAGTAAGCAGCGAAAACAGTAAATCTCTTCACATTAATTAAATTAAAGACAATTTCAATAGTACACAGTTAATATTGGTCAGCGACACAAAAACAGAATCATACACACGCACCCTATTATTGTTTTTGAACTCGCCGTAAACTAGTCGCATAAAAATTCGATCCAAATTACAGATAATAACCAACACCGCGCTGGAAGTATCATGGCGTTGGACTGAATGCAGCGAACTCTCCACTTAAATCACGGCTTTGCTTTTAGGCGGACATGGACTACTGGGTGGGTGTTTCAAGGAGCTCGAAGAGCAAATTCGTGTCGCCCGAATAAATTTATAAATAACAACTCTGCGATAGCGTGAGCCGGTAGGCTTTTCCACTGCTCGACTTTACCTGCGTCGCTTGCAGTTTTATAATGAGAATCGCCAGTGCCAAGTATTCCATTTGCTCTTTGGAAATAGATAATATTTTAGTTAGATTACTATTTTTTGTTTTTTTTTTAGCTCTGTTTTTTTATGAGCTTATACATCAGCCGACACTGCTCTCTAGCTAATTTTTCCCTACTGCTCCCTTTTTTCTTTGTTCTCCTTTTAGTTTCTATACATTTCTCGACTCTTACGTCTTTCTATGAGTATTTTATATTCGTTTAATTGTCCTATCTTCAGTTTTGAAATAAGTTGCTTTATTATGGCATATTTATTTCTTACTTGTTAGATTTCTTTTTTCGTGTTACTAAAGATTTATTTCTATCGCATTTACTTACGATGTCTCTTCGGTAAAGGATTTAATCTTTTCTCTTCAAAAATAGATTAGAATCAAGTCTGCTATTTACAGTCATCGTGTGTAGTCTATTCGTGTAGCAATATTTTTTCTTTTAACAGTGGTTTTTCTTGTTATTCCTTAAAACATTTTCAACCAGCTCTAGAACTTTGACTGCAGCTAAATAAACCGATAAACACCAGCATTTCAGCATATTTCTTTTACGAAATAAAAGGAATTTACAGAACATTCATTTTTCTTTTACCTTTATTATTATACCAACGTGATATTAATAAAATTTTAAACATCAAAACTCACAGTTAAGGTTTCCTTTCCAAATTTCTACTATCTGCTAGGGTGTCGACATACGAGGATTGGGAACTCGGACACTATTACAAATAGAGGGATGATTAAATTAAGGCGGCAAATTACTTAATAAAACACCGTTGAAAGGTTTAAAAAATTCCGTTTGGTTCCGAAGATATTCGCAAAAAGCCGAAAGAAATCGAAATTTTGAATATTTGTTTCTAATTTTTTACGCTTTTAATTTCAAATTTATAGAAAAGTTGGTTGGACATTCTTGAGGCAACTTTTAAAGCTCTACAAAATAATACATACAGTCTTTCAGTCCAGCGTTTCGTATTTTATGTACCATCATCAAGTTTTTTTTTTAATACGGATATTTGTTGACTTTTTTTTAATGCTTCAGTCCCAGTAATGTATTGTCGATAATGGCTTTCCATAATAGTGACTTATCATAGCTAAACCTAATTTTAAAATAATTTCTATATATTCTAAATCCTGACCTGACTCTTAATTAATCACTTATGTATTTTCAAAGCTTTTTTTACAAATTAAATAACAACTTAATAGATTCGATACACTTATAACCAGTAATGCCGTAAATGTTCAAAAATATTTCCGTTCTCTCTAATACACAAGTCAACTTCTCTTTTAATTCTGGTAATAGCGCTTTCAATGGACCTTCTTACACTATGAAATGTATTTGGTATGCGCTGCTTCAACTCGATAACACTATCGTCTCATTCTTATAAATTAGTTTTATTTTTAAATGAATATTGATTAATAGGTAGTCGCCGAGTGCAACTGCAAATTTCAAAAATCTAAAATTAATTTCGAAAAGGGTGTTAAAACCAAACAATTTAATGATGAATGATTCTTTGAATATAATTAACCTAAAATTATATTTTTCTACTCCCACATGGAAATTTGCTGTTTCCTTTACACTTAAGTGGCGAGTAAAGTAGGCTATTCCGCGAGCGTAGCGAGCGTGAGGAACCACGAGTATCGAATTTTCATTCTAACCGAGTAGCAGACTATATTTTCTCCACGACCAAAAATACTATTCGCAATATTTATAATTTCAGGTGGAGTATTATCCAGTTCCATATCTGATTCATCCGATTTTTCACTCATATTTTGACTTGCACTAAAATTTGTCTGCTGACATTGACAGTTTCGAAATTCATGGCAACCTATGTCGTTTAGATCAATTACAGAATATTCATTTCGTATCTTGTTATGGAAGGAAAATACACGCAAAACGCATAAGAAGCAAGTGTTTCAGAATAAATATTCCAACTCAAGAGGGAGAATGTTTACATTCTATTATCAAAAAATGATTTTGAAATTATTGCATTCAGTAATGGTCATGGAGAAATACATTACTGGAACTAAAGCATTGAAAAAAGTCGCAAATATGGTGATTCGTATTTAAAACAAAACTTACTGTTGGTACATAAAAAACAAAATGTTGGACTCAAAAACTTTATGCATAATTTTGTAGAGCTTAAAAAGTTGCATTAAGAATGTCCAACCAGCCTTCTATATATTCGAAGTTAAAGACGTAAAAAATTAAAAACCAATATTCAAAATTTCGGTTTCTTGAGGATATCTCCGGAACCAAACGAAATCATCTAAATTTTTAAACAGTGTTTTTTAAACACCAAATTATGCAACTATACCCTAATCTAACCATCTCTCTAGCTGTTATAGTTTCCGAGATCCCAATGCTCGTATGTCGAGTTTGTAACACCCTGTATATAATCTAGTCCAAAAAGTGTAACTCAACAATGCAAGATAATTAATCTTAAGCTGTCCCCAAGACCATCTCATAAAGCCCAAAGTAGGTTAGACAATCATCACCGATTTTAGGCGTCGACGAAACTGACGACTGGCCACCACTTAGTCACTATATAGTGGCACCCCAACATAGACCACTTCAAGATGTAACGGCAGACAATAGAGGATTCACCGAACGGAGAAAGAAAACCGTACGATTTGACCATCAAGATGGCCGACAGGGGTCTCAAGGTTCCCAAGACTCTCACAGAGACTCAGGGATCGATACGTCTTCCACGTTTACCTCCAGCGAGGACTCCACTCGAGGAGATTTCCCCAAGGTGCTTAGAGCCACTTTAGGAGGCGAGAAGTAGACGCCCCGTAGATCGGATCTACATCAATTGGCCGAAAATCATTTGGCATAATATATCAAGTGGTCGAAAGTCAATTGGCTTTATAAAATTGATTTGATTAATAAAATGTAGAGTTTATTTGATTAACTAAATTGTTTCTTTTTTGTATAAATGTACATGTATTAGTGGAGTGTAGTTTACAAAAATGTTATTATTAGTTAATTGAAAAACTCATCCATAATTATCAAGTTCATACTGATGCTTAAATCTGTAAAACAGAAGATACTAAAATCTGTAAATCAGAAGACGCTTAAATCTGTAAATACGAAGATGCTTAAATCTGTAAAATAGAAGATGCTTAAATTCGTAAAACAGAAGATGCCTAAATCTGTAAAACAGAAGATGCCTAAATCTGTAAAACAAAAGACGCTTAAATCTGTAAATACGAAGATACTTAAATCTGTAAGATAGACGATGCTTAAATCTGTAAAATAGAAGATGATTAAATTCGTAAAACAGAAGTTGCCTAAATCTGTAAAACAAAAGATGCTTAAATCTGTAAATACGAAGATGCTTAAATCTGTAAGATAGACGATGCTTAAATCTGTAAAACAAAAGATGCTTAAATCTGTAAAACAGAAGATGCTTAAATCTGTAAAACAGAAGATGCTTCAATCTGTAAAACAAGAGATGCTAAAATCTCTAAAACAGAAGATGCTTAAATCTGTAAAACAGAAGATGCTTAAATCTGTAAAACAGAAGATGCTTAAATCTGTAAAACAGAAGATGCTTCAATCTGTAAAACAAGAGATGCTAAAATCTCTAAAACAGAAGATGCTTAAATCTGTAAAACAAAAGATGCCTAAGTCTGTAAACAGAAGATGCCTTAAATCCGTAAAATAGAAATAATAGATCATAAATCTTAAGCATTAATTTAAACATTTACTATTAGCACGGATTTTTAGCCAGTATTTACAATAATTTCCCATATACAATTATTGACCGATTGATATAATTTTGACCAGATGACTTTCGGCCAGTTAACATGATCCTTCGTAGATGACGCCCGGTTTCTAGAAAGTTAAGGGGGAGAGGGCTGATATTTTTTCTTCTTTGTAAAGAATTTTTTTTACTTTATTTTTGTTTTACTTATGATAAATGTTTTTAAGTCAAGTCATATCGGGCTCGATGGTGGTATAGACAATTAGTAAATATTATTAAAAACATATTTACAATAGAAACGTTCCCGATAAACTTTAGAAATAATTTTAATCTTCTAATTAAGGGACCGACGTTCATTGAAAAATAATAAATATAGCAAGTTAAAATTCAGAGTAATTCCTAAGTTGATACTTCATTTTTAACTGTATTAGTAAGAAAGTCTGACCTGAGAAAACCACTATTGAATAGTTTGGGAAGTACACTTTCAAGAAAAATTCAAAAAATTTTTAAAGGTGGAATTTTTCGATGGCGTCTCAGAATTTAGAAGTCATTCAAATAAAGGAAATTTTCAAAAAACTGTTCATAAACACTAAGACTTATATATTTTTACAAAAAGCGTCATATACTATCCTATATATAACGCAACATTCTGAATGACGCCGACGTAACAACTGTACCGTGTCGGAGCGTAATAATGCCAAATCAGCAGCCACACTTTGTCAATAATCCCCGTTAGTAGAAATATAGTATCCACCTGGTTTATTATTTTCATAATGTTCCATTCTCACCTTTTAAAAATTTAACAAAAAAGCAAAATACTCCCATTAAATAAACGCCACGCGACTAGTTGACAACTAACTAACCGGTACACTGCGTGATATATGAGATAAGAAATATTCATAAACAGACTTTATCAACGATGCATAGGATAAGGAGTTTTATAATTTTGTAAGATCCCTTATGTTTGGATTATTTAAAAAAAAGTTATTTAAAAATTTTACTTATTTTACTGACTTCTATACCCAAAAGTATCAACTTAGAAATCGCTCTGTATTTACAATTAATTCAGTGCCTCTTCATAGTCATTCATAAAGCACAAAAATTGTAACTTGAAACATTAAAATTAAGTACCATCTAGTTAATAGAGTTTAATGCATGCTCATAAACATTCAAACATCAATAACACAAGGAATTTTTCCGCTATTAAGCAAGAAAATTAGTAAAAACATATTTATAGGTACTTACTACAGGGTCCCTTTTATATATAGAAACGATCGATTATTTCTTAAAGTAAGATAGCTAGCGAGAAATGTAAATAGAAAAGTTTTAGGTTGGGTTGCAGAAATGTTTTTAACAATAATTAACCAGCAAGTTTGCCTGTGACATAAATGACAGGCATTATGTACTCACAATCGAAGTGGCCTAATTAGTAAATTAAAAATTAAGTAATCGGGTCATTGTGAGAATAATGTTACTGCCAATGTCATATATGTATGTCATCGTTAAAGATGCTGGTTAGTTAATTATTATTAAAAATATTTGTACAACCCGACATTAGGGTGTTTAAAAATGTATAAAACTGTAAAAAAATTAAGTGTACAGAATCAATAAAAAGTCATGGAATAACAAAGTGACTTTATTTTAATTATAAACTCTGTATATTATTGTTTCAATTTTTTAAAAACATTCTTAAAAAAATTGTTGAGCACACAACATACCCAAACTTAACCGTTTTCGAGTTATCATGTTTTAATTATCATTTGCTAATAAATCAGAAAAGGGAAAAAATAATAAGTTTTAGTAGACAACAATTTGGAATCCCATTTAATAAATGCTCAAAATGTTCATCGTTTACCTCCTGAGAGAAATACTGGAAATTTAATAAATTATTCTCTTTTTCCAAGTCTCGATAATTAGTGGCCTATTTTTGTAGACTACATTTTTTTATATGACCCCACAGGATAAAGTCAAGAGGGGTCATATCGGGCGACGTGGCTGGCAATGGCGGCTCGCGGTCTTAAAAAATGGTGAAGAGCTAGGTATAGTGCGGGTACTTAAACAAACATTGACTAAAAACGCGTGTAACAAAACGTCTCTCTTATCCTCATCTGTCCAATGACTGAATGGAGTTTCCAACAAACTTATCATTTTTAAAATACACATCTAAGTAGGTACATACATTACTGAATTACCTGAAAAATAAAAACAAAACTATTTAATCACACAATAAATCACGTAAAAACGATATCTATGTAACCGTAAGTTTCGCGAACCCTTAAAATACCTTAAGGTTAGGCGAACCAATACTAAAACAATGGTGCATACATACGCCTGATCTAATTTTAAATTGCCCTTCATCATAATGCAAATTATTACATACTGTCGCGTAACTGACGTCATGTAACTATAGCAACGGTAAATATCAAAGCCATGTTGGGTGTTGAGTCTTCACTTGCTTTTAGCTAACGGACACGGTCGCTATAATTATTGTCCATCGGAGTTAACCGTGACCCTATTATGCATAGGTACATTTGGATTATATTAATATTATTAATTCGAACATAATTAGGTTTTAAGAGCTAAAATGGTAGCTGTATTCGTACTTTAATAATTAATATTGTCGAAACACTTTCTTCCTTGTTTTATTTTTCTTTGGTGAAGAGCCCCTTCACCTACTTCACCTGACGAGCCGCCACTGGTGGCTGGCCATTTAATTACACCCTTTCGTCTAATCCATTTACCAGGAAGTATTTCCTTACGACATGCCCGCACCACATGCCCGCACCACCCTTCCAAAATGTGGAAAAGCCCCGTGTTAAAACTATATTTGCTCAGACGGCAAATTGGGATTATTACAGTTCGAGAATAATCGTGTAAACTCGGGAACCACACTATCTTGCAAAAGTAATAAATGTTGATCATAGTTCAAATTCCATTGTATAAAATAAGGTCATATGTCGTGTCCGCCTATACACCAAACATTGGTTTTTCGTGGTCGTTGGATGTGAACTTGTAACATCCAATTATTTTGGTCCGACCAATACCTATAGTTGTATCGATTTACAGGCCCGTTTAAGCAAAATGTAGATTCATGTGTTATAATTTAAAGCTCTCTGTTAGGTCGATTTTTTTGGGTATGTGGTGTGCTAAACAATTTTTATTTGAATTTTGTAAATAATTTAAGAGTGGAGTAATAAAGAAGGTATTTAAGATAAATTAACTTCCATGACTTTTTTGGTGATCGTATATACTTAGTTTTTTTGTAGTATAATAGATTTTTAAAGCCTTAAAACATTTCTGTTTAACCTCTTTCGCTATCCATTTTACTTTAAGAAATAATCGGCCAATTCCATACTGAAAAGCTACCCTATACATGGAATTACGTTTGTATATTATTTGCCACTTTTAGGCACATCAATGAATCACATTTGTTGTACATTTTTGATTTATTCCAAAAATAGTTTAGAACAAGTTTATTGACTTTTATTTAAATAATTTTTTGGCTGTAAAAAGAAAAATAGAGTTTATATTAAGTGGTATTTTAAAAATGATTTTTAATATTATATAATAAAAAAAAGCCACACATGGAAAGCATGACATGGACAAAAATTATTTTTGTCAACAGTTTTAAAGTACTTTTATTTTAATGAGCATTAAATTGCTTGCTGCATATGTTTTTACTATTGGAGCACATGCATGGCTTGGCATTTAAGCATCTTTTTAAATGTGTTATTTTTTATGATGGTAAGTAAATTTTTGGCCAACTTAGAGCTAGGAACAATCTTACACAATACACTGTTTACCAGTAGACAACAATCGTAGATATTGGCGTTTTAAAATGCTATTAAAGGTACGAGGAGAACTCAGAAAAACTTCAAAAAAATGTAATAGTCTACCTGGAAAGGTCTGAAATATTTTATTGTTCATATTTTAACCCAGCAACTTTGTAAAAAATAAATTTCTTTATAGAGGGTGTGTCAGTAAGGTGTCTGTCTTAGATAGCACCTAAACTATCAAAGATAGGGAAAAAAGTTTAATAAAAAAGTTAAAGGGTTTTTTAGGATACATAATCTAAAAATATTTTCTAATCTACAGGGTGGTCCTAAGAAGTGGTACTGAATAATAAAAAAGAAAATTAAATGGGACACCCAATATAATTTTCTAGAATATGATTCAATGAAACAAGGACTTTGCAGCCCTATTAAAATTTTTGAAGTGAAATGCAACGTTGGCAAGTAATTAATTTTTTTCCGAAATTTTACTAATTTTAAGGGTATCGGGAAACTAAACTTTAAACAGTAATAAAGCACAAAATGTTAGCGAAATAATTTTGCAATGACAGCTGTGACAAAGAAAATTATTTATTTTTTGTTCCAAAGCAATCTTGACTAAATACTTTAATTAGAACTTTCCTTTTTTACCCTTATTTAAGAGAAATCCTAAAATATTTAAAAAACTATGATATTTGAATATATGACATGTTTAATAAAAAAGTAAGGTTTCGAAAGATAAATTCTTTTGCCTAAAAAAATTAGGGGGTCCCATTTAAAAAAAATTGAAATAAAGCATTAAAAAAACTATCGAGTTGTCCAACTTGTAATGAACGCTCTGTATAAGAGATTTAAAAAACATTATTATAAATCAATATATCGTACCTTAAAGTACTTACAACGTAAATTATATTTGACTAGGGTTAATCCACAGGTCGCTATAATTTTTTAACGATGCCCTTAAAATTACTAAAATTTCGGAAAACAATTAATTACTTGGCAACGTTGCATTTCACTTCAAAAATTTTAATAGGGCTGCAAGTCCTTATTCCATTGAATCATATTTTAGAAAATTATACTGGGTGTCCCATTTAATTTTCTTTTTTATTATTTAGTACCACTTTTTAGGACCACCCTGTATATTAGAAAATATTTTTAGATTATGTATCCTAAAAAACCCCTTAATTTTTGTATTACACTTTTTTCCCTATCTTTGATGGTTTAGGTGCAATCTAAGACAGACACCTTACTGACACACCCTGTATATCATAAGTTCAACTATTTGCTGTTATATTTTTCTTTCTAGGCTAAACAATCCGATTTCATGCTGCATGGCAATGAGTTAGCACTATAATTCATAAAAAATATGTACCAATATTTATAAAAAAAAGCACCCTCATATTTCTTGGTAAACCTTTTATATCTTCCAGCAGGATGCTGCGAACTTTGAGTGTACCAACTATTTTACTGTTTACGCACAATTATTCTAGTATGAATCTGTCAAGAGTTTAATTTATTTTAATATTTAAATTAATACCGAATATTTTTGCATATTATAGTAAATACTATAATTAAATATTTAGATGCCTTACAAAGTTCAAAAGAAAGTTAAGAAGAAGGTAAAAGAAATAAAGTTCGGTTCTGTCTCTTTAGCCAACCTCTTAACACAATATATACCCGACTTCATCAGGGTGCCATAAACAAAAGTAACTTGAACCACCATATGGGGAAATATTAGGTAACTTTTGCTGGTGTCCCAAAAATTATTGAAACTAGAAGTGATGTAATGTATCGAATAGTAAATATAGATAAATCGTTTTGTCTGAAATTGAAGATAGTATTTATGGGGCACTTATTCTTAAAAAAAAAGGATATAGTTACGTTACTTTCTCAAAAGAATAATTATGAATGATTGTTACTAGCTCTTTAGGAAAATTTACTATAATTAAATGGCCATGGAAATGTGCAGTGATACGTTAAAAAGTTTTTGCTTGCCTGTAATGATGCATTTAACCCTGTATATTTATATTGAGTAATATATAAACGACATTTACTGTTATATGAAAACGTACAAGTATTAGAATAAGAAATATGACAAATGAATCAAGAAATTCGCCTCTTATTTTAATTTATGTACTCTTTTTTATGAATACACAACAACAACAAGCAAAAAACAACGAGGAAATGTTAAAACATGTTTTATCTATTAAATGGAATATCTCTTTGCCCTAAAGAAAATGTGAGCTCTTATATGCTGATTTTAAAAAGTATCCGTAGATAATGTAAGCTGCATTTAAACGAACAAAGTAAACACAAAATAGAACTAAATTTTCTTTTTTTATTCAAATAATCTATTATTTTGCAACTTGGATGTTTACCAAAATTGTTGGCACTTGAGTATGTATATAATTTATAGTCAATGACAAAAGAACCCTAGAGAGATCGACGATGCATTTGAGTTGTAAACAAAGGATTGGCCTCATAATGTAAGCCACGTTACAACCCTTTGTGTTATATTTTGTTATTTTTCTAGAGAATACTAAAAAAAGATTTTGACCAATGCATTACCACCCCCCCACCCCCCATCCCCCATATCTACACTTGACGTTTTTCTAACTTTCGATACTGCTTCTGTAAATCTGTTTTTAAAGAAATTTTGGTTGGATTTGCCCAAACCTCACAAAGAAATTTCGCAATAGGTCATCACTGAAGTCTCACTCTCGATTCAATCCAAGCTCTGACTTATGCACAAGTCAAGTTGCACGACTTTTTAAAGTTGTTGACCTATAGTTTTATATTTCCTTCAATCAAAAGCGATTTATAAAAAAAAGGCCGCCCCCCTTCCACATTCTCATGGTACTTCCCAATCAAAGGTGACTTCTAGAAAAAATGGTAATCTACACGTGTAACCCTTCTCATCGATACCTACCTGTACCCTGGAGTGAAAGGGTTTAGACCTGAAGACACCGTTTCAACCTGGAGCCTCCAAGCCAAACCTGGAGAATTGGCAACCCTAGTAATGCGATAATTAGTTTATTTTATTATTTAAATTTTTTTGCGAAATCTTATTATACTTCGCCATAGAATTTTTTAAAACATATCTAATATTTTTTTTTAATAGAAAATTATATACAAAGTATGTTTACTCTTATATAAATTAACGTTTTCGTATTTTGTAAGCTTCCTTAAGAAAAAATTAAATTTTTCATAACGTGAATCCCATTTATTTCACTATCAAAACCTTTTATAAAGATATATTTTTTTTTCGTATTTTTTACTTTTTGGTCTATGTGTCCTATTCTAAACCATATCCACGGACATACTATACAGGGTGTCCCATAACTTATGGGCCGTAGAATAACTGGAGATACTAACCATTAAACTAAGCCGATTAAGTCATTTTTTTTTTGATAATTAAAATATTAATTTAATGATGTACTATGTTTTTTTATGCTTTGGGATGTTTAAAGGGAAATATCTCGAAAAGCGTTAAAGATATTAAGATCAATCAAGTACACCTTTTTGACTTAGAAAATGCCCTTCTTTAAGAAACAATATAGAAAAACACTTAATGTCACAGGTAAGAAAAAAATCATAGATTTATGAAGCTCAGTGTATGCAACTAGCGCCCTCTAGTTTGAAACTTAAAAATTTCTACAAATTCCTATTTATTGCTCATGAAAACATAATATTGCCAACTTTCAATTCGATTCATTAAACCGTTTAAAAATTATGGCTTATTTTCGAGAATAAACTTTTACTTTCAACACCCTGTATCTCTAGAACGAGTAACAATCCGAAAAAACTTATATGACTTAATCGGCTTAGTTTGATGTCTAGTATCTCCAGTTACTCTACGGTCCATAAGTTATGAGACACCCTGTATAAAAATTACTAAAAATAATATACGGGATTTAACTTCTCCTCAGGAACTTTTTTAAATTTCTGAATCGAGCATAACAGGAGAATAATGATTTATTTCGTTTACATAAGAAAAATACCATTATACAGCCTATACAAAAGTGACTGACAAACTACATTTAGCCAAATAAAACGACAATTTCTACCAGCAAATCCTATTCTTAAAAGCAAGTTGAAGTTACTTTTCTTTTTAGATTCAATAAATTATTTGGCAACTTGGATATCTACCAAGAGCGTTGGCAGTTACAACTGCAACTGCCGATGGAAATGGCAGTGTTTTGTTTAAATTTCAAATTTATCGTTGCGGTTTCAAGATGTATGTTCTTGCGATTTGTCCGCTGAAAGAAAGTGTTTATTTTCGTTGTTGAGAAATTTAGTTACAATCTCTTGGGTTTTGTTTTGACTTAAACAGTTATATTAGGAATTTTTTGTTATTTATAGTAAATTATTAGACAAATGTCTTCATTAATAAGGAAATACATATTACTATGCTTTTTTATACAGAGATGAGGTATATATTTTTTTTTAAATTTAAGGTCATCAGTAGGTAAAGTCCGTAAAATTACTGACTGGATGCACGTCGAGTCATGTCGTTGATTAAATTGTATATTTTTTCAATTCTGTCATGATTTAAATATGCTTCAAAATGAGCAATTTTTCTTTTGCTGAATAATGAGACGTATTTTTAAAATATTAAACTATTTTTCACTTTCAAATCACTTTTAATACTTAAAATTAAAGTTTTTCGAAATGACAAAGGTTGTCAAAATTAATTTGATGTCAATTGACAGGACATTTGAACTAATTAGGGAATCCAAACAACGTGATTCAATATGGCGGTTGGATGGCAAAAAGTACTGAGTCACCCGTCCAATGCCCCTAGCAATATTATTTTTATGGCGACGAGTACCAATTATTACAAAGCAGTATTTGCCATCCAGCCGCCATTTTGACACATCGTTAGATTGCCTAATAACAGGAGTACCCTATTGTTTGTTTTGATTATGTATTTGTGGGTTGTGACGTGCATCCAGCCAGTAATTGAACGAACGATATATTACAGTCCGAAATGAGAAATATTGTTAAACCTTTCAATTCAGAACATATTTAAATAAAAATAAATGTATTTATCATGATTCGGTTATTTAAAAAATACTCTTTACATATTAATAGATAAACATGCTTAACAATAACACAAAAGTATTTTTTTTAATACATTATAGACAAGAATTCTAGGCGGTAGGGGGCCCCACACAAGCCTTTACTATGGCCAGGCTATAAAAACCCTTCTCGTTCAGGTATACCGAAGCATGCATTGATAAATAAGTCTGATCTCTGATCTAAACTGTAGAAACTGTCTGCGCAGTAAGATATATTGGAGGGGGGAGGGGGGGGGGGGGTCATTAGAAATTAATCATAGCCTTTTTAAAATTAAGTTGCATTTTTTGTCATTGTTTAAAAAATATTGATATTGGCAACCGTGTATTTGCTTGCTAGTATATTATGTTGCATCCATACCGCTTTTGATAATTAATACCAGTGTAATTTAAAAAACATTTCCATAACAAACATTTTTCATAGCATCCACACCACTGGCAAGTATCTTCAGATGGAACACGAATGATTGGTCACATGATATTAAGAAGGGGAAATTCTGAGGCCACTGGTTCGAGCGCCGCAATTTTAGGATTAAAAGTAGTCGGGGGCAAACTATTAGAAAACGGTACCAAGGGGGCTGTTATAGAAAAAGTTAAAAAGGGCAGTATAGCTGACGTCGATGGTCAGCTTAGACCTGGTAAGTTATTATTTATTTGGACTTGCATTGTCTTTATTTGTTTTTAAATCACAACGGTTCTCCAGTTATATAGTATGGTAACTATTTATAGTAGCTGAAGCATAACTGGGATGAGTGCAGTTATGAATTTAATTCGTGCGTGGTATTATTCCAACGAGGGGTTACTAGAACAATCTGGGTTCTGGTGTATGGCAGCAGCTTCCTTGTACTTCTCCTTCTTCCAGTATGGCTCTATATGCAGGATTTTCGCTTCTGTCCCCACGATATGGTGGCCGTGCGTCCACTCATGGTCATCTGCACCTGATTCTTCGGTTTCTCCTTTGAGCGTATTGTTTTTGTGTTATTCGATTCTTATTTCACATGGTCTTAGTGTCTCACCAATATAAGATTGACCCCATTCGCAGAGGATCTGGTAGACACAGTTTTTCCTATCTTTTTGGCTTGATGATTTCTTCGTCCGATGGCTTCTTAAAGTGTCTCTCGAGCTGAATACTGTTGTATCGTTGACCCAGGCTTCTTATTCTCTAGGATGCTCCTTTGATATTCGAAATATTGAGTGTTGATTGTGTGTCCTTTTGCTTTGTGTGAACTGTGCCATACTTATTTAGTATTCACCTGAAGACGACTGGAGATACTTTTAATTTGAAACGTTGTGATTTAAAAACAAATGAAGCCAATGCAAGTACAAAACTCTTCTGTCATTCAATAAGCATCATTATTATTTATATTATTGCTATTGTTAGTTGCAAAGGCCGCCGCGGCACTACATTTCGTATATGAATAATTCCAGATAAACTAGGCTTATATGAACTCATTTGTTCATTTCGGTCACTATAAGGAATAGATCATTTAAACTATTTCAGCATTCAACCAGACCATAGCTCGGATAGACGGAAAATAGCGTTTTAAAGTCTTGGTTTGGTACTTAAAGGCATCTTTAACTGGTCAGGAAATGAATTTTGTTGCAAATTATCTGACAAACAAGTGGACTTTTTTATTCTCACAACTGTAATTAATAAAAAAGATAAATTCAAGGCTCATAAAGTATTGCAAATTTTACCTAATATGGGTAGATATTCAAAAATTAAAGCAGTTAAAAAAATTTGATTTGTTACATGTAAAAAATTTAGAATTATTTTTGGTTTTAATATTCAAAATGGTATGTTACCTTTACATTTGAACTAGTTTACTGTTCTGAATTGTTAAAATAATTGTTTAACGCGAGACAAAAATAATTTTATTTTTAATAATTTTTCAAAGAACTTTTAAATCAGTATTTTATAACGGACTTATAGAAATTAATAAATTAAATATGTCAATTAACACAAAAGGCTTAAAGTAATTTTAGAATAATTAAAAAAAATATTATTAACGCAACAGAATAAATAAGGATGTTTCAAAAGGTCATTTAAAATTTTAATAAAAACTACGTAACTTTTTTATATTTTTCGAAGGCAAAGTTGCAAGAAGGCATTAGATCTACAATTTTAAATTATACAGGATTATTCAAATAGTCAGGGTATCTCAAACATCATTTTTATTTTAATAAAACACCCTATATATTTGTTTGCTAATTGTAAAAAATATGGCAATTTCAGATCTTAGAGAAAAATGATTTTCATATATCTTAGTTTTTAAATCTATATCAAAAAGTTATAACTATCGGTTAAACCATAAAACCATATTATTGGTTTAACATATTAAACCGGAAGTTGGCATCTTTGGATAGAGAATATCAAACTAAGATAGGGAGATAAAACCATTTTTCTCTAAGATGCACCGTTCCAATGCTACAGTTTGTCTAAATGTGAAAAAAAAACATATTTTAAACGTTAATATCTCAAAAACAATTGATTTTAGACATATGAACTTTTAGAAAAAAATTTCGTAAAATTTTATTGGAAATTAAAATATAATATAATATATAGGGTGTTTCATTTAAAATGTATATTGAATATGTCCTGCCTATTTGGGACACTCACATAACACTAAAATAATTTTAAATTATAGATTCAATGCCTACTTACCACTCTGTTTTTGGAAAAATATTAGAAAGTTAAGTGGTTTAGATGCTATAAAATTTTGCGGGCACTCTGTATTTTTTTTTAAATGTATCTTGTAGCCATGTGCTAAATAAATCTTACTACTACTAGTATACAGGATGTCCCACCGGGAACCGAATCGATCTATATATAGAAAACTATACATAGGAAAATTTGACAGTATGCTGATGGGGGCGACCGCGCTAAAATATTTTCATAATGGTGGTACTCCGGTTATACCGAAAGTAAGTGTCAACTTGCTTATTTGAAATAGAACACCCTATATATTATTACATTTTTGCATTCTACACAAGATTCTAGGCAGATTTTGTATACCATGTCCTATACCTATGTCTAAACGTTTTTGACATATTTGAATTTTAAAAAAAAGATGTTTGCAAGCCTTAGAATAATTATCAATTTTTTCTATAAAGAAGCCTTATTTATTTAATTTAAGTGGGATTCCTTGTTATAAAAGACCTGCTTTAATAGATTTTTTATAATATTTTGATAACTATTAATACAGGGTCTTTAGAAAATAATATTAAAAATGAAATTGAAATAACTGCAAAAGTCCAAATTTTCAAATGGAAACACCCAAATTTTATAATTATTTCTTATTTAGCATTAAAAATAAGGGTAAGTTTGTGTAAGGTTGCATATCCCAAAAATTTTTAGTTTTCGAAATATTGCCAATTTAGTATTTTTATAAGGCGATTTTGCTGCAGATTTTAAGTTCAGTTACTCTTAGTTGGCTATAACGGCTTTGAAAAACAATCAAATGCTAAGAAAATCTATGAAGCTGTCACTAACCATTTGTACATTATTAATAATCATGCCTGGGCGTTTAAATTATACAAACGAAGATTATTTAAACTTATTTATTATTTATGGAGAATGTGATAAAGTTATATCAAGAACATGTGACACATTTGCCATTCGATATCCGCAAAAACAGAAGCCATCACAGCAGATTTTAATCTGCAGCAAAATCGCCTTATAAAAATACTATATTCATACATATTCAATATTTCGAAAATTAAAAATTTTTGGGATATGCAACCTTACACAAACTTACCCTTATTTTTAATGCTAAATAAGAAATAATTATAAAATTTGGGTATTTCCGTTTGAAAATCTAGACTTTTTGCCGTTTTTTCAATTTCATTTTTAATCTTATTTTTTAAAGACCCTGTATTACTAGGTATCAAAATATTATAAAAAATCTACTAAAGCAGGTCCTTTATAACAAGAAATCCCACTTAAATGAAATAAATAAGGCTTTTTATAGAAAAAATTGATAAGTATTCTAACGCTTGCAAACGTCATTTTGGACATAAAAATTCAAATATGTCAAAAACGTTTAGACATCGGTATAGGACATGGTATACAAAATCTGCTTAGAATCTTACGTAGAATGCAAAAATGTAATATTATATAGGATGTTCTATTTAAAATAAGCAAGTTGACACTTACTTCCGGTATAACCGGAAGTGCCACCATTATGAAAATATTTTAGCCCGGTCGCCCTCATCAGCATCAGCATACTGACAAATTTTCAAAATTTTCCTATGTATAGTTTTCTATATATAGATCGATTCGTTTCCCGGTGGGACACCCTGTATAATAATATATTAATAGAACTTTTTACATGAACACAAATTAGAGCTTTTAGAAAAGAAACTTTTTAAAATACTACAGATTTTTTGCAAAAATTATGCAATTACCAATTACAAGAGGTAAGTAATCAAAAATGTGTTCGCAACTTTGTTATCTTAAAAGTATATGATAAATAATCTCAACCTAAATAGATTTTTCATGTTAAAACCTTGTCCCATTAATAATACAATGTATGAAGGGTGAAATAAATTGGTTGAAATAAATTTATGTGTATTTAATATGTAATAAATGTATTATTTGATTTAGTTCGTACACAATTATTGTGAGCAAAGTGAAGGTTTTTATTTTTATATTTTCCTAGTTTTTTAACAAATAGTATTTTAATAATAAAATTAGGAACTTTTACCGCTATAGTGGTAGGTATTCCTTAAACCCAGTTAATAGTCTGTTTTAATAGCTAAAATATAATGAGCAAACTTTACAAACCAGGACTTCTTGACAATAATAATTTTATAATGTATGGTTTACATCTGATGTGTAAATTAAGAAAAAAGTGTACAATTCTTAGTACGATATACACTATTTTATTAACTGTTAATATTGTCACTACTTAGAGGTCGCTGGGGACTATAGAACTTAACAATGCCGCATCTCAACAGATAATATACAGTGCCCGCAGAAAAGTCTGCACCATATGGAAAAAAAATTATTCGTGAAGTTTAAAAAAATAATTTTTTTGTTTGGTTTTGCATTAGAAAGCAAAAAATAGTCTAAAATATTTGACACATCCCAATAACTTTAATCTGTAAATTTCATTTAAATTTTCAAACGTCGAAAAATAGCATCATTTGTCCAAAAATTAAAAAAATGTTGTAGGAAACAGTTATTGGCATTTACATGAACATTCTAAATCCAAAGTTTAATGCAAATTTTTTTGCCCAATACAAACAATATATGATTTTTATTGCATATTTCTTCCGAATTTTTAATAAAAGCAGAAGACATTATGTTAAACTAAAATAATTTTTATTTTTTACTTTATTTTTACCATTTTTAAACATTTATCCATTATTTTATATTGTAGACACCCTAAAATTGTTAATTACTTTCCAAACCTAATTGTAAAATTATTAAAGTTTAAGAATAAGCCTAAAATTGTTATTGTTTTTCAAGCCTACTTGTG
This sequence comes from Polydrusus cervinus, assembly GCA_935413205.1. Classification (NCBI taxonomy): domain Eukaryota; kingdom Metazoa; phylum Arthropoda; class Insecta; order Coleoptera; family Curculionidae; genus Polydrusus; species Polydrusus cervinus. The sequence continues at coordinate 90,342,819 of OW284511.1, forward strand.
AAATTATTAAAGTTTAAAAATAAACAACATTTTATGAAGTTAGAAGGAATTTAAGAAATATAAATTATGTTTTAATATTTTATTTTTTTATTGTTGTTTTCTTTGACGGTTTGCAAATATGCAAACCTACGGTGACACCGTAATTGATATATATCGTTGCATTTAATAAATTATTAAATGTTATTATTTTTGATATTCGAAAGCCAGTGCAGTTTGTTAAAACCTCAGTTTTCTTGTGGCACAAAATATTAGAAATTACCCATTTTTTTAATTATAATTTTAGGAGATGAAGTAATAGAATGGAACGGTAGATTACTCCAAGGCAAATCGTATCAAGAAGTTGCAGATATTATTGCGGAAAGTAAGCAAGAGGCAAACGTTGAATTAATAGTAAGCAGGCCTATGGGTAGCAGGAGAATTGCTCAAGCTACATGGAGGCAGTTTGCTGCCCAAAGAGGTATGCAAAAGGACAACAGTATTTAGTTAAATTAAAATTTATATTTCTTAATATAAATATCGAAAATATCTAAAAATTAGGTATTGTAAACGATAGTTTTAGAGAAAGAATACACCAAAATGTTTTGCTCGACCTACTGGAGGTTTCTCTTTTGGTTAACGTACATAGATATAAAAGAGGCATACCGTAGCCGTAGTCCGTCGGTCTTTTAAATATTTTCGGGCAAGAAATACAATACAGCAGAAAAAAATTATTTTCCCGGATGAAAATTGAATTTTTGTAATAACATTAAGCCCAATTTTATAAAGTCCTCTTAGATCTTAGTTTATACCAAAGAATAATTCTAAAATCGTAGTAATGTGAGAAATGGTCGATTTATAATGTGGGATTGACAGAAAAGTTCAATTTAAGAGTAATCGACCTGATCATAACTTATGTAATGTTACATTATATTAGGTTATGATCAGATAAATCACTTTTAAGTCGAACTTTGCTGTCAATTTTACATTGTAAAATAATCCCCTGTTGACATTTCTTCGATTTAAACTGAACTTCGGTTTAAATCATAGATGTTCTTTTGCCCAATTTTATAAAGTCGATATAAACCAAGGTCCAGTTTAAATCGAATAAATGTCAAAATTTTCCGTTTATAATGTGGGATTGACAGCAGAATTTGAGTTAAAAGTGATTTACCTGGTTACAACCTAATATAATGTAACATGACATAAGAAGTTATAACCAGGTTCACTCTAAAAAATTAGTTGATCGCGATTTTTTCTTGCTAGATAGTTTCCTAAACGAATTTTAGCTATTACTTAGTCGGTTCAAACAAAATTCTTTAGTTTTGGAAACTAAATATTATTCTTAACTGTATTATAGTATTGGCAACCAATAATATTGGACATCGTACGCGTCACATTGCCAAGCAAAGCCACAGATGAGTCGCCCAAGAACGGCGCAAACGTCTGATCAACAACTATGATATTAACGGGCGACTCATCTGTGGCTTTGCTTGGCAATGTGACGCGTACGATGTCCAATATTATAATTGGTCCTCCAGACTCCATAGCCCGTTGATGTCGGTGATTTATTCGACACCTGGGAGGATGACAGTTTGTTTTACTGAATCCTGAGTTCTGGTTAAGGCGATATTAGCCTTATTCTCTTCGATCAAATTGGTAACCAAGTCAGTGTATTGCAATCTACAGATTAGATCACCTAGTTCCCAAAACAAGTTTAAATATTAATCCTAACCAAACCCACTAGAACTACCAAGAGATGGTGCCAAAGGTTATTTACAATCCTAGGAGGTTAATAATATTGTAATTTTTAGTATCAAGACTATCGTTTGGAAGCAGTGTTGCCGATCTGTTTTAATCGTAACCCTACCCTGTACGGACAAGAATGAATGAGTTCGAAACCGGTCTGCAGGTGATTGCATCCTACAAATAGTAAAGTCTTCATTACTTGGTGATGCAAACTGATTTGTATTTTGACACAAAATATGACCTGATATTAGAAGAAACTTTCAGGTGGTTCGAAAATGATTTTTTGTACAACTGTCAAAAAAAGTTGACATTTTTTCATCGCTATCGATACGTAAACCTTTTGTTTTTTTAACAGTGAAAAAAAGACTTTTTTTCACGGTGAAAAAAGACTTTTTTTAACTGGAAAAATGATTTACAAAAAAAACGATAAAACATTACTTTTTAAAAAATGTATTGAATTTTTTTGTACAAATTTACTAATTAATTACCAACTACCAAAAAATCTCATTTGTTACAATAATAATTGATGGTGAAGTTCAAACAATTGCTTCCAATATTAATTCCCGAAGCTGGTCCACCTTGCTGCTGATCAGAAACGCTAGATATTCCTTGAAAAGTTGAGTCCACAATTGTATCAGTTATATTGATTTGTTTGGAAGTAGAGGAACAATTTAATTTATCAGAAATATCAATTTTATTACTCAAACTATCTTCTATATATCCTTCTGCTATGGCGGCAGATTTCCAACCACCGTGGCGTTTTATAGATGTCATTTTATCCCCTGCATTGGCTAAGAGAGTTGCAGAACTCCTCCTAAAACAGTGACCTGTGTAGCTCTTATGCAATTCTTTTCCCAGCCATTTTGCAATCAAGCTAGGAATTTCCCCTATTTTATTTATTCCCACATGTTGGTCAACACATTTTCCTCTTGAATATTTTAAAAATAATCTCTTTTTGTGTGTATGGGACGGCCTTAGTGCTCTATACTTGCGATATATCTCAATATAATCAGAATTTGAAACGGTAAACATTCTTGGGCAATAGGTCTTTGTATCCGGTATTTTAACAATCAATATAGACCCGGTATCTTCAATGTCATCAATAGTTACCTTCAATAATTCTTCACGGCGACAATAACCGCTGATTCCCAAAATTAACGCAACCTACAATTAAAAAAATATTGAAATTACTGAAATAATACAAAATTTTGATCATCTGTACCTTATAAAGTAAATTTGTTTCATCATCAGCTTCTTGAATGAATTTATTAATATCGTCTCTCGATAAAACTTTAGATTTCTTCCCTCGGTATCCGACGTTTTTGTTCTTAATAAAAGGCACCAATTTTGAAAACTTCTTTATATCAATATTTTCTTTAACATTCAATGTACTCTTCAACATTGAGTAGACACTCCATAAAGTAGAAGGTTTTACAGTTTTTGATTTCTCCTCAAAATAGCATATAAGTACCTTTTCAGACACTTTTTGTATATTTTTCTTGCCGCACCATTCACGGAATTGGTTATAATTTTTCTCGTATATAAATCTTGATTTCGCCGGTAACATGTTAGCTATAGCCGAATTTGCTATATCAGCTATATCTGAAGGAATCTCGCTATCACTATCGTAATCTACATCCATTTTAAGTACTTATACTATTTATTTAAAAAATTGCAATAAATATGAACAGCTATCAACGTATGACAACAAAACAAGCAACGTGCCAACAAACTATTTCTATAGTAACGACAGGGCTGTTAACTTGATTATGTGAAATTATATGGTAAAATTTTTTTATAATATACAATTTAACCGATTAATTCAAACTTTCAGTTGTACAAAAAATGTTGTTTGTATTTCGTTTGTGAAATTCGTGTTAACATTCGAGAGAATTTTTCGCCTCGACCTGCGGTCTCGGCAAAAAATTGACACTCTCATATGCCATTAAAAAAACACTCACTTCACGCACTTAATACAAAAATAACTATTTTATGCATTTTCCAAAAGTTATTACTGGCAACCACCATGATTTTTAATCTAAAAAGCAGTTAGTTTTGTAATGACAAAAGGGATTAGTAACCAATGGGGGAATAGGCCTAGCAATAAAATGTAGTATCTGTTACTAAGCTTCATCTTGAGAATATTTTAACAACTTTTTTTAATCAACGAAACTAAGATTATGGTATAATAATCCAATTTTTAGAGTGTTGATTAGTCTTAAATTAAACTTTGCTGTCAATTCCATATTATAAATCGACTATTTTTGACATTTCTACGATTTTAGAATTATTATTTGGTTTAAGCCTAGGTTTAAACTTGAAGGGGGAGGGGGGGAGAAAAAAGCGACATAGGAAAAAGTTCAGGAACCATTACTCTAAACTGAAATAGTTATTTTCCTAACAAGTGCGCAAAGTGATACTTTTCCGCACGCAAGTACAGTTGGACGAACGACGCGAAGCGGAGTTCGGATAAGTTCTTGCGTGCGGAAAAGCACTTTGCGCACTTGTTAGGAACAACATTTTTCCTACGAGCTTCATATCAGATAACAACAAAAATAAAAATATGATAATTTATTTAATAATTTTTAATTCGACTTTAAAGAAAGAACTATAATATACTTACAACTAAAAATTACATAACAAAAAAAAATAATAGAAAATTAAAAAATTACATAACAATAAAAAATACAGTTTTTTTCGTTTTAAGCTGAAATACAAATATCGCACAAACATTGCACACAAAAATGCGTGCGCAAAGTACTACTTTGCGCACGCTCGTAGGAAAAATGTATTTCTACTACTTCCTTATACATTGTATCGATATTATTATTAAAACTACATTACCGATCATAAGAAGAAAGAAACATATATCTTCCAATTTTTCGAACACTGGATATGCTGTTTCTTCAAAATTTTCATGGTTTGGTGAATTGTTTCATTTTAAATGTTTTTCCTTTAACCTCAGTGTGTACTTGGTATAAAAGAGACTATCGAAAATTCATTTATAAAAAGGTTGCCGACATCAAACAGCTTAGCCGGCATCTACCTGGTTACCTGACCCAACAAGTTAAATGATGATGATACTTTTACAGACTTAATTTTACAGATTCTTTACATTGTTATAACAATTTATAAATAAATATTATGCTGGTTTAAAAGTATCAATAATACAAAATAGTCATAATTTATTATAAAATAATTAAAAATTCACATAATTTAAATTGCTACATTAAGAATTTGATTTTTAGGTACGTCCCAGGATAAGTATAAAATAAATATTAAATAAACTATGTTTCACTTTTATACACACTAAATAACCGATTTTTAAAGTTGAGCATAACTTAAATAATTTTAAAAAAATTGAAGTTTTGAGTCAAATTTAAAAATTGGTATTAGAGCTTATATGGACGCGCAAGCATACTGCCAATAAAGTAAATACCTCCTGAATATGCATAACAATTTTTCAATTTCAATAAGTTTATTTTTTCAAATTTTTGGCTGAACTCTATTTTTTAAAGATAAGTTTGCAAATAAGTTTCGTAGTTACAAGCTTATTATTATATCCGTTCCACGATTGGGATACCCAAAAATTTAGTAATATTATATTTTATGGGTAAGATAAAGCTTTTTAACGACATTTAATAGAATTTAATATATTTTCCTATTGCCAAATTTTTAGCTCTAGGAAGTCCAAGGTCATAAAACTTTTTTTGTAATTAAAAATTTCAGGAACTGTTATATAGACACTGCCTCCATTAAGTATGAAATAGTTAAAAAAACTACATGATTTTCAAAAGCCCATATTTTCATCAAAATTCAATCAATCCGTTCCATTTTTAGTGTATTGGCTAGTCTCTTGGACCACTACGTACAATGTGTGTGACTTCACTTCATGTCTCTTTATACAAAGTAATGGCTGAAATATCAAGCTGTGTATAATCTGCTGAATTTAAAATTGATGTTTCTAAAATACGAAGCTATGAAAATTGAATTTTATTATTGTGATGGTTACAACTTTATGTTAGGTACTTACTGTACCCATTAAAGCACAGTGCTATTCATGTCTATGTAAAAAAATGTAGATTCCAAAAATTGTTATACAGTACAGTACCCAACATAAAGCTGTAAGCATAGCTGTAAGCAACACAATAATTAAATTCAATTTTCATAGCTTCGTATTTTAGAAATATCAATTTAAAATCAACAGATTTTACACAGCTTGATATTTTAGCCATCATTATGTATAAAAAAGATATAAAGTGATGTTACATACAATGTACTTAGTGGTCTAAGAGATAGCCCATCCAATAAACTGGAAATGGAACGGATTGATTATATTTTGATTAAAATATGGGCTTTTGAAATTCAAGTACTTTTTTAACTATTCCACAATTAATGGACTTTTAACGTGGTTAAAAACGTATTAGGGTTTATTGTTCATTTCTGGCTTTTACAAGAAGTATTGTAAAAAACAACTTCCTATATTTTTGTATTAACGTCGTAGTTTTTAAGAAATTAGAGTTTACTTGAAAAACGATATTCTCATTTTCATCATCCTGTATCTGTTTCAAAATTATACGAAAAAAGTATGTTTATTTTTGATACATGTTTCGTCTGAAACTGGTGTCTTTAGACCGAAACAAGTGTAAATGGAGAATTTTTTTACTTATTTGGGTTTGAAGGTGCAAGTTTATGACGAAACATGTAACAGGAATGACCAGACAGAAAAAAAAAATTATTTGAAGACGGGCCATATTTCTTTTTTTTAATACAGATAAATTTGGTATCAATGGAAACTAAAGGTTACAACATTGTGGATTTTTAATTTAGGGCTTTTATAGGAAGAAAGTAATTTTCAACTATAACCCGTTAATACTAGCATTGGGCCTCTTTTATGCAGGGGTTATTTGTCGCCTGTGTCGCCGCGATAGAAAAAAAAAACATTTATTATTTATGCAAGCTTATTTTGTATTTAGAAAACGCCGTGTTTTTCAACGCCGCGCGACAGGCGACAAAAAACGCTTACATAAAATTTGTAGCTATATTGCGGAATCCGACAACCACTTACAGAGAAACATACTTCAAGAATGCGTGTGAAACTACAGTAAATCGTATGTAAAAAAAACTAGTGACTCTGTGAGCGAAAACTAAATTATATTACACGCGTTGATAAACTCTTAAAAAATAAAGCATCGCCAAGAATTTGAAAAATCCAGCCGAAAATATGTTACCCTTCAATCAGAGTCTTGTTAATTATGCTTGCTTGTCTATTACAGGCCCTTATGCGAGCACAAAACACACCGCTGAATATCACTTACTGCTAAAACATAGTATATTTTTACACACATATTACGTAAAAGTTACACATGTTTTTGTTGTCTTTTAACGCTGTCCCCTGTCATTCTAGGTATTCCTTGTAGATATATGTGTAGATTTAGATAAACTAAATGGGAGCAACAACTGTGTGTTTCGGTCTCGTACACAATTTTTTACATGTATATTTTTATGTAATTGTTTAAATGTTTATTGAATATTACTTATGTATATGACATTTATACCAAACATTTATAAGGATTATTTATGATTATTCGCGACACTACTACCTACGTATAATAACACTATGATAAAATAGTATTAAGCTCACAATCACAAGGAATATGAATGCATGTCACATGCACACTGATAGTTGTCACTATTTTACAAAATAATATAGTGTTGGCTATAAAAGTGATTCAACATTTGCATACTATACTAACCAATTTTTTGGATTTTCAATCAAACTAGATGTTCTTGTGAACCCCTTAGCAAAATTTTTGTATTCAATTTTTAATTCACGCGAAATCCAACAAATAACTTCAAGTATGCTCTGTTTCAAATGAACTTTACTGTAGGCTGGGGGTTTGCCAGGAAAAGAATTGTGAATATTTTTAATAATATTTACAATAAAAAATTAATTTAGACGACACATTTTTAAAATGTGTTTCTCGCTTATCCGGAAAAAATATCAAAAGTCATATAGTGGTTTATATTCCATTTTGTATACCCTTTTCTGGAAGTTAATACAATAGTATAAGCGTTTGAACTTGATAGAAAAGTTAGGTTATTTTTAATCAGAGGGTAAAATTCACTGAAAAATGAAAGGATGGAATCTTTATTCACGAATTAATTTCAGTTCAACCCTGTATAAAAATATATTAATAAACTTTTAAATACAAAAAATATAACAACAATTTTATTGGAGCACACCGTAAGTACTTATTTAAAAAAGCAATGTTAAGAAAAGGTAATATATAAATTATTAAGAGACATCGTTAACAAACTAACAATTTATTGAAGATATGGGTAACCCCAAAAAATTAAATTTAGTATACCGATCCAACCCAACAATCAAGGTTTGTTTATTGTATTTAATAGTTTTATTGTATCAAATTTAAACTTTTTATTTAATACGAGGTAAAACACTATCATACTACAGATGCAACCAACCACCAAACCCCTCAGATAAATTGAATGTCATTGTCTTATTTATAAAACATAATGATTAAAATGTTTAACAAATTTTTCTTAATAAAAACCGCGGTTTTGCCTCAGGTCAACCTAATGTGTCGTGGCCGGAATCAGAAATTTATGAAAGACCACATGTTTTGGTGACGTCACCAGGCAGTCCTGATCGACAAGAAGCAGCGCCCTCTTTACAAGGTCCAACGAGTGTTGGTGGTCGAGTCCAGGTAATTACAAACTATAGCTAAAACCTCTACGAATAAAGTAGTAACATTTTTTTGTAGAGAGAACAATAATTTTTAGGCAGCCGTTTCGTCATTTTTTAATAACTACTTATTAGTCTGTTAAACAGCGAATATTATAAAATAGTAGAATTTAGTGCCCGTTAAAATATATAAACAAAAGAAGCTTAGCGGCAAGCGGACAGAGTAGTGCGTCTATCTTTTGCATTAAAGTACACAGGGACTCCAAAGGTAATGGAATCCCTGAGGCACAGGTAGACAATGACAGGCTGTATCGTTCTTGTTAGAACTCATCAGAAAGTCATAACCCGTAAACGACCCTTAAATAAATCAAGCACGGAACAGCCACTTCACCAGTATAGGAAACATTTTTCGCTTCAGATCTAGATCTGAATCCACAAAGCTTGGAGATGTATTATGGAGAAGCGAAAAATGTTTCCTATACTGGTGAAGTGGCCGTTCCGCGCTTGATTTATTTAGATTTATTTATATTTCTACGTTTTCACGTTAGATGGCTATATCTTTTGCATTGAGTTGATTCCTTATGATGGCGTTACTGGGTTTTCATCCCGTTTTTATTTCTTAAAAACGCCTTGAAAGAACAGGGTCGCTGTTCTGGGGGGTCGCTTACGGGCAGGGCCCGCTCTAGGGGGCGGCAACCTGGGCCCCTGCCCAGGGCGGCAAGTTGGAAGAGCGGCATGAAAAATCCAAAAAAACACCATAAATCCCCGTTTTGCCTACCTACGTTCCTAGGTATATATGAAGTTTGAACCATTCCAATTCCCAGTTAACAAATTTAATTTCCTTTGTTTTGCCGTGTCGTCTTATTTTTAAAACAGTGACAATTTCGACGGATCCCTTTTCTTTTTACTATTATAATAATATCAAGCAATTCCGCGATAAAGCAAGCCGAACAACGCCGGCACCGGTATTTTGTTTGGTCATGGCGGCGTCGCAGCAAAGGACAAGCCGGCGAGCGGCGAGGAATAGATAGACAATTTGCTGTTGTAGTAGGTATAAAACGAAGGGATGAAAAAAGCGGCAATTTCTTGTTTTGCCCAGGGCGGCGTTATTGCTAGAGCGGGCCCTGCTTACGGGTTATGACTTTCTGATGAGTTCTAACAAGAACGAAACAGCCTGTCATTGTCTAACGGTGCCCCAGGGATTCCATTACCTTTGGAGTCCCTGTGTACTTTAATGCAAAAGATAGACGCACTACTCTGTCCGCTTGCCGCTAAGCTTCTTTTGTTTAGCGAATATTATATTCACAGCGGATTAAATAAAGAAATATAGTTATTGATTAGCTTAACCGCGTATTAAAAAGACAAAATTTAATCAGAGACTGGCATGGCCGACTATGTATTTGTGCGAAATAACCTTATGTTTTACAAGAACTGGCATCTGACAGCGGCCATCTTTTAGAAAAGGTGATTTTGCGCAAATTCGCATTATCGCAACAGTATACATTCCTCTTATAAAATATGATGATTTACAGAATCTCTTTTAGAAAATCGTATCACTTAAAAAAATTGAGATTGATGGTTCGAAAAAAAAACAAATAGTTTAGTGCATGTAACTTTATAAAGAAATTATTAGTTTGAATAATAATAGTCCCGATTTTGTCACAGAATATTAACTTAACACAAAAAAAAACAAAAACTAAAAAACCAGAAATTAATAAATTTATTTTTTCTTGTAATAATAAATACACTATTTCTTTTTTCAGGTACGACTTGGTTTCGATCCTACCACGCTACAGCTTCTGGTCACCATAGTTTGTGCCACTGGTCTAGCACCACGTACTGGTCAACATCCTAGAAATCCTTACTGCAAGCTATTTCTGTTACCCGATCGATCAGAAAAAAGCAAGAGGCGAACTAGAACGTTAGCAAGTAAGTTTTACAAAATAATTTAGTTATTTTATAAATTTTACCAAACCAATATGTTTGAAATAATAAAGGTTGGTCATATGACATTATATTGAGTCACTGCCACATTCCGGTTGATCGTATTTTTAAGAGTTGTGGTAAGAAATTTTTTAATAAGATAAGAAATGTTTGTTGAGAAATGAGTTTAAAGTTAAAATTCGTTCTCAAAAAATAAATTAAGATATAAGCAAAAACAAAACAGTAAGATTCGTAGTTAAGATGTACAATAATTCCATCTCCACCCTAAAAATACAAGGGCATCTTGGAATATAAGTTTTAGTTCTTGAAATAACGCGCTGGGTGCGCAATGGTGTTTTTATATTTTAATTAGCCAAGGTAGGTAAATACGGTTTTCACTATCCATTATTACTTTTTTGTAAAATGAGAGAACTAGGTAAAAACCGATGTTGAATAGCCTTCTTAGCTGTTCATGTAAAAGGTATCATTAAAAATATTTAAGTTTATTCTACTTCTAAGTTATCTTTTAATTTACGGAAAATTTAAAAAGAGTGTTTATTACATGTAATCCTATGGCGTAGCTGGTTTATTCAAGGTGCTTCCATTTCCCAACTTTAAACCAAAATTACATTACATTATACCTCTGTAATTTTATTTCAATTTTCGAAAACTATATAGGCATTATATTTCCAATAAATTCCAATTAAATTTCGTGTAATTACTATTTTCAATGGGTTAATAAAAACAGCTTTTCAAGACGCTTTGCATAATCCGCTTGTATCTTCTGTAGATTGGGTTAGCATATTTATTATTTTAGTTGTAAATAAAAACGTGGAAAACCCATAACAGTTTTCAAAACTGAAAAGATAACTAAATACTAATTTTTTTGAAGGTTGGAGACAATGATGTTTCTTGAATGATAGAATAGTTTTGGACTTGCATTGTCTTTAATTTGTTTTACATCACAACGTTTCAACTGGTAAGTATCTCCAGTCGTCTTCAGGTGAATACTGAAGTATTCACCGACTTCACTAATTTTTTTATATCGCAGTGTAGCCAAAAATTAAGATATATAAAAAAAATCTGTATGTATAATCTTATATTGCTCTAAAAAGTAGCCATTAATATATCCTTTTAAATGAAACAAATAATTGGATTTAAAGAAATATTCACGAGAGAAATCGTTTTTCGACATTTGACATCCAGATATATGACCTCGGCCGGCTGATTAGGACTTTCAAAATTTCCCCAGATTTTGACAGAGACGTATTCAGCCAATTATTGATTCATAAACGTATAATATTCTCTTTTAGACTATAACTAACAATTAATTATGGATCATAACTATTGTTTGCCTAGTACCGCAGCTGATGCCCTTGCTAAGGAGGTATTTTTAAACAGTTTCAATTTATGATAGGAATAAATAATTTTATTCCTATCATATAATTATTAACCACTGTGAGTATGGACTACTTCTTGAATCTTAGTTTCAATTTAGTTTTACAATAATTTCTTGCATTTAGTCATATAACGCATTTGAACCTACTTTTTAGAAAGTGCCTACTTGTCGTAGGGGTATAGGCTCTCCAATTTGAAACTAAGGGTCGCGGTATCGAACCCCGCTTCGGACAAAACTCTTTTTATTTTGTTTTTTGTTCCTTTTCAGTAATTATTTATTTTTTTAAAATCGATTTCAACTAAAAAAAAAGATAGAAAATTATTACACTTAAATCTTAAAAAATAAAAAAATATTTCGCAATTATTATGAATGTCCCACTTATAATGAAAACAAGCTTATATTTTCGGTATTTCTGAATTGATTATTTTGAATTTTAATGTGGTTTCGTGTGATCTTAGGAAGCATTTTTTTATTGCTAAAAATTGTAGTTAACTCTTTGACGTACGGATTTATAGGGGTTGTAAAATAATAATTCACCTTTAGCGATTATTAGTTCTCATTTTCGTACAAGTTTCGGTATTCAACAAATTCTGAAGTGCCTATCTTATTATTGTGATCTGTTAAACTGTTTTTTAAAATTAACCTTTCAACCTCTTTCTTGTCAATAAATTGTGTTTCTTTGAGGGTGCTAGATTAGCACCATAAAATATCCCCCGAACTACGCCTATGTCAATATTAGATATATTATATAACAACAAATTAGTTAATAATTTTTATATAAATAAAGCAAATAAACATTTCCATTGTATGTTTTACTCAAATAGCTTACACGACTTTTTCTATTTACCACTGTGTCGACCGGCAAGCATATCTACTATCTCTGTTATAATAACCTGTTTCCATACGAGGAAAGAACATAAGGGATATAGGCGAATAAAAGAAGTTTTCATTTCCTAATCTGTTGTATGTAATATAACACGCGATGGACGCTTTTCCATATTTAAAATTTTTAAGCACCTTTAATACCAGCGTGAAAGGCGCCATCGTTTCCTGGCTTGTCTAATTGAAAATTGAATACAAACATTCACAAGAACTTCTAGTTTGGCGGATGGTACCTTATTTTTTTCAAAAAGTTTCAATTATATAGGTTCAAACGTAGTGTCATCTGCCATGCAATTTTTTATTTTCCAATAAAGTTACAAACGATGCCCCGATATTATCTTCAAAATCTCCACCGATGGCGCGCCGCTCAATTCCCGTAAAATTAGTTTTGATACAAATTTTATATAAAAAAAAAACATTTTATTGCCATGGTGGAAATGCACTATTTCTTCGTGATGACTCATCGACCACTGTTTGCCGTTATGAAATAGTATTGATATAATAAATCGTTGGTCATATAATGTTATGTTGTTACACTTTCAAATATCGGTGATTCATATCTTCTAAAATTGTTTTGTTGAAAATAATTTTTTTTAACATATTGTGAATACAAGAGATACAAGTTGAAGTTAAACACGATAGAAATTTGAATCTAAAACACTAATTATTGAGTTTAAACAACATAAAAACACGCATACACAAAGTATGGTGCTACATAAATTATTTTGAAGAAAAAAAATCCGAAATTAAACCTGCTGTCGCAAAAACACACCCAGACAAAATTTTTAAACACATTTCGTAAAGTTGCTATATAATCACTTTACCAACACCAAAAGATAATTTTTTTTAGATCTAATTTATATGGATATGAGAAAAAGAAGGGACATAATTTGGCACACGAGCCAGTCGAAAAAGTAACTTCGTGTGTGATTTATTTTCTGAACATTTTATCTCCGACGCGACGGCAGAGGCCAAGGCATAACATAGAAACTATATTTTGCGTCCTGACTATCACAATTTTGCTTGTTGCCGACTTGTCTTAATAATACCGCAATAGGGATAATCTAGAAATGAATTAGTGTAAAAAACTATTATAATTTCAAGCATGTTGAAGAGGTGGGGGACAATACAAGTTGTATTTTTGTAAAAAATTGGAAAAGTGATTTCATATCATTTTTATGGTTATTGAGGACAGGGCAACCAATTTTGATCAACAATAGTATATTACATAACAAGTGATGAAAGTGATACTTTTCAAACGAGGAGATATTTAGCACGAGGCGTCAGCCGAGAACAAGCCTTTGATTTGTGAAAAAAATATTTCAACACTAGTGTTGAAAAAAAATATCAACACTAGTGTTGAAATTAGCATACTTAGGATTATGTTCCACTTAATATCTGGTTTCATACTTTGTCAATAGGCTTTTACTTTATTTGTAGTTTAACTTTTTTATTTTTTCATATTTTAAATATCATAGAGAGAACTATCCAATCCAGGATAGTTAGATAGATAGATTAATCAGAATAAACAATTTTAACTTTAATCAAGGAAAGATGCATTAATCATAAATTTAAAAATTCCACCCAACAAGGAAGATTTCAAATTCAAAATAATTTTATAAATTATTTAATGTTTTTATAAAAAAAAGTCAAATACTCCTGATGGGATTTGAATCTGTAAGTTAGAGCTCTATTCTCTACGCTATCGCTACCGATAAAGATTTGTTGTTTAATACATGACACTTTCTTCTGGTAATAGATTTTCCAGGATATTATTAATATTTTTTATAATTTCAGATGGCGCATTTTCACACTCTAATTCTGAATCACTCGACAAATACATGATAAATAAGTTAAACACTTTACAATTATTGCTTTCTAAAATGTGTTATTTTTAATAAATAGGGGTTGTCTGTCAAATTGGCACCATATGTTTAAATTAAATAGTGTGCCTTGATATTTCAACACTATTGTTAAAATATTTTTTTTCAACACGCGTGTGATATACGACGCTTTCTAGCCAAATTACCCGTGCTTTTTTCTCAATTTCATAGGTGGTCGTAGGAAAATGTAATTTACAGCCAGAAACACTGGAAATGTTTCCTATAACTATGTACAACGGCTACACTCTATATGAATGCGATGAATCACTGAGTCATTTTGGACTTATAAATAAAATGTATAAATTCTCCAAAAATAAAATTAATATAGGATGAGTGTAGTAAAAATAGGCGCAGGTAACAAACAACTACATTTAATTTATCCCAACGTTTTTGTTTTAATAATTAAAACTTTTTTAAGGGCCAATGGTCAAGCTTTTTAAGACCAAAATTTTTCATCTTCCTAATTTTGTAAAAGAATATTTTCGGACAAACATCATACACATCATCGGACCCGCGTCGATTCCAACACTTTCCAGCTGGCAACCTCGCATGGCTTGCACCATAGCAGTTAAATTTGTGACTATTATGCATTAGATGATAATAAATAACATAGAAACGGGATAGTGGAGGGGGTATGCAGGCAGAGACAGAAGCAATCGGTTGTATATGATGTAGATTTTTAATATTCAGCGATGTGTGAACTGCGTGTAACGTATTAAGTGTGACCTACAAATTTTGTGATTATGGAGCAAGGTGTTGTGAAACTAAAGGTACTTTTTTTATAAACATTGACGGCGATATCTTTTCAATTTCATTATTTTGGCTGGTATTTCATTTAGTACGCATTTTCATTGATACAACTTTTAGGTTATATCGACCATTACAGCGAAAAATTGATTTTTTTAAATTACAACAGTTCATTCAAATTTTACAAAGTATACCATTTACTACCATGTCAGTGACTGCATTCCATCATTGCAAAGAGAAGAAACATGGTCCGATTAAAAAAAAACATAATCTTAATGATTCATATGCTACGAAAACGTAATATACAATTTCTTGATAATTTTATTTACAAAAAAAAAGCTCTCATCTTTTTAGTTTGATCATTGCTTGTTTACCTAAACTTCTCTGGATGATAGTAGTAATAATATTGCTTAGCCCCTTCTATCCATAGTTTAAGAGCCTTCCATACCAGCGTGAAACCCAGCTTCGTTTCCTGGCTTGTATAATAAAAAAATGTTACTAAGTGGCTCACAAGAACTTTTAGTTTGGCGGACTATTATATATAAATTATTTCTCTTAAAAAAAAAAAATTATTTTAAAGTTTCAATTATATACGGATAGAGTTTGGAATGGGAAAAACTTTTTTATTAGTAGGTATAGAAGAAAAAGTAATTCTTTATAAAAACGTCTGCTACTACTGAAACTACAATTTCGAATATCAGATTTGCGACTACTATACAGGGTTCGTAAGAAACAAAAATTTTTGTTTTTTGAATTCCGTTTAAAATAAATTTACGTAAAAAAAACAGCTATTGTTGCTTTCTTACTTAAAATATGATTTTATATCTGGCCGAATAACGATATTGTTGTATGAAAACTATTTTTCCTTGTCTACTTTTGAAGTATTTTTATTAATACATATCATATTTATTTAATTTATTCAATCATAAATTATAAACATTTTAAATGTTTTTTCTGTCCAACCCTGTATAGTTATCGCAAATCTGATATTCGAAATTGTAGTTTCAGAATAAGCAAAATTGATTTAATAAATCAAGGAATTGAAAAAGGAAATCCACAAAACTTACGAACCCTGTATAGTAATCGCAAATCTGATATTCGAAATTGTAGTTTAACACAAACAGACTTTTTTTATATCAGGGTGTTACAAATTCGACATACCAGCATTGGAATCTCGGAAACCATACGAGTTAGAGAAACTATTAAATGGGGGCAAAGTTGTGCAATTCAGTGCTGATTATAATGCCGCTTTAAACATTTTCAAATTCCGAATACTTCCGATTTTATTCGAAAATAACCGAAATTTTCCAAAATCGTTTTTATTTTTTCCTGAGCTCATTTGACTAGCTATTTAAAAATAAATGACACTTTGTCATTGTCACTTTTTTTCCTCTACAAATTGACGTTACTAAACTAAAGATCCGCCGTTTCGTCTCCGAGCGGCCATCACCAACTTTACTTTTTTAAATACGGACCTGGATTTTTGTAACCGATTTTTAAACCCTCCTACTCTCAAAATGTAATAGTGATATTACTTTCTCATAATGATGAGTTGTCCTTGTCAGTCCGGTCCTGGCAACGAATTACAATATTAATTAAAAACTTTATTTCATTTAAAATATTTATACCTTTATACCTAAGTAATATAATTTATTTTATAAGAATTTTCGAATAATTCTAAATTTACTAATTAAATCCTAATTTTCGAAAGGTTCAAAGAGAAAATTTTTTTTTTATGATAAAACACCTGCACTGTAGGAAAAATCCTTTAAGGCGCTCTGGGAGCGGTGCGTGTGCGAAGAAAGCGATTAACGTTGGTCTTGAAACGTTGAAGATTGTATTCATTGGAAAACACGACCTTTTTGCCGTTTTGCGCAATACAAGGATCGATTTTTCTTCCAATTTTGGCGACAGTCCTTTCAACCGATCTTCTCCTTATCCTACCAAATGCAACCTGTATGTAAATACCTAATATGAACTTAAGACAAACTTCTTCATGAAACTTATTTGTAAAAGTTTTAAATAAAATAAAGTTTTTAATTAACATTGTAATTCGTTGCCAGGACTGGATTGACAAGAAGTGTAAAAAGTATGAATTTAAAAAAATAAGCAAGGATAATTCATCATTATGAGAAAATAATATCGCCATTACATTTTGAGGGTAGGAGCGTTTAAAAATCGTTTTAAAAAAATCCAGGTCCGTATTTAAAAAAGTAAAGTTGGTGATGGCCGCTCGGAGACGAAACGGCGGATCTTTAGTTTAGTAACGTCATTTTGTAGAGAAAAAAGTGACAATGACAAAGTGTCATTTATTTTTAAATAGCTAGTCAAATGAGCTCAGGAAAAAAATAAAAACGATTTTGGAAAATTTCGGTTTTTTTCGAATTAAATCGGAAGTATTCGAAATTTGAAAACTTTTAAAGCGGCATTATAATCAGCATCGAATTGCACGACTTTGCCCCCATATCTATGCCCCGATATTATCCTAAAAATCTCCATTGACGCCGCGCCACTTAATTCTCGTGAAATTAGTTTTTATAATATTTTGTATGTAAAAAAGACATTTTATTGCCATCGCCAGACACATTTACAATATTACCATTTATTAAATACTTAATTCTACTGTATAATGTAGGGGAAAGTCGCCGGGATTGGACCACTTTTAGGTTTTTAATTAGTTACGGGCGAGAAGAAAGGGATTTGCCAAAAGTAAATTATTATATTGCATTAGTGTTTATTTAGCACCTTTATAGTTTAAGTAAATAATCTTAGAAAGTAACGATTTAAGAAAAAAATATGTTTTTCTAAACCCTTGCAAGTGGTCCATTTGTGGAAACGGGTTGCCTTGATTGGACGATCTGAATCCTCGAATAGACCAGCTACTTAAACCACAGTAAATACCAACAATTTAATTAAAAAATATTATATTTAACATTATGATTTTAAGCCGAATGCATAACACAGAATACAGAACTTAAGAAATCTATTCATATCCATCTAATTTCAAACAATATGGACAAAAATAAAATTTTCTGAGGGGGCTTACATTGCCACAGACAGCGTGAACCCACTTGGCGCATTCTTGACATTGAATCATATCTGCACTTAAATTTTTCTTACACAAAATTCCATACCAATTTTCTTCCATTTTTTTGTTAATGGTACCGTGAGTGCTTATTCCAACTGAGGTAGATGGCATATCAATATTGGTACTTCCCAAGGATAGCTTTCTTTTCCCCTTTGTACCTTATTTTTGATGGTTTTTAGTTTCCAATTCCTTTTTATAAGGACCATCGGTTAACACGCAAGCTCTTTGAGCCCATTTTAAAATCCTTTTTCGTTTTCTGGTTTTTGGTTGTGGCATTCTAAAAAAAAAAAAAAAAATTATGGTGTTTCCTCGATTGGACCGGTCCAATTGTGGAATTAAAAGACGGCCCAATCAAAGAAACAAGTGCTTTTTCTAACCTTAATTTTAAAATGATCGCAAATAGTATAAAAAACATATTTAAACTTACGTTAAAATATACCTATAACATCATTCTACTAATAAATATTGATATATTTAAAATGTACTTACTTTAAACTTTAATATCTTCTTCGCTAAGGTGTGATGAAACGATAACAAAAGTACGTAAACAGAGTATTTACCGAAAGGTATCTAACCGTACACTAAAAGAACGAAACCATTGATAGTTAGACATTACCGATGACAACTGAGGCACCTATTACGGTTTTGCCCAACCAGCGACCTAATTGCTAACTGTAATCGGTGTAGTCCAATCGAGGAGCAGGTTCAATCCCGGCGACTTTCCCCTAAGATATTTTTATCCTAACAACAATTTGACAAAAGCTTGCGATAGCTTTTTAAATAGATATATATTTTTCAAACTTATAGAAACCTTTATTTATTAAACATCAACTCATTATTCATAAAAAAAATCTATTTTTTCCAGGTACAACTGAACCCATGTGGAACCAAACCTTCGTATACTCAGGGCTTAGAAGAACAGATCTTAGATTACGTGCGTTAGAAATTACAGTTTGGGACTACGTACGATATGGAGCAAACGATTTTTTAGGAGAAGCTATAGTGGAATTGTGGCCTTTGGATGAACAGCCGACATGGAGGACACTGGGTCCTCATGAGGAGGTACGTTTAAAGGAAATGATAATGCTATTGTATGGGAAAAGTGTCTCAGTCAGTACGACCGTAACCAATGTGGTTAGTAAGTAGCTGACATCCCTTGATGAAGAACCATATGGTTTATCGGTATAAGATTTATTTCATCTCCGTTATCATTAGCCACCTTCGTTATCAACTGTTAACGGTGGTAGTATAACGAGGGTAAAAAAATGACATTAGCTTAAAATTTAGCTTTACAATTTTTTTTCTAGGAAAAAACTTCGTATGTGTATAAAAAATGTTTGGATTTACTCCCCTGGTTACGGAATTACGATTTATTTGGGTAAAAATTAAAACAATTTACCATTCAATTTTAACTTGTTTATCGTTAATTATGCTTTTATGTTAGAAATGTGTCCCTTTAACTTCCAAACACTTTGTCACTCTTTTTCTGAATGAATATCGTACACGCTGTAATATTTCAGGTGACACTAACAAGCAGGCAACGCGCATTCGGTCATTTATATCATCTAAAGTTGCAGTCGCCATCATTTCATTTTTATAAACCCCCAAAAAAGTCAAGAAGGTATAATCCGAGGAAATTAAATAATAAATTTTTTAAAATTTTATAATTTTATAACCTAATAAATCATAATTCCGTAAGCAGGGAAGCAAATCAAAACATTTTTTGCAGACGTACGTAGTTCTTCATTAGAGAAAAAGTTGTAATTTTATTTAAAATTCCAAAATTACCCCCCATTTCTCAAAATAGGGGAAGGGGGTAGATGTCAAAAATATATTTAAATGTGTCCCCCTATCTCCCTATTACCTCGCTAAAATTTCAAAAAAATATTTTAAATCGCCTTGTAACACTTTAAGAAACTCACATCATATTAATTAAAAATCAAAACTGCACTATATTTATTTTCTAAATAAGCTCTAATACGACGTTGTTTGTTTTTATTTACTAAATCTCTGAATATTATGTAGATACATTGTTTTCTCCAATATTTAGCACGTGTTTCAACTATTCCAGTTAAACCTTGACCTGTAGACAGGATCGTAGATGTGTAAAAACGGGTGAACTGTAAACGTGTCGAATATGCACGTGTGTACATCTTCTATGTTTTTTTTTGATGTTTACATCGTTCTACGTTTTACATTTCACAAAAAGTTTTATTATTTAGTTGAATGCGTACAAGGGAAATATTTTTATGAGCTCCTTTGAAAAGTATTTGAAGGTTGTATTTATTTCTATACTTTTCAAGAATTTCTTTAAATGGCTTTAAAATATAAAACCTCTGCATTTTTAAAAATATAAGGTAATTGTAGAAATTTTTTTTATCTGTTTGTATTTTCTGGAGAAAATAATATGAATAATTTGAAATTTAGAATTGCTCAATTTAATATACGCTCAATTTTTACAGGTTTTTATGACTTTAAGTCAGTTATTGGTGATTTCGACTTTGATCTTATTTTTCTTACCGAGACATGGCTATCTGATGATGATGACATTACTGCTTTTATTATTCCAGGTTATCGCATGATTCGAAAAGACAGGCTGGAAAGAGGTGGAGGGGTAGGGGTATATGTAAAAAATAACTTAGTCCCGGAAGTAGTAAATTTTGAGTTTAATGTCACAAATTTTCTTGAGTTTTTAGTTATTAAAATTAAAATCAAAAATAAATATTATGCATTCTGCGTTTTTTACCGGCCCCCAAACACTAATTTTAACAGTGTTATTAATGATTTTGACAACATTTTCTCAGCTCTCTACCCAACTGTAGATGAAATAGTTTGTGTTGGTGATTTTAATATAAACCTGTTTAAAGTAGACAATCCCCTAACCTCGCTGTTTGAAAATTATAATTTTGTTCAAATTATTAACCAACCTACTAGAGTTTCAAGGACGTCAAGCACCCTTCTAGATCCTATTTTTATCACCAATGACACATTGGTGGGTGATTTTGGAACGGTGGCAATGTCTGATGTTTCTGATCATTTTCTTGTTCATTGTTGTTTGAATATCGAAAAAGCACATATTGAACCAAAAGTTATTCAGTATAGAAATTTTAATAATTTTAATTTTAACTCGTTTCTTATTGATCTTCATGCACTTCAATGGAATGATATTTTGTACGAGCGCAATATAGATAATAAAATTAATTTGTTTAATAATCTTATATTTTCCCTTTTTGACAAGCATGCCCCCTACAAGGAGTCTAGAATCACTAAACCTAGAGCACCATGGCTTACTCCTAACCTAAAGGTTTTCATGAAAAATAGGGATCGAGCGCTACAGAAATTTAAGAGAACTCGGACCGTTTATGATTGGGAAGAGTATAAGCGCTTACGAAACTTTGCTGTTTCTATGATTAGAAGAGAAAAAAGACAGTATCTTGATTCTATTTGTGCAGAAAATAATTCTAGAAAAACGTGGAACTCTTTAAAGGCTTTTAATGTAAGCTCGAGCAAGGATTGTAATATTCCTGATAATTTATCTGATGCTAATGATATAAGCACATTTTTTGGTAGGTATTTGCAAACAGCTTCAGATTGCAGCCCTAAAGTGAATTTTTATAATAATAATAATTTTAATAATGACCTATCTTTCTCATTTAGAATGGCTGAAATTCAAGATATTCACAAAATAATTCACTCAATCACTTCCAATGCTTCTGGTGTAGATGGTATGTCTTTAAAGATGTTAAAATGTTGTAGTCCTCATGTAGATAAGTATGTCACACATATTATCAACTGTTGTCTAGAGGCTAACTATTTTCCAGATCAGTGGAAAATTTCTATTGGTAAACCATTACCCAAAACTAATAATCCTGTAAGTTTTAATGATCTTCGGATTATAAGTATATTGCCACTACTTTCAAAAATCTTTGAAAAAGTATTGTATGGTCAACTATTTCAATACTGTGTCATCAATAAAATAATTCCGGATAGCCAATGCGGCTTTAGAAAAGACTTTAGTACCTCCGTCGCCCTTGTTAAGATCACAGATGATATAATGGCAGCAATTGATAAAAAATTAAACACCGCACTAGTTCTTCTAGATTTTTCTAAAGCCTTCGACACCCTTAATCATTCTCTCTTGTTGGCAAAGTTAAAGTATTATGGCTTTGAAGAATCATCCTTACATCTTATCAAATCATATTTTAACAACAGGTTTCAAAAAATTTTCCATAATAACACTTATTCAGAACAAATTGAAATTCTGTCTGGTGTGCCTCAAGGATCCATTCTTGGACCTCTTCTCTTTATCATCTATACTTCAGATATTTTAAAATCTCTAAAGCACTGTAAGGTTCAGGCATATGCAGACGACACGCAAATTTTCCTTCATTTTGACTGTCAAGATTATATAAACGCCTCAAATTTGCTTAACGATGAGTTAAATATGTTAAATCAACTTTCTTTAGACCACAATTTAAAATTAAATCCATTAAAGTCATCCTTGATGCTCTTTGGAAATAAGAATAACGTTGATTTTTTGAGTCATAATATCAATATACGTGTTGATGGTGTTATGCTTCCCGTGGTTAAAACAGCCAAAAATCTGGGTATAATTTTGGATACTGAATTAAGGTTTAGAGAGTATGTCAAAAAACTAATTCAACGGTCATATATGTCATTAAGAGTATTATACAACAACCGTCATATCCTTAATTTGAAATTGCGCAAAATGCTCTGTGAGAGTCTTGTTTTGTCAAGTTTTAACTACTGCGATTTCATTTATGGGCCGTGCCTTGATTTGGCTGATAGGAATAGGATACAAAAAGTGCAGAATACATGCTCACGCCTTATTTTTGGACTGCGAAAGTATGATCACATTTCTTACACTTTCAAAAATCTCAACTGGCTAGTTATGAGCAACCGTAGAACTTTACATTTAGGAAACTTCTTGATCAAAATTCTTAAAAATCCAGCTCTGCCTCGTTCCCTCAAGAGTAAATTTGTATTTCGTGAAAATATACATTCGCGCCAGATAAGGTTTCCTAATAGAATGACGGTGCCTCACCATCAGAGTGCCATGTTTCAGAGATCATTTACATATAACGCTATAAAATTGTATAACTCCTTGCCTAATGAATTGATCTCACTTGATAATAATACATTTAAATTAAAATATAAAAAACATCTTCAAAATTTTCAAAATGAGCAAACTCGGTAGCTTAACTTTTTTTCTTTCAAAATATATAAGTATCTTAACAATATTCTGCGAGTCATGCATTTATAACATTTATCGTCTTCTCCATCGTATTTGAGTGTAAGGTATTAATTGTTTCTCTTCTTCGTGCTGACTTATTTTATAAGATTGTTCATTTATTTTCTCCTTTACATGGTAATCTTTAAGTACTATTTCTACATCTATCACTAGTTATGTATATTCTTTATACTTAAGCAAGCAGTGCAGGGTTCAGTGGAGTAGCCGTCTAGGCTAGACTGCGCCATGCTTTTGTTTGCATCGCCTATTCTTTGTTATATTGTTTATTTTTTTATAATAAAAGACCTTTATTATTATTATTATTATTATTATTATTATTATTATAACAAGAAGGAGTCTTTCAATATATTTTTTTAATAGAAGGTAAAAATAAGAACACAAAGTCTTCCTCCACTGATATATTATAGAAATATTTAGTCAACTTCTCTACATGTTTCGAATGCAGAAGCATTCATCTTCAGGAGAAAAATTAAAGAAGAAAGGGCCAGCAGATATCACCCTAACTGAGCAACATAAATATAGGTTCGGTATAAAATGAATGAAGAAATCAATACACATTGCATTGTGAATAAGAAAAGTATATGGGTTAAGACTTAAGGTACTGTGAAAACTTTAAAGGTGGAGTGAAAGATTTAACATCTTTGTGTGGAAGAACTGTTAAATCTTTCACTCCACCTTTAAAGTTTTCACAGTACCTTAAGTCTCAACCCATATACTTTTCTTATTCACAATGCAATGTGTATTGATTTCTTCATTCATTTTATACCGAACCTATATTTATGTTGCTCAGTTAGGGTGATATCTGCTGGCCCTTTCTTCTTTAATTTTTCTCCTGAAGATGAATGCTTCTGCATTCGAAACATGTAGAGAAGTTGACTAAATATTTCTATAATATATCAGTGGAGGAAGACTTTGTGTTCTTATTTTTACCTTCTATATTCCCACTCCACTTTAAGTATGGACTACTTCTTCAAGTATTTTTTTAATGTTTAAGTATTTGGGAATAACTTTTTTTGTTTGCATATCGTGAAATAAGTTACGGAGGTGATCCCACTGAAGCCAAATACATATCGTCCTATTTTAACAACATAATATGGTATATATAACAATATCTTATGTCAACAGCGTGGAAGTAATTATATTTTACATTTATTTTAACAAACCTAGTTAATGAGAATTGTATAAACGTAAATTTTAATAAATTAATATTAAGAACTTAAGGAAGTAGGTTAAATTAAAAAAATAACTAACTTGAATACTTATAGTAACAATCAGAAAGGTGTTTTGATGCCCTTAGCAAGGAACCCATATCCAAGTCGAACAAGAGATGGCGCTAAAGGTTTCATACAACCCAAGAAGGTTGATATGATCACTTTTCGGTCTGTAGGTCACTTTCAGGTGATGACATCCTGCCAATAGTAAAGTCTTTTACTTATTGGTGGTATTAGCAAACTAATGTATGTATGATGTATTTTTATTACTAACAGTGTTGCCGATCTGTTACAATTGTAACAGATCTGTTATGTTTTTAAAGGATCTGTTACGCTGTTACGCCTTTAAGCAATCTGTTACGCTTTCTTAAGGTGTGATTTTTTTTTGAGTAGGAGGAGAGAAGCCCTCTTTTTGGTTTGTTAGTAATCACTTTTGTTTTTGGGTTGGCCGCTTGCGTACGTTGTGTAGGGGGGGGGGGGGGGGTAGGTTAGGTCGGGCTTGTTTGGGTTCGTCTCCTTAGCGTGTTGTGTTGGGATGCTGACTTTTTTTTTAGAAATATTCTATAATACTGTTACTATTTTAGTCAGTATGTTACGGTTTTTAAGCTAATCTGTTACGATTCAAACAAATTTTGTGGCAATACTGATTACTAACTGTTAGACAAACTACGAAACAAAGTGGTGTAAAAATTATTTTTCTTGAATTTTTTTATTGAGGTGGTCAAAACAATTTACACAAATCAATTAAAACAAACAGTAAAAGGGTGGAACGGTAAGAAAGAATAAAATAATTTTTTTCAATGTTATTTTTTTAAAGTTATGGATGGAGATAAGAGGGGATAAAATGATATTTTTGTCCAAAAACTTGAGTCGTATGTTCGGAGTGAGTAAATTAGAAAAGGCAATATCTATCAATATATTTTAAAAAAGGGGAAAAATTAGATGAATTGAGAATTTTTTATAACCATTTTGTTATTATTAGGTTGCCCTAACTCCCAGCGAGCACCTTTCCCCACCAAGCACGGGCAGCCGTTTCTCCGACAGCGATACTCCCTCGGAGTGTGAAATAGAAGGAGGAAGGGAACGAAGGGGTGCCGATGGAGCAAGCGTTAGTAGCGTAGGGAGCTCGTCCAGCCCTCCTAGGGAGTCTGAGAGAAGGTCTAGGAGAGACCAGGAACCAATGCAATCGTACAATCAAATATACAAAAGGGTAAGCGTAAGGCCCAATTTTATAAAATCTAAGTTTAAACCTAGGTCTAAACCGAAGAATATTTCTAAAATCGAGAAAATGTTAGAAATAGTCGATTTATAATGTGAAATTGACAGCAAAGTTCGATTTAAGAGTAATCAACCTGGTCATAACTTGTTATTTGAATGATAGAAGAGTTTTTGACTTGTATTGTCTTTATTTGTTTTACATCACAACGTTTCAACTGGTAAGTATCTACAGTCGTCTTCGCATTAATACTACAGGTACTACTAATAGTATTCACCTGAAGACTACTGGAGATACTTACCAATTGAAACGTTGTGATGTAAAACAAATAAAGACAATGCAAGTCCAAAACTCTTCTATCATTCGAGAAACATCCTTGTCTCCAACCTTCAAACATAACTTGTTATGTTATGTTATAGAATATTTCACGAAAACTTTTAATGGCCAACGATGACACCAGCGGCGACGCCAGGGGGGGGGCAGGGTGGGCACCGGCCCACTCTAGAAACATGAGTGCCCACCCTAGAAACAGGAGTGCTTCCTCTGGTGCCCCCTTAAAATGGATGGATTCGGTTTTGTAATGGAATTTCCGGGGGGAAGGGGGGGGGGGGGACTTGGCTATGAAAGCTTTGATGAGAAAAGAGTGGTGCTGTATGTTATTTTCGACTTTTTTTTTGGATAAGAAGAAAGTTTTGTTGTCCTGCTTATGGCGCGGGGGAGGCGGCGACGTTTTTTTTTTAGAAGTCACTTTTGATTTGGGTAGTGCCCACTTGTGCCCACCCATTCTAAAAATCCTGGCGCCGCCACTGGATGACACACGTTAATTCTAGTAACATTCATTTTATAGAACCGGACTTTATTTTTTATATTATCAAAAATTAGGTGTGAAAATAGAATAATTTATTTGTAGTTCTAATTAAACGATTCCTAACAAGAATTACATATAATAAGCAAAATTTGTGATATTTCAAAAAACACTAAATTGGGAATAAAATACAAATCAGAAAAATATTTTCATTTAATTTTGTATTCATAATATTGTTGATATTGTGGTTTAAAGTACACATTTAATTTACAATAAAATATATAGGTATAGCTAGCAGTCGTGGGTTTAGTATTATGGATAATTTATTACGGATTGTCGGAGCATAACATCGCAAACACGGTATTATTTATTTAAAAAATCCTTTTTTTAAATTTGACCTTAGAT
This sequence comes from Polydrusus cervinus, assembly GCA_935413205.1. Lineage (NCBI taxonomy): Eukaryota > Metazoa > Arthropoda > Insecta > Coleoptera > Curculionidae > Polydrusus > Polydrusus cervinus. The sequence continues at coordinate 90,370,081 of OW284511.1, forward strand.
CTCGCAGTGTTTAGTCGAAACAATCTATATATATTTAACAACAAATCTTTAATTTTTTTATTTACAAGTGAATAATTTTTTCTTTAGACGAGGTTCTAAAGAGTTTAAAGTTTACAATAGATCCAATTTTCTGTTAGTTTATAATAAAACAGCAAAGTTTTGTAATGGTATTGATTTAGGTAATTGTTTTTTTTAACAATAAAGAACCAATAACTACTAAAAAGAAGATATTTTGTCCATTTGTCAACAGAATAGATACTTCAAATATATATCATGCTAATAAACCAAATAAAGATTAATTAATTATTTACATCCCGCCTTATAAAACTAGTTTAGATTAGATAGAAATTGTTGCTATTTTGGCATGTTGTTCCTGTAATGATTATTAAATAAAGAATCGCTAATTACCAAATAAATAATATATTTATTTACTTTTTAATAAAAATAACAGTTCGTAGATACACACAGTTTATTACCAGAAAGTCTACGCACAAAATAATGGTAAAATGATCTCTAAAAATACCAAAACCAACAAAACTGTACTTATTAAACACGTAAACAATCAAAACCAGAATGGAATGAATAAATGCGGTGCCGTGCACGGGATGCCGTTCTGTTATATTGAAAGAACAAGTATAAGATACGCAGATTGATAAACTACGAAAAGAGACATACGAGGAGAGTAAAAAAGAGATTCACATACTAAAGGCATCGAGGTCAGGTTCTGTAACAATAATCGCTTGACTGATTTCAGCTGATTAAAGGGCAACAGATTGTGTGAATCTTTATCGAGTACATGTAATTATACAATCAGTTATATATCCATCTCTCATGAATCTAGCCAATGTTCGTGAGAAAAAGCCGTTTCCGGAATTAAGAAATTTTTAAATCAGCTGTTGGCCAATGCGTTTGATAAGAGAAATCAAAGCATTAAAACGTATGTGCGTGCAATATAGCATACTCATATTAAGTGACCAGGTAAATAACCCGAACTTTGCTGTCAATCCCACGTTATAAAATGACCATTTTTGACATTTTTTTGATTTAATCTAGATTAATAATAGAAAGGTTACATATGACTCCAACTTAAGTAGGCAAATTGTATATAATTTAAACGCATTTAATTGGTATTGTTTCACACAATATTAATAAACATTTAACCTTATGTTCAGAAAAAAGTTGTTTTTTGCTAATTATAAGTTTATTGCAAAATATACCCCGTATTTCTTTTCAAATAAATTTAAATTAATTTTTTTAAAACTTTCGAGAGCCGAGAACTTTGCGATGTGGCAAATACAGAGATGCACTTAAAATCTGATGCATAATCAGATTGTTCGCCGCTTTACAATGCAGGCCTTTATTAGGGCCCTTATTAGCGGCAACTTCAGATTTAATCAATACACCTTCGGTGGTCTACACTCAATTTACTGAACTGGCAACAATGTAACTATAACTTTGTTAATGATAAATGTGACAACTGACTATATTCTCTATCATAGATAGTAACTACATATTATATATTAGGGTGGGTCGAAAAATACTAAGTTTAAATGGCTTCGAATTACTTTTTCCAAAGTGTTAGTGCTGGCAAATATTGCCAAGCTCTGAACCATCTTTCGAAAAAATTACATATATCCCGATTTCAGTAGCGGCTCGTACAGTAGGGCCACAGTGCCATGACGCTACCTACAAAGCTTTTAATTTATTTTACACTCATTATTATTACTTTGTCTTCATACGCTTCATTCCTTTTGTAAATGTGAATAAGTATTATATAATTCAAGATGTTTATATCTGATAATGCCTATATATAGGCAAAAACTCCCTGATGTGTAAGCGATGCCGTGAAAAGTCCCTATCGCCACCCTGCACCGACCAACTCTGTATTTGGTCAGATATTAAACGCGTACGAGAGAGATAATAAAATCGCAATGAATATATCGCCCTTTCTTACTGATTCGTAATGAATTCGGCCTTGTTTGTTCTGGCCAGAGCTTTATATGATGCTTTATTTTATCGTAAGATAAGAGTCCCAATCGGGTTAGGGCACTACTAGGGTATATAGTTATGCTTTCGGCTTTGCTACCGCTACTTGATAACAGTTGGCACCTATTTTTAAAACCGTTTTGCCTGTCGAAATATTAATTTTAAAATATTTTTTTTTTAAAACAGTTTGTACTGTTTAATATAAATTATTCTTGTAGGTTAGGTTTAGGTCAGTCTATCAGTGGTTTATATTCTTGATTCCGGGTTAAGGTTTATCAGTTTTAAAATAAATAAAATAAAAAAAGAGAGACTTAGAGCTTTAGGTATGTTGTCTGCCGAAAAACATTTTGTAAAAAAATATTGATAACTTCAAGAACAAAGGTGATTTTTGATTTTCAAATATAAAACAAAGACGTATGGAGTTTTCTTATAAGAATGCTTGATTGTTTTATGAACACTTTTTGTTACAACTACTGAAATACCTTATTAAATGCTCCATTTAATTAGTAGGTAAGTTTTTTTTTATATACAGTGTTACAAATTCGATGCATTCGCTTTGCTATCTCGGTAACTATAAGAATAATTAGAGAGTTTGCTAAATGGGGGCAAAGCTGCATATTTTATTGCTAAACAATATGTTAAAAAGAAATTTAATCTAATTTCGATGACTTCCGAAGATAACCGAAAAAATAAACGAAAAACTTGTTTTTATTTTTTTTATGACAAAATAAGTACTGATTATTTTAAAAACCCAAGAGTATTTTCTTGAAGAGTATGAAAAATTGTCTTAAGCAAGTGCTCTTGGTTTTTTAAAATTATCAACATTTTGTAAATAAACAAAAATTAATTTTCTCGTTTTTTTTCGGATGTTCCGAAAGTCATCAAAATTTTTTTAAAGTAATTCAGCATTAAAATATGCAACTTTGCCTCCATTTAACCAAATCTCTATCTCTTATAGTTACCGAGAAAGCAATGTTTATCCATCGAACTTGTAACACCATTTATTCTCATTCAAGATTTTTGACTTGATATTTTGGCCCCACCTGTATCGACTATCACGAGCCACATGGAGTAAGAAATAGAAATATTTTATTATTAGTTTTAAGTACCTACCTAAGAGTTTAATAATCTTTTTACAGAACGGCATGGCCGGTCAGCGCTCTCACTCAGCTGCTCCATGCGACACTCAAGTGGTACATTCCTCCCGTTCCCGGTCTAAGTCGCCAAGGCGTGCAACTACTGACTATCGGTCGCTCTCGCCACCAGATTGCGCCACTGCACCGATCACAGGAGCGCGGTTCCAATCGAGATCGGCGACAGCGACCCCTACTGGATCACCGAAAAAGAGACAGTTACCACAAGTACCTCAGGCTCTCGCGAGGGCGTTACAAGTAAGGATATACATATGTTTATAAGGCTTAATACACCTGAAACCCATGATGCAAAAAAAATTCACTACTGTAGTAAACGTCGCTTTAAGTTTATTCATTTTTACGTAGGTACCTCATTTAACTCTTTTTAAATTACGTTAATAAATCTAATGTACTATTTAAATAACAAAATTAAAAATATTTTAAAATAATTCCTTTTACTTTAAATCCAAATCCCATGCGACAAAATGTGAATAGTATTAAAATAAATGATGACATTCAAGTTTTGAAATTTAATCAAGTAAAATATTTAGGAATAATTTTTGATAGTAAATTAAATTGGAATTTTAACATAGAATATTTGATTAAAAAATTAAGAAGTTTCCTAACAATTTTTAGAAACATTTGAAAAATTTTGAACGTAAAACATATGGAAATATTATATTATGCAGTAGTTAAAACTCGTTTAGGGAGTAATCTGGCCAAATGCGTTTAGTCTATTAAAAAACGTAGATAGTGTATGTCTAGGACAGCAAAGAACCCATTTAAATATAATAAGTAGTTTCCACACAACACCCTGTATAAAACCATAATCTTTCAGGAACGAGTTGCACAAGATCTTGAAGATCGGACAATGTGTGGAGGAAACAGTCGTCGTATGAAATATGTTCACACTTACAGAAGTACAGGGTCCAGCTGGGAACGCCGTTACAGTGGCCTTAGCGACAGTGACCTTACAAGTCACGCAAGATCCGGCAGTCACAGTAGGAGAGCCATGTCACCAGACCGGGATAGAGATCCTTTAGGTCTTGGAGATTTTGACAGTGATATGGAATCTGTTGCATCTGTAACGAGCAGTGCTTTTTCGACGCAGAGTGAGAGACCAAGAGGGAATAGGGCAACAAGGTAATTACTTTTGTTTAGTATCCAGTAAGTCACCTAACGAATACTACTCCTAATATAACCGGTTATACTACCGCTTGCTCTACAGAAAAAGCACTATTGTGTATTAAAAAATAGTAGTAATTTGAGAAAAATTCAATTGCATCAAATCAATTTATTATTAAGTTAATAAAAATACATTTTTTTACAAGAATATAATGCATTCTACAAAGACAAAATTTATTAAATGAAATTTAATGAAAAATTGAATCGGATTCTTATTGTTGGTTATATAAACATATGTTTAGAGATGGGTGGGAACACTGCAAATCAGCACATCATCTAGTTGTTTCTTTTTGGCATCGTGTTGGTTTGGTAATTTCTTTTATTTGTGAATACATGTAAATTGTAAAATTAACCGTACGTACTTATATACTTTAAAAAATTTCGTGAGGGGAAATACCAGTAGAAAGGTTGTGATGCAAAACAAATCAAGGCAATGCAAGTCCAAAACTCCTCTACATTCAAAAATATTTATGTTTGAGGAATATGGAATACAGCGCCGCATTAAATCAATAGACATCTATTTAACAAGGCGATTTCTTTCTGTTCTGATTGTCCAATATCTAGTCAAGTATCATTTTAAATACTGACAGTTTAGTTCTCTTTCTACAAGAATTGTCAAATAAGTGCAACTAGTTAATCGTAAGACTAAAATATCACTATTTTAGTATATCTATGAAACTGCTACCTAATAACTGCAACTATCCTTGTTTTATTTCTCCAGCTATCTTTGTTTTACAGGAATAACTATAACAATCAAGCATTACAGTCTAAGACTCTTAAATGCACGTATCCAAAAGTAACACGGAGCACTTCTTACCCATCAAATCCTACTCAAAAAACCTCTAGACCTACGAGTTTTTTCAAACATAAATCGCTTGACCCCAATAATAGTAAAGGTGTAACATTCAATTCCGACAATATTTACCACCATTTTGAGCCCACAAAACCTAAGCGCTTGCTACCAAACCCAGTAAGTTTTTTTAAATATATTTTTCCTGGATCTCAAGATGAGTGTTGTACCAATAAAAATATTGAAGTATTTGTTCCTCCTGAAAGCTTAAGTGGAACTTGCGATAATAAATTAGTTACAAGGAGACGGGATATCTTTAATGGAGACGGAAACGAGGAAAATTCCGACAAAACGAATAAAATAACTCCAACAAACGAAAACTTTCGTTTTGTGGATTCCGCTTTTGATACGCGGTTATCTAAAGACGTCGATTCATTCAGTTATAACAACGAATTGGTCACAAAAAATCTGTTTTCTGGCGCCGAGAGATCTAGTAGGTCAATAGACGAACACGGCTCAGACTCGGATTTGATAAATGACCCCCTGGTCGGATATTTAAATTACGACTTGGCAAACAGTCAAGTAGAAAAGAAACAAACAAACACTGCCGCAGTGACTTTCGATATTAAAATAAGCGACAATTTGGAGTCGAGAAACCTATCCGAGGGAAACTCTGATGAGAAGCTGCCAAATATTAACAGTAACGAGGAAAACAATGTATCGTATTTGTTTAGACAATGCTCAAAAGAAACAAGTACGCAGTATGGTAATATCTTAAACAAAAGTGACAGTAGAAACAGCATTGAAAAGGAATACATTTCTTTATTTAAAAGTTCTTCTAAGGCACTTAGAAATACTGACTGTTTATTTAAAAGATGCTCCGTTAATAGCAATGACGAGTCCACAACGAACATTGCCGCAAAATCAGTTAGGTCTGATAGTATTGATAGTAATGTAATAGATTCTCTACCTGCTTTTAGCGAAAGTGCGAAATCCCTTCGTGTAGAGAAGTATATATTTCATTGTTGCTCCATAAATAGTATCGATAACACTGGTAAACCTTTAGAATCAAACCCTTCAGCTACATTCAATATTGACCCTGCGAATATTAATTTAAACCCCTCTACTCCCAGTATTATCATAGACCAAGCTAGCGATTCCACCCCTGATAATTGCTCTTTTTACTCTCTTCCCAGTACGGAATATAGCAGTTACTCCAGTGGATATCGAAGTGTGCCAAGGAACTCGAGGGAACGCGATCCCGACCCAAGGGATACTCGGGAGCCTATGGATCCATTGGAGTCGCATCATCACGGGTATCACGAAGATTTGCACCATCATCACCATCACCACCATCACCATAGAAAAGAAGGTAGTGTAAAGCGGGGACAGTTTACTAGGAGTTTATCTAATACGGAACCGCCTACCGATGAAAAAACTGGTAAGCTATTTTAAGCATTTTTTTTAAATTTGGATGAATGTCATAAGCGAAATTGATTTAACAAACGTGAGGCATATAACGGATAATTTTTCCAGAGAAAAATACACAGCAAATGGTATTCTTCAAGATTGCCTTAAGTAAATTTTATATAGTCCTTCCAATTACTGGCTAGATGCACGTCACACCTTCGGACGTAATTTTTGATTCGAGTTATGTGGTTGATTAAATCGTATATTTTTTAAATTCTGTCAGAACTGAAATCAGACTCAAAATGATTTGTTTTTTCTGAATAATAAGACATATTTACAAAATATTTAATTTATTGTTTGCTATCAAATTGCTTTTAATAGGTAAAATTAAAGTTCTCCGAAAAAGTTGTTAAAAATTTATTAGTATTAACTGACAACTACTTTTAGTTATTAATAAAGCACTTACTTTATTTTTTGTTCCTTTTATGATTATATGTATTTGCGAGTTGTGACGTGCTTCCAGCCAGTAATTGTAAGAACTTTAATTATTAGTTTTTTTCAGTAACCGTGCTTATCTTCGATAATTGAACCTGTATTAAACTCACATGTATCTATTATAAATCAAGCAATATTTTTAATTAATCGAGTTGTTCTAATCCAGAATATATTTAATATAAATCAAGGTTGATTTCGCCATATGTAAATCAATGTATTAATTATTACTCTTATTTATTAATTATTAATAAATTCTTCTATCAGTGTACAAAATTTGATTATGATTGACAGTGGCAGCTACTGTTGAATTTATGGGGGGTTTGTTTTGCATGAAAGCTTATTGCTTAAAAACTACAGGTGTTTATTTTCTCATTTTGGCGAAATAGCCCAATTCCGAAGAAGGAAGGCTATTTTACAAAATGTGAAAATAAACGAATGTAGTTTTTATAAGGCAATATGCTTAAATACAAAATTTTCTGAAATTTTTATGCGAGATTGTAATTTAGGGAGAAAATTACTCGAATTAACAAAAGTTGAATGCAATAATGTATTATATATTTTACTTTAATATTTATTAATAACGCAGTTGTAATAATTAATATTGGAATTAGACTCGGAAATTAAGGAATCTCTTGAGGTTTGTTTCGACATTTTCAAGCAACTAGGTTTGACATCTATTTCATTCGTTCTCATTTTTTGAATAACAAGCTTATGGTGTTCCTCTTCCATTTGTAGATATGACGAAATTGATTTTGTGTTCGAATGTCCCGTGATTTTTATAAGCTGCTGCTCGCCAACTCCCTGCTTGGCTAGTTTTGAAACAGCTATTGCGCGTAAAGAATGATTGGTTATTTTTACGTTTTTTGTATCTAGACCCATTTTCTTGGCCTGGTGGTCCATTGACCTACGGTATTTTTGCCAACTGGAGTATGAGAATGTCAGACTGACATATTAGTCCAATAATGGCGTTGTAAGGAGATTACTATGGTTTGGGTTCAATAGCTAGAAGGGTTGTTTTCGATAGCTAGGGGTATTGTTTTTGATGTAATCAATCGAAAACAACACCTCTAGCTAAATGTATGAGGGTAATAATTTTCGCTGTAATTCATTAGTGGAATTATCGCCTGAATTTTGCGGAAGACCACAACTCTTATAGAGTTTTTAGTACATGAGGGAAATATTTATTTCGATCATAATAAGAAATACATAAAAAGATATAAGCAATTTTTTATTTTTAGATACGTAAACATAACATACATAATTTTTTAACATAATATGAAGGAACTTATAAATATGCTCTACACATATCGGATAACTGTCAGAAAACCAAACAACAAGGGTGAAGCATAGTCTTCTTTCCTGGAAATGCTGTTGATTGTTCGCCAATTAAAAACTTACGGAACCTTTGACACTATTTTTATTTAGTTAATACGATTAGATAAGGAGAGCTGATAACTAACTTTTGCGTCGAATTTAGACGTTGTGTCAGTCATAAAAACTGATGAATTTCAACCAACGCTAATATTTTGTAACCTTAAACTACGAATAATGAAAAAAGTTCGAGAATATTAGGCAATTAGGCAATCCAACGATGTGTCCAAATGGCGACTGGCTAGCAAATACTGCGTTGTAATTGGTGCACGTGACCATTAAAATAATGTTGCTGGTGGCATTTAACTGGTGACTCAATGCTTTTTGCCATCCAACCGCCATATTGAATCACGTGGTTTGGATTCCCTAATTGAACGATGTGTCAAAAATGGCGGTTGAAGGCAAATACTTGCTTTTTAATTGCTACACGTGACCATAAAAATGAATGGTGGCATTTAACGGGTGACTCAACGCTTTTGGCCCACAGCCGCCATATAACACCCACCACTTCTAGGGTATAGATATAACTTACGTATTACGACCCTCCCACGTCGGTTGTCTCTGCTAATTAAGTGGCTGGTGATAAAGACTCTTCTTTTGCGGGATCCGGAGAGAATCTGGTTCACTACTGAGAATGATATTTCGTTGGCGAGATAATGAGGCTTGTGAGAGCTCAATATTTAAACTTTTTAAAATTTATATTTAACTGATAGGTAGGCTGAAGTTTCTTATTGAGAAAATATCTAGTTTTAATTTTTTTTCTAAGTTTGGCGATTTAAACTATGACGTAAACACTATTTAAGTCTTGAACACTATTTTATTGTTAATGGAAATAATGGGGGAGCCACCCAACAATAAGTCTTAGCAACAAAATTTATAGTTATCCTCAATAAAATAAGTAATACTTTCTATGGCCCACAAGCACTTACTTCTGCAAGGTGATTGACCGTATCGATTCGGAATAGACGAACGTTGACCCTTGGGTTATCAATAGGTAAGGGGTCACCGAATACTAGACTAGCTGGACTCTCCACGCTTTACTGTTTAAAATTACTTAACGCCCGAAAACTTGTAGTTCAAAATATCTACTAATTAGGACTGGAACAACTAACTCTCCACTGCAGTTTCTTGGCTTTTTATAGGGAAAGCCGCGCAGTTTTGTAACCATTTATCAAAAAATGCGTTTTTGCATGAACCATTTTGTCACCCTCGTTCAGGAATTAATTAACGTTATAATTACGTCATGATTTTCTAATTTCTTAAAATCAATGGCAAAGTTGAGTACCATTTCTTATAGGACTTACTTCCACTTACTAAACTAAGACAAACCTGCCTGGTAGCACCTGGAAGGAAGCCTAAAGTACTTTTTACCTAACAATTGAGTACGGCAGCCATCTTGCGATGACGCTACCCCTATCGGAAGTATAATATTTTACTCTTATAAGGTGGTGCGAAAATGTCTTTTCTTCGAATCCGGGCAAAATCTCGCGCAGAGCGAGTGTGACTCATATGGAGGTGGTGGTCACGTAGCCGTTTTCCCCTGGAAATCTTACGCAATTATTTTAGCTGGACCTAATCTGAATCCCGGGAAAATGTTAGATTTAGTTTTTACCCGGGGCTCGCTAGCCTAAGATTGTTCATTAGGTAGTCGGTGCGAGAAAATAAGTTAAGATGTTTTATCCTGCTGCGGTTCCTATTGCAAGAAGAGAAAATGATTTTCTCCAATATTTTCTTTTTTTTATATATATTATGTGGGATTTCATCCATTGCATGGACCCTGAAGAAGTGAGTTATTAAAATTATTTATTGAATTTTATTTTTAAATCATTTGGAAATACTAAATAATAGAATATTTTTCCTTTATTTAATTGAATTTATTTATTTTAAAAAATTTGAAAACACTTGGAAATGTTTTTCTTCCCTTAATTTAGAGTAATTTTATTTATTTTTAAAAAAATTTAAAACAATTAAAAATATTTTCCTTCCCGTAATTTAAAATAATTTTATTTATTTAAAAAAAAGATTTAAAACAAAATTTTTCCTCTTCTTAATTTAAAATAATTTTATCTATTTATTTATTTTTTATTAAATATTTTAAAACACTTAGAGAAATTTTCCTTTCCTTAATTCAAAAGAATTGTGTATTGATTTGGCAAAAATATTTTAAAACACTTTGAAGATTTTTCCTTTTCTTAAGTTATAATAATTTTATTTATTTATAAAAAAAATATATTTAAAACACTGAAAAATTTGTCTTTTTCTTAATTTAAAGAATGTTTAGAATGATTATAAAAATGTATCTTTCCTTAATTTAAATGAAATTTATTTATTTTTAGAATTCTAACAGAAATATAGAAATAAGTAGACACATTATCCTTTATCTTTAAAAATTTTAAATAATGTTTTTCTTTGTATTTATTGATAAATGAAAACACAATCAACATAGAAATTTTTACCTAAATCAAAAACCTTTTATGAATGGGTACTTATTATTCGGGAACACTTTTTCATTACTTGAAAAATGTAGAAAATAAGAGGGGTCCCTGGTCGCTACAGCCATATTGAATCACTTGGTTCGGATTTCCTAATTGCTCATGAGTTGACAGGCAACAGGTTAGGGTAAATCGCCATAAGCAAACAATCTTCTTGTGAAATCACAAAATAAAACCATTCATTCTATGTAATAGACAGTATTCTGATAAAACAATGCTGTATAATTTCCAGATGGGAGTCTTAGTGATACAGCTGTAGGACAATTGCACGGATTAGAAGTTCCGCAAAGAGGAGAGAGAAAAGAAGGCCGAGATCGAGACAGAGATAGACAAACTCAGTTCGTAGGTTTAAGTAAAAAGAGTAATTCTACAAGTCAACTTTCGGCAACAGGTAAGAACAATAATTATTCTGGTATACAATGCTCTAACTATTTAGTGTTAGTCATATCTTACAATATATTACACCAATCTAAGAAAACATTTTGATATTGGGATTTCTTCTGCCTCTTTACTTTAAATCTTCCGTACATTCCTCACTTAGATCCCAAAATCAAAAAACCCTTTTTACGATTTATTTTTTCAGATTTTCCGTAACTTTCTATCATCGTAATAAAGTCCAAAGTAGAAAACCCCTCAAGAGAAATAATAGTTAACTTTTTAGAATAGAATTGATGTGTGATGCGTGGGCGCTCATCCTTGTACCAAACTATCCTTATTACCTTACCACAATATTTGTTTATTTATTCTTGAGAAAAAATTACTACAAGGGACACTAGAGAACACTTTTTAATGACAACTTTATTATTTTGCGTAGTGTTCCTTACAATCAACGCACTAACGCCACCTGTGCTAAAAAGAATACTTAATATTAGTAACATGCATTTTAGAATGTATCAAGTATAGTTCAAACAGCATCGTGTGTATTTCAAAATTAATGAGGTATATTTCAGATATATTAAAAATAAGTCATCAGTCAGGATATCCAGAAACTCCGTTCGTATATTTCAAGAAGAGGGTCTAAATATGTAAACGTAAAAAAAGTATGTGAATGTAGGTCCTTAACTAAATGATAGAGAAGTTTTGGACTTGCATTATCTTTATTTATTTTAAATTGCGTTCTTCGAGTTCTCTGTTGGATATCTGTCAGTAGAGAAGCTTTCTTAAGACGATGGTAGCTGATATAAGAGCGTATGAGGGTTTTGCTACCATTATTCAATATGAAAAGTTAGCAACCAGCGGACATTGCATTAAAGTACTCAGGGACGCTAAAACAATGGGTTCCCTGGGGCACAGATAGACAATGACGGTCGTTTCGTCCTTATTAGGACTTTATGGAAATCCATAACCCGTGAGCAACCCATAAATAGCGAAAGCTCATCCTTAAGCTCTACTTAAGAATAATAAGTAGTGAAAAAGCGACATCGCCATATGTAGGCATCAACTCCAATACAGAAGACAGAGCCACCAGACGTGATATCATAGAACTAAAAAAAAACACCAAGACACGGTAGGCCACACATCTAGTATAGGGCACTACATTTTTTGGTTCACTATGACAGTCGCAGGTTTAGAAATAGATCGGACCGAAGTACCCACCAAGGTGCGATGCTATCCGTTTACAAGCCGTGCTTCTAGTTCATTATTACAGACACCAAACTTCTACGATTATTCAAAATCTTCATAGCTTGTCTCCAATCTTTAAACAGACAGGTTCTTAACTGAATTTTTTCTCCTAAACTATTAATTTTTTCAAGGTTACCATTTTATACACAAATTACAGCTTAGGCTTGATTTATCGTTGAACCAAACTTTAAATTTCTGTAGAGGTAGTACAAATAAAGTTTAAGCTGGTTCGATGCTTAACTAAGCCTAAATCTTAATGGTACAACCAGATCTTAAAGATCTACATATGTATGAACTTTTCTTTATGTTATTATAATTAGCATCTTCCCTTGAAATACACGAACGGAGATTCCAGACAACCAATAAATAAAACTATGGAAAAATATAATCAAAGGAAATGTTAGGAAGTGTATTGGGCATTAATAATAACAAACTTAAAATATACTTTATATTTAATGTGCTTCACTGTGACAAAGCTAATTAAAACAAAGACTATAATAGATTAATCTGCTTTATTAGATAATAATTATTTCTTTTTTAGTGCATGCATTGTAAGGATTACGCCAAATATAAAATATTTTACCGTGGTTGAGGTTTATTTGATACTAATAATATACAAAGTCATTACAATTTCTTGAAATCCTATACAGGGTGTCCTCTCAGGCAAACACTCGAGAGCGTGTAGGAAATGGTAAAATAAGTGTTTCATATACATTTTTTTTGCCTCCTCATCATCAGGCCAGTGATAACTATTTTTGTATTAATTATTAAACTACAATACTTTGATATAATTTTGGTATTTTATACAGGGGATAAGTATCCGAAAATAGGTTTAAAATTTAGATCCGATTGTACAATTACGGCTTAAGCTTAGTTCAGCGTTGAACTTAAACTTCATTTGTACAACCACAACAGGAATTAAAGCTGTAGTCGCTATACTTATTTAGTATTCGCTGGAATACGACTGAAGATACTTACCAGTTAAAACGTTGTAGTTTAAAAGGTAAATAAAGACAATGCAAGTCCAGAACTCTTCTATTATTTCGACAATCGTCCATTGCTCCTATATGGTGCCTTTTTTAACCAGAATGTTTATAGTATCCAAAAATAATATTTTAATTCGATACCATGAGACTTGTCTAAAATTTTCACTTATTTGTATTGATGCGAGTGCTTTTCTGAGGCATGAGTGTTACTACTATCTAGTTTAAAGATCTTAGCACCTATTTTCCAATACCTATTCCGTTTAAAAAATACCAAAATTGTATAAAAGTATCGCTTGGTTCCTGGAGCCTGATATCTCAATCAGGGGGCACTCAACAGGAGATACTAGACTTATTTAACGTTTCTTACACGCTTCCGAAAGCTTTCCCCATACTTACCAGACACCCTCAATGATGACAATGCAACCACGAAAAAATATTAAGCAACGACTTTCTGCATTAAACTAGATGAGCGATAGTGACACTTTATTTAAAATAACAATAATATTTGCGCCTGGGAATCAACGTGCAGCATTCCGATGCTCTATCTCCTTAACCAAGTTTTGTTTGACAAATTCCTTACCCAATTGGTATACAAAGTTCCTCTTCAAAAATGTTTGTCATTTTACAATTTTCACTTGTACTGTAGGTCGAAAGAGACGGATGGGGTTTGGACGTAGGGGAAAAACGTCCTTCACTGTACATAGATCAGAAGAAGTACTGCCAGGTGACGTGCGGTTGTCTAAGCAGGGTTCCTCGGCGTCCAGCGATGGGGAGGGCTCTGCTGATGGCGACAGGTGCTTATTTCAAACTGAAATAAAAATTAACTGTTTGTCGGTAATGGTTGTTTAAAAACAACAATAAATTGTTAATAGAAGTAATTATACTTAAAGTAGTTTATATAACTAAGCAATCGTATTATATAAGAAACAAATAAAAAGTTATAAAAACATTTATGTAATTTTTGAGAATGCTACTGCTATTGTAAGATTAACGTGTATCCTCTTTTATTGAGCATAAAAAAATATAATGAATATTTCTTGACCGAAAATTAAGTCTGCAAAGAGCAGAAAATCACCTAGTTTTCTTAAAGATACTTGTATTAAAGGCCGGCAATTGTTACAGTTACAGTATTTTAAAATATCATGGGAGAAAGTAATATTCTTGAATCATATTATAGAATTTTAATTTTCTTTAAGAACTTAAAATGACACAAACAGTTAATTTTTTAGCTAACGAAAAAAGAAAAGTTACGACTATATGACCAATAATTAAAAGTCGTCAGTTATTTTTTGAGTAGATTGATATATATTTTTTAAACGTAAGTGATGCATAAACATTTTTATTTTTAGGAACACCTAATAGCATATCCTATCTTGAATTTTTGAAATTTTCCTATCTTTCCTTGAATTTTTTGACTATCACCAGTTGCAAACCTATTTAAAGGATCTTTTATAAGAAAACGTTAATCATACTCTCTCAAATAGAGCTGAAATTTGGGACTTATGTTATTAAAAGTAAGCATATTATATTAAAATATTCCACGTCGCGTCAGTCTCCCTAGAGTTCCGAGTCCTACAAAAATAGAAAATACTCATCCATTGTAAAAATATAATGACGAACAATTTAAGAGTTTCTTAATGACGTGCAGTCTCTTTTATAAGGTAATTTGGTCAGTAGTAATTATTTTCTAATATAACTTAATATTTATTAACTTTAAATCTATCCAATCAGTCAAACTTCATTTGCTTCATGTAAAAAATGTAAAATTCATTCTTTTCTTCAAGTGCAGGTAGTACCACCCGGGTTTGGGTCAATTTATGGGTTTTGCCTATTGTTATCCATTCACTAACACTGTAAATAGTGTTACAAGGGCGTGCATTATGTACATAGTATTATTGGGTACACCTATTTTTTTTAAACATTATAAAAAAAATACAAAAATACTTACATTATACAGAAATTAAATTATAAAAAATCATAATACTCTTTGTTATCTGAGGAACTGTCATCTTCTCTTGGCGTTACAATTAACGGGTCAATGGTTCGATCGATTAGGTGGTGAATGATAGCTTGCTTTATTCATAACTACTACTGAATCAGCTGGAAGATATTTTATCATTTCACCAAAATAGTCCTCAAAAACATTCGAATTCATGTCCTTGTGGTAATCCCCTGTATTCGACGACTGAAGGGTTAGCAAACCTTTTTTTAAATATCCCCCTTCGCTTCCATGTGCGCCTATGGCCGACACCGAAACTGAGCCGAAGTGGACGGAATTTTTCATTTAATTACTCCACACCTTTCTGAAATAAACTGTAGTACCTCGAAACTGTCTCTTGTATCCTACTCATGTCCACACCTAGGCACTGCTGGGCGGCGATAACGTCACTTCCGTCCGCCCCCACAAAGTTTTGGGGCCATGATGTTGATGACTGTTTGTTTCATTGCTTTTTCAAAGGCTTTCTTCCTCGACCTTGTGCCATCACCAGGGGGAAAGGCGGCAGGGTGGGCACTGGTACATCCCGAAACTAAAGGTGCCAACCTAATTGTGTTTAGGGGATTAATTTACGTATTATGTTCAGCACTTAGGTCCCTTTATTTTTTTTAGAGAAGAAACGTTTTTTCAGAATTCACCTTGAATTGAGGAAGAAGTGTGTTGGGATGGAGATTGTTTTTAAAAAAGTTATTTTTGAAGGAGATCATTTTTTTTTAAGTAATTCTTTATTGAGGGACAAGTCTTCATACAGACTAGCAACGTATTTTGTTTGCAAATAATACTCTTTCAACCAGTTTATTCATATAACAGTACCATAGACATTAAACTGATACAAGAAAAAACGTATAGCCGATGTCCATAAAACACGTTTTTTTACCACATGTACCTGTAGGCAAAACCAAATTTCGATTGAATTCCCTGTAAATTTAGTCACGAGCCGTCACTGATCAACAATCATAAGGTTGATAAAAGAAACATACCAATGGATTTACAAGCGAAAATATCGGTAGTAGTGATAGATGGTGAGTTCAACGCCATATTCTGCCTTTTGTGCATGCGCCAGCAGTGCGCAGGTAAACCTGATCAAAGCCTCGCTAGACCATGGAGAAGTTCCTATTAGGTGCAATAAAACATTTATCGTCCCTTAATAATAGTAATATGATTTACAACTTCATTCCCATAATATTTTAAAACTGCGTTTTTAGTTCCATTAGGACTTTTGACGCGTTCCTAGTACTACTGAGATGGCCTTGCGTTATTTTTTAAAATCACATTTCCATAAAGTAGTTTATACATAAAAAAATACTGACGACGTTTAATTGTAAATTTCCCTTCCTTACTCACCTTACCTATCCTTGGAGCAAACACGTAGATAGGTACATAGAGAGATGAAAAATATTAGAATAAACATTTATCGTTTAACTTAACGTTTTATTTAACATTTTTTAGCCATCTCGATATTAGATTACACATTCTTTTACACACAGCAAGTGAGTGAGAACTATAACGTTTCAATCTAGCATACTATTTAGAAAATTGATTAAAATAATAAATCTAGCGGCCGCGGCGAGTGAAAGTTTACTTACGTCATCAAGCGAAAAAGAAATTCTTGTTTTAAGAAAGTGTACCAGCAAGCATATATAAAAGCGCAGTGTAAATTTTTACTACATTAAATCGGTCCTAAGGTTCCTATAATGCATACCCAAAATTATTTAATAGGATTTTATGAGTTCATTACCCTACTATGATGCAGATAAAAAGTTTTTGACTTAACTTGTTCTATAGCGTTCCACAGCACTTGTGAGATTGCCTTGATCCTACAGTATTTCTACTTGTGACTGAAAACGTTCACACCGCACTAATATAATGTAATGTAAAAAAAAATACTTTACGAAGTTAGGGGCTATCTAAAATTTTAAGTTTATTAAATAGACTATCCCTTGGACTAATTGGTACATTATACAGGAAATATGAGTGTTTGAAATGAAAGTACTTTTTACCTATTCCATAAAACTTAATAAACGCAGTTTATATTGAATTCGAATTACTCTCGTTCATTTAGCTGAAAGTATTATCCTTTATTTATGCTACTGGTACGAAAACAGTAGAAACAAGTTGTTCCTTATACTTGATCGCGTAAGTAAAATTGCAGTGGCCGCTTGAACTGCAATACCAACTTTTAGAAGAAGAATGCAAAAAGTAGAATAGTAATTCTAACTTAGTTCCTAGGATGACTTTCTATGCCTGTATTTCTCTAGCATTTCGTAGAACCTTAGAGCTACTGCTTCATGTTTATGGCGTGAGTGATCAAAATATGATACAATTAGAAGTTTTCTATTAATTATAAGGACCTATTGAAGCTTCAGTAGTGAAGAAATAATGTTAACATTATAAGTGTATTTTGTATTTATATTAATTTAGAGTATGCTTTCAATTTTTTATTACAACAAGTTATATTTTGGTTTAGTTAAGAAAACTTTCTAGTACCTGGTAACCGACTTTCTAATTTAATTTTTTAACTATTCATTTGTGTTAATACGTTCTTTTGCTTCACATACCTTCTCTGATATGTAAAGATTATATTTAGTACAAAAATTATGGCATTTTTGTACTGGGAGATTATGTTACTTATTTTGTTGTACTTTTTTAAAATTTGCACAAAAAAGTTAAAGCGGTTTAGCTCTTTCTTTTCTTCCAATCGTATAACATACTACATTGCTCTTTTAAACTATACGAGAGGTATAGCCCAGTATATACACATATATTATCATATGTGATTTTTTTTGGTATGACATAAAGGTCATAGTTCGATATCGAAAAATGTAATAATGAATTGGTTAAAGGTGTACCATCACTCTAAGGGATTTTCCACTCGTGTCTGCCCTTGTTTTTACTCAAAATTCTTCATTTGTTTAGATCTCTAGGTAAATTTTGTATTAAAAATGTAATGCGAACTAGTCTTCTTCCCACATATATTAACTAAGGTTAGAATGAAAGTCTGTCTGTACTTCAAAATATTTAATGATAAAATTAGGGTAGGAGCCTCCACATTAAAATAGATATAAAGAACATATTTTGACCTTAGAAAAGATCATTATCAGCAATAAATGGGTAACATAAGTAAAGAAGAAGACAATTTATGGTATACTTTAGTATATTTCCCATGTCGAAGCTATTTTATGATATTTTCTTTACTAATTCATTGCTGCTGATGACCATCTGTAAGGTTGAAACATGTCATTTTCATCTACTCTAATAAAGAAACTCCTACCTTAATTTTATCATTAAATAATTTGTGGTAAGTATAAACTTTTATTGTTACCTTAACATTATTTACCGAGAGTGGACTATTTCCCAAACCTTAACTTTCATTTAGTTGCAAATAGTTTCCAGCCCTTTAGGACCCTATTCTCATAAACTTAGTATCTATTAGAAATATATTTTCTTCAATTTTTGCCCATTTTAAAATGGTCTACGTTTCCGTGCAATAACATATTCTTTATAGAAAAAATGTGACCATATAAAATACCAAGAAACAGTAGTTTAGTGAGATCCAGTTGCTTACGTTTTGAAACATAAGAGCCCTAACAATATTTTTGCAAATATCAACTCAAAAAAGATATAAAATGTAATTACATACTCTAATAACAAATTTTTACCGAGTGAACATTATTACTTTGGGACATAACAAAATACATATTAATAAAAAATTATATGCGACGATTGAAACAGATTCATAATTTGCTGAATATAGAGAAGAAAAAAGAAAGGAAAAATAACGAAATTGTAAGCATAATTTCAATGATATTTACATTTCTATATAAAATTAGATGACTTTTATTGTTAATAATGCTCTATTTTCTATGGAAATAACCTTAATATGATCAAATTCAATCTATGTCAAGGCTGCTATATTTTTATTATTTTCTCCAAGATACCAAGAACTAAAAATATAATATTCAGAAGCTGAGACATCATGTCTGTTTGAAGGTTGGAGACAATGATGTTTCTTGAACGATAGAAGAGTTTTGGAGTTGCATTGTCTTTCTTTGTTTTACATCACAACGTTTCAACTGGTAAGTATCTCCAGTCGTCTTCAGGTGAATACAGAGATTAATACAGTATTCACCTAAAGACGACTGGAGATACTTACCAGTTAAAACTTTGTGATGTAAAACAAATAAAGACAATGCAAGTGCAAAACTCTTCTATCGATCTGAGACATCATGTGGCGAGTAAAATTGATATTCGTAACAATAAAAAAACTAAAATGAACGTCTGTTCCTAGAGTAAGAACTAATGTTAAATCAGTTTATAAATATTTTGACGTATTTTCTAATATACAGGGTGTGTCAGTAAGGTGTCTGTCTTAGATAGCACCTAAACCATCAAAGATAGGGAAAAAAGTGTGATACAAAAGTTAAAGGGTTTTTTAGGATACATAATCTAAAAATATTTTCTAATCTACAGGGTGGTCCTAAAAGGTGGTACTGAATGATAAAAAAGAAAATTAAATAGGACACCCAGTATTATTTTCTAGAATATGATTCAATGGAATAAGGACTTTGCAACCCTATTAAAATTTTTAATGTGAAATGCAACGTTAAATTGAATTGAAATTTTAGTAATTTTAAGGGTTACGTTAAAAAATCATAGCAACCTGGGGATTAACCCTAGGCAAATATAATGTACGTTGTAAGTACTTTAGGGTACGATATATTGATTTATAATAATGATTTTTAAATCTCTTATACAGAGCGTTCATTACAAGTTGGACAAGTCGATAGTTTTAAAAATGCTTTATTTCATTTTTTTTATAAATGGGACCCCCCTAATTTTTTTAGGCAAAAGAATTTATCTTTCAAAAACCTTACTTTTTTGTTAAACATGTCATATATCTAAATATCATAGTTTTTTAAATATCTTAGGATTTGTCTTAAATCAGGGTAAAAAAGGGAAGTTCTAATTAAAAAATTTAGTTAAGATTGCTTTGGACAAAAAATAAATAATTTTCTTGGTCAGAGCTGTCAGTGCAAAATTATTTCGCTAACATTTTGTGCTTTATTACTGTTTAAATTTTAGTTTCCTGAACTAACTTTATCATAACTCATATATTTCTATTTCGATAAAGTTAGTTCGGGAAACTAAACTGTAAACAGTAATAAAGCACAAAATGTTGGCGAAATAATTTTGCAATGACAGCTGTGACAAAGAAAATTATTTATTTTTTGTTCCAAAGTAATCTTGACTAAATTGTTTAATTAGAACTTTCCTTTTTTACCCTGATTTAAGACAAATCCTAAAATATTTTAAAAACTATGATATTTAGATATATGACATGTTTAACAAAAAAGTAAGGTTTTCGAAAGATACATTCTTTTGCCTAAAAAAATTAGGGGGGTCCCATTTAAAAAAATTGAAATAAAGCATTTTTAAAACTATCGAGTTGTCCAACTTCTAATAAACGCTCTGTATAAGAGATTTAAAAAACATTATTATAAATCAATATATCGTACCTTAAAGTACTTACAACGTAAATTATATTTGCCTAGGGTTAATCCACAGGTTGCTATGATTTTTTAACGATACCCTTAAAATTACTAAAATTTCGGAAAAAAATTAATTACTTGGCAACGTTACATTTCACTTCAAAAATTTTAATAGGGTTGCAAAGTCCTTATTCCATTAAATCATATTCTAGAAAATTATACTGGGTGTCCCATTTAATTTTCTTTTTTATTATTCAGTACCACTTTTTAAGACCACCCTATAGATTATAAAATATTTTTAGATTATGTATCCTAAAAAACCCTTTAACTTTTTTATTACACTTTTTTTCCTATCTATGATAGTTTAGGTGCTATCTAAGACTGACACCTTACTGACACACCTTGTATACCCAAATTAAAGTGTTCACCCGGTAAAGCTGTATTTTGTCGTTAGCAGTAGAGTCGTGCCTCTCCGTAAGATATCGTAGCTTTTACTCAATTACCCATTATTTTAGGTTATACTATTTCATGTTGAAAATGGTTACCCAAATCCCTGGTACTCTTCTACTAGGTATTGTTTTTTAAACTACTGTTTGAGCTCCATACATTTTTTATATTAATCGCTTTAATTCGGTACTGTGTCCCGTATTATTCAACGCGTGACATATGTTAAGGCCCTTATAAGCCTTTAACGTACGCATATGGATCTAAATCTAGTGATTTCTGGCGTAGACACCGGATACGGTAGAAAGCGCACATCTGCCAGCACCACGGTGAGCATCCAGAGGTCCCAGGAAGTGGTGCCACCTTTTCCGTCTAAGTCAGCTGAAAGTAGCCAAAGGGCTTCGAGTCTAAACTCCATTTCCAGTTCAGAAGCATCATCGTAAGTAGTCTTGGGTTGCAGTGACCACCATGTGTACCATTGGCTGAAGTGTTGCATATTTTGATTGTTTAACAGAAACATAATTATACTTTTCTTCCTTTTTTATATTTTATGACTTGGATTTTGACTTTGTTATGTGTTTATAATAATTATGTTATTTTATTTTAAAAATTTGTTGCTTGGAAAATTTTTAAGTAAATAATTATTTACTTTAACCATATTATCTTTAAGTGGCATCTGCTACGTTTTTACATATGTTAGATTTAAACCTGTTGTGCTCTTATCAATAAATAGTTCAAAAGATTGAATATAAGGATGGATGGATATTTCGTAATACTTTTGAATATCCGGAAAGGGCAAGGGCCTGTCGACATATTAAGCACCGGTTCCCGCAGATCACCGAAGTCAAGCGGTGTCGAGCGCGGTTAGTACTTGGGCGGGTGACCGCTTGGGAACACGGCGTGCTCTTGCCTCAGGGAAGAGTGTAAAATGAATCGACACCTAGTCATCCTATTCACGCCGGACAGGCCGGATGAGATCGGATATCTCGTAGGATGAAGGTGCCGTTTCACACTCCCCAGTCGGTAGACCACATTTGTGGTCGATGACCGGTTCAAGATGGCCTACGTAGTCGGCGAACCGTAAAAAAAAAAAAAAAAAAAAAAAAAGAATATCCGGAAAATGAAATTTAAAAAGTGATTCTAATTAAAAAAAATATTTTAAACAAGTAATAAATATTTTCTACAACTACTACGAAACCGGATATTTTGCAAGGGACTAGCATAGTTTGAAAATTACATTTAGCACACACCGCACCTTGGTCAGGTTCTGCCAAACTAAGTTTACCAAGAAGCCACCAGAAATTTACAATTTATTAGGTATGCTAGATAGGATTACGGTTCACAGCCACCAATTTTATTTCAATTTTTTTGTGTTTAAATAGTACTTCGTAGTCGCTCGATTTGTGGTACTCGCATTTGACTCAAACTCTTTTGCTCGTATGCAAATAGGCGTTTTTAAATCTTGGTATTCAATATAGTTATAAATAACGTTTAAAAATGCCGATAAAAAAATGCTGATTGTGAAAAATATTGCATAAACTATAACCTCACATTTTTATAAAATCAAAATTTAACAAACAAATTGCATACTTTTTTGAAATGACTTTATAAACTTCTTTCTCGTTTCCGGCTTTTTCATTAAGAATCTTCCATACCAGCGTGAAACGCGGAATCATTTCTAGGCTTGTCTAATTGAAAATTTAATCCAAACATTTTGAATGATAGAAGAGATTGTATTGAGATTAGCATTCACCTGAAGACGACTGGAGTTTCTTACCAGTTAAAACGTTGTGATTTAAAACAAATAAAGACAATGTAAGGCCAAAACTCTTCTATCATTTAAGAAACATCATTATCTCCAACTTTTAAACAGACACAATAAATTTTACTTAGGGGTTCACAAGAACTTCTAGTTTGGCGGATGATACCTTCTTTTTTTCAAAATTTAATTATGAAGGTTCAAATTATATCATTCCCTAATTTCTTATTTTCCATTAAAATTACAAACGGTGCGCCGATATTATCTTAAAAATCACCACTGTTTTTATAATATTTTGTATATAAAAAAATACATTTTATTGATATTACCAGACACAGGTACAATATGCGCCATGTGGTGGAAATGCGTGATGACTCATCGAGTACTGTTTGCTCCTAAATATTTAGAATTATTTATAACAGCACAGCAGGCAATCAATCTACTATATATTTAGAAAAATTGCATCCATGCTCTTAAAAAACCAATCAAGAAATTAAACGTTTTTCATATTTTAATAGCGTCTGCCAGTTATTCCAACAACAACTGTATTTAAAATTAAGACACCCATTTTTTATACAAGATTAGACAATACGAAACATGCCAAAAAAGTAGTTGTACATACAATAAATCTGTAAAAATATAATGAAATAAATATAGGTTGGGTAAGTACTTACAATAAACAAAAGAAGCTTAGCGGCAAGCGGACAGAGTAGTGCGTCTATCTTTTGCATTAAAGTACACAGGGACTCCAAAGGTAATGGAATCCCTGGAGCACAGGTAGACAATGACAGGCTGTTTCGTTCTTGTTAGAACTCATCGGAAAGTTATAACCCGTAAGCGACCCCCAGTACAGCGAGCCTGTTCTTTCAAGGCGTTTTTAAGAAATAATTACGGAATAGTGCTGCAAACCAGTGGGCGACTGCAGCGCGATTTAGATTTTACAAAGCTTGGAGATGTATGGAGAAGCGAAAAATGTTTCCTATACTGGTGAAGTGGCCGTTCCGTGCTTGATTTATTTAGATTTATTTATATTTCTACGTTTTCACGTGAGATGGCTATATCTTTTGCATTGAGTTGATTCCTTCTGATGGCGTTACTGGGTTTTTATTTCTTAAAAACGCCTTGAAAGAACAGGCTCGCTGTACTGGGGGTCGCTTACGGGTTATGACTTTCTGATGAGTTCTAACAAGAACGAAACAGCCTGTCATTGTCTACCTGTGCCCCAGGGATTCCATTACCTTTGAAGTCCCTGTGTACTTTAATGCAAAAGATAGACGCACTACTCTGTCCGCTTGCCGCTAAGCTTCTTTTGTTTATATATTTTAACGGACACTAAATTCTACTATTTTATTTATACTTACAATGTAAAAAGAAGTTCCAATATATTTTAGCCATAAATGTACAAGATGTTAAGTTTTCGTAAATTTCATTCAGTAAATTCCTTATTAGGAAAAAAGGTGACATGCGCGACAGTTTGTTATTAAAAAGTAAGAAACTGTCGCGGTTTTCCCATCGTTATCGGGTAAAATTTTTAAAGCAAATTTTTTATTTTAAGACATATTTGTTTATTGGGAAATACTGATATAATTTTGGTACATTTGACTTTTGTGCTAATAAATAACAAACGTTAAGTGGATACGAACAATATTTCTAAATTCTTC
Source organism: Polydrusus cervinus (assembly GCA_935413205.1). NCBI lineage: Eukaryota > Metazoa > Arthropoda > Insecta > Coleoptera > Curculionidae > Polydrusus > Polydrusus cervinus. The sequence continues at coordinate 90,394,901 of OW284511.1, forward strand.
CCCAAAGTTACCAGCTACATACAAAATTATATTTATTAGCAGTGATGACGCAAAGTCTGGAAAACTATCTTTTTACGGTAAACGAAGAATAAAAAACGCTCGGACACGTCGATTTTATTTTCTTGAATCTCTCAAGATTTATTTAATTTATACAAGCTGTTTCAAGAAAACTGGGCAACTGATTTATTTTTTTAAATGAACCAACCAACCAACGCGCCTGATTTAGTCTTGGATTTTTAATTAATTGTTAGTTGTTGCGCGTTTATAAACTTAAAAGTAAATCATAATGATGTGACTGTATATTTTTCTTTATCACAAACGGCTTTTATTTCGGGTTCAGTAAATTATCCAGTAAAATACACCTCTAGAAGCGGTGTCTTATCTTCATACCGTTGTTTTTCACTCAAAACTAGATTTTCTAAGAAAATTATCACTCAATATAATTTTTACTTATAGTCAAAGATAAGACCCTTGAGGTAAAGCTCTCGGGATCATATCAGATTATAAGCAAAAATTACATTTAGTGAAAATTTGTCAGAAAATCGATTTCTTGCAAAAAATAGCGGTATTACCGATAAGACGCCTCCTCTATCGGTATATTACTGTTGAAAATTCTAAGCACATTTCGTGTAGAATATCCTATAAATGTTGCCAGTTAAAAATTGACATTTTTTCCATTACAGGTAGTGGCGGATCCAGGATTTTGTTGAGGGGGAGTAGAGGGGGGGGGCGAAAAAAAATCTTCTTACCCTTAAAACTGACAAAAAATTCTGACCCTTCACACGGCCTACAATTTTTAAGGCTTACAGTAAAAAGCATCCATTTGGTAAGGCTCAGGGGGGGGGGGGGACGAAACTGCTTTCGCCCTTCCCCCTGGATCTGCGCCTGATTACAGGGTAAATGTGTCATTTGGATTATTGTTATTAAAAATTCAGGTATACTAACAATAGTTAGGTTTGTTTTATTTTAAAAACAGTTGAATTTAGGTATAGGATATGTACATGAAATATGCTTAAAATTTTTCGTAGAATTTAAAAATGCAATAACATGTCCCAGTTTGTAGAAATTCAGTGACAACGGCAGCGGAGATGAAAAATAGGTATATTTTATATAAAATTTAAGATGCCATGTCAGCTATTTATTAAGTTTTGAACAAAGAAAAAAGAGGAGGAAAGACAAGTTTTTGGCGCATATTCTTAAGAGTCTTTCACATTAGCGGAAAAAAATGGTATCGTTTCCTGGCTTATTTAATTGTAAATTTAATACAAACATTTGGAATGATAGATGAGATTGTATTGAGATGAGTATTCACCTGAAGACGACTGGAGATACTTACCAGTTGAAACGTTGCAATTTAAAACAATTAAAAACATGCAATGCAAGTATAAACCTCTTCTATCATTCAAGAAACATCATTGTCTCCGACCTTTAAACAAACATAAAAATTTAGATTCTGGTTTGACGGATGATACCTTTTATTTTTTTAAATTCATAGGTTCAAATTATATTATCCGCCATGCGGAAAACATAAAAATAGAAATATTGCTGCTATTTCATGGTAACTTCTTATTTTCCATTAAAATTACAAACGATGCCACGATATTATCTTAAAAATCACCATTGACGCCGCGCCACTTAATTCTCGTGTAATTTGTTTTTATAATATTTTGTATATAAAAAAAGACATTTTATTGCCATCGCCAGACACAGGTACAGTACGCACGATGTGGTGGAATTGCAGTATTTGTTCGTGATGACTCATCGACTACTGTTTACTCTTAATTGGTTATATGCCTTAATTTTTAAATTATAAACCACAAATACCTTTTGAAATCGAGACGTTTAGCTTTATGCTAGCAAAAATATATCAGTATTTATATTTTTGATTTAACGATTATGTTACCAAATTAGATACAATATATCATAATATGCATTAACCAACGCTTTACAACGATATTCTTATGTTACACAATTGTTTATGGTAATATTGTAAATGATCTTGTTTTTAATTAAACTAATAAAAAATATCATCGACATTACACGAACAATTAATTAACATTTATTCATATTTTTTTTCGAACACTACGTTGATGCGTTGTATAAAAACCACCCCTACTAAAAAATAACGATTTTAATTTGACAAAATAGGAATTTGTTAATTGTAGTTATTTAAATTTATAGACAAGCTTAATTAAACTTAAAAGAAAGAAAACTTTTAAGTTAAAAATAACTAGTTACGACTCTGGAATCTATTTAAAAAGCTCTATTTTATGTTTTTTTTACATTCATCGTAACTAAGATACGGAGGTCGTATAGAAACTAAAATAGCTATGAAAAACATGTTGAAAACCGCGTTCTTCTATCTTTACTAATAGTGACATTTTGCCAACCAACAAACTTCCTTTAAACGCTATTTCAAACGTGATTTTCCCGGAATCCACACACACAATTTTGTAAAACTTGTTTCATATTCAGCGGCAAATGAGAATCCGGTTTTAGGTATCAGCCAGTGTGGATATTTTAGCGCCTGAAAAATCGATTAGCGGGATTTTGTTGGTTGGCAAAAGTCACCAATAAGAAACAATCCCTACTTAAAACATGGAAAACGGTAAATACACTTGCTATTCTAATTTATAATTTCTGAAAAATATTTTTTAATTTTTTCAACGATTCTTGATAATAACATTAATGGGACAAAATCTTAGCAACAAATTTTTATGGCATGAGGATAATACATTATAAATACAAAATTTTGTTATTTTTGTATAAGTGGGCTTAGCGAACAATCTTTAACTGGTGTATGCCCTTCCACGTGTGCTGGTATGTATTCTTATTTCAAAGTTCAGGCATGCTGATAATTTTTAGCTTTGTTAAATTACACACCCCCAAAAAACAGGACATACCTACTTCAAATTAGTAAGACAAAGAAGTATTTTTCTGTAGTTCCCCGTAAGAGTTTTGTATTTTTGCATGAATATTTAAAGTTTTTAAGCACTGTATGAAAGCACGAGTTAAACATTTGAACTCACATTTTGATACTAAAATCACAATCAGTAGAATTATTAGTTTTTGGCCCGGTTTTTCTATCTCTCTCTATGTACATTTCTGTGTTTGCTCTACTAAATTCAAACTTACTTTTTACTTACCTTATAAGAACAACTTTATACACTACTAGGTGTAATGTGGGTTGCTAGGTAGTTATTCTTAAATATTTACCCTCTCCTATGTAAATATTCTATAACAAATCTGCCAACTTAAAAATATGATTACATCTATAAAATTTGAAACATAATGTTGTTACGTTTATAGTCAGTTTGTTGAATGTATTCTATGTTTTAGTTTTTATCACACTATTTTGTAAATAAAATACTTACTTGTAATTTTATTTTTGGATTTTTTATTATACAATCGTATTGAATATAAGTGTAGGTATCAAGGAGTATTTATTATTATTTTAACTTTATATTAGTAGAAAGATAACTTTTCACGGAGAAGTATATAATAGCAGACAAGATAATAATTAAGAGAAGTAAATTTAATGTCATTAATTAAGGTTTGCGTTTTCTCTTTGCGGGAAACAAAATAGTAGTTTGTACAACAAGAGTGGAAATGATATTCATATCGCACTAGGACTAAAATTCGGAGTACCTACTCCCACATGGAAATTTGCTATTTTCTTTTCACTTAAGAGACGAGAAAAGTAGGTTATTCTCGTGGGAAATTTTATATTTTAGTTTATTTCAGTTAATTAATATAGCTCAATTATCACTTGAGTGTAAAGAAAACAGCAGATATCCATGTGGGAGCAGAAAAAATATTAACAAAACGTATTGTTTAGCTTTTTCTAAATACATATATGCATAGTTTTGTTAAATAACTCATCAAGACACAGTTATTTTTAAAAATATAACATTCACAATATAATCATCAACTAAGAATTTACGATTTATCAAAAAAAGTTATAAATACATTGATTTTTTAAAAATTGTAAAAATTACAAAGATTAGGTAATATTAACTAAATCAAAAAGAAATCCAAAAACAAATTACCTAATTTAACCTAAATTATAAATATTATTTATTTTAATACAGATAGCCAGCAATAATCCAATTAACCAGTCTAATTAATTTTTCATAATATCTAATAAGGTATTATTGTCATGTGTAAGTAAACATCATACCGCCAACATGCCATTCACAGTTAGAGTGAGCCAGTCAACTACGTTGTGGTTCGATGTCAGCGACATAATAATATAGTAACACGGTTAAAGACATGGCGCTACCTACTAATTATATACCACCCAACATATCCAACTGTATTTAACAACTCGACATTATTGCACTTAGTGGCATGGTGGAGGTATGGTATGGAAGCATCCTTACATACGTAAAAAGATGTACACCCACAACGTACAATGTCGTTAGTTTCTATAAACATATTTCTAAGTTGAGTAGCTTCCCATCTTTTTCTCAGATATTTTAAAACTTTCCTAGTGCAATAGCTTCCCATGTTACCAACTGATAGCAAATGTATATAAAAAATCTAACCTTTAGGTGGTCACCATCCTTAAGGTTAACTGGTGAGGGTCAGTTAGCTGAATTCATCGAGGGTCTGGGGCCTGGACAGCTGGTTGGCCGGCAAGTTCTGGGAGCTCCATCTCTCGGCGACATCCAGCTGTCATTGTGTTACCAAAAGGGCTTCTTGGAAGTCGAGGTGATACGTGCCAGAGGGCTGCAGACCAGGCCGGGGTCTAAAGTACTACCAGGTATGTTTGTAGGAGTTTGTTGAAGTCCTTAAGAAAATTTGTAATGGTTTATCATAATTCTACAAGGTAAATTTTGTGGATTATTAAATTATTACTTAAAAAATAACAACGTACCTACATAGGATACTATTGATGAATAGCAGTATTAACAAACTATGGCCGGCAAGATCACCTAACTTGACTCTAGTGAACTATTTCCTTGGTCACATTTATAGGGTGATGTTGTTGGGCTCTTACGCTTTTAAATGCTACAACGAAAATTTTGTATAAGAGCCGAATGGAAGCAGTTGTAACAAACAAAAGTTAATTAATTCAATATAATTTGAATTATAAATTTTTTATTAAATTTAAGTAGATGTGATTTATATTAGTATAAGTAAATTTTACTATTTTTACAATGATATTTTTATAAATCATTAAACAAAGTCAACCTGATATGAATCAAAAGAGAATAATTATAATGGAGTATATATACAGGGTGTCCCGAAATTAGGTGACAATATTTTAAGGGGATAAAGTACATCCAAAAATAGGATTAAAATCCTCTATTAATATACCTTCAAAAACGCTTCGTTATGGGGCTAGAGCCCCCCGAATGGAAGCTATGATAAGCGGTTTTTTCACAATATCTCAGAAACTGATTGAAGTATCAAAACAAAATTTGATACATGTTTTACCCATGACAAGACGCAATAAACGGTTTGTTTAGCTTAGGTGTATTTCTTCCAGTGGCGTCCCACTGGGTAGGTAGTAGGGAGAATATTGCCCTAACTTTTTTATTTGTAGGATTTTTTAACGCCAGGTGCAATTTTTAAAAGCACTAAAGTCTTCTATTGAAAAAAGATACTCTTGTTTCATTTCGGTAGGATTCACCATTTTTCAGTAAAATCGATTTAAAATTTTTCGGTCTTTTACAAGTCGTTGAAAATGGCTAAGGTGTTTTTTTGCATATCTCAGCAAACACTTAATATTAAAACATGAAATTTATTAAAAGTTCTACTAGCGACAAGGCATATTTATTAAAGGATGTAACATTAAAATATTTTTTCAGTGGCGTCGCACGGGGTGGAGCCTAAAGTAAATATTACAATTTTTTTTTTAATTTGAGGGGCTTTCATACTTTTAATGTAATTTTTTTAAATTTTTTGTTAATAAAACCTTCCATTATTGTAATTTGACAGAATATAAGGTTTTCAACAGATTTTTAGACCTTGTTTTTTAAATATTTATTTGTATAAGAGACTTAAAATAAAACAAAAAAGAATAACAAATTGCAAATCAAATTTAATTGTAAAATCACACGGGAAACTAATTCTTAAGCAAATGTTCGAAATGATTTCCATTTTGTTGGATGCAAAATCTAGACCTGCGTGTTATGTTTTGTGAGGCACGGAGAATTTGAAAATGGTAGAAAAGGAAAGCCCCTCAAATAAAAATAGTAATATTTACTTTAGGCTCTACCCCGTGCGACGCCACTGGAAAAATATTTTAATGTTACATCCTTTAATAAATAATATGCCTTGTCGCTAGTAGAACTTCTAATAAATTTCATGTTTTAATATCAAGTGTTTGCTGAGATATGCAAAAAAACACCTTAGTTTGTAAAAAACCGAAAATTTTTAAATCGATTTTACTGAAAAATGGTGAATCCTACCGAAATGAAGCAAGAGTATCTTTTTTCAATAGAAGACTTTAGTGCTTTTAAAAATTGCACCTGGGGTAAAAAAATCCTACAAATAAAAAAGTTAGGGCAATATTCTCCCCACTACCTACCCAGTGGGACGCCACTGGAAGAAATACACCTAAGCTAAACACACCGTTTATTGCGTCTTGTCATGGGTAAAACATGTATCAAATTTTGTTTTGATACTTCAATCAGTTTCTAAGATATTGTGAAAAAACCGCTTATCATAGCTTCCATTCGGGGGGCTCTAGCCCCATAACGAAGCGCTTTTGAAGGTATATTAATAGAGGATTTTAGTCCTATTTTTGGATATACTTTATCTCCTTAAAATATTGTCACCTAATTTCGGGACACCCTGTATACAAATTTCCTCTCTTATTTATATTCCCATTATTTGTATATTTTTAAAGAAAATTTACCAAGTGCCACAAATAATTTATTTACTTTTTTTGAGGAAAACTCTTTTTATTAACCTCACAGCAATATAAATAATTCTGAAATTCAGATTTTTAAATTGTAAAATGTTGGCCGGCGTGCAGACAAGATTAAAATTGAAAAAGTTTTATGCCTTCGCTGGGAATCGAACCCAGAACCTCTCGATTAAGCCTTAAGTGCGCTGCCAATTGCGCTACGGAGGACCTGATATTCTCTCACCAATTTCGGTCACATAACTTATTCAATTTTATGTTAGTAGTAACAGTCTGGAATCTCCTGCGATTCACATACTGGTGATGGTGTTAAGGGGAAAGGGAATTCATTCACTAACACTGAACATTAAGATCTCATTTTTCTAATTTCTATTAACGATTCTAATGTGATATATTCTTTTTATATACACTGCACCGCAAAATTAACCGGATGGAAAAAAATTCGCTCCAATTCAATCTTAAATAACTTTTAAGTGTTTTGATTAAATTCGATAATTTTTTGACACGTTGTAGATGCAGTCGTCTTTATCATGTTCTGATATCGCTTTTATGAACAGTGAAAATGGATATGTTCACATACAGGGTAGCCAAAAAAATTGCATTTTACGCTTAATTTCTAAACACCCTGTGGAAAAATTGAAGAACTGATTGATGTTTTTTTGTACGGCATTTTTAAGTCCCATCTTTTCTGAACAACTTGTTTTTTGATTCATACCGATATCTAAATTATTAAAGGAAAACACAGGTTTAAAGGAAATAATGCAATAATCCTTTATTAGCAACAAAAAATTTAAAAATTTGTAGTTGGCTTTGTCTTTTTTTGTCTTTCTGAATCTCGTTTCCATGGTACCATGGCTTGTCCAGTCCAGCAATTAATAAATCTGTACATTTGTTGACAAAAATCTTCTTGACAAGCCATGGTACCATGGAAACGAGATTCAGAAAGACAAAAAAAGACAAAGCCAACTACAAATTTTTAAATTTTTTGTTGCTAATAAAGGATTATTGCATTATTTCCTTTAAACCTGTGTTTTTCCTTTAATAATTTAGATATCGGTATGAATCAAAAAACAAGTTGTTCAGAAAAGATGGGACTTAAAAATGCCGTACAAAAAAACATCAATCAGTTCTTCAATTTTTCCACAGGGTGTTTAGAAATTAAGCGTAAAATGCAATTTTTTTGGCTACCCTATATGTGAACATATCCATTTTCACTGTTCATAAAAGCGATATCAGAACGTGATAAAGACGACTGCATCTGCGACGTGTCAAAAAATTATCGAATTTAATCAAAACACTTAAAAGTTATTTAAGATTGAATTGAAGCGAATTTTTTTCCATCCGGTTAATTTTGCGGTGCAGTGTAGCTGCTCGTAAATTTTAAGCTACAGAGGTATTTTTCTTTTAATTTCAGCTCCTTATGTTAAAGTATATTTAGTCAATGGCAAGAAATGCTTGGCGAAAGCCAAAACAACGACTGCTCGGAGAACCCTGGATCCACTTTATCAGCAGCAGTTAACTTTTAGGGAAAATTTTACGAATTGTATACTTCAGGTAAGAAAATAGAACCTTTATTAAGAATAACCTTTACTAATCTATTTCAGAAAGGTGTATAGTAATAACAGTTTTTTAGGTATGCAAAGGGAATTATGCCACTTTCATAATTTGACATTGATTTCATTGCAAAATTCTTTATTTTCATCAAGGCAGGTAGTATCACCCGGGTTTGGGTCAATTTATGGGTTTGGTCTATTGTTATCCATTCACAAACACTAAAAGTGGTGTGACAAAGGCGTGCATTATGTACATTGTATTAGGTACACTTATTTTTTTATTAAACATTATAAAAAAATACAAAATACACGGCGCTTTGCAAGTCTCGACACGTTGTACTGAATATGAAATATGCAAGTTTTTACAAGTAACAGTCGCTAAGCTTCTTAAAATATTATCTGCCTACATTGATAGGTGAAGTCAAGCCAACATTTTAGTTCTTCACTATCGAAACCAGATAAATTTTCGTGGACCCCCGTTTACGAATTGTAAACCCCCATTTTAGTGTCACGCCAACATAGACCCCCGTCGAGTCTCTCGTGGACACCTGGGATTCCATCTGGACCACTTTGGGAACCAATGCTCTACACCCTTCTGAAATAGACTATAAATATGACACTTTGGTCGGAGTACAAGAATATAACTTTATTAATTATTTAAACTCAATATTTTTTAAATTTTAGGTAACGGTCTGGGGTGATTATGGCCGCATCGAAGGAAAGAAAGTATTTATGGGTGTGGCGCAGATCATGCTTGACGACCTTAACTTGAGCAACATTGTTATAGGCTGGTATAAGCTGTTCGGCACCACGTCCCTGGTAAGATTTGTGTTTTATTTACTCCGTGAGAGCTCCACGGGTGAAACTACTTCTAAAAGAAATACCCCTTCCTTCTTCCTTCGGAAACTCCACTGCTGAACCTAATCCCTCCCCCCCTCCCCCTTACCCTGGCGCCGCCACTGGAAATTAAGCGGCTCTTTGCCCTTGTGAGTTTCCACATCAATATCAGTTTAAATATGATTAGTTTGACATTTGTTTCCATGTTTTCATACCTTTTTCCATCAGAAGTATCTCTCTCTCTCTCTCTCTCTCTTCCCCCTGGATAATAGTTATCCTCCTTTCCAATGAACTATGAAAACCACCAATCTCATCGGCTACCAATTGTCAATCTTTGAAGATAAGAAAAATAATTTTTTTGAAATTCCAATAATTCTTCTTCCTGGTCTGGAAATTTTTTTTCTGACCTCCAAAGATGAAGAAATTTGCTATATTTCTATTTTTATCTTTCAGAGGTAAGACCACCAAAATGATGGTTTAGAAATATTAAGAAATCGCCGGTTTATAGAGGTAAGACATTTTTTTTAGTACAATAGAATTAATATAACTATGAAATTATTAATAACTATTTACCAAATTTTTGGCTTTCATGGTAAATTTATTGTTTCTTTGTTATTGTAAGTTTTATATATATAGTACTATATACCGGGTGTCCATCTAGTGTGCGGGTAGACCATATCTAGGTAATGGTAAATTTTAGCGAAAAAAAATTTAAATAGAAAAGTTGTAAAGTAAAATTTTATATCCTAGAGATTAGAAACTTTGTTGCAAAGGCATTACATTTAAATTATCCCCACATTATTTCATTTTTAAGACATATTGGCTATTATTTCTTTAAGTAAAAGAAACTCTTTTTATGGGACTGCTATGAGATGGCGTGAAAGGTTATGTACAACCCAAGAATGTTGCTAGGTATATTAATATGAGTGTTTTCGGTTTATAAGATATAAATGCCTACCCTGTAATGACGTCTAAGTCTTCCACTTACTAAAGCTCAGGGTTATTTAACTTATATAACGATTGACGGCCGTATTCACTAATGCCTCCCGCGCACTAGCAACTTTTGTTATCAGCAACTAAATAGTTTAGTCACTCAAAAAGTTGCCAGTTATCTCCGGCAGCGCGCATCTAGAGAATAGTTGCTTATAAAGGTCAATTCAACCATGGATTTTGTAGAAATTGCATGTGTGTGTGCTCTCAGTTTAGCTAGAAAAAGAAAGCAAAAAAAAAAGTTATTTTGGGTTTATCCAATACTAAGTCAAAGACCTTTAAATGGACAATTTTATAAGTTGTTTGATGGCTTGAGAGAGCATCCAAACAAATTTTTTAATTATTTTCGAATGAGTATAGATAGTTTTGACAACTTATTAAAAATACTGGGATATCGTATTTCATATTAAAATACTACATTTCGTCTGGCTATACCACCACAGGAAAGACACAAACCGTAACAGTTTACCATGTAAAAATAGTTAACAAAGCAACTAAATAATCGCCGGGTGCGTGGCGACAGGTTTAAACAAGCGTGGCTGATAATCACCGGCAACAGTTTCATCGCCGTCAAAATAGGACGTGTTGCAATTTTTTAGTTGCTTCGATTTAAAAATTGCCCGTGCGCGAGATTACATTAAGTTATGTATCCATTTATGTGATTAAACAGTTGCTTCGGAAAAGTTGCTAGTGCGCGGGAGGCATAAAAAATGTTCTAAATTTGAAACCGTCCTAAATTGACACGTCTGGGTTTAAAATGAATGTCAACTAAGTTTTTAGTTTTAACTATTCTTTTTTTGGTTTTTCTTTAATTTTATAAATCAAAAAGTACTGTCTCTTTTAACAGAACTTAAATTATATTTTTAAAACATAATTAAGCGTCATATGGCATATTATAATAATGCCACGGAGGAAACACAACTGGGAAACTCACACCGTGTCAGTATTTTGACATTTAAAGTGACAGAAACATTTCTAGTGTAATTCGGCCACCGGAAAATCAAGGAGCATTAATATTTTCGGAAATATTTTTCGTTGTCATGGTAATCATTCAAAATGAATTATTCTAATAGGTTAGAAAAAGTGGGTGCGAAATTTTCAACAGTAATATACCGATAGAGGAGGCGTCTTATCGGTAATACCGCTGTTTTTTACAAGAAATCGATTTTCTGATAATTTTCACGAAATGTAATTTTTACTTATAATCTGATATGATCCCGAGAGCTTTAGCTCGAGGGTCTTATCTTTGATTATAAGTAAAAATTATATTGAGAGATAATTTTCTTAGAAAATCTAGTTTCGAGTAAAGAACAACGATATGAAGATAAGACGCCGCTTCTAGAGGTGTATTTTATTGGATAATTTACTGAACCCGAAATAAAAGCCGTTTATGATAAAGAAAAATATACAAATACATCATTATGATTTACTTTTAACTTTGTGATTTTTGTCTTCCTATTTATGTTGTTACTTTGGTCTCTTTGAGAAAATGGACGATTTTTTCGAATTACTTTTAAGTTTATAAACGCACCACAACTAACAATTAATTAAAAATCCAAGACTAAAAAATCAGACGCGTGGAACGTCAAAAATCAAATTTGCTTGTTGTCATCACGGTTGCCATGAACACGCCAAGATTTCTTAAGCTCATGTCAAAGCAAAGCACACTGAGTTTAATCTTGCATACCTTTTGCCATCAAACATTTCTTTAAAAATGTCAAAATTACGTTAAGTTTATGCCACAAAATCATCTCAAATATTGTTGTGTGTCACTTTTATTTTGTAGGGGTTATAATATTTATTTATTAAGCTTGATTTCTTGAAATAAATTACTGTTTGTTTGACAAAAAGCTACAGTGGTCTTACCGAGCTAGCGGTAGGTCTTATCGGATAAGACCACGTTACCAAGGTGGTTGCTATGAAAATTTGCGTTCTGATTGGTGCTATATATATGAGGTAAATTATCGTTGTAATTTTTTGAAACTTGCATTTCTCTCGTAGGAAATTTTATACATAAGGAAGCTTCTATTTTCATTAATTAATATTTAATCTTATTTGTTTCAGTGAATAAGAAGTTTAGCAGGGAGCCTGATACAGAGGTCTGCTTATTTTTAAATCTAGTGTTACGAAGCTAGTACGATATTGATAAAAGACAATTTTATAAATTTTGTGCTCTAAATATTACTCCCCCGTACGTTTTAGTTTTACAAAATATACACAGGACTATATCCCGATACACGGGCTGAACAAGGTAATCGAAAAAATGTACCACTAAAATATTTAGAGCACGCCAAACACGAACTTGTTAAAAACTAAATATATCAGAATATTTATTATTGTACTGTTAAAATACAACAAAAGTGATTTAAATTAATGATATGAGGGGCACTTGAAAAGTTTGTTCCCTAATATTGAAATTTAATTGGGTAATTTTTGTTTCAAAAGAATTTTTCTTCGCTTCAACGCACTTACGCCAACTGTGTTGTAAAAACATTATTTCATCAGAATAGTAGTTTGTGCAACAAGAGTCGATGTCCATAATATCATGAGGAAGTGAAACTTCCGATCGCGCTATACCAGAGTTACGAGCAAGCTTACGAACCTTAATAGTATATTACATAACAAGTGATGAAAATGATACTTTTCAAACGAGGAGATATTTAGCACGAGGCGTCAGCCAAGTGCGGAAATTCTCCGAGTTAAAGAATAATCACTTTCACACGAGTAATGTACACTATTTTTCCTACGACCACAAAGAACTATTCAAAAAGCCTTTGATTTGTGGGAAAAATATTTCAACACTAGGGTTAAAACCAACATATCAATACTAGTGTTGAAATTAGCATACTTAAAATTATGTTCCACTTAATATCTGGTTTTATAGTTTGTCAATAGGCTTTTCCTTTATTTGTAGTATAACTTATGCATTTTTTCATATTTTACAAATTTTGTATATCATAGGAAGAACTAATCCTGGATTGGCTTCTAGATTAACCAGAATGAAAATTTTTAAATTTAATCAAGGAAAGATGCATTAAACATAAATTTAAAAAATGAACCCAACAAGGAGGATTTCAATTCAAAATAATTCTATAGATTATTTAATGTTTTTATAAAAAAAGTCAAATACTCCTGATGGGATTTGAACCTGTGACCTTGCGATCTGTATGCTAGAGCTCTATTCTCTACACTATCAATACCAATAAAGATTTGTTGTTTCATACATGACACTTTCTTCAGCGCTGTTTGTTTTTTCTGGTAATAGATTTTCTAGTATATTATTAACATTTTTATAATTTTAGATGGCGTATTTTCACACTCTAAGTCTAAATCACTCGACAAATACATGATAAATAAGTTAAACACTTTACAATTACTGCTTTTTAAAATGTATTCTTTTTAATAAATAGGGATGGTCTGTCGAATTGGCACTATATGTTTAAATTAAATAGTGTGCCTTGTATTTCAACGCTAGTGTTGAAATATTTTTTTTCAACACGCGTGTGATATTCGGCGCTTTCGAGCCAAGTTAACCGTGCTTTTTTTCTCATTTTCATAGGTGGTCGTAGGAAAACTATTTTTTTTAAATTACTATACCGGGTGGTGCGCCCTAACAACAAGACATATATGCATATACATGCAAATTTCGAGGTGGTCAAATATTCGCTTATTTTAGCCCAAAAATATACTTAAACTTTTTAAGAACACAATAAGAAGAATGTTCTTGTCAAATTTAAAGCGTATTTTTCTAGTAATTTAAGAGTTATTTAACAGAATGTATTTTTTAAATGATAAACCAGCAAATTCGGACACATTTGTGTCAGTATATACACCAGCAAATAATTGTCAAAGTCATTTTAAGTCAATGCTAAGGTCAATGCATAGATTTTATATAAAATTACCTATTCATTATCTGAAAAATTAAAAAAATATCAGCAGACAGTAAACAATTTTTTTATTTTACACTATGCACTAAATAACCAAAAACCTCAGGATACCTACATTTGTTTCAATATTTAAACGAAATTAATAATATTTCCAGTCGTAGGTTTTATTTCAATTAACGTTTAACTTCTTAAACAAACAACCGTCCACTAGCCGCCAAACAATATCCTAAACTATTACAAGGCGAGATTCTATCACAAACTGCTGAAATTGAGTTTCTCAGTTGGTCAAAACTTTCGATATATTATAGCTTTATGTTAGGTACTGCCTGTACCCGCTACAGTATAGTGCCGTTCGTTTAGAAAATGTTTGTATTCTCTATCTGAGTATAAATAAGATAACGACTTTTGAAATTTATTTTTCTTTAACAGAAACTGCACTGCGCTCTAATGAGTACAGCAGCGTAACTGGCGATATCACGAACTTTTAAAGTTCATTTTTTTAATTGAAACTAAAAATGGAACGGGTTAATTGAATTTTGATGAAAACATGGGCTTTTATAATTGAAATACCCTTTCAACCATTCCATAATACTTAATAGACGCAGTGCATTATACAGGGTGATTCCTAAGTTGATAATTCTTTTTTAGCCGTGTATAGAAGGCATTAAAATAAACAACATTTTCAAATACCTTTTTCAAAAAACTCAAAAATAAAGTACCCTCATTCATTTATTAAACTACGAATTAAATACGGTTCTGCCTAACTTGCCCGTTGAATAACATTAAGAAAACTTCTCGGTGTAGGATGAGCTCGCAAGGGAAAGCGTTCTGCGTATAATCTCGAGGAAATATCCGCACTTTTACGACACTCACAGTAAATTAGCACCATATCTATTAGTTCATTGTTTTCCAATTTTTCCATTTTCACGTATATCACCAATTTAAAATTAACTTGCTTCAGAAAAACACACTGCAGCGGATTGCTCAACACCACCCGTAAATTGAATGACTAATAAGAGATAAGAAAAACAACAGAAACTATAGCGGGCTATGTTTTGATGAACAGGCCCGCACTTAGATTTTTTACTTTTTTATCTCGCCTATTTTTGAGTTTTTCAAAATTCGGTAAGTGGAATATTGCCGATTTACAAATATTTGCTGTTTAACTTCTGTTTAGTCCCAAAGGATAATTTTACAGCTAACACGCACCATAATTTTTCTGATGGAATAATATTGTTGTAACTTAATAACGCAAGTACGTTGAAGTAAAAGGAGACTGTGATAAAAATAAACTTATCACAAAAAAAAAATCGTAGGTCCCTTATTTCTTTATTAGAGAGAAAACTTTCCCGTCGTCCTCGTACATTACTAGACAGAACAGTAGCTTAAATAGGCGATAGTGTAAAATACTGAAAGTGAAGAACATCCGTAAGTGTAGATACCACGCACACATACAGTTATAGTTTCACCAAAAGTCATATCGAAGTATTCTAATTATACAGGGCAATTTATATTAGCGAGTGATATAATTGTCTGGATCAATCTAAAGGTTGGATTTTGATTACGATGTTGATATCTCGAAAAAAAAGGTGGCCTATTCTTAACGCAGATTTTCGTAGTATTAAAATTATTTACAGGGTGTGCTATAGAGTCGCGGCATACCTATATATAAATATATTATTATATTTTAAAATTATGTACCTAATTATTTTATACAGCACAATATACATATGTCACAATAAATGTCAATCATATTCATAAATATGATGAGCAATTCTTGGTGTTATTTCCGCAACATTGAAAAATATCGAGAACGTTCCTGATTGGTCAACAACTAGATTGTTTTTCGTCTGTGCTCAATCCACAGCTTTAAATGTATTTGGCGGAAACGAAATTTCGTTGCCAAAAGTAATAAGTAATGGAATATCCAGTTGTAAAATTTATTCAGGTTTGGTTCAGTAAAAATATTTTTTGAGTTGTTAAGAAAAAGGATTTAACTTTATACAAAATGATGTCAAAACTATCTTCCAGGTCCCCCGTATGCTTGTTATAGGGGGTGATATAAAATAAAATATTACATAATAATTACTTTTGACCCTATTTTGGCAATACTTTTTAGGATACCCTGGACCAGTTGCATGTATGCAATACAGGCAATAAAGCATTGCCTACCCTATAATAGAACTGACATAAAATTATATATTTAACAATTGTTTTGGTTTCATAATAATGATGTTACTAATCTTAAATTAATATTTGATAAATAAGTTGACGTATTATAACGATCATTACGTCCTCGCGTTCATAGTACAATGGTTTAACGTAATGCATTATCCACTGGGTAGACATCCCTAAGAATTTTATTTATTTATTTATTTAATTACAGTAACAGTATAATACAGAATCATAGATTCTAAATGGTACCTAATTATAACATAACATTGTCTCTATACACAATAAAACAAATCATTTTCTCTTTAATGCCACAAGGTGAACTCTAAAAATATCACAATTTGCAAAATGTCTGTTGTAGTTACTTAACATCCTGTTGATGAAAGCACTTCGACCATAATTTGTTCTGTGTGTCTGTTCAAAAAAAAAACTGGAGCTTCCTGGTTCTCCGGACCGTGATACGAAATGACACTGATTGAAGTAACCACTCGCAGTTTATCTGGCCATTGACTACTTTGTATAAAAAGACCAAAAGTGCTTTATTTCTCCGATGTTCAAGTGATTGTAGGCCACATAGGAGGAGTTTAGTTTCATAAGGAACGCCTTGTTGTGGAAAGTGCAATTTAAAAAGCAGATATTTTGTAAATTTATTCTGTACCCTTTCCAGTCTGGTAATGTGACATTGATAATGTGGGCTCCATATTACTGAG
This sequence comes from Polydrusus cervinus, assembly GCA_935413205.1. Lineage (NCBI taxonomy): Eukaryota > Metazoa > Arthropoda > Insecta > Coleoptera > Curculionidae > Polydrusus > Polydrusus cervinus. The sequence continues at coordinate 90,411,927 of OW284511.1, forward strand.
CAATACTCCAAAATACTGCGCACCAAACAGTTGTAGAGGGCTGTCAACGCCTTGATGTCAAAAATATGCTTTGTGTGTCATTTTATGAAACCCAGCAGCCTAAAACTTTTGAGAATGATATTGTCTATATGTACACTAAATGATAAGTCACTATCAAAAATTAGTCCAAGATCTTTAAATTGCGATACAACTTCCAAATTAACGCCATTAATACTATAGATCTCACTCTGTGGATTACTACATTTAAAGAACATACATTTTAAGATAAGTACACGACCTTCTTCCCCTATGAATTGAGCTTATAAATTTACAGTACAAGCTTATGTCGCTGTAATATCACTAATATAATGTATTAGGTACATAATAGTATTAGCTAAAACTTATAAAAAAAACTAATTTAATTGGGTTATGTCAAAACACAGCCTTTAGATTGATCTATCTTCCCATGAGCTTTAATAAGCTCTCTGTGTGCTTTATTGGAATTGATAAAAAATGCTTTTTTACTTAAAAACCTTTAACGACGGTCGTTACGCGCCGTTTTGTAAATTATGAATTATAGAAACGTTTACTGCCATGGGTAACAAAACATTTTTTTTCTTTTTTGACGTACAACGAAGCCATAATTTCAGCTTGATGTTATTCTAAGAAGGAGTTACTTTGTATACTACGTTTTTGTTCAAATGTGTCAAAACCCTTTAAATGTTCCTGATACTGATTACTAATTTAAGCGATAATAAAAACGAAGATAATACTTGCTCCTTAAGCACGAAAATGAAAAAAGCTATAGCTTAAAATTGCGTTTTCATCTTTATTTTTTTAAATAATTTAAGTTTATCCGAAAAAAGAACCCTTTTTTTTTAAATATTTTTTCTTAGTTTTTCGCGACAAATTCAAAACTGTGTTTGTTTGAAGGTTGAAGACTATGAAGTTTCTTGAATGATAGAAGAACTTTGAGCTTGCTATGTTTTTATTTGTTTTCAGCAACAACATTTCAACTGGTAAGTATCTCCAGTCATCTTCAGGTGAATACAAAATAAGTGGGTAAAGTAACTACAGCTCTATTTATACTATTTAGGTTCACTGGTGCATAACTGAGATGGATGCAGTCATGCGTTCAGTTTGTGTGCGGTATTATTCTAAGATTACATCTATTTAATAAAGGTTTCCCGATATTTCCTATATCTAATGAGGGTTTACTAAAACAACCTGGGATCTGATGTATGGTACTTCCTTGAATTTCCTCTTCCTCCAGTACGGTTCTTCATTAAGAAAAGTTGTGATTCAAAATAAATAAAGACAATACAAGTCCAAAACTCTTATGTCGTTCAAGAAACATCATTGTCTCCAACCTTTAAACAAAAGTTTTTGAATTATTTTTAGTTTGTAACTTTAAATTACTATACAGGGTGATTCTTAATTTCACACTTCTGTTTTTTAGCTGTGTATAGAAGGCAATAAATAAACAACCTTTTCAAATAGCTTTGTTCAAAAAACTTTAAAATAAGGTACCTAATTATATTCATTTATTACACTATGAATCAAATACGGTTCTGTCTAACTTGCCCGATGAATAACATTAAGCTTCTGTAGGATGAGCCCGCAAGGTAAAGCGTTCTACGTATAATCTCGAAGCAGCAACCGCACTTTGACGACACTCACCGTAAATTAGCCCCATATCTATTAATTCATTGTTTTAAAATATTACCATTTTCACGTGTTACCAATCTAAAATGAACTTGCTTCAGAAAAACACACCGCAGCGTATTGCCAAATAACTCGCCACCCGTAAATTGCATGACTAATAAGAGATAAGACAAACAACATAAAGTATAGCAGGCTACGTTTTGAGGACCAGGCTCGCACTTAGATTTTTTACTTCTGTACCTCGACTATTTTTAAGTTTTTTGAATAAAGGTATTGGAAAATGTTGTTTATTTTCATGCCTTCTAAACACAGCTAAAAAGGAAGTATCAACTTAGGAATCACCCTGTATACATAATATTATGGAACATCAGTTAGACATCTTTGCATATCTAGATATTTCAGTTACCATCAAGCCCATGGCTCTTTACACGACGTCTTGTATATACTGGTAAATTTACAAAAATTTTACGAAGTTTTCTAATACTACTTACAAGAGTAGTAAGTACGTTTTATAAACTAAAACATAGTTATTTAAAATAAAATCAGAAACTAAATAAGCTACAGTTTTTTTTTGTTGAACTATTCTAATTGTACTAACGAATGGTACAAATAAAAATTAAAAATGTATTGTTACACCCATGTTTATTGTATTATAAATACCTATCCTTTAATTAATGAATTGCATGTGATAAATACTGTTATGTTGGCTGTTAAACTACCCGCTTGTGATGGTTATTTCTGGATATAACACACAGATATTGCTAAGTTGATGAATTTTGTTTATGCTGCATTAACAATCGTCCATCTTTAAGAAATAATTCATATAAAATAAAATTTATTAGTAAAAGCCTAATAAAGTGCCGCTTATATTATTTTTGGCTTTAACTGATCACCATTTTTGGTAAAAATAGAACAAAATTAGGTAGATATGGCTTGAAATTTTATTTAGTATTAAAAAATTAATGATTCACAAAAATTTGTCATAAACTAGGGTTATAACGAAATTTTTGGGTAAAACTAATCATAAATATTTTTTTAAAGTTAATTTTAAAAAAAAACACCTCACAATGTTTTTTATTTCAATTAATAAAATTACTAAAGCTTAACGAATCGTACGAAATTATTTTTTTTAACTATACTCAACGATATTTTTTTTGATAGAAAACCAACTTTATATGACTGTCATCATAATATTAATTATAATTAAATAATTCTTTTGTACGATTGTAGATAAATAAGTTTATTATTGAAAACAAGGGGTATTATTCTTGTGCCAATATATAAAATAGTTGAACGGCAGTAGAGTTTTGGACTTGCATTGTCTTTATTTGTTTAGAATCACTACGTTTCAACTGGTAAGCATCTCCAGTCGTCTTCAGGTGAATACTGAATAAGTACGGTAACTACAGCTCTATTTATACTAGGCAGGTGCTGTGACGCATGATTAGTGGGTGGAGTCATGCGTGTTGCTAGGTGATGACGCATAACTGGATGAGTCATGCTTGATGAGTCATGCTCGATGACGTCATGCTCGATGACGTCATGCGTCTAACTCTTGGGTGGTCTTATTCTAAGATTACATTTACTTAACAAGGGTTTCCAGACGTTTCTCATATCTAATGAAGGCTTACTAAAGCAACCTGGATTTTGGTGTATGGTCGCAGCTTCCTTAAACTTCCTCTTCCTCCAGTGCGGTTCTTTTTGCAGAATTTCCGCTTTTGTCCACATGATATGATGGCCGTGCGTCCAGGCGTGGTCAGCTGCACCTGATTTTTCGGTCTCTCCTTTTTGGGTGTTATTTCTATGTTCTTTAATCCTTACTTCTAGTGGTCTTAGTGTCTCACCAATGTAAGATTGGCCGCATTCCCTGGAATTCCCTGCGAATGCGGCCAATCTTACATTGGTGAGACACTAAGACCACTAGAAGTAAGGATTAAAGAACATAGAAATAACACCCAAAAAGGAGAGACCGAAAAATCAGGTGCAGCTGACCACGCCTGGACGCACGGCCATCATATCATGTGGACAAAAGCGGAAATCCTGCAAAAAGAACCGCACTGGAGGAAGAGGAAGTTTAAGGAAGCTGCGACCATACACCAAAATCCAGGTTGCTTTAGTAAGCCTTCATTAGATATGAGAAACGTCTGGAAACCCTTGTTAAGTAAATGTAATCTTAGAATAAGACCACCCAAGAGTTAGACGCATGACGTCATCGAGCATGACGTCATCGAGCATGACTCATCAAGCATGACTCATCCAGTTATGCGTCATCACCTAGCAACACGCATGACTCCACCCACTAATCATGCGTCACAGCACCTGCCTAGTATAAATAGAGCTGTAGTTACCGTACTTATTCAGTATTCACCTGAAGACGACTGGAGATGCTTACCAGTTGAAACGTAGTGATTCTAAACAAATAAAGACAATGCAAGTCCAAAACTCTACTGCCGTTCAAGAAACGTCATTGTCTCCAACCTTTAAACAGACAATATAAAATAGTATTACCACATATTAGTTGTAATTTAAAAATATGGTAGAAAAAATCATTTTTTCACGAGCTTTTTTTTTATTACGAAGTGTCCTGAGTAGAAACCAGCCATTTCAATTCACAAAATATATATTTATTTGTGTTAATATATTATGTTCAATCATGGATTTTTTAATAAGTAACATTATTTTTATGCTTATTATTGCTTATGTATTGTGACAAAGTACCAAAGCAGTGCTGTTACTTAAAATAAGTAATAATGTAATAATACAAAAGTTGAGGAATATAAAATAGCCTATAATACAAAAATATATTTGGCCCTACAAGGTGGGTCAAAAGGTAGAACGAAATGTTTCTGTATTATTTTTTCTAAGGATCAAATAAGGTAGTTATAATATATCTAAAAACCATAATGACATTTAAGAAATTATATATTACACACTGGTACAACCTGAAGAAAATTGGCTTGCAAATTCCTGCTTAGTTTTTCTTTCTCTGCCCAAACATGTAAACTTCGTATCTCACTGTGAAACTGGACAACCCATCAAGAATGAAATACTAAGTGAGCCAGCACTTTTTCTTTTGGAGAGAAGAGCGGCGTGACTCTTAGAATTTGACAATATCATAAAATTAAGTTTAAAAATTTTTTTTTTGTTTCGTTTTTTGAGCATTTCTTAGAGTTGCTTTTTCGGCTTTTTTCCTCTTCGTTCGCTGCCAGGGCCATTCCCGAGGGGACCTACAGCTTAACGTGGGTTCCGAACCACTATCTTCGGTTATGCGACACCCTCCAAGGGCTATCAACCCTTGGTTTATTGCCATTACATGACCTACCGTTTGGGGAAAGTGTATCTTCTTCCGCACCCCACGAGATGTCCGATCTCATCTGACCTGGTTACCGGCGTGAATGGGGTGCGCTGGGAGATGATACATTTTACACTCATCCCTGCATACTTAAATCCACTGAATTTCGGACATACTTTTTTTATTATACGTATGCCCACTCCGGGAATCAAACCCGGGTCGCCACGGTTGAATGCCAGTAACTCACCATTAAGCCACCGCAGCGGTTATTTCTTAGAGTTCAAATAAGTTTGCTGTATAGGCCCTGTCGTCTCCTTTAATATTTATATTGGAATTTTTCACTTTGTTAAATAACAACATAGTTATTGTGCTTTGGAGCATTAAAGTGCCACCTGGCATAAAAAAAATTGATTTAGTATGATTAACACAAAAAATATATACAGATTGTGAATATTTGCAACATAATGGAAAACTTATTTCTCTTTGATATTAGGAAAAAACGAATTTTTTTTTAAATTGCTTCTTTAAAAAGTCTTAGTTCGTGCAAAAAGTTGTAAATATATAAAAAATATTTTGAAATTTGATATTAAAAATAGGGTTAAAAAGGATTTTTTTTTTAAACAATTATTGTTGTCAATATTTATTAAACTTCTTACGGTCAAGTAAATGACAAAATTTTATTCACCGTAAAACTAACGTCGATGCGTTTCTTCATCCTTTTCCGAAATTGTCCGTTTACATATTACAAATAATATGTAGGCTTAAGTATATTTTTAATAATAAATATCGTGGAAGCCATTCTGTGAAATTTTTTTTATTTGGCTGTTCAATTTATTCTCTTAAGCTTTTTCAATCTCATACTCAGTGGCGCAACTAGACACCTACATTTTTGGGGAGAAGGGTCAAGCCGCGGGTAGAAATAAATAAGCCGTTTTCGGAATTAAGGGATTTTTAAATCATATGCTGGCCAACGCGTTTGACAAGAGAAAGTCAAAGTATTAAAAACGTACGTGAAATATAGTATATTATGTTGTATTTGTAATTATTTCACTGATAAGATATTTTTAAAGTAAGCAAGAGTTTTTATGAGGAACATTTTTTTTTCTAAAATCAAAAAGAAAATGTTTTTCATATATTGCCAATATTCATAAATAATTTTTAAATAATATTCAACCAAAAGTTTTACATTTATCCAACTATTGCATGTTCTTCAGACTTTTTTAGGAAAGTACAACTAAAAAAGTTTTATCTCAAAATTAGTCTTATTGTTGATTTTCTTAAAGCTGGACGAAATACTTAAAAGAACCAAAAATAATCACAATATGAACCTGTACAGAACATCGATGTTAAAGCGAACTTTTTTATTAAATTAGAGAAAAATCCTGAAATATATTCAATAAAATCATATATTATTATTACTAAATCCTTGTATATTGAAGCATTTTTGTATCTCTAGTTGTTTTTACCTTGAGTGTGTAGAATCTTTTTATTGTTGCCTGATGAAAAAAGACGTTAGTAATTAAATTTTTTGTTTTGTTAAAAACAAACTTGGTGAAATATTAGTAAATGTAAACTAAAATAGTTAGGAAAATATTTTTTAAATATATCTCAATGGGCAGAAACATACTACCTCTTTCATCATAAAGTTTAGAATTTCAATCAAAATAATATATATTTTTGCTGTTGTAATATAATTTTATAAATTAGCAATTTAGTTAGATATTTTAGTAAAATAATTAACTTTTAAATATAGCATTTACAACAAGAAAACATTAATCCAAAATTATTGAACAGTTACTTTTCCAGAATTCAACATTTTATAGTTTTTCTATGGTAAAAAGTCTGTTTCTAAGCGTTTTAATATAGGAAAAGTCAACTTCAACAAAATTAAAAATAGAAGGTAAGAAATAAGAACACAAAGTCTTCCTCCACTGTTATATATATTATAACAGTGGAGGAAGACTTTGTGTTTCTTACCTTCTAAATTTCCACTCCACATTAAGTATGGACTATTTCTTTAAGTTAAAATTAAAAATCTTACATAGTTCATCCAATTACTGGCTGGATGCGCGTCATAACTCGCAAATACATGATCATAACAGAAACAAAAAATAAGGTAGGTCTGTTAATAATTAAACGGTGCTGTCAATTGACGTAAAATTCGTTTTGACAACTTTTGTAATGACAAAGAAGAACTTTAATTTCATGTGTTAACAGTAATTTAAAGCTCAAAGAAGTAGTCCATTTCTCAAAGAGACTTTATTTAATTTTTAAAAATGGGGAAACTCAAAGTCGAAAGTCTCAATCATGCATTAAAATTTAATAACTTGGTTACATGTTTCGCCCTAACATATGGGCATCATCAGACCTAACATTCAGAATAAAAACAAAAAAACAAAAATTAAAATTAACACATCGTATAAATGACTTTACAAATAAAGTGCTTTGGGCAAATATATGCCACTTTATTTGTAAAGTCATTTATACGATGTGTTAATTTTAATTTTTGTTTTTTTGTTTTTATTCTGAATGTTAGGTCTGATGATGCCCATATGTTAGGGCGAAACATGTAACCAAGTTATTAAATTTTAATGCATGATTGAGACTTTCGACTTTGAGTTTCCCCATTTAAAAAAAAAAAAAAAAAAAAAAAAAAAAAAAAAAAAAGTAATTTAAAGCGACATGACTCGAAACAAAAATTACGTTAGAAGCTGTGACTTGCATCCAGCCAGTAATTCTATGGACTTTACATAATAATTGTCTTAATATTCATTTCCGTAACAAGATTTTGGTAGGTGTAATCGGTCTATATAAATTTAAGTAAAAATTAGACCTATGTCAGTGATTGCCTAGGCGTCGCGACGCCGTAAAAATGTTAATCGATGGCGGGTACCTTAAGTATTATATTTTACAATTTTCTTAAATTTTAATAAATTATTGTTTATTGTTCAAACTTGCTATGTCTACCAATACATTGTGAATAGCATGTATAATATTTGTGCTCCAATGGGGGGCTAAAGCGAATACAGGGTTTGCGCATTTCACATCATTTTTTAGATCATGTAAAAAGTGAACAAGACCGGTATTATAGGAGGGTTATAAATTACACGACACGTAAAAGGCACTATATCAACCACAGTAGTTCATAAGGACACCTAAATGGTCCTAAATAGATTTTCTTGCAATAAAAACGGTCACATAAGATCCTAGGGGCACAGAGAAATGCTCGCTGTCACTATACCAAGGGGCTATTTTGTGGTTTGTGGATATGGCATCTACAGAAAATAATATGGTCAAAATGCTTTGTTTACACTACATATTGCGCATGCTCCTAGACAATTTAATATTGGTTCTGTATATGTGATCACTCATTATTGATATACAGTTGAAAATAGTATATTATTGACCAAGGTTTAGACAGATACTATTATTGACCGATCGTCGATTATAAATCCCGAGGAGCTGCGCTTAAGACGTTAGGGTCAATAATAGTTGTCTAAACTGTGGTAAATATATATTTTTCCACTACTAGCATATTTACAACATTAAATTATTAACTAAAGTTAACATACGTTCTTAGGGTTGCTTCTGTATTTTCAGTCAAGTTACCTTTGCTTTGAAATTTGCAGCATTTTTTTATCTTGTCAGATGGCATTCTTAGTAGTCAAAATTTTTCTAGTCTTTTTGATAAAATGAGCGAAGAAACTATTACTGATACGTGCACTCCTCTAGAAATGAGGGTGGAATCACAATAAATTAATGATGAGTTGCTACCTCAAAAATCTAGGGTTTGGATTTAAAAACCTACTCAGTATTTAAGGACTGGTGCCAAACAAAGAAAGCCTGGTTGTCTAAACCTGACGTTTTCATATATTTTTAAAATAAAAAAAGGTCAAGTTGCCTGTTTTATATTGTTTTTGCCAGAAGCCTCTATTATTGACCGTTGTCAATAACGACGGTAAATATAAGAGGCTTCTGGCAAGGGGTAAAGAAACACGATTTCTAAAGTTAATAATCGGTCAATAATGAATGATTTTAAAGTTAGTAGTGGAAAACCCAATTTATTTTATTTTTTATGAACCTTTTTAGGAAACTATCGAAAATATATTCACTTTTAAAACTTCAATTTGGCGTTTCGTCCGCAAGAGATCATCATTAGGTCAGTTTTGTTAAATGGTTTATTAAATTAATGTAAAAATAACATCGCCTTGTACTATTACTTGATTTCACGGCAAATCCGAATAAAAAAAAAATCACGAACCGCCTTCTTTACAAGCATCGAAATGTCTTAATAAGTTCCGGTTGTAGCATGTAAAATAGTTCTTCGGTCAGAGCGCAAAATGAATTTTGTTTACAAAATTTGTCATGTCTTCCATGACGTATACAATATCTTTTAAATGTGCTCAAAGGAAATAATCCAGTTAGGCCAAGTCCGGAGATCTTGCAAGCCACAGGTTATTGTTATTGTATTAAAACTTAACTGATAATGATCTCTTACAAACTAAACGTTACAGATTTCTTAATAAGGTTATTTATTTTTCTCTAAAAAGGACTGTATTAAAAAAAATAATATGTTTTGTGGATTGAACGTATCTTGGAAACGGGTGATAATCATATCAAATTTTTCAATCTTTTAAAATATAATACGTTCATGGTACTTGCCATCATTTAATGTGTTCATGGTGTCGAGACTTCTGGGTAATCACTGGCGTCGGTCTACTTTTACTTAAATTTATAGACACTTACCAAAACCATTTTACATAATATAATTTTTCCCATTCATGTTAAAGACGTAAGCATTTCAAATTGTACGTTATCTACCTTTTACTTACTAGGACTGTTATAGATTTCTCCAAAATGCAGAAAATGTGTTTACCTGCTAAAGGCTTTTTATTATGGATATACCAAGTTTAAAATTAAATTGTTTAATACCAAAATGTTAATTTCAGATTCCTTTATTTGTATTTCAGTTTTGTTAATATGTATTTTAGAATCTGTAAATAAAATTTGTTTTATTATGTTTTTAGGTTGAAAACTAAATAGGTTATAGAAGATGGAAAGTTTTTATCCCTGGGATTTCGTTGTAAAAAAAATACACAATATTTGTACTTTTCTGTAATAATTTTTTTAGTTTATCTAAATTAATAGAAAACACTGTTTTTCATAGTTAGCTTCATAATCGTATACAATTGTTTTTTTTAATAAAAATTAATCCTAATTAAAATAAGTTCCTTGGGAAAGTTATGATATCCAAAATATTTTACTTAATAAAAAAATCTGTTGTGGTAAACAATGAGGACTTTACACGATCAATATCACATCAATATGTCATTCCTAACAAAATAATGACGTTATTAATATAATTTATTTATTAACGAATGATATTACTTCAGTTCTTTCAGGATTGACAAAAGTAAAATAGTTCGTAGGGTCCTCTTAATGTAAAGAACTTATTTTTTTATTATAAAGGTGAGTCCTGCGCTGTTAATCTTAGGTTTGCAAACTGAAACAGTACCTATGGTTTCTAATAAGTACCTTTATATTTTATTAGTTCGATCTTAGGTTTATATGAGATAAAATAGATATTTTTTTATTTAGTTAACTAAATAAATTAGGCGCATATTTTGTAATGATTTCACCAAGTTTGTGTAGTATATCAATAAATTAGAGAAAACGTTCCGTTTGCGTAAATTTAGCAATAGAAGCTTCAAGCCGCTTAAATTCAGGATATAAAATCCCAAATCCCCCTAAAACATTAAACTAACAATAAGTATTAAACATTTCATAACAGAACGCTAAATGTTTTTTAAATACACAAATTTGCAAAGGTAATAAATACTTTGACTATTAATTTTTTTTAAAGTATCGTCACTTTTTTGAAAATTGTGATTTTGCCAAGACTTGTACAGAAAGTTTTTTTATAGTGTCAGTAATACTTACCTCTCAATATTTGTCACAAATGTAAAAATATTGGTGTAGTGTTAAGTAAGTCGCATTTTATCAATTAATTTCGCTTCTGAACAGGTAATATTTTTCTAATTATATTAATTTGCCTTACTTACATTTACCCTTTTCAAGGGTATGCTGAAATTTAAATTTTTCTAGGGGTATAAAAAAAATTATTTACTTATATCTGAAGATGGATAAATGGTAAGCACAGGAATTGAGGCTGACCCAATTTTAATTTTGGAACAAAAATATCGTGAAAAAAAAATAGTTTTTATGTCCAGGAGATGTGTTTAGTGTAATGTGATATTATTTATTTTCAAAATATTGTTCAGCGTTATCCCCAGAATACATTGTCAACTGGATATTTGGTTTAAAACAAATAAATCTCTTAAGTTAAGATATTTTCATTTTTTAATGCCTTTTTAACAATATATTTTCTCAATATTTTAATTATTTTAGAACCAGTTCAGGTATTATTATCATTCTTAATGCAGAGCATTGCAATTCATTTCTCATCTCATCAGAAAACAAACACAGCGAATAGAAAATCAATTTTTGATGCTATTTCTGATTTGAACCAATCCCAATCCCTGCGGCTACTAGTTGCTCATCTTTAGACATAAGAAAATCTGTTATTTTTCAAACACTCTCGCAAAATGATAAATATTTGTAGCTTTTTCAATTATTATTTATTATAGTCTGCAAAATAAGGTCCCCCTAAGGTTTGTTAAAATATGAAATTTCTCACAAAAGTACCACAATATAAATTTAATGTTGTATCTGGCTCAAAGTGTTTGTTACCTTTGTAATTAAAATTTTTATTTGTACTTACCAAATGCAGTTCAGAACAATATCTAAAGTATAATTTATACTTATACAATTATAAGAAAAACTAGTTTGGTAATAATAATTAGGTACTGTTCTCATGTTTTTATTACTTCTAGTAAAGTCTCAAGATTCTTATAGACAAGAGTCAGTGGTTAAAAAAACAACAAAATTAATTGTTACTTTATTCAATTTACTATTTTTTTTCAAAGTTACTGCCACATGTTTTAAATTAATAAGGGTTAATATGTTATCACAACATTGGAGCGTTTGGTTTCTTGGCATTAGCTGCCATAATACCTTTTTGATAAAAATTCACCCGTCTGATCTTGTGGTCTGTAGATTTTAGACATTTCCAAAAATATTGATTTTTCATTACAGAAATTTTAATTATTAAAAAAACCTTCATTATTTTATATTATAAATTAAGAAATCTTTGAGAAAATATTATGTATGCGGTAAAGGAAAACCCTAAAGATTAAAAGATACAAGTATTCGATATTTTTCAGACTTCAATAATCGAGTGATTTTTAATTTAAAACTAACTTAAAAAACTTGACATTTTAGTTTGAACAATCACCGCATTAAACATAAAGTGCGCCCAGATATCTTTTGCATGTGATTTTCTAACTACCTTGTTTGAAGTCTTACAGTAAACCACCCTGTGATTGTTTTTTTAAACAGGGTGACTTCAACCCATCTTTCTAACGCATGCATATTACGCCTCAGTGCAGTTGATTGTGAATGCACCAGTTCTTACTACTTCGTTATATTATGTAGGGTGTTTCAGGGCGGATGGAACGTTAGACTATGAAAAACGGGTGATACATTTTCTTCAAAAATATTGGTTGCTTAGGTAAACAACCATGGTATAGTTTTCAAATAATTTCATTAATGCGGCGTTGCCGCTTCTGCCCGAAACAGGTGGCAACATAGTTGTTTTAAATGGAACACCCTATATTATATTATAATATTTTCTAATTCCCTATACAATTCCACGTATATTTTGTTTAAAAGTCATATGTCCAAATTTAATTTTTTTTGAGACAGGTTGTAACACTGGAATGGCGCATCTTAGAGAAAAATGGTTTGTTCGGGTTTGTTCTCAATATAATAAATATAAATTACGGTTTTACATGTTTAACATGTTAGAAAAAGAGAATAAAAAACTAAGAGATCAAAACCATTTTTCTCTTAGATGCGCCGTTCCAATGTTACAGCCTGTCAAAGTCTAAAAATGGCATATTTTAAACATCAATATCTTAAAAACACTTGAATTTAGACATATGATATCTTATACAAAATATACGTGGAATTGTGTAGGGAACAGTGGCGGCTCGCGGTCCTAAAAAATGGTGAAGAGCTACGTATAGTGCGGGTACTTAAACAAACATTGACTAAGTTATATTTTAATTACGTACTTACATAGCTAGTTTTTGGAAATCAGATCGATTCTTTGGTTGAGGTCTAGCGTTTTCTTTTAAAGCATCGGCAATAGTATTTGGATTTTGATCAAAATTTCTTAACTTTAACTGACATTTTAAGTATTTTCCAGAATCCCCGTGTTCACGCAACGATCGAGTAATATTTAAAAAATCTGTAAATCCGTCCCTATTTCAAACGCAATATTTATTCGAAAAGAGTAAACACGACCAACAAAACAATTTTTGTAAGGCGGCACTAGTACATACAGCCAATTATATTCTGAAAACCAGGAACACTTAAAATTAATCTTATAGGATCTGCCACTTTTTTTAAATTCTTTTTTTCAATCTATGTTTAAGATTGCAGTAGGTCGCCCGTGTAACAAAACGTCTCTCTTATCCATATCTGTCCAACAACTGAATGGAGTTTCCAACAAATTACAAACTATGTCATTAATTGGGTTTATTATTAAAACACACAATAACAATTGAACCAAGTAGGTACTTTCACACTATTGAATTAAATAAAAAACAAAAACAAAACTTTTTAATCCCACAGTAAATAACAGTAAACACGATATCTATAACCGTAAGTTACGCGAAGCCTCAAAAATAAATACCCGAACGTCCCGAATCTATGATAAAACAATGATATACGACTGATCTATTTTCAAATTCCACTTCTTTAAAATGCAAATGTATTCATGCTGCCGCGTGACGTCTCGCGTTTCGGACGCCAGTGAAGTCACGTAACCATAGCGACGAGAAAACAAAACGCTTGATTGGATGGTTCTGCTTGCCTTCCAATGCTGTTGAGTAGAGAACACGGCGGTCGATTGGGGCGTGCCAAAATGCACGAGAGTGTATAATTATTGTCCATCGAAGTTAACCGTGGCCCTATTATGCATAGCTATGTTCGGATTAAATTAATATTATTAATTCGAACATAATTAGTTTTTAAGGGCTAAAATGGTAGCTGTGTTGGTACATTAATATTTAATATTGTCGAAAACATTTCCTCCTGGTTTTATTTATTTTTTTTTGGTGAATACTTCACCTGACGAGCCGCCACTGGCAGGGAATTAAAAAATAATATAGTGTGTAGGATGTTTCATTTAAAATAACGATGTTGCCACCTGTTTCGGGCATAAGCGGTAAAGCCGCATTGCTGAAAATATTTTAAAACGATAGACCATGGTTGTTTATCTGAGCAACCAAATTTTTGAAGTAAACGTATCACTCGTTTTCCATAAAAGTATAACGTTCCATGCACAGTGAAACACCCTGTATAAATACGTTTTACTGTGTCATTTTCTATGAAATATAATCTTGACTATTGTAAACTGTGTTTCTGAACTGAATTTGTGTTGGGTAACAAACAATTGCGCATATCATTGGAAGTGTCATAAAAAAAAGTCCACTGAATGTCCGTCTGATTCGTTCACTATCGACTGATGTATCCCATTATTCAGCCCTTTGGGCAAGACAATAAATGAATGATCTATCGACTTTGTAGTTTTATTTATTTTTTACAGTATTGGATTTAGATTACAGTTCGCTAAAAAATGTTTATATGTCTTTAGTAAACGAAAAAATCCACCATTTCTATGGTGAAATTTATAACACACGCGGTAAAGGTGGCGCATGGCATGGGAATGACAAATAACCACTTGGTTCTGTAAAAATACGAGACCCGCTAATTTAAAACAGATTATTTTTAAATGAAAATCCCACTTATCTCAAAAATTCAAGATTGGCACAAGATGGGCCTCGATAATATAACCTAAGATTTAAATTTAAAGTACTCGAGACACAACTGACAACTACCCGCAGTGGCGTATTTACGGGGGGCTACCGGGCTGCAGCCCCCCCCCCCCCCCCTCCTGAGCCAGGATCTCGGGTCTAAAAGTCTTATATCACGCTTGGACTCTTAATTTAAATTTTTAAATAATGTATTCTTAGATTACAAAGGTCTTGTAGAAAACGTTTAGTTTTTAAACTTTTCCTTCTAAAAGTCCTGTTTTATATAGAGATTAAGGTTTCGGACGCATATCGTGTAAGTTATTGATTTATGATGCCATTTTAAAGTAACACGAATAAAAATAATAATATTTTATAGTATTTCTCTATTATATTATAATATACTTGTCTATTCCGTTTTCCTTTTTTTAGAGCTACCTATTTATTTTTACAACAAAAACAATAAACCATTAGGTATTTAGTTTTAAAGAGAAAAATTAAAGTAAAAATTTTAATTGAATCATTTTTTTATGGAAGTAGTGTGATAATTTATAATTAAAAAAAATAGTGCGGGAAGAAACGAGAATGCTTTATTATGAATATACAAACGATAAAAAAGAAACCTTTACAAAAAAAAATGTAATAAAACCATGCAGACGGGGAGAGGTAATAATTTAATTTTCGAAATTTGATAGTAGTTAGGTGAATTTTAAACGAACTTTGGGCGTGGCCCCGAAATGTTTTCGCCTGTGGGGCTTTTCCGCCTTCTTCACCAGGTGCAATATCGTCAAGTCCCGACTGTCCCTTTCTCCGGAAATAAATCTCCTACTTACGCCCACTGAGATCCCCCCCGAGCATATTTTCTGGCTACGCCACTCTATGCCGAACTCTCCGACCAATGGCAAATAAGAATTGTTTCTAGCCCTGGATTATCTCCAATAGTTTTAAGAGCGTGTTAATGTTCATGTATACATACAGAGCGTCTAAATGTTTAGTTTAGTCTAGCAGTGGCCCGTGGTTTTAAAACGTTTGCCGGGTCGGTCTTTTGGGTTTTAAGGTATTAAGTTTATAGTAATTAATATAGTGATATTCAATAGATATTAAATTCAAATAAATATATAATTCAAATTAAGGCTGTGATTATTCAATTAATAATGCTTTACTTTCATAATTATTCACGTTTATCGACTCTCTCGTACTTGTGGATATATTAAGCTATCTCGGACTCTCTTATAGGTAATTTTGATTTTTATAGAACCCGAATACACTTATTTAGTCGCCCTCCTACCTCAGCAAAATCCTGTATCGTCCACTGAAAAAGTATGCGGCGTTCAAAAATACCTTGCTGCTTTAATGGTTTTCCTATAATTAAAGACCTAAAATGTACTAAAACTTTAATAGCCATGTCTGTAACACCAATATCTTAAATTTTTTGTTAAAATATCGTTAAAACCACCTTTTTTCCCTGCTTCCTCAGGCGTTGGTACCGATAAAACCTTGTGGAAGACTTTAAATGCTACATTAGTGTTTTATAGGCATATCCAACAAGGGTTATCATCATTATTTCTAATAGAATCGGAATGATCGAAAAATGTGATGGTAAATGCGAGTATAAAATACCTTCACCATCCTGACCAGAATTACTAATGATTATTTAAGTTTAAAATTATGTAGGTAGAATATTATTAAAGCCTTCATTATTATAAAAAAATATGTAAAAATAGGACAATGAAATAGTATATTACGTATTAAGTGTGGTGAAAAGCATATTACGCACGAATGGAAAAATTGCGAACGAGTAGCGGCGCGGCGAGTGCGGTAATTACATGAGTACGTAATTGCTTTACAACACGCAATACGTACTATACTACTTTTCTACCACTCTTACTAATAAATTAATGATCGGTTTATAATTAATAAAGTATCGATGTGAACTTCAAATCTCAAATAATGACAATGTCACTGTCAAATACTCACAAAGCTAGATAGATAAATGTCACGATTTGAGTGAGTCAAGGCTAACTTGATTGTTATACTAGGCATCAAACCGCACAATTGTGTGTTTTTCTGCATCATAACGCACAGTTGTTCGAAAAAATGGGTTTACTTACTTACTGTACGTAACACAATACTTAAGCGTAGAAAAAGACAATCAGAGCCATATTCACTAGAGTTCCTTCTTTCATTTCAGCCCCCGCCAAGAAAGCACGCGTTTGGTAAGTGCACTAATGCCAATCTTCAAGTTTTACCGTAGTTTGGAAAATAATTCGCTTTGTCTGCAGAACGATCCATTTCTGGATTAAAAAGAATTCATACCTATTTACAAAACACACAGGGAGATACTGCTTAATTGATTTAACAATAGTCTCTCTGGAAAGCGGCTTTTTGCAGGATTTAAAACGCAAACACAATTTTTATGACGATATATTAAAATAATTTTTGCTTAAAAACCGCCGCGTTGAACTAATTTACAAATATTGTAGTTTTATTCTTCTTCTGCATGTGTTCTTTCCACAAACTCAAAAACAAGACATTTTGTGACAAAATTTGAAATATAATACTATTATCAGGGGCGGTTCTAGACCCAAAATATTGGGGGGGCACCACATTGGCGTAGCCAGAAAATATGCTCGGGGAAGGGGGGGCTGGGTGGGCGTAAGTAGGACATTTTTTTTGTCTGAAGAGAGGGATAGTCGGGACTATATGTATTCCATGATATTGTACCTAGGTAAGCGGCGAAAAATTTTCGGGGCCACGCCCAAAGTTCGTTTAAAATTCACCTAACTACTATCAAATTTCAAAAATTAAATTATTACCTCTCCCCCTCTTCATGGTTGGATTCAATTTTAATTTGTTTTTTTGATATTCCTAGCTGGTTCTTTATTTAAAAAAAAACATTGTGAAAAATATGAATATTGGTGTCAATCCAAAATTTTCCCGAAAAAGCGCCGCAGACGAAAAATTTTCGGAACCACTCCCAAAATTTGTTTAAAATGCACCTTACTACTATCAAATTTTGAAATTAAAAAAAAATTAAATTATTGCCTCTCCCCCTCTGCATGGTTAGATTAAATTTGTTTTTGTAAATATTTTTTCTGACTCTTCATTAAAAAAAAAACATTTTTTATATTTGTGAAAAATATGAATATTGGTGTCAATCCAAAATTTTAACATAAGACGTATGTACGACTCTAACCAGCGTTTTCCGGGCTCGGTTTTTCATGATTAAAAAAAAAGTAAATATCGCTCACCACGCCAAAATTGATGATTTTTTCAGAAATCATGTATTTTAGGAGCGTAGATCTAAAAGCAGTTTTTGATGCAAATGCTTAGATATGGAAATACTCCTTCTTAAGTGCCGTATATTTATATTCCTAATAAAGCATTCTCATTTCATCCCGCACTATTTTTTTTATTATAAATTATCACACTTCTTCCCTAAAAAATGTTTACCTTAATTTTTCTCTTATGAAATAAATACCTTATTGTTTTTGTAGTAAAAATATTTTATTGCATTGGGTTATATTTTTGTTGATTTAAAATAGCTCTAAATTAATGATTATAATGATATATCTGAACCTTTTGTTTAACTTAAAAATGTAATAATGTTATATCATCAGAATGACCCAATATTAGATATTTTTAAGTTTTATGAAATGCGAATCATGGTTTCGCGAATTGTGAAATATATTTTGGGTGTCCCGGATAAGGATGGATTCTACAGGGATCTCTTAAACCATAATATAAGATACAGAGATGGTTAAATTAGAACAAGTTCTACTAAATTCTGCAATATCATGTTTTCAAATTTAAAAACTCTGAAGACAATTGGTCAAGATCCGAATTTTCGCGATTTGTTTTTTTTTAGCTTTAACTATATTTGAAAAGATATATTAAAATAAAGTTTACGTTCTCATTGCCATTTTTTCTCCTCTACAAGTTAGTGTAATTATATTTTTAATTCGACGTTTCATTTTTTCAAAATCATCATCAACTTTGCTTTTTTAAATAGTCGGGCAATTTTATTTTAATATTTTTAATTTCCCCTCCTCCGTTATAGCACAACGACGTATCACACCCAGTATTAATATTACATTTCGGACTTAAAAACCCATCATTAATAAGAATAAGTGCTAATTCGGCTTGCATCTATCAAACTTTTTGGTTTTTAAAGCCAACTAGAAATAATTTTGGACGTCGCCGTTGACTACAAATCATATCCAATTTTTATTCTTTTGAATAATATGTTCCTTAATTTCACACAATTCCTTAAAAACATAAAATTTTCACTTCAAAGAAATTAGATAAGAGTTAATTTGCACTAATCAAATTCATTAATCTAATCTGTCATTTGCAAGTACGTATAATTTATGTAAAAAAGTGCGTGTCCACAGCCTACTATACAGTTGAGACAGATTAGGCTACGGGGACTCAAAATAAAATAGTTTCAAATAAGATGAGTTTGCACTTATTCTTATTGATGATGGGTTTTTAAGTCCGAAACGTGTTATTAATACTAGGTGTGATACGTCATTGAATTATAAAGAAGGAGGGGTATTTAAAAAGAATAAAATAAAATTTCCCGACTATTTATAAAAGCAAAGTTGACGATGGTTTTGAAAAACGAAACGTCGGAAAAATGGAATTTATGAGAATATAAACTTTATTTTAACATATATTTTTAAAAAGAGTCAAATAATAAATAAAATCAAAATCGCGAAAATTCGATTTTGCGCAAATATTTTTTTAATTTGAAAACCCAACGTTGCAAAATTTAGTAGTGCGAACTTTTTTCTAATTTAACCATCCCTATATCTTATATGGTTTACGAGATCCCTATAGAGTATACCCTGATTTGGGACACCCTGTATAAAAATTGACATAATAAATTGGTCTTTCCTTTTTGAATCTGCCTTTACTTCTCCTTGTTATGGTAAAAAATCAATTGCTAAGTTAGCTAACTACGTACTTAAAAATGAAAATGCACATTTAATTATTTCCAAAGCCTAAAACAATTAAAACCTCTTTCATTGCCCACACGTCATGGAGTCATAAAAAAGCGCCCTATGACCTAATGCCGAATTATCAGTAATTTACTGCAGTAGTGAACCAGTAGATCGTGTGGCGGCCCTGAATGACGTCATGGCGTAGCGAATATCAATCTACAATCTGTCCGACGACAAACAAGGTACGATTACCACTAGCGCGCAACAAGTAATTTGTTCTACTCCTACATGAATATTTGCTGTTTCCTTTACACTAAAAGTGACTGGATAAATAAAAGTG
Organism: Polydrusus cervinus; assembly: GCA_935413205.1. Classification (NCBI taxonomy): domain Eukaryota; kingdom Metazoa; phylum Arthropoda; class Insecta; order Coleoptera; family Curculionidae; genus Polydrusus; species Polydrusus cervinus. The sequence continues at coordinate 90,432,087 of OW284511.1, forward strand.
ACTGGATAAATAAGCTCTTCCAGTTAACTAAACCGATAAAATTTAATACTCATTCTTGTTGTAGTACTCGTATTGTCTAGTGTTTTTGTCCAAAGGATTAATTCTTAAATCATATCGAATAAAAGTGTGCTATAAAGATACACGATAGTACCTATTTTCATAATTATATTTTTGCAACAAAATTCGCACAATTTATATTTGTATAATAATAAATTAAACTCATATCTTTATTTTTATTATTATTTACTGCTCGTAACGATAAGCACAAATTAACAAAAACATTCTGAACTTAAAGTCTTGAATTTATTTTTAAATTATTAAATAAAATAATTTTATTTATACCTATAATAAGAATAATTTTAAAATCGTAGAAGTATCTGAAATGGTCTATTTTTATGATGTGGGATTTACAGCAAAGTTCAAACCTGGTCATAACTGGTTATGTTACATTATATTGAGTTATGACCAGATAAATCAATTTTAACTCGAACCTTGCTGTCAATCCTACATTATAAATCGACCATTTCTGCCATTTCTACGCTTTTAGAATTATTCTTCGGTTTAAACCTAAACTTGTAAGGTTTAAGAGGACTTTATAAAATTGGCCCTTTTTGCTATTCAACATTTTAGGGGTTAGTCCATCCCTGTTCGGAAGAGTTAAAGAAAAACGGTTGAAAATGGTCAACAGCGGTCTCCCCTTAATAATTCAGTTCTTGTGTCCGGGCGGCATTTTTTTTGTTTGAATAATGGAACTAAGTGCCCAAAAATAATGCTATTTTAGTTGGCCACATTATATTTTTTGGAATAATACTTCTTGATACTATTTTTTCCATAATAATACTTACTAGCTATGTGTGCAAATTCTTGTGCAGCTTGTGCTGTTGACTATCAAGTCATATTTATCTTGTTAGTGTGTCCACTACTGTTAATGCTCAAAGATTGAGGTAAGAGTAAAACTGCGCGCAATTAGCCTACGCCCAGCATGTTGCAGGGAATTGTGGGCGGGATAATACACGTGCCTGCAAACAGCTGAATTATATCAGGGCCGTATTAATTATCGAATTGACAATTATTACGTAATTTATTGCCAAGGTTTCTCATTGTTCTTAGTACAGATGGAGAACTGGGAACGTTATTTGTCTAGCTTTAAAAAAAAAAAACAGAGATTTCATAATGGGAGCATGCGAGCAATATTGAAACTACACTAATCCTTTTCGAAATTATTCTTAAATCGAACAAATGCTCAAATTTTTTTAAATACACTCTAAAAAATTAGTTTAAGCTAGTTTTTTTCTTTCCAGATAGACTCTAGCAGCGCCGGCAACAGAGAGGGGTCAGGGTGGGCACTGGCCCACCCTAGAAACATATTTGCCCACCCAAAATTGAGGGATTCGGTATTGTAATGGAATTTCCGTGAAGAAAAAAAGAAAGGAGTGATATTATAAAAGAGAGAGATAATAAGGCTTTTTTTATTTGGGTACTGCCTGCCCTAAAATCATCGGGCCCACTTGTGCCCACCCATCCCAAAAATCCTGTAGCCGCTACTGGACTTTAGTATACCTAACAATAAATAATAATTTTTTTATCTTAAACTTTCGTGAATGTTATAAATGTGCATATTCTAATTATTAAAACCTACGATGACATTTTGAATCAAGTTTGTTGATTTATTATCATGTATAGATACACACCGTATTTCGTAAAATAATGTCTTTTAGCCCTTTGCCGATTACTGAATAAGAGCAGAAATCATTTAAACCTACTTTGGAAATGTTTTTACACTATATATTTTGGTTTTAGATTAGTTGTTTTTTCTTATAAAATAATGCATTTTGGAGACTCGATTTTGTTGTTACTCTTCAGCTTGTCAATAAAAAGTTTTAACCTAGTCTGACCCTGAGGACAATAGATCTTTATTGAAAATACGAACATTACTGAAAAAACTTAAAATTTCTAGAGAATGAATGAAAAACCAGTAAACAAAAAACTCGATAACTAAATTTCGAGGAATTATAAGACTCGAATGACCTAATTGTGAATATTGTGATATATGCACATCTAATTTTTTATTAAAATTATGTCATGCTGCGTTTGGAATTCTATTTTTCATTTCCTCACAGGCAAGATAAAAAAATAGGCATATCTGGTTTCTCTAAAATATAATACTAGTACTAATGAAGATTGTCCAGACACCCTCCCCAATTATCAAAAATAACCTACTACCTTAGAAGATTGACTGACACGATGAATAGAAAATTTTATCCCGAATGTGTTTTTTTAAACCCCCCCTGAACGAAACTCTTGCGTACGCGCCTATTATTGATTCTTTGCTTATAAATTAAAACACAGCCACGTTTAGAACAAAGTTTTAGTTATAGAACCTACAGCAGGATGATCAATGTACTTTGCCTCCTGCTTGTAAAATATTTATTGAAAACGTAGATATTTTTTTTGCTGATTGACAAGCATTTTATTTATAACAATAGACCAATAGAAAATTTTAACCGACAACCATCATCGCCAACTTATGGCCTTATCTATTTAACGGTTAAAATACAGGGTGCTACAAATTCATGTGCGTACAAGGGGATCTCGAAAACGGTAAGAGATACGAAGATGGTTAAATTATGCCAAAAGTTCTGTATTTTGGGGCTTAATAATATTGTGAAATTTTGACTTGGAGATTGAATAAAATCATCTTTTCATAGCAGTTTTTATGTTCTATAATATGAAGTTATTACTTTATAAATTTGACGTTTCGTTCTTTAAATACCACCTTCAAGTAATTTTTTTTTAAATACGGACCTTTATATTTAAATACAGTTTTAGGGACTTATTAACTTTATAAATTTTATACAATTTAAAGGTTATTAAAACTTTAACGTATTGTCATCAAATAAGACATCATCAGATTTAAAATTAACCTTTCTTTACTATTACTTAAATATTAAAATTACATTACAAGAAGCTCTAGTGTTTAGGCTTTTTATTATTCCAATAAGATTTACCGTAACAATACTCTAGGAAGTAAGTAAATTTTTAAGGCATGAGAAGCAAGTTTGACTGTGACATATGTACATGACAATGGCAGAAATAAATTTCTCACAATCATACTAGCCCGGTTACCTTAATTTTTAATTAACAAATCAGGTATCTTTAATTTTAAGTTCATAATGCCTACCAATGTCAGTTGTGTCACAGTCAAACTTGCTGGTTAGTTAATTCTGGTTAAAAATCTTTGTGCAATCCAACATATTGTTGAAGATTGTTGGAATTGTTCCAGCGCAACAGTTTGCACTATTCGCATTCTAATCCGTTATATTTCAACAAAAAAATTATAATACATGCTCTTGGGAGGAACGTAATTTAAAATAAGGAAATATTCACCATCAGTGGCGTAGCCAAAAAATATGCGCCGGAGGAGGGGGGACTCAGTAGGCGTAAGTAGGACATTTTTTTTTCTGGAAAAAGATACAGTCGAGACTATTTCATGACATTGTACCTAGTGAAAAAGGCGGAAAAGCGCCGCAGGCGAAAAATGTTCGGGGTCACGCCCAAAGTTCGTTTAAAATTCACTAAATTACTATCAAATATTAAAAATTATCTGCATGGTTGGATTAAATTTGTTTTTGTAATTTTTTTTTTGATATTCCCCTCTTTATTAAAAAAAAACATTTTTTATATTTGTGAAAATTATGAATATTGGTGTCAATCCAAAATTTTAACATAAGAAGTATATCTAACCAGTGTTTTTCGGGCACGGTTTTTTTTGATTAAAAATAAAGTAAATATTGCTCACCACGCCAAAATTGATGATTTTTTCAGAAATCATGTATTTTAGGAGCGTAGATCTAAGAGCAGTTTTTGGTGCAAATGCTTAGGTTTTGAAATACTCCTTCTTAAGTGCCGTTTTGTATATTCATAATAAAGCATTCTCGTTTTTTTCCGCAATATTTTTTTTATTATAAACTCACTTCTTCCATAAAAAATGTTTCAATTAAATTTTTCTCTTTAAAAATAAATACCTAATTGTTTCTTGTTTTTGTTGTAAAAATATTTTATTGCATTGGTTTATATTTTTGTTAATTTAAAATAGCTCTAAAAAAGGAAAAACGGTACAGACAAGTATATAATAAAAAAATACTATAAAATATTATTCTTTTTACTCGTTTTCCTATAAAATTGCATCATACATCAATAACTAAAACGATATGCGTCCGAAACCTTAATCTCTATATAAAACAGGACTTTTGAAGAAAAAGTTTAAAAACCAAACGTTTCCTACAAGACCTTTGTAATGTAAGCCAAGAATACATTATTTAAAAATTTAAATTAGGAGTCCAAGCGTGAGACGAAAAATTAGGTTGCAATTAGACTTTTAGACCCGAGCTTCAAACCTCGGGGGGCAGCCCCCCCCTTAAATACGCCACTGTTCACCATATTCCGTGATTGTAAAAAAGCACCCCCGGTAAAGTTGTTTTTTGAACTTTTAAAATACGAATTGGCTTAGATATTGTTTAAATATAATATTTATAATAATTTCGTGCTTATTACCTGAGATTTAAAAAGTTGTAAATAAGTACTATGTTTCAAGAGAATTCAAGTGTAAAACGGGTGCAATCTCCGTGACAGGTTACGCCACCTATAGAACTAGATTTTTTTCAATAAACCCTATAATGCTGTACCGTTTACTTATCATACTTTGCGTCATATACCGTTTACTTTTTATCAAAATCAAGCCGTTTAAAGTAATTGCAATGTAAAACTAGGTTTTAAATTAAATCGACAAGGTTCACTTAATTCTAGCAGTATGATGGTGGTAAACTTTTATAATATAAAACGAACATTGCTTAAGAATTTGATTGGATTTTCTGTCTCTGGCAAAATTGTTGGCAGCACATTTGAAATTTCAAGAAATAGTCCATGTAAAGTGGCAAGAAATTGGAAGAAATAATACTTTAATAAAATTTGTATAGTAATAAATAAATTTATTATGACCCAATAAACAATGCGCTAATCAGGCGCGGTTCCAGAACTTGGTGGCACAGTGGCCCCCGAACCTAGGAAGGAGCTCGGGTCTAAAAGTCTAATTGCAACCTAATTTTTCGTCTCACGCTTGGACCCTTAATTTAAATTTTTAAATAATGTATTCTTGGATTAGATTACAAAGGTCTTGTAGGAAACGTTTAGTTTTTAAACTTTTCCTCCTAAAAGTCCTGTTTTATATAAAGATTAAGGTTTCGGACGCATATCGTTTTAGTTATTGACTTATGATTCAATTTTAAAGGAAAACGAATATTTTATAGTATTTTTCTATTATCTACTTGTCTGTTCCGTTTTGCCTTTTTTAGAGCTATTTTAAATTAACGAAAATATAACTCAATGCAATAAAATACTTTTACAACAAAAACAAAAAACAATTACTTAGGTATTAATTTTTAAAGACAAAAATTAAAGTAAAAATTTTAATTGAAACGTTTTTTATGGAGGAAGTGTCATAATATATAATTAAAAAAAATAGTGTGGAAAGTAACGAGAATGCTTTATTATGAATATAAAAAACGGCACTTAAGAAGGAGTATTTCATAACCCAAGCAATTGCACAAAAAATTGCTCTTAAATCTACGCTCCTAAAATACATGATTTCTAAAAAATCAATTTTGGCGTGGTGAGCGATATTTACTTTATTTTCAATCATGAAAACCCGAGCCTGAAAAACGCTGGTTAGAGTCATACATACGTCTTATGTTAAAATTTTGGATTGACACCAATATTCATATTTTTCACAAATATAATAAATGTTTTTTTTTAATGAAGAGCCAGCTAGGAATATCAAAAAAAAGTAAAAAAAAACATTTACAAAAACAAATTTAATCCAACCATGCTGAGGGGGAGATGTAATAATTTAATTTTCGAAATTTTATAGTAATGTGAATTTTAAACGAACTTTTGGCGTGGCCAGGAAAATTTTTCGTCTGCGGCGCTTTTCCGCCTTCTTCATTAGGTACAATGTCATGAAATACATGTAGTCACTCCACTGGGGGAGGGGCATTTGTACAAAAATTTTTTTTATCTTTTTAATTTTACATATAGAACACAAGCGCCGCCCGCAGGCGAAAACTTTTTGGGTGTCATGCTCAACAACCTTTTATTTTTGGCATATCATTAAACTTTTTAAAAGAAAAAATCTCTCATTAATTTTTAAACATTTTTTTTGGTAGTGACTTCAACAAAAAAATTAATATAATTAAAAACAGATTTAAAAAATAAAGAAAAAGCACCGCAGACGAAATTTTTTTTGAAGAATTAGTTAAAATCGAAGTCAAAACAGTAAATTTTTTTAGGGGGGGGGAGAGAGTCATGAACCTCCTTGGGTTTCCCGAAAGTCTTGATATATTCCATAGTAAATACGTAAAAACCTTTAATAGGACGATTACGTATAATTTGGTAATTTTAAATTCTGACGAAAATATTCCGGGGGCAATTAGTAGATCCCGAGGTAGATCCTCAATCGTCCTTTAACTTTAAGAGTCATGACCCAATAGAAATATCTTACAAAGCCATCTTGCTATATTGTTATGTCAATTAAGTAGGTTGCCTATCTTTGAACACAGTGTGAGAAGATAAATCGCAGGACTTCAATCGGTATCGTGTAATGACTGACAAGGCTACATTCATATTTACACTAAACTTTCTGATTAATTACCGTTTATGTGTATTAACCTTGTTTATGATAACTACGAACATTGTTTAAGGATTTTAATTTTCTTGGATTTATTTTCCTGTTGAACATACAGAGTAGCCTTTTTTAAACATAATCCGGATTCGTTTTTTTTATAGTCAGTCATAAAAATGTACCGCCATCCCTTTATAACTTCAAGCTTTAGAAACCAAAATAATGGAAAAGAAATTCTTAAAAAATGTATAGTCTTTTTTTTTATGATAAAACACCTGCACTGTAGGAAAAATCCTTTAAGGCGCGGTGCGTGTGCGAAGAAAGCGATTAACGTTGGTCTTGAAACGTTGAAGATTGTATTCATTGGGAAACACGACCTCAGGAAGATCATTCCACAAAGATGACGTTCTCCAGATGAAAGAATTCTTGAACAATGAAGTTCGAGGAGTACTAAGCTGAACAACATATGGATGAGCGGCAGTGGTTCGCCGTGTATTTCTGTTTTGCATTGCTCTAGGTGGAATCAAGTGGGCAATGTCAGTTGAACACCTGCCATGGAAATATCTGTAAAAGAGAGCCAAATCACCAACCTGTCTTCGATGCTCCAGGCTATCGAAGGTCTTGGTCAGCTCGGGGTCGCCGATCAGACGAACGGCTCTCCTTTGAATGGAATCCAGTCTATTTCAGAAAGGTGTACAGTAATAACTAAAGAAAATCTTTTATCTTGATGAGACGTGGAATAATGAAGGTTATATAGTATCAAAATTGTGACAAAACAAAAATATAACCAGTGCTCGCCAAGCTTTCATGGAAGGCCTGTCAACGGGTATTAAGGTGCCTTCAGGTAAAGAGAAGATACTAATAATCGTCCATATTGGAAGCGAAGAGGGATTTTTAAAAGAAGGTTTGCTAACCTTTCAGTCGTTCAATACGGGAGATTATATACCACGAATGAATTCGAATGTTTTTGAGGACTATTTTGGTGAAATGATAAAATATCTTCCAGCTGATTTAGTAGTAGTTATGGATAACGTAAGCTATCATTCACGACGCACAGAGAAGACTCCAACTTCATCTTGGAGAAAACATGAAATTATCGACTGGTTAACCACAAAAGTATGTATTTTTTTGTATTTTGTATTTTTTTTATAATGTTTAATAAAAAAAAATAAGTGCACATAATACTATGTACATACATAACGCACGCCTTTGTCACACCATTTTCAGTGTTTGTGAATGGATAACAATAGGCAAAACCCATAAACTAACCCAAACCCGGGTAGTACTACCTGCACTTGATGAAAATAAAGAATTTTGCAATGAAATCAATACCAAATTATAAAAGTGGCCTAAATATTCGCTGGATCACTCTGTAGTCCCTTTGCCTACCTAATGACCTCTTATTACTTTACACCTTTCTGATATAGACTATAGAATGTTCACCTACTTGTTGCTTATCAATATTTAAATTCGCATTGTATAAATTTAAAAAAATATATAATCAGACTTTTTGAAGCTTTAAAAAAAATATATTTCCCCGAGTTTTTACTGCAGTTTAGAGCAAACAATAATGGATGAGTTATCACGAATAAATAGTGCTTTTCCACCACATCGCGTATATTGTTTGGCGATGGGAATAAAATCTCTTTTTTTATACACATTATATTATAAAAACAAAGTTTACGAGAATTAAGTTCCGCGGGGTCAGCGGAGATTTTTAAGATAATATCAAGGCATCGTTTGTAATTTTAATGGAAAATAAGAAATTAACATAAATAGCCTCAATATTTATATTTTTATGTTCTGCATATGAGGCAAGGGCCTGTCGACATATTAAGCACCGGTTCCCGCAGATCACCGAAGTTAAGCGGTGTCGAGCGCGGTTAGTACTTGGGCGGGTGACCGCTTGGGAACACGGCGTGCTCTTGCCTCGGGGAAGAGTGTAAAATGAATCGACACCTAGCCATCCTATTCACGCCGGACAGGCCGGATGAGATCGGATATCTCGTAGGATGAAGGTGCCGTTTCACACTCCCCAGTCGGTAGATCACATTTGTGGTCGATGACCGGTTCAAGATGGCCTACGTAGTCGGCAAACCGTTAAAAAAAAAAAAAAAAAAAAAAAAAATGTTCTGCATACTTATAATTTAGATTAATTTAGGTAGCATCAAACATTCGAAAAAGTTACAATACTAAATAACTTGATTTTTATCTTCTGACGCCGGCCTAAAAATCATCACACATCACATTTACTATTAGCACCGTTGAATGGAGCCAATAGAATTCAATAAACTTTAAAAAGCTTGCCATATCATTAAATTCAATATTACGAAATATTTTAATGCTAATTTACATTTCCTACCATTTTATCAACAACCGTTAGTTAACAAATCTGTAAAAACCTGACCTGACGTACAGTATCGTAAAACAACGGTTTCTTTTGCCAAAATTTCTACCTACTAAAGCCAGTTAAAAATAAAAACGTTAAATAACAATAATGTTCCGTATTCCAATAAACTTGGCAAGTCTACCTGACAATTATTAAATGAATCATCCCTTGATAACTAAAGATATTTCAACAAAATATTTTAACTACTTTTTAATAATGATAATTTTCTTCCACATTGGCTCCTGGGCAATCAAGTTGAATTGACTGATCCTCCTTTTAAATTTACTAAGAAAGGTTGTAATATATTTAAAATTGTTTTACATGGACAATTATTTTTTCTACTTCCACATGCAAATTGGCTGTTTCCTTTACACTGAAGTGATTGGAAAAGTGGGCTATTCTATTATTATTTTCTGACCAAACTATAGATTTCTGGACTGATCACGATACACCACAGATGTACTTTCTTATTTCAAAGATCTCCAGTTTTCCACTAGACATTTACTATAAGATTTAATGCCTTGAAGTTGCCTTGTTGGTTAATTACGATGACGGGGCTCCAATCATAATATATCTTAAAACTGTGTGTAGGCAACAGATATATAAAAAAAATAACCGACAAAATAAAGATAAGTACATAGAACCAGATAAAACAGACGAAATTATAAGATTTCTAGAGAAAAATTAATTTCCTTTTTTACTAAAGGGTTTATCATTATGTTATTTCTATAGTATTTCTCTTTTCATGTTTACGGTATTGCTAGTGTGTAAATTGGCGATTATTTTGAAAAACTTTAATATAGCGGACAATAATAGTTCTTATACAAAAGCCTTTTTTCAAGTTCTACAGCTATTTTGTTGTTCACAGCTTTGAGTTCTCTTTGTTTCGTCGGATCCTAGCTCTACTGATGAGTCATGATATGACGAAACGCGTCTAGGGATGGATCTGACTAAATTAAGATAAATTCTTCTTCTGTATTTTGTTGAACTTTTTCTGTTTACTTTTTATGCAAGCAGGCAACCAATTATACATTTCAGAAATAAACCCGGACAAACCTTTTTCTTCCGTGCATTTCAGCAGAACAATATAATGAAAATGGCTAAGAAAAATAAATTGTTCATTTGTAGTTTTTGAAACTACGAGAAAACTCGTAAATTGGCACCAATGCACTCAGTGGCGTAGCCAGAAAATATGCTCGGGGGAGGCTCTATGGGCGTTAGTAGGACTTTTTTTTCTGGAGAAAGGCACAGTCGGGACTACATGTATTTTATTATATTGTACCCAGTAAAGACGGCGAGAAAGCGTCGCAGGCGAAAAATTTTTGGGGCCACGCCCAAAGTTCGTTTAAAATTCACCTAATTACTATCAAATTTCGAAAATTAAATTATTAAAATTTGTTTTTGTAAATGTTTTTTTTTAACTTTTCTTTTGATATTCCTAGCTGGCTCTTCATAAAAAAAACCATTTGTTATATTTGTGAAAAATATGAATATTGGTGTCAATCCCAAATTTTAACATAAGACGTATGTATGTATGTATGACTCTAACTCTTTTTCGAGCTCGGTTCATGATTAAAAATAAAGTAAATATCGCTCACCACGCCAAAATTAATGATTTTTTCAGAAATCATGTATTTTAGGAGCGTAGATCTAAGAGCAATTTTTGGTATCATTCTCGTTTCTTCCCGCACTATTTGTTTTTATTATAAAGTATCACACGTCTCCATAAAAAATGTTTCAATTGAAATTTTTACTTTAATTTTTCTCTTTAAAAATAAATAATACCTAATTGTTTTTTGTTTTTGTTGTAAAAATATTTTATTGCATTGAGTTATATTTTTGTTAATTTAAAATAGCTAAAAAAGGAAAAACGGAACAGACCATATTTAGATTAGTCTAATAGAAAAATACTATAAAATTTTATTCTTTTTACTCGTTTCCCTATAAAATGTCATCATAAATCAATAACTAAAACGATATGCGTCCGAAATCTTAATCTCTATATAAAACAGGACTTTTAGAAGGAAAGGCTTAAAAACTAAACGTTTCCTACATGACCTTTGTAATCTAAGCCAAGAATACATTATTTAAATTAAGAGTCCAACTGGTAGAGGCAAAATTAGGTTGCAATAATTAGACTTTTAGACCCCGAGCTCCTAGGCTACTACTACTACTACCCCTCTTAAATACCCCACTGAATGCACTTAACAAACGCTGGCGGATTGCTGACAGAGCCTCAGGTCGCGAGTTACGTGTATTTGTTACATCTCTTTCTAGCTTATTGCCTACTGCCTCTCTCGCTCGTTTCTCTCGTATAAAAGAAGTGCTTTTGCTTTCCCATAGGCGGCTAATATAATGTAAAATCTCTGCTTTTCGGACGGTTATACGGGATGTTTATACAGCGATCCAATTTACGATTAACCGGCAACGAATGCGTTCGTGGAAATGATCTTCAATGATAGACGATTAACTTTTCGGTCCTGATCCTCTACATACATAGAAATATTGCCTGATATTACACGAAAAAAAGTTAAATATCAAGAAATAAGTTTGATTGGCGTTTACTTCATTGTTCCCCGGCTAGGCAATGCTTTTTTGCCTATATTATCTGCACGCCACTGTCGGGCTACCACAGTCGAACGCCAGTAACTCAACCACTGAGCTAGCAACCGGGGCGACTAGAGACTATTACTGATAATACTAGGGAGGATTTTTTTCATTGAAAATTTCTGATAATTATGAGAGTTTTACCTCAGCTGATATAATAAATTGGAGAGTAGATTAGTATATTACATAACAAATGATGAAAGTGATACTTTTCAAACATGGAGAAATCCCCCGAGTTTTAGAAAAATCACTTTCATACAAGTAATGTACACTATTTTTCCTACGACCACAAAGAATTATCAATCAAAGAGCCTTTGATTTCTGAAAAAAAATATTTCAACACTGGTGTTGAAAAAAATATATCAACACTAGTGTTGAAATTAGCATACTTAGGATTATGTTCTGGTTTCATAGTTTGTCAATAAGCTTTTCCTTTATTTGTAGTTTAACTTTTTCATATTTTATACATCATAGGAAGAACTAATCCTGGATTGACTTCTAGATTAACCAAAATGAAAAATTTTAAATTTAATCAAGAAAAGATGCATTAAACATAAGTTTAAAAAATCCACCCACATATTTCAATTCAAAATATGTAATTCTATAAATAATTTAATGATTTTATAAAAAAAAGTCAAATACTCCTGATGGGATTTGAACCTGTGACCTTGCGATCTGTAGGCTAGAGCTCTATTCTCTACGTTATCGATACCAATAAAAATTTGTTGTTTAATACATGACACTTTCTTCAGCGCGATTTGTTTTTTCTGGTAATCGATTTTCCAGTATATTATTCACATTTTTTATAATTTCAGCTGGCTTATTTTCACACTCTAATTCTGAATCACTCGACAAATACATGCGTGTGATATTCCGCGCTTTTGAGCCAAGTTAACCCTGTTTTTTTCTCATTTTCATAAGTGGTTGTAGGAAAAATATAATTAGTAGGTTTAAAACTTGGCTGAAGTGTCTACATTTTGAACTTTTTACCTTAAAACACTTTTATATAGGTATATAGGTATACTAAAAATAGGTAAAAATTTATTAATACTGAAATTATTATATGCTACTATAATGTTTGTGTAATATGTATCACCAAGATTTTAAGGTGGGCGACCTTTGTGTTCAAGATATAACAATTTAAATATAACCAATAACATTTTTATAGTGGTAAAATATCACGTACTTGATTTTTGCAAGGTCGATTTTGGGAAAGTATACTCGTAAAAATAATTTTATTGTTATTTTGCCCCCTTTTAAAATCGACTTGTAAGAATAATGGTTCATGTTTTTACGGTAAACAACTGATATGGTTTAATTAAACTAACATGTTTATGGGGGCAATGAAACTATTTAACAACGAAAAGTCCTCATAATAATGGTATACAGGGTGGCCCGGATGGAGCTTTAAGTAAAATATGATTTGAAAAAAAAATTATTTGCGAAAATCTGAAAAATTTCATGGTTATTGCAATTTTATAAAGTAGTCTTAAACTTAAGTTTAAACCGAAAACTAATTGTAAAATCGTAGAAATGTCAGAAATGATCAAATGTGGAATCAGTGGCGTATTTAGCCCAGCTAAATTTTAGTTGAGACATTTTTTTATAGAAGAAGTGTGATAATTTACATTAAAAAAATTCCGGGTGCTTTATTATTTACATAATTTGATACAATTTGAGCACGATCCTAAAAAATTTTGGGCTGTGGCGTTATTTGCTTGCCAAGGCTACCAAAAATTGTGGCTGCGCCCAGTGGCGTATATAAGGGGGGCTGCCGGGCTGCATTTTCATCTCACGCATGGACTCTTAATTTAAATCTTTAAATAATTTATTCTTGGCTTAGATTACAAAGGTCTTGTAGGAAACGTTTAGCTTTTAAACTTTTCCTTCTAAAAGTTCTGTTTTATATAGAGATTAAGGTGTCAGACTTATATCGTTGTAGTTATTAATTTATGACACAATTTTATAGGAACACGAGTAAAAATAATATTTTATAGAATTTTTCTATTATAATATACTTGTCTGTTTCGTTTTCCTATTTTTAGAGCTATTTTAAATCAACAAAAATATAACCCAATGCAATAAAATATTTTTACAACAAAAACAATTAAGTATTTATTTCTTAAGAGAAAAATTAAGGTAAACATTTCAATTGAAACATTTTTTATGTAAGAAGTGTGATAATTTATATTAAAAAAAATAGTGCGGGAAGAAACAAGAATGATTTATTATGAATATACAAAACGGCACTTAAGAAGGAGTATTTCAAAACCTAAGCATTTGCACCAAAAACTGCTCTTAGATCTACGCTCCTAAAATACATGATTTCTGAAAAAATGATCAATTTTGGCGTGATGAGCGATATTTAATTTATTTTTAATCATGAAAATCCGAGCCCGAAAACGCTGGTTAGAGTCATACATACGTCTTATGTTAACTTTTTGGATTGACACCAATATTCATATTTTCACAAATATAAAAAATGTTCTTTTTTTAATAAAGGGCCAGCTAGGAATATCATAAAATCATAATCATGCCTGTATCTGAGAAACTGAGAACCTTGAGGAAAGGAATTTGAAATTTTTGTGATAGTTTCGCATGTCATATGGAAAATTGTAGATATAATTGAAAATTTCAAAAATTCCATTCAAATTACACTTTATGGGTTTTGAAATTTTATTCAAAATTTTCAGACGCACACAACAATGCATTGAAGTTCAGAAATGTGCTTTTACTACGAGATCCACGTATTTTTTTTTTAATTGCATGCATCAATATTGTTATAAATTAAGGAAGTTTCATTAATTCATAACATTTTTTTTGGTTATCTACAATCTAATTTTGTATTTTTTTTTATTTATTTGACAACTAAACCCTTTAATATTTAAATATTTAAAAGTATTAAGCTCGGTTATCAGAAAGTCACTTTTCCGGCCTAGGATGAGAAAGTAACAAGAAATAAGTACAAAAAATGTTCTTTCCCGGCAGGACCTATGGATCGGTTGTCGAGTAATTTACGTCAAATTATACGTAATTGTGAAATTATTTTCTAGTTGGCTTTCAAATAATTTGAAAATCATCAGCGCAAACGTTCCAAAAAAAATTTATCCAATTTTATTCAGTATTTTAGCAGAGGCGTGTTGTTGTGTCCCCAAAAGCATTTTTGTTAATGGAAAATATGGATAAAACAATTTTTGCATTGACTTTATCTTTGTGTATCGTATGGTCGAAAGAATGGTTTAAATTAAAAGATACATTTACCCACGAAAATTTGCTTAAGAGTGAAGTCAAGTAATGTTCAAATTCCATCAGGAGTATTTGACTTTATTTAAAACATAAAATAATTTATAGAATTATTTTGAATTGACATCTTCCTTGTTGGGTGGATTTTTAAATTTATGTTTAATGCATCTTTCCTTGATTAAAGTTCTTCCTATGATAAATAAAATATGAAAAAGTTACACTCAGACACCTTCACCATCAATGCCGGTGTTCCTCAAGGGTCCATATTGTCGCCTACCCTCTTTTTACTGTATATTAACGACCTTCTAGTGAAAACCCAAAATCCAATTTATAGATTTGCTGATGACAGCACACTTGTCTCATCTTTTACCTTGACCCCCTAAACATCCGCTGCCGATGCACATCTTCGCAGGCAGCATGAAGTATTGCGCCTCAACAATGACCTGGAAGAAATTTTGGCTTGGGGTGACAGTAACCAAGTCGAATTTAATGCTAAGAAAACCCAGGCAGCAGTCTTCTCCAAAAAGGTTAACATTGCAGAACCGGATATAGTCATGGCAGGACACGCAATTCCCCTGGCACCGTCTATTAATTTGCTGGGGGTCAATCTGGGAGGTAACATGTCTTGGCATGATCACGTTGCCGTAATTGCCAAGACAGCTGCACAGAAACTTGGTGTACTTTTCCGCACCAAAAGGTTGTACACACCTCATCAACTTTTGACACTCTACAAAGCCCAGATTCGACCATCATTAGAATATTGCTCTCATGTCTGGAGCTCTGCACCCAAGCACACCCTTCGGCTACTGAATTCCATTCAAAGGAGAGCCGTTCGTCTGATCGGCGACCCCGAGCTGACCAAGACCCTCGATAGCCTGGAGCATCGAAGACAGGTTGGTGATTTGGCTCTCTTTTACAGATATTTCCATGGCAGGTGTTCGACTGACATTGCCCACTTGATTCCACCTAGAGCAATGCAAAACAGAAATACACGGCGAACCGCTGCCGCTCATCCATATGTTGTTCAGCTTAGTACTCCTCGAACTTCATTGTTCAAGAATTCTTTCATCTGGAGAACGTCATCTTTGTGGAATGATCTTCCTGAGGTCGTGTTTCCCAATGAATACAATCTTCAACGTTTCAAGACCAACGTTAATCGCTTTTTTCGCACTCGCACCGCTCCCAGAGCGCCTTAAAGGATTTTTCCTACAGTGCAGGTGTTTTATCATAAAAAAAAAAAAAAAAAAAAAAAAAAAAAATTAAAAGCCTATTGACCAACTATGAAACCAGATTTTAAGTGGAACATAATCCTAAGTAATAAGTATGCTAATTTCAAACACTAGTGTTGATATTTTTTTTCAACACTAGTTTTGAAATATTTTTTTCACAAATCAAAGGCCTTTTTAATAATTCTTTGTGGTGGAGGAAAAATAGTGTACATTACTCGTGTGAAAGTGATTATTCTAAAACTCGGAAAATTTCCGCACGCGGCTGACGCCTTGTGCTAAATCTCTCCTGGTTTGAAAAATATCATTTTCATTACTTATTATGTTTTCTAGAAATATGAATAAAATTTTATCAAATTATACTATCAACAATATTCCATTAACATTCATTCATCCATCGTAAAAGACATAGGTATTTTTTTTGACTATAAAATGTTATTTGATCACCACATCCAGCAAATTACTACCAAAGCTAAAAAGTCACTTGGTTTTATTATAAGAACTTGTAGGGGTTTTAAACAAATAGAATATATTCGTACATTATACATGTAATATGTTAATAGAGTACTTTCATTTGGATCAATGATCTGGAATCCTCAATACTATATTGGTAAAATCGAAAGACTCCAAGAAAAGTTTACCTTTCTTATACATTTTATTTAAACGATAACTTGACTTTAATTCAACGAAATCTTAAGTTATTATCACTCGAGGATAGAAGGCAAATGTACGACATTAAATTTGCCCACAAAATTCTCAACGGCATGATTGATTCAAAGCCAATTATTAATTTACTAAATATAAACGTTCCATCCTATAACACGCGAAATAAGCTTTTTTTCATATACGACCTAGTACTAGCAATTATCACTCTAACTCGCCTCTGAATCGTTGCTGTAAATCGTATAAAATACACTTTCAAACTTGGTTCCACTGTTCGAAAAAATTGTCCATTTTCTCAAAGAGACCAGAGTAACAATATAAATAGGAAGACAAAAATCACAAAGTCATGGTCTCAATCGTATGTATATACAGGGTGTGTCAGTAAGGTGTCTGTCTTAGATAGCACCTCAACTATTAAAGATAGGGAAAAAAGTGTAATACAAAAGTTAAAGGGTTTGTTAGGATACATAATCTAAAAATAATTTCTAATCTACAGGGTGGTCCTAAAAAGTGGTACTGAATAATAAAAAAGTAAATTAAATGGGACACCCAGTATAATTTTCTAGAATATGATTCAATGGAATAAGGACTTTGCAACCCTATTAAAAATTTTTAAGTGAAATGCAACGTTGCCAAGTAATTAATTTTTTTCCGAAATTATAGTAATTTTTAAGGGTATCGTTAAAAAATCATAGTAACCTGTGGATTAACCCTAGGTAAATATAATTTACGTTGTAAGTAGTTTAAGGTACGATATATTGATTTATAATAATGTTTTTTAAATCTCTTATACAGAGCGTTCATTACAAGTTGGACAACTCGATAGTTTTAAAAATGCTTTATTTAATTTTTTTTAAATGGGACCCCCTAATTTTTTTAGACAAGAGAATTTATCTTTCGAAAATCTTACTTTTTTATTAAACATGTCATATATCTAAATATCATAGTTTTTGAAATATTTTAGGATTTGTCTAAAATCAGGATAAAAAAGAAAAGTTCTAATTAAACAATTTAGTCAAGATTGCTTTGGAACAAAAAATAAATAATTTTCTTTATCATAGCTGTCATTGCAAAATTATTTCGCCCACATTTTGTGCTTTATTACTGTTTAAAGTTTAGTTTCCCGAACTAACCCTATCGAAATAGAAAAATATGAGTTATGATATGAAGTTCAGGAAACTAAAAGTTAAACAGTAATAAAGTACAAAATGTTAGCGAAATAATTTTGCATTGACAGCTATGATAAAGAAAATTATTTATTTAATTAGAACTTTCCTTTTTTACCATGATTTTAGAGAAATCCTAAAATATTTCAAAAACTATGATATTTAGATATATGACATGTTTAACAAAAAAGTAAGGTTTTCGAAAGATAAATTCTTTTGCCTAAAAAAATTAGGGGGGTCCCATTTAAAACAATTGAAATAAAGCATTTTTAAAACTATCGAGTTGTCCAACTTGTAATGAACGCTCTGTATAAGAGATTTAAAAAACATTATTATAAATCAATATATCGTACCTTTAACTACTTACAACGTAAATTATATTTGATTAGGGTTAATCCACAGGTCGCTATGATTTTTTAACGATACCCTTAAAATTACTAAAACTTCGGAAAAAAATTAATTACTTGGCAACGTAGCATTTCACTTCAAAAATTTTAATAGGGTAGCAAAGTCCTTATTCCATTGAATCATATTCTAGAAAATTATACTGGGTGTCCTATTTAATTTTCTTTTTTATTATTCAGTACCACTTTTTAGGACCACCCTGTAGATTAGAAAATATTTTTAGATTATGTATCCTAAAAACCCTTTAACTTTTGTATTACACTTTTTTCCATATCTTTAATAGGCTAGGTGCTATTTAAGACAGACACCTTACTGACACACCCTGTATATTACGATTAAGATCATGACTGTGATTTTTGTCTTCCTATTTATATTGTTCCACTGGATATCTTTCTTATCTTTCCCTGATGGCACTGACCAGTGCACTCAAAAAGTTTTATTTAGATCATATTTCATAGGAAATATATTGTGAATTTATTTATTATAATAATAGCAATTATCTGCTAGCATTTTGTTTATTATTTTGTTTGTTATTTAATTCAAAATTATATATTTATATATCTTAAATTTTTTGACCTAGATAATACTACTATTACATTAGAACTATATGTCTTTTTTGTTTAGTGAATACTGTTTCTGGGTTAGTCCCATTTTGTATTCCTTAATGTAAAATAAATAAATAAATAAATAAATAAATTATGTAATATACAATTTTTATTTAACGAACACGTTCGCAAACTCTCAAATAATTTGATAATTACGTCACAAATAATTTGATGAAAGTGGTTGCAAGAAGTGTTAACTTTTAAAGCGTCCCGCGTCACATCGCTGTCGGCGTTGCGCCTCTGGTCGGATAGTGCGATATGCGAACTCTAAAAATATGGCCACGACCTACTCAATGGGTAATAAATATTTTATTAGAAAAAAAATGAACATCTTAACGCTAAAGAGGTGTTCGCAAAGAGATAAAGTAACAATTATTACATCATTATTAATCAGGACATTGATGAGATGCAAAGTATTTTTAATGTACCTACCAGTCATTAATTTTGTATGCAAATTTTTTAAGATGTTATTTCTTAGATGTAGTCCTTGCCTACACCTGTTTAATGTTAATGTATATTTATTTGATTGCGACCTTGGTATTTACCGTGTTGTGTGTGCAATGAAGGCATAACAGCGTTTCCTAAATTGGCTGGCCCAGCCAAGCATAAACACAAATATAAAATTTTATTGCAATGTTCAAGGTAACATTTAGAAGGAAGTTTTCGGTTAACAATTTCGTTGTTAGGCGGATTTATTTCCATTGTGCACATACTAGGGTTGCCATCCGTCCAGGTTTCCCCGGATTTGTCCTAGTTTGGAGGGTGTCCGGGGAGCATAATGACGTGCTAATATTTTAGGGTGTGATTCCTCAAGTCATTTTATGAAAAAAAGTTCATATAAACATATGTCCTAAACGGCTAAAAGGTTAATGGATTTTGTAAAAAAAAAAGGTTTTTAGACAAAAGTATTGTAATTATTAGGTTAATTAGTTACCACAAATTACTTCATATCGTTTGAAAATAGTATTCTCTGTTGATTATTCTAAAAAAATCACAATATTCTAAAAGAACCTATACCAAGTTATTTGTAATAAATTTAATTGGGAACCGAGAGAGTTAAAATTTGCCTTGTTAAACTGCTCTTCTTCTTGACCAGATTTACAAAAAAACTAAACAAATTTTGAGTTTTTTTCATCATTGGAAAATTGGTTTTTATGTAGTTGCGGGAAAGTTATTTTCACGCAAAAAAAAATCGAAGAAAATGAATTTCCATAAAAACCATAAAAATTTAAATTAGACTGGCGGGGCGGAAGCATGCCTATTAATGAAGGTGGTCATTTCCAACAATTTTTATAAAACAAAATTTTGCATTATCAATGTTATTAATAATAAATAGTAGAGCTAATTTAATTATTTTAATTAAGAACGGTGTGCCTGAGGAGAAAAACGCAAGAGACTATTTTTATGCAGAATTGACCAGGCTAATCAGAAATAATATTCACATGGAAAAATGTCAGTGGCGTACCATTTTTTTTATAAAAAATATCAGAGGACATGTTTCCAGGGACGCCACTGGTGGGTCAAAAAAATTACTTTTATAACTATATTCGATGGTTTTATATCCTATTAGCACATGCCAAAATTGAAAATATTATCTAAAGTACCGTAAAACGGGGCTACTTCGGCCAGATTTTACAGTTTTTGCATTTTTTAAGGGTAAAAACTTTTGCGATGCAGTTAATATTTTTTATGTGGGCTACTACATCCTTACTAGAGTACTTTCTAAAAGAATAAGGTGTTTTTTTTGTTCTAACATATTTTTATTTTTTTTTTGAAAAGTGTCCGAATTTTCCCGACAAGGTGGGGCAAATTCGGACACCCTTTTTAAACCGAAAAATATTGAAGTAAACATGGCTTAATAGTTACTTCGGACACTAATTTAAGTTTTAAAAATATATTAGGTGGGTAGGTACTAAAACAAGTTAGCATAAAAGCTAGAAATATTAAAAAAAAGGCTTTTATATTTACCATATGACCTAATATGATATTTATTTTTACAAAATGAACAATATTTTCTTAGAGAAATATTAACAACAAAACATGTAGGTAGGTATATAGGTGTTCTCAAAAACAATAAAAAAAAACTCTTAAAACAAATGAAAACAATCAACTTATTATTCTAGATGAATATTTGGCATGTCATGAAACCTAAATCGTTCTCTTCTTAAATGCTTTGGTTCGAGGATCACTAAAATATCTATTTATTGTGGATTTGGGAATCTTATAAAATTCCGATGCGCCTCTTAGTGACATTGCTTTTCGCCGAACCGCTCCAGCCAGCCATCGCTAACTTTTCGTCACCATAATTTCTATAGGGCGACTCCTCAACTGCCTTCTGTATGTTCGAACCATGTCCGAAGTTGCCCCTCAAAATTGTTTTTTTTTGCTTAAACCTCTCTAAAAAAAAAAACATAGCAGCTATAAATCTCAAATTTTTTTAGATTGTCAACAAAATATAAGACTACTAAAAGTTAAAATAAAGTTATCCTCTATCATAACTCGTTTGGGTTGTGCGCCAGTTACTTTTACCACTTTTGAAAAAGTTCCAAAAATGGCTTCATAATAAAATAACACGTGGAGACGAGACACTTACCTTTAAACGCTTCTATGAGTCAGAACATACAGAGGCAACTATTAAGACACATTTCTGAAGAGAAACAGCTCGCTTGCATTCTCTGTCTCCCCACCACTTATTATTTTACCCTTGAATATCGCGATGTCCGAAGATACCCGCAGAGTCCAAAGTAGCCCCGTTTTATGGTACTTTCGGAGATATTACAAAAAACGCATTAAAAAAAATAATTCAACACCCTGTAACAAAAAATTTAAGCCGTTTAGGACATATGTTTATATGAACTTTTCTTCATAAAATGACTTGAGGAATCACACCCTAAAATATTAGCACGTCATTAAGGAACACCCTGTATACTCCCCTCCACGGTATATTCTATAAAATAATAGTTTATGAAGATGTCAAATTAGAAGAATTTCAATTTATTGTATTAGTGTAAGATGAAAATTTTCTAGCAGAAATATCCGGGGTTAAAGCTAAAAAATCCGGGGTTTTCGAGCTTCTTGTCCTAGTTTAATGATTTTACAGATGGTAACCCTACACATCCACATACTGATGGTGAATGTCCACCTTTAACAGTCTTCCATACCAGTATGAACCGCGGCATGGTTTTCTGGCTTGTTTAATTGAAAATTTAACTAAGGGGTTCACACAAGTTTCTAGCTTGGCGGATGATACCTTATTTTTTTTCAAAAAAAAAATGTATTTTTAATGTTTAAATTAAATAGGTTCAAAGTATATTATCCACCATGCAGAACATAAAACTAGAATTATTTTCCATTTATATTACAAACGATGCTTCGATATTATTTTCAAAATCGCCACTGACGAATCTAATCCAAGAATACGTTATTTAAAAATTTAAATTAAGAGTCCAAAGTGAGACGAAAAATTAGGTTGCAATTAGGCTTTTAGACCACGAACTCCTAGGCTCGGGGGGGGGGGGGGGGGTACTAGAAAATCAATACAATAAGATGTTACTAGTAGCGACATCTAGTGTCTTTATTGGACACGTCAACAGCATACCTACCCCTCTAACAAAACTTATGCACAGTAAAATATAAAAACATTAGTCACAATAATTACAAGAGTCTCCGCTAGTGCCTGTAGGTCGTCGGTACAGAGCTTCAAACCTTCGTAGACCTACTGACGAGTCATGATATAGCGAAACGTATCTAAGGATGTATCTGGTGAAACACTTTTTTTATTTTGATTTGCTTCGGAGCTTTGTACCGACGACACATGGGTGCTATAGCGCCGCCTAGCAGATACGCAAGTAATTGTGACCAATGTTTTTACAAGTGATCTTCTATCATTTTACATAGGTTTTGTTAAAGGTGCAGGTGTGCTGTAGAATTGTCTAATAACGACGCGGCTACTCGTAACATCTTACCGTATTGTTTCTAAATTTCAATTGTTGGGAAACCTTTTTTCTTTGTTTTGGATTGCTGTGTGGAACTACACAAAGGTCGTTGTTTACAGTTTATTCAAATGTTTCCTGTTCCTAGCATTTTTGTAAAGTTACTTCATTTTAACGATGAAACCTCATCAGATGATAAGGAAACAGTTATTTTAATTACGAGTATACGTAGCCAACACCTCATTGTACACATCTCATTAGAGAACTTTGGTTTAAAATAATAATGATAAATAACAACTCGGTTTAAAACTCCTTAAACTCACCCCCCCCCCCCCCCCCCCCTGAAGCAACTGGCTACAAACCTCGGTGGACGTTGATAGAAATTAGCAGGAAGAATGCGAGTGCCACTGGTGGACCCACCTGTGAAAATAAAAATACGCCTATTTACTCTGGTAATCAAAAATTGGAGCAAGATAACAAATAATATTGGAGAAATCTCTAAAAGCTACCAAAATCAACTCCTTTTGCTTGCGACCATCCCTTTCCACTCTTGTTTGAGCACTGACTGCCAATCTTATAGTGACAAATCGCGTCAAATTGAAATGTTAAAATATTAAAAAGATATTAATAACAAGTATTACACACTGAAACAAAAGCAAATTTCCTTATTTTAAAGTTGAAATCAAAAATAATGTATATTTTTTGTTAACTGACCTTATACAATCATGATCTCATTTTAATAAGAATGTTGCCAAAAAAAATTGCATAATTAACGTTATTTTTCTCGCAGATGTTGAGTGGTTGGATCAACCTTGAATTGTTTTTGTAGCAACCGTGAATATAGAAAATTAGTAACATTGTTATCAGTGGTGGCTCATGGGTTAGTATATACATATATATTACCCTATTTTTCTGTACTAAAATATGAGTTGATCGCACACGCTTATTTTTTCTTGCTTGATAGACTATCTAGTATAAGTAACTAAAAATAATCTTTAGCTTCCCAAACTAATTTTAGCTTTTACTTGGTTTTATTATTTTTATAATCTATTTCAGAAAGGTGTAGAGTAATAAAATGGGAATATTCTTCCAGCTCGGCTCAATTTCAGTGTGGGCCATAGGCGCAGGTAAATTTTGTGCATTAAATTATTTATGATAACTACATATAACCAAAGAAAAAAAAAGGAGATAATTTGATAAAGAAGGAACTGTTAGCTAGGATTTGTAGCAAGACGCAACACGACATTCAAAATGAAAGACGTTAAGCTACTGTTTGATCGAGCCATTAAGGAAGTGACACCCAGATGACTGGCGAAAAGCAGTCCATTATGTCATTAAAGAAGAGGAGAAAATGTGAGACCGTCTGACCGATCGGACCATCGACCCGTTAAATATAACGTCAAGATAGGATGATAGTTCCTCAGCTGACGAAGAATATTGATTTTTTATAATTTAAGTCCTGTATAATGTATTTTTTGTATTTTGAATTTTTTTATAATGTTTAATAAAAAAATAGGTGTACCTAATACTATGAACAATAATGTACATAATGCATTTTTAGTGTTTGTGAATGGATGATAATAGGCAAATCCCATGAATTGACCCAAACCCGGGTGGAACTACCTTGATAAAAATAAAGAATTTTGCAATGAAATGAATGCCAAATTATGAAAGTGGCTTAAATATTCGTTGGGTCACTCACTCTACACCTTTCTGAAATAGACTATAACTGTAGTATAGTATTTGCAACCAAGTCTGCATATTCCAACCAACAGACTGGCTTAACTAGTTCCCACAACAAGTTTAATAGCGATTTCGGTTTACAGATCTCGGGCACTCTGAGAGTGCTCTCCCCGAGATTTGCGTGTTCGATTATCGAAATCGAGATATCTCACTATATGGCTATGACAGATCTCGGGCAGATCTATGACGTCACAGAGTGCTCTCAGAGTGCCCGAGATCTGTAAACCGAAATCGCTAAAAATATTTATCTTAAGCCGGAACTTTGTGCAGCAAGAAATTTATTTGCAAGAGAGTCTCACCCGAAGTGGGCATACTAGCGAGCTTATGACGTGGTGAAAAATATTCCGTAAACATCGACACATACTGAAACCACGATGCAAGGCGGTAGGTTCTTTATTATGCTAATGAGTTTTGGTTAATTTTATTTCGGAGACGAGAAATTTGTTTTGTGGAAAATAAGTACTTGTTATGGTATTCTTAGTTAAAATAATGTACCTAATCGTTATACGGATATATCTTTTAAATTTTGTCTTATTTTATTATTAAAGCTATAGAATATTTACAAAAAATAAAATTAAAAACACCCTGTATTAATAGTTATCAAAATATTATAAAAAATCTATTAAAAATATCTAAAACGCTTACACATAGGTATAGGACATGGTATACAAGAAAGATATGCCTAAATTCTTGCGTAGAATGCAAAAATGTAATATATAGAGTATTCTATTTAAAATAAGCAAGTTGACACTTACTTCCGGTATAACGGGAAGTGCCACCATTATAAATATATTTTAGCCCGATCGCCCCCATCAGCACTAGCATATATATACTGTCAAATTTTCAAAATTGGGAGGCACAGGCCTACCCTGAAACTAAAGGTTTTCAGCATTGGTTATAAAATACTTCGTAAGGTCAATAGTTTTTCAATCAAAATTTTCTTATATTACAAATTTTTCACCATGTTTATTTATAAAACAAAAGATAAGTCCCGCTGGTTCCAGGATTTGTTGACTGTGGTTACTAACTCGCGCAGTATTTTGTCCGTCGCGTTCCGTGCCATTATAATTAATTTTTTTTTAAAAGTCGTATGTTTTTGACGATTAGTTGCGCTGCACCTTCAAAAGAAAAAAAAGTAAGTACATAGATTTTTGTTTAGTAACACAGAAACAACAGGAGGTAGTACCGTATCGTCGCGTCAATCCGATACAAATTCACGGTATTAATGTTTCTTATAAACATAAAGTGATAGGGGGGTAGTCAAAAAAACGTGTAAGTTCTCAAAAGTTAATTCTATAAAATAAAATACCTCGCAGCCTTTTCTACACTTTCTCCACCGTTCAAAAGTGGCTACAAAAAAAAAAAAAAACTGCGTTTTCAAGAACTTCTATCAAAAGTGATTCCTACAAAAAAAAAATGTCGCAGTCGTTTCATAAACTCCCCCTTACAAAAGTTAGTAAAAGAATATATTTACCCCCCCCCCCCCTCCGTTCAAGAGACAGGGGCAACTGCCCTCTTTATGGACGCCCATGCCTAACAAAATATTGTATTTTATTACTCTGCGTGGCATACTGTCCAATTTTTATTTATTACCTACCTAGCTTCTTAGAAGCATTGTCACTATACAGTAGTCTCGCTGCACCAAATTGTAGCTGCGAGCCAATAACATGAACAGATAAATGTCATGTGACCAACGCCAAATTCGTGCCTGACAACTACTTTTAAATCGTTAAACCATGGATAAAATAATAAACACATTTCACCTTTAAAATGAATTTATATTTTAACAGGTTTAAACAGAAGCTCACTATATAAACAATATATAGAGCCTGTATAATAAGCATAAAATATAAAAACAATCGAATAGAAATAGATTCATTATGCAACAGTTGGTTTCTTTACTCACTAAGAACCTTCATAAATGGCTTTATTTTATTGCACCTATCACCCTTTACCAAGACAAATTAAACTTTAATTTTAGATCTAAGAGTTAAAATATACCAGGGTTACCATACATCCTGGGATTTGTCGTAAGTTCCCGGTGACCCAGTTTGGGCCTCTAATACCGATAAGCTATTTACCTTAGTATATTTTGTTCACTATCAAGAGAATAACCCATTTCGATAAAAAACGAACCAAAAAATTCAATATAGCCCATTTTTGATTGCAACAAATCGACTGGATTTCGTTCAATTCTTATCCTTACTTAACATGAATAAGAAATTTTGAAAGCCCAAACACCAGTTTTGACAAAATGGTGAACGCGCCTTGAACATTTTGCCCTGCGGCGTATTATAAACCATCCCGGTCTAAGCCGAAAAATATATGGTAACCCGGAGTTAATAGCACAACTACTAGTTACTTTTTTTTAATATTAACGCTTAGATATTCTGTTATTGGCACAGACAATCCAAAAAGGAAAACATAAAATTTAGCCCAAAATTACCACCGAAATTACTTCTTGTCCGACCACCTATAATTTTTTTCAGTGTATCATTATTCTCTCTGGATGTAAATTGTTTCACGTCAGCCGAGAATAAATTCAGCTGTATATAGGCAACTTCTATAACATGACAACAAAATTTACCTAAGACATGAGTTGCGCGCTGCAAGATGACGGACTTATTACGACATTGTTTTGTCTCAATTTTTGAAGTCTTAAAGATAAGACATGTAAGTTCTAAGGTACATGTCTATTTTTTGGAAAAAAAAATTCTTAGATACGATATTAACCTTGGAAAAGTGCCTAAAAATACGCACCTTTAGTGGGCATTTTCTTATACATATTCTTATTTTTTTCAAAAAAGGGCTTTGTACCTTAGAAATACAAACATTCCTTTATTAAATTTTAAATTGTCCCGACAAATATTTCAAATAGCCTTTGCAGAATCCTGCAGTAGCGAAACGGCGTTTTTCATCCTCTAAATTTGCGCGTGGTAGAGCCTTAACCAAGCACATAAGAACTACCTGGCGCTAAAAGATATTTATACAACCCTAAAATGTTGATAAGATTATAATTTTTAGTATCAAGATTATCGTTTGAAAGGTATATACACCTACCCTGTATACATACGGACGAGAACGATAGAGTTCGAAACAAGTCCGCAGGTGGTTGTATCAAACCAATAGTAAGTATTCACTTCTTGGTGGTGCAATCTGATTTGTATTTTGGTATCTAACTATGTTAGATAATATATGACCTTATATTATAAGGAACTTTCTCGTGATTCGAAAATTTTTTTTTATATATTTTCCCAACAAATTAGTATTGGCAACAAACATACTCTTTAGCCTAACAAGAAGTTAGTTAGCTACTGACAAAAGTAACTAGTAATCAATGCCACAATCGGTCTAGCAATAAAATGTGGTCACCGTTACTAAGTTTCCTCTTGAGGCTATTTTAACTAACTTTTCTTGTCACGGAAACTAAGATGATGGAAGATGAGGATTGATGGGTCATCGCTGTCGCTATACCCAGGGGCTCTTTTGTGGATCCGGCCCTGCTCACGTCGAGACGCGTCATGCCATCAGCTGGTCAACATTTTTTATTTAGACTACATATTGTGCAATTGTTTTTATGCTCCTAGTTCCTTATACGATATACACAGAAGCACGGATTGGCGAAAGTTTAATTGATGCGTATTGGCAATATATTGGTTATATATATATGTGGCATGTACCACCACTGACTGTTACCTCATCCTATTTAGATATACTAGTAGTTTTTTTGTAAATATTTAACTATGGTATTGAATTATTTGTTAAACCACAATACTTTTTATAAATGTGTTAATTATTACAATAATATAAAAATATAACTTTTAACAGGGAAAATTTGCAGTAATGTAAAGCCAAATGTTTTTTCGTTTTTTTATATTTATTATGCTAAATACTCTATCTGTCTTGTTATAATTATGGCGCACTCAGGGGAAGACAAAAGAGCCTTAGCTCCTTGAATACCTGGTGAGGATTTTTTTTTAGTATTCACTTTTAATCGAAGCGAGATACTGGTAGAACGGGAAAGCAAGGCGAAGTAGGTTTCTCTTTATTTAATTAATAGCTGGAATAATACGTTCTCTTTTCTGCCCGTTAAACGGCTGATTGTAAAAGAATTTCGCCAGACCTGTATATGTATAAACCGGGACTCCCCTGACGGCATATCACAAGGTGAGCAGTGAGCAGTCCTTGCGAGGAAGGAGGTTTTAGTGCGTAAACAGGACTGATTCTGGGGTCGCGTACTCGGTGAAAGGCAGAACAAGTAGTTGGTGCCTATAAAATGTTTCCTCCCTGAAAAAAATCTTCATTACCATGGAAACATGGCATACTATTCCAAAAGTATTTATTCCAAAAGCTTTGTTATTATAAAATGTTTTTGGGTATATTTTGTGAAATTCAATTTTTCAACCTTCAATTTTCGTAAATTATACTTCCCCACCCGTTTAAGAATCATATTTTTCTATTTGGGAACCATAAAGTCTTCATTATGGGTTTCCATTGGGTTGCATAAGCAATTATTTTATTCATTTTAAACACGTATTTTTTATTTTCTTCCGGTTGGTAACAACACAATATCGTTTTGAAATTCATGGCACACCATACTAAAATTCCGTGTTTTGTGCACCATACTAATCCCTTTTCTCTTCTGTGACCACACCAACTTTCTGTTTCTGTTAGTGTTGCCAACCTCAAAAAAAAATAAAAAATTTTGACTGGAAACTATTAACTACATTTTTATTTGAATTTCCTTAAAAATGGCCCAAATAGAAAAAGTATTATAAAATATTCGTTCCATAAGACAAATTTTAGAGCACTCGTCTAATTAGGACACTCCCCGCTACGCGGCTCGTGTCCTAAACCAACGCGTGCTCTAAAATTTGTCTTATAAAACTTATGTTTTAATATACTATTATGTACCTTATAATTTATAATGCAGGTTTTTCCAAAAGGTCTGGTCAACAATAATTAAGGATCATCATCAGAGTCCCTGAAAGCTTGGTAACGGGTAGACATATTATGACAAAATGATAAAACTCTACTAGGTACCATTTTTATGCAAATTACTCAATAATTGTTATTGACGATCAGTTTTACAATAGCTAGAAGTAGAGACCAACTTTCGGTTTAACATGTTAAACTTTTAGATAGAGAATAAAAAAATAAGATAGGGAGGTGAAAATAATTTCTATCTAAGATGAACCGTTCCAATGATACAGCCTGTCAAATTCTGAAAATACCATAATTTAAACGTCAATATACAGTGACCGCAAAAAGTTGGACCCATATGGGAAACTTTTTTATTATTCTTCTTCTGTACTTATTTTTTTCGGTTTGAAAAACCGATACGAGTTAACGCTGCCTAGCGGGACTCTCGTAATTGTGACGAATTTCTTTACAGGTGATTTCCTCTTAACATTTTTACTTATTTCTATAAGTTTGGTAGAGGTGCTGGTATGCTCAAGAGTGTCTAACGACACAGATGTCGCTCCGTGCAACATCTTGCTGGCGTGCCACACCAAATACTGTTATAAGCAGTTTTGAGTTGCTCCTTTTTTTGTTGGATCTTAGCTCTACTGATGAGCCATGATATGGCGAAACGCGTCTAGGGATGGATCTGACGAAATGAAAAGAAATTCTTCTTCTGTTTTTTTTTATTATTGAAATTGTAAAAAACTTTTTATGCTGATAGCCTCTGTATGATTGGTCTCCTAAAAATTTATTTTGAAATTCACGTGACTACTCGTTTGTCTGGAAAATTGAAAAGTACATATATATTTTATCGTGAAAATCTGGTATTGGAGTACAAGATATTGAAAGAAGGTATTTAAAAAAAGTGTTTAGATTTTAATTTTATGCTGGTGCGCAAAGTTTAAAAAAAAATAATTTTTTTTAAATTTTAATAATTATCAAATGTTACTTTCATTCTTCCATCAATTTAATGAAAATGTGTCAAATGATTAAAAAACAATATTTAAACATTTCTTTTTTTTTTGGCTTGAGCTATTCAGCTATTCAGCCAATCGCTTGTTGCTTTTTAACCAAAAAATGTCTAAAGCAAGTGTCTCTCCTAAGCTAACGACCATTTGTAAAAACAGAAACGAAAGGAAAGTAGACAGGGTCACTCTCTTCTCGTTCTGGGCCGATCAGAACATTGTATAACAAACAGGTAGGCCATTGGGGATACTAACACATAGGGATTACAAAGGAAGCTCATTCTAACTAAAATTTATAATTACATTTTTTCAATGGCGGCGTGTGTACTGTAATAAGGTGGTCACAACTTAATGTTGTTCTTTTTGAAAAAGCGCATAATCATGTATATTGCATCCTTATTTTCTATGGTTAAAACATACAATAAATTTATCGGTGAATCGATTTTTTCTGTTTCCTGGAGAGAGGTGTACAGACAGTTACTATATTTTCTACATTTAAAGAAAATGTGGTCTAGGTCGGCGACTTCATAGCAGTGGTGACATATATTGATCGGTAATACCTTAATTTTTTGAAGGTGGTAGGGGTAACTTGCATGACCAAATCTTATTGTAGTTATAAATTTTCTGGAAACATTAACGTTATCATGCCATAGTACTGGTGATATTTGAGGGTTTATATGAAATAATCTTGTTTTGGTGGATTTGCCATAGTTGCACCAACGCTATTGCCATTTTTGCCTCAATTTGTTTTGGTGATATTAAATGTATCTATGATCGATATGGGGTATTTAAAATCATTACTTGAAAGAATAACTCGTTTTGCCAGATTATCTACATATTCATTGTGTGTAAGACCTGTGTGAGCCTTTATCCACTAAACATTTCTGTTATCGTTGTAGTTTCGATTTTATTTTTCTTCGTCATGATTCATGATACTTACATTTTTCATCCGATTATAGGTTAGAGAAAACTATATTTCTTGGTCTTTTATTGTACAGGAAATTAATACTATTTTAACTCAAGGTAACATTTTATATAGAAAATATAGGTATCGACTTAACAATTCTTGTAAGTCATATCCTCATACATTGTATATAAAGTGTAATTAGGTAGAATAACATGTAATGCGTGTATCGACACACCCATGGACCAGTTACCCCATACTCATAATAACACAATTATTTCCTTTTATTTGTTTATTTTTCGGTATACGCATAAATTTGCAATAATTATTTCTACACAGTAAGACGGCAGAGTGCATAATGTATTTTCCATTCTCCAATCACTTATTGCAGCGGCATTAATAGCAAATCAGTACCGTGTATTTGGGAAGGTAAAAAGAAGTAACTTCTAAACCGCGCTAAAATAACAAGAGCGGATTTACGGGTAAGGGCAGTGGCGGAACTACCAGTGTTCAATGTGTGCGAAGCACCCGGGCCCGGGCTAGAAAGGGGCCCGGGAGCGGAACCACAAAAACATAAAAATGCAAAACAGAATGTTCTCATAGAAAAAAATCTTCTCAAAGATTATTTACTATTACGGCCCTGGCAATTATTTTTATAATTACTTAAATATTAAAATGTGGTGTTTAGGCTGTTCATTTTTTCAATAAGCTAGGAAGTAAGCAAGTTTTTAAGGCATGAGAAGTAATTCTATTTTTTATTAGTATTTTATTTATTTTATTAATATAACGTATATCTTAAGTCCCATGGTTTTTACCTAGACCTAGAACGAAATACTGTAAAACAGAAAAAAAATAATGCTCCCAAGTGAAGAAAAAGTAACTGGAGTGTTAGTATAGTTATGTTACTGTGATGCGCTTATGTTTGTTTCAAAAACAATTTAAAAAATGTTTTCTGTTTAGAAGATCTGATGATGCTCGCTTCAGGCAAAACATGTAACAAAAATAAACAGACCTAGATATTTGAAGCCGTATCTTTGGGTCTTTTCTTTTACAAATATTAAATATTAGACCTTGAGTAAAAATGTACTGATTTTTTAAATCAGAAATCTTTAGTTTTTAGTTTGGCTATAAATGTTTAGGACCGTAATGAAATGAAAAAGATAATTTGAAAAATGTGTTATTAGATGACGAAACGTTAAAATTTCCAAAATTTGTACATTTTATTAAATTTCTAAAGCTTAGAAATCCCTAAAACTGTATTTAAAATTCCAGGTCCATATTTAAAAAAATTGACTTGAGGTTGGCAACTAAAGAACGAAACGTCGAATTTGAAAGCTAATAACGCCATCTTGTAGAAAATAAAAAACGGCTATGAAAAAGTGGTTTTTATTTTTTTACCAAGTTAAAAATGAAAGCCCAAAAACTTAAAAACCAGAAATGGAAATTTCGGTTTTTAAAACCAAATTATTAAGCCACAAAATACGCAACTTTGCCATAATTTAACCATTTTCGTATCTCTTACCGTTGTCGAGATCCCCTTGTACGCACACGAATTTGTAGCACCCTGTATATATAAGTTATTATTTTTATCACACATTGTTTTTGATTTGTACTTGTAGATATTCTTCTATGTTCAGGATAACTATTAACTACTTATTAGCATAAAAATAATTACTTTTTTGTGTACCTACTCAAAATTCATAAATTAATATGGTTATCAATAATAATACTCCGTATCATAATGGGGGCCCGGCAAAGTTTTCGCACTCGGGCCCATGGCTACGTTGTTCCGCCACTGGGTAAGGGGGTTATGTACCCCCATAAATGACTAAAAAAAAATTCTTAATTATCTTCCTTACCTTACCCTTCCAATGACATTGAGTAAAGTTTTGTAAATCCACCCTTGTAACATTATTATTATGTTTTCAATGTTATGTTTCGCAGATCACCGAAGTTAAGCTGTGTCGAGCGCGGTTAGTACTTGGGCGGGTGACCGCTTGGGAACACGGCGTGCTCTTGCCTCAGGGAAGAGTGTAAAATAAATCGACACCTAGCCATCCTATTCACGCCGGACAGGCCGGATGAGATCGATCGGATATCTCGGAGGATGAAGGTGCCGTTTCACACTCCCCACACGGTAGACCACATTTGTGGTCGATGACCGGTTCAAGATGGCCTCCGCAGTCGGCGAACCGTAAAAAAAAATGTTATGTTTTACAGCTTCTTGTTGGTATTGCTGGTATTATTTACAGTACAGAGAATAAATTCATTTTAACCTGTACTGTTTAGAAACTTCCGTACTATGTGGCAAGTTTGAAGAATGACGCTTTTCTGAATTTTTTGGTGTAAATAACCTGAAAGGCTAAGTTTCCTCAAGTTGGGCTTGACATTTTTCGTCATAGCTCCCTCTACCGATATTATGATCGGAATGATGTCTATTTTTTCTAGCTTAAATATATTTTTTATTTCTACCGCCAAATTCGAGGTTTTCTTCTCCGATTAGGTTTTAAAAAGGTTGTGTGTTAGTGGGCAACCTATGTCTATTATGAAAGCTTTTTGGTCGTCTTTTCGATAAGAAAAATATCCGGACGGTTGTGGTCTACTGTTCTGTCCGTTATTATTGGCATGTCCCAGTATAAGAGATATTCAGGGGATTCAAGGACTGGCTCGGGGAGTATAGATAATATGGTGGGAGGTTTTCCTTTAGACCTAGTTAATGAGCTACTTCTTTGTAGATGATCTTGACAACTTGATTATGTCTCCCCAGATAAGCGTTGGGTACCATAGCACCACAACCCGCCGTAATATGTTCTATCGTTTCTCCGGGGCAATTACATTTTCTGCACATATCTTCCACATTTATTTTCTAGATGACCTTTTCATAGTTTAGAGTTCGAATGTCTAGGATAGCGATTATAAAACCTTCTGTTTCAGTATGTAGCTGCCATTTTTCTAACCAATTCAGTGACATTTCTCTATCTATGAGTAGATTTTGAAGTGCAGTAGGTGTGCAATGGTTATAAGTTCATGAGTGAGTTATAAAAATTTAATAAGTTGTATGACGGACGTCGCGTCGGCTATGAAAAATTCAGAATAATGCGATTACCTGGAAATCAAAAAGCCTTGGGTTCGATCTCCGGCAGAGATATAGCCCGTTGTCAAGATTTCTTAATTTTAGTATCATAAGGGTTGTTAAATATTTATAATTCTTTTAAAAGAAATAAATTGTACACCGCTGTTATATTCTAACAAGTTGTGTTAAGTGCTTTTATCACGTCCTTGCCTTAGGATATGTTATGTATTTATAATGACGAGAAAGTCCACATGAAGCTCAAGAGACTTTAATAGGCAATCCGATCATAGCATATGCTAAGATTCGTGTAGAAAAATACTTTGTTATCTATTTTTCCCATTGGTACTCAGTCCGAATAATCGTGTCAGTGGCGGCTCGTCAGGTGAAGTAGGTGAAGGGGCCCTTCACCAAAAAATAAATAAAACCAGGAGGAAAGTTTATCGACAATATTAAATATTATATATGTACCAATACAGCTACCATTTTAGTCCTTAAAAAAATAATTATGTTCGAATTAATAATATTAATTTAATTCGAATGTAGCTCTGCATAATAGGGCCACGGTTAACTCCGATGGACAATAATTATAACACTTGTGCATTTATGGCGCGCCTCAGCTGACCGTGTCCGTAAGCTCAAGTGAAAACCCAACGCCCAACATGACTTTGATATTCATCGTTGCTATGGTTACGTGACGTTAGTCAGGCAAAGAGCATGTAACAATTTGCATTATGATGAAATGCAATTTAATAATAGATCAGTCGTATGCACCATTGTTTCAGCATTGGTTCGCCTAATTTTAAGGCATTTATTTTGAAGCTTCGCGAAACTCACGGTTATAGATATCGTTTTTACGTGATTTACTATGTGATTAAAAAGTTTTGTTTTTATTTTTCAGTTAATTCAGTAGTGTACGTACCTACTTAGTTGTGTGTTTTAAAAATGAACCCAATTAATGACATAGTTTGTAATTTGTTGGAAACTCCATTCAGTTGTTGGACAGATGAGGATAAGAGAGATGTTTTGTTACACAGGTTTTTAGTCAATGTTTGTTTAAGTACCCGCACTATACCTAGCTTTTCACTATTTTTTAAGACCGCGAGCCGCCACTTAATCGTGTAGAACTTCTTTATTATTTGATGGCATTTTTCTTAAAATCTTCAAATTAATTATACGGTGATATAAAACGCATTTTTTCTACTCCCACATGGACATTTGCTGTTTTCTTTACACTAAAGTGATTGGATAAGTGGGCTATTCTAGTTAACTGAACGGATATAATTTCAAATCCATCCTAGTTAGAATATGAAACTAACCAATCATATAGTGGTTAATTACAAAGAAACCAAATTTACACGTTGTAAATTTAACGCGTAGTTTTATGACACTTAACAAAAGTGAGGTTAGAAAAATAATTCAAAAAAATGCAAATGTGTCTGATCAAATTTGTTATTCTTTATATTTGATTCAAAACATTTATCCCAGAGCTTATGCATACCTACATAAATACCCCAAAGAGTGCATAAAATAGCGCGAAAATAGTAGATAAAAAAAATATATTTTATTAAACCATTCTTAAATATACTCTGACCGAACTAAAGAGTTCTGCACAAAAACACTTCTTTTTTTAAAAATCTTCAGATTTCCTCACCTTTTTTTACAATTACTACAAGATTTAATGTATAAAATCTATCTACAAAATGAAGTTTGTACTTACTTGCCTTTGGTTTTTTGCCAACCCAGAAAAATAAGTGGTAAATATTCCTTAAATGGTGGAAAATGATGATAAGTAAATAAAACTCGATAAAACGGAAGATGCCAAAAGATTTTTTAAAAATATTTAATTTGTTTAAGGTTATAGGTACTGTTATTTCGTTTGGTCTTGTATAGAAAAAAAGGGTTAGTTACACAAGCAGGCAAAGAATACATTTCAGCAGAACAACTAATCAATAAGGCTATGCTTTAGAAAAATAAATTGCCCATTTTTAAATCACTATGTTCTTTCATTTCGGCAATGGCTAGAGTTTCCAGATAAATGGATAGCGCGAAGAGGGCCTATAGAATGGCCTGCTAGATCTCCTGACTTAACGCCATTAGACTTTTTTCTATGGTGCCATTTTAAATCTATTATGTTCACTCCCCAACCTGAAACTTTGGATGAACTTCGTCAACGCATCATCGAAAGCTGCCATGATCTCCCACAACATGTTTTTGAAAATGTCCGTCAGGAATTTGAACATCGCCTATATCATTGTTTGGCCAATAACGGGCAACATTTTGAACACTTATTGAAATAAAAAGTGATATTTTCGTGTGTTTTTTTTTTATCTGAACAAATTAAGATAAATAAAGATTTTTCTAATTTTCTCGAAAACGAATCGGCCGATTTTAAAAAATCAAACGTCAAATGAAAGCACTTTGAAAGACCTTTCAAACAAGCTATTACTTGATACCCCTTGTCATTTAAAAATTTTAAGGGGATGACCCCGGGGGGCAGAGGGTAAAAGGGGGTGAAGTAGTTTTTGGTTAAAAAGTTGTCCCCTTTGGCACATCTTTTGACGTGTCTCGGCGTTTTTTCTTTTAATCAGTGGTTTTCGATAAATCCGAGGTGGGAAGTTTTCAAATGAACACCCTGTATTATAATAAAGCAGAGAAAACCCAAACAACGCTTTTTTCTTCTGTGCATTTTAGCAGACCAATTTAATCAAACTAGATATGGTTGAGAAAACTAAATTGTTAATTTTTATTAATAAATATATCGCTTTTTGTCTGTTATTCTGCAAAAGGCCGAATGTGAGAAAGATAGATATATTCATAGTGATTTTGTGTAAATATAAGAAATGACCCAATTGACAAATATAATAATATATATTAAATATAATAATGTTATAGTGTAATTTAGTCCATGGATTTATCAACGAAATACATTTTTTTTCAATTGTTTTTTATTATCTTTCTCACAAGTTCACGGCCAACTAAAAAGACAAATTATAATATTATAGTTTAAAGGATTTTTTTTAAATATTTAGTATGGATTCCTAAGTTCAGAAGTTGAGTCGTAGAAAAAATATACTGTACGACGCGAGTGGATTGTACGTATTGCGCTCGGATATTTG
The DNA here is from genome assembly GCA_935413205.1 of Polydrusus cervinus. NCBI lineage: Eukaryota > Metazoa > Arthropoda > Insecta > Coleoptera > Curculionidae > Polydrusus > Polydrusus cervinus. The sequence goes on from OW284511.1 coordinate 90,469,765, forward strand.
AGCACTCCGCCTACGGGTCGAGCTGAATTTACTTCCTCGTGCGATATGGACATCATATCCACTCTTGTACTATAAATTACTATTATGTACAATTGTACAATTACTCTCAAACCAATTTTTTTAAATATTCCTAGTACACAGCTTGAATACCTATTACATTGACTTCCTCAACTTATTTACAAAGGAAATACCAATGCAGGCCTTTGTTATTTGTTTATTTTTGATTTAATAAAAATAATTAACTAGGTAATTGTATAAATATATTTTAGGGAAATTATTTCGGTACCAACATTAAAAACCAGTCTAGACAGTCGTCACGCAAACCCATCCCAGCTATTACTTCGTATAATAAAGTAACGATCATTAGACAGCGGCCTTCGGATTTTCCATTTTAATGGAAGGTACGCAAAAAATGCCCTTCGAGCCTTATTTTGCCAAACTTGAACTAGACTTTTGGTATTAAGTTTAAGTATTGATTTTCCTGATGTGTTCTTAATGTATTAAAGATTTGATTGGGGTAGGTATGGTGTAATAATGAAGCTTGACTAAAAGGTTAAAATTTACTCAGCAGAGTAAATGGGGCAACAAAGCAAAGTTAAAGTTAAAAAATAGTAAATAAGGAGAATGATGACCAATATACTATTAGTTGTAATTTCATATTTCCAAACAGTAATTGGCCGATTGCTGATTTTTTCAAAGACGTGCTGTGAAAATTATTTGAAAATTTTTTTGATACACCTTTTATACCATCAAGGAACTTATAAAAACACAGCAATGCATTAGAATTAATTAGGTACGTGCATTAATTCTGACCTACTAAAATGTAGGTCAATAGTCAAAGTATGAATGCAGGTATTATGCATTAAGTGACGTCATAATTTTACCAGTAGTAGTACCTAGTAGTTTAAGTGTAGGTATTTTTTGAAATTCGTTTTTAGAAATAAGAAAGGAAATCTCGACACGGGAACACATCCCTTCACTGAAAAAAACATCGTTCATAATAATTTCGGACATTTATCCGTGGGATTTTGAATAAAATTGCTGCTGTTTGAACTGCCATTCTACTATCAATACCATCAGGTGCATTTCTTAAATCTTCTATAGAATAGTTTTTGTAACTTCGGCTTTCCGGAGTTTTCAGGTAATTTCTCATCGTAATTAATTACTTAACACTTATAACAATAAAGAATACTGTTTATATGTTGATCAATAAAAAGAACAAAAAAAGTAAAATAAAAAACAATAACCATTGTTGTTATAGTCTATTTCAGAAAGGTGTAGAGTAATGAAATGGGAAATTCGGTGTCGGCCATAGGAGTAGGTAAATTTTGTGCATTAAATTATTTATGATAACTAACCAAAGAAAAAAAAAGAAGATAATTTGATAAAGAAGGAACTATTAGCTATAGCAAATTTACACAAACGTTTTATGAAATATACCGTGGAAGATATAGCTTAAAAACATAGTGTAACTGTGCTGCGCACACCGATATATCGTTAGGAACTTAATCCTAGAGAACTTACATATATGGGCGCAAGTGAAAGGATTTGTAGCAAGACACAACACGACATTCAAAATAAAAGACGTTAGGCTACTGTTTGATCAAGCCATTAAGAAAGGGACACCAGAGAACTGGAAAAAGCAGTTCATCATGTCATTAAAGAATAGGAGAAAATGTGGGATCTTGACCACCTGATCGAGCGGACCATCAACCCGTTAACTATAACGTCAAGAGGAGATAACAGTTCCTCATATGACGAAGAATATTATGATTTTTTATAATTTAATTTCTGTATGATGTTTTTTTTTTTTTTTTACAGTTCGCCGACTACGTAGGCCATCTTGAACCGGTCATCGACCACAAATGTGGTCTACCGACTGGGGAGTGTGAAACGGCACCTTCATCCTACGAGATATCCGATCTCATCCGGCCTGTCCGGCGTAAATAGGATGGCTAGGTGTCGATTCATTTTACACTCTTCCCTGAGGCAAGAGCATGCCGTGTTCCCAAGCGGTCACCCGCCCAAGTACTAACCGCGCTCGACACAGCTTAACTTCGGTGATCTGTGGGAACCGGTGCTTAATATGTCGACAGGCCCTTGCCACGCTGTATGATGTATTTTTTGTATTTTGTATTTTCTTATAATGTTTAATAAAAAATAAGTATACCTCATACTATATACACACCTTTTTCACACGATTTTCATTCTTTGTGAATGGATAAAAATAGGCAAATGCCATAAATTGACCCAACCCCGGGTGGTACTACCTGCTCTTGATGTAAATAAAAAATTTTGCAATGAAATCATGCCAAATTATGAAAGTGGCTTCAATATTCGGTGGGTCACTCTGTAGTACCTTTGCATAATTAATGAGCTTTTAATACTGTACACATTTCTGAAATAAACGTGTCCAAGTAGCCCAGTTTGACGGTAATGTTTCATTGAAACATGAGCTTTTCCATCATTGTAACGAATTATTATGAAACTTCGTTTATCTATATAATGATTTATATGTACTTAACATAATATAATTAATGATGTCCGACCATCAGTTTTTAAAATTTGCTTTCACCCGATCAGCATTACTATGATTTCCTTATCATATAAATGTTCTAATATTTACTGAATTTGCTATAAAGAATGAAATGAAAACCTTTTACGTATTGTGTGAACATTTTAACGAAACAACATTGTAAGATGTACCAGATCTGTAAAGTAACCGATTTGGTGCCAGAATTTTCATTTTACTGGTAAATGTTCATAGAGATATCACACGATCGTATATTCTCTATAAACAGTGAGTTGCCGGTGAGACGAAAAAATTATTTTTCTACTACTTACTTGAGAAATCGTCATTATTTACTCCATTGCTCTATCGAGAAGTAACAATTCTACACCTAGGTTAATAATGATAATAAAAAATTACCTAGGTCAATAATAAAAAATAGCTGTTCAATGAGGTTGTTACAGACAATTTTACCTTTTCTGATATTTTAACAGCTTTTTTTCTTGCACACCAGTCCACTAATTGAGAGTATGCATGCAAGTAAAGTTTCTTAAATTTTTCTGGCAATAGATCACACTGTGCGCTATTTGCCACCTCTCTAAGCTCGGGTGGGGTACAAACTTCCAAATCTAAGTCATTTTTAACTTCAGACATTTTATAATTTTATTTAACTGACGCGAATATTTACTAAATACTGACAGCTAAGAACGCATTTCTTTAATTTTATTTTTTAGTTTGACAAGTAAAATCCCAGGTGACTTGATTTTCAAATTTTTTTAAAAATTAGACGGAAATGGGTAACAAAGATTTAAACCAATTAAAATATGTAATATTTTACTGTTATTAGTAGAAAAAATTCTATATATACCTCGGTTGAGAAGGCTATTATTTACCTCGCACATTATAATATACAGGGTGTCCCGAAATTAGGTGACAATATTTTAAGGGGATAAAGTACATCCAAAAATAGGACTAAAATCCTCTATTAATATACCTTCAAAAACGCTTCATTATGGGGCTAGAGCCCCCCGAATGGAAGCTATGATAAGCGGTTTTTTCACAATATCTCAGAAACTGATTGAAGTATCAAAACAAAATTTGATACATGTTTTACTCATGACAAGACGCAATAAACGGGTTGTTTAGCTTAAGTGTATTTCTTCCAGTGGCGTCCCACTGGGTAGGTAGTGAGGAGAATATTGCCCTAACTTTTTTATTTGTAGGATTTTTTAACGCCGGGTTCAATTTTTAAAAGCACTGAAGTTTTCTATTAAAAAAAGGTACTCTTGCTTTATTTCGGTAGGATTCACCATTTTTCAGTAAAATCAATTTAAAAATTTTCGGTTTTTTACAAGCTAAGGTGTTTTTTTGCATATTTCAGCAGACACTTGATATTAAAACATGAAATTTATTAGAAGTTCTACTAGCGACAAGGCATATTTATTAAAGGATGTAACATTAAAATATTTTTCCAGTGGCGTCGCACAGGGTGGAGCCTAAAGTAAATATTACAATTTTTTTTTAATTTGAGGGGCTTTCATACTTTTAATGTAATTTTTTAAAATTTTTAAATAATAAAACCTTCCATTATTGTAATTTGACAGAATATAAGATTTTCAACAGATTTTTAGACCTTGTTTTTTAAATATTTATTTGTATAAGAGACTTAAAATAAAACAAAAAAGAATTGCAAATCAAATTTAATTGTAAAACTACACGGGAAACTAATTCTTAAGCCAATGTTCGAAATGATTTCCATTTTGTTGGATGCAAAATCTGGACCTGCGTGTTAAGTTTTGTGAGGCACGGAGAATTTGAAAATGGTATAAAAGGAAAGCCCCTCAAATAAAAAAAAAATAGTAATATTTACTTTAGGCTCCAATCCGTGCGACACCACTGGAAAAATATTTTAATGTTACATCCTTTAATAAATATGCCTTGTCGCTAGTAGAACTTCTAATAAATTTCATGTTTTAATATCAAGTGTTTGCTGAGATATGCAAAAAACACCTTAGCCTTTTCAACGGCTTGTAAAAAACCGAAAATTTTTCGAGTTTACTGAAAAATGGTAAGTCCTACCGAAATGAAGCAAGAGAATCTTTTTTCAATAGAAGACTTTAGTGTTTTTAAAAATTGTACCTGGCGTTAAAAAATCCTACAAATAAAAAAGTTAGGCTAATATTCTCCTCACTACCTACCCAGTGGGACGCCACTGGAAGAAATACACCTAAGCTAAACAACCCGTTTATTGCGTCTTGTCATGGGTAAAACATGTATCAAATTTTGTTTTGATACTTCAATCAGTTTCTGAGATATTGTGAAAAACCCGCTTATCATAGCTTCCATTCGGGGGGCTCTAGCCCCAAAACGAAGCGTTTTTGAAGGTATATTAATAGAAGATTTTAGTCCTATTTTTGGATGTACTTTATCCCCTTAAAATATTGTCACCTAATTTCGGGACACCCTGTATATATATTTAAAAGCGCTCGCTATATAATAGCTCACTTCTCAACCTAGGAATATAATGTACTATTATTATCTACTTATTTTAAAAAAGAAACCACCTAATATTACTGTTTTAAAATTTCTTTTAAATAAATACGTAATTCAAATATGTCAACTTGGTTCTGATTTAAAATGTTAAACAAACAATAAATTTTCTAATTTAGGCACAGCTATTGACAAATTTTCCAAGTATGGAAGCTTAACTTCAACCCACGCCATGGCGTTCTCAGCTTTGGAGTTTATGCAAGCTGAACAATATGAGCCGTTATTGCGTTAAAATATCGGTGAATAAAATCAAAACTTTCAATGTTAATGTACTTTGTAGTATTGTCATTAAGTCTTTGCTGCTAATGGCATTCACCAACTAGAACGGTTGTCCGTATACCATTTAATTAAAAACGCTATCGCTATCAATTGTTTTTCAAGATATACAGGGTGATTCCTAAGTTGATATTGATACTTTTTTTTTAGCTGTGTATAGAAAGCATTAAAATAAAAAACTTTTTCTAATACCTTTTTTTTTTAAATCAAAAATAGGCGAGATAGAAAAGTAAAAAATCTAAGTGAGGGCCTGGTTATCAAAACGTAGCCCGCTATACTTTATGTTGCTTTTCTTATTTCCTATTGTTCATTAATTATAATAATAATAATAATAATAATAATAGAAAGGAGCACAGGTAGACAATGACAGGCTGTTTCGTCCTTGTTAGGACTCATCAGAAAGCCAAAACCCATAAGCAACTCCCAGTGCAGCGAAAATATGCTTTCAATACATTTTTAAGATTAAAAATGTGATGAAAACCAAATATCGCCATCTGTAGGAATCAACTCAATCCAAAAGATAGCTATCAGACGTGAAAAAGTGTAGGGATGCCCAAAAACGTTTCCTGTTTTGTTGGCCACCGTACTTGGTTTATTTAGTTCTATCGGCGACCCCGAGCTGACCAAGACCCTCGATAGCCTGGAGCATCGAAGACAGGTTGGTGATTTGGCTCTCTTTTACAGATATTTCCATGGCAGGTGTTCGACTGACATTGCCCACTTGATTCCACCTAGAGCAATGCCAAACAGAAATACACGGCGAACCACTGCCGCTCATCCATATGTTGTTCAGCTTAGTACTCCTCGAACTTCATTGTTCAAGAATTCTTTCATCTGGAGAACGTCATCTTTGTGGAATGATCTTCCTGAGGTCGTGTTTCCCAATGAATACAATCTTCAACGTTTCAAGACCAACGTTAATCGCTTTTTTCGCACTCGCACCGCTCCCAGAGCGCCTTAAAGGATTTTTCCTACAGTGCAGGTGTTTTATCATAAAAAAAAAATATGTTTTCACGTCTGCTGGCTATCTTTTGCATTGAGTTGATTCCTACAGAGGGCGATACTAGGTTTTCATCACATTTTTATTCTTAAAAATATCTTGAAAGCATATTCTCGCTGTACTTACTGGGAGTTGCTTACGGGTTTTGGCTTTCTGATGAGTCCCAACAAGTCTGTCATTGACTGATAGAAGAGTTTTGGACTTGCATTGTCTTTATTTGTTACAAATAAAAATAAAACAAATAAAGACAATGCAAGTCCCTGTATACCTACTTTAATTGAAAAGATAGATATACTACTTTGTCCGCCTGCCGCTAAAAACGTCCTTTCTATTTACTTATACGGAAACTAAACTGTACTACTTTATAATTAATAATAATATTGTTAATAATAACAATAATAATAGCAATTTAAAAAACTTCTCTTCTCGCAAACAAAGACGGAGTTTTTAACAAATCTCATCTCTAGCCTGGCGTCAAAATTTCTCGTTTCTCGTATTTGGGCATGTTTTAATACTTAAAATTGCATATGTATTTCTCTACCCTTACCGACAATCATTACATTCATGGATGATATAAAAAAGTTAAGTGTTAACAGCTACGTTAGGCGTTAATACCTTACTTGTTTAAATTATTATTACTAGTGATATTTGCTAAAAGCCGAACGCCTGAAACTATTTTTGAAATATTTATTTTTGCTTGGGTTAACAGTACAAAAATTACTTCAGAAGCAAGAAAATTATCAGCGGTTAAGTTATAGCAGTACCTCTGTTTCTTGGTCTGATCGATCTATGGGTAAACATAGGCAAAATAACTTTAAAACTTTCTGTTAATTCTAGGCCAGCAGGAACATAATTTACACTTTACGTGCGAGGTAGTTAGTATTGGAAGAATTTCGCTAAACATTTTCTACGGTTTTCATTTCCCATGGTTTATACTTATCACATCAATTATGGGTAATATATATTCATTTCGTTATGAGCAGGATTTAATACAAAGTATATAACAGGAATTAGCTTTATTTCCTTTTAATATTTTCGATGAAAGACATTAACTATTAATTTCCTTACAATTTGCTCACGGAGAAAGGAAATCAATAATTCTAATGTGGAGTCGTTAATGTACACTTTATGGTTTATATAAATAAAATAAACACAAAGTCACGGTCTCATTAAAATTTCTTTTTTGTAATTAAAAGTATTATAGTCTATTTCAGAAAGGTGTAGAGTAATAAATCTCATTAGTATGCAAAGGGACTACAGAGTGACCCAACGAATATTTAAGCCACTTTCATAATTTGACATTGATTTCATTGCAAAATTCTTTATTTTCATTAAGTGCAGGTAGTACCACCCGGGTTTGGGTCAATGTATGGGTTTTGTCTATTGTTATTCATTCACAAACACTGAAAATGGCGTGCAATATGTACATAGTATTAGGTACACTTATTTTTTATTAAATATTATAAAAAAATACAAAATACAAAAAATACATTACACAAAAATTAAATTATAAAAAATCTTAATACTATTCTCATTTCCTCTTGACGTTATAATTAACGGGTCGACGGCCGATCGATCAGGTGATCAAGATCCCACACTTTCTCCTCTTCTTTAATGACATGATGTACAGCTTTTCGCCAATTCTGTGGTGTCATCTCCTTAATGGTTTGATCAAACAGTAGCTTAACGTCTTTCATTTTATATGTCGTGTTGTGTCTTGCTAAAAATACTTTCACTTGCGCCCATATAAGTTCTATAGAGTTTAGTTCGCAATGATAGGATGGTGTGCTCAGCACAGTTACACTGTTTTTTAGATACCTATATCTGCCAAGGCATATTAAATAAAACGATGTTTGTATAAATTTGTTATAGCTGATAGTTCCTTCTTTATCAAATTATCTTTTTTTTCTTTAGTTAGTTATCATAAATGATTTAATGCACAAAATTTACCTGCGCCTATAGCCAACATCGAAATTCAGCCGAACTGGACGGAATTTTCCATTTTATTACTCTACACCTTTCTAAAATAGACTATAATAAACGTATAATAATAAATTTTACTTTTTATAGGAATAGACGCCACTGGCATACTAGCATTTTATTCATATTATTCCGAATTGCAAAAGTAATTTTACATAATTATACGATGTTTATAGAACATCGCCTTTATCTCAATTGTGCCTATATCAATAATACTTAATTGTTACCAAGGTGGAGTTGCAAATTAGTGATTTTCAGTGCAACATGAAATTTAACCTTAAAATTGGTAATTTACTTATTAATTTAAATACCGAGGTTTATTCAGTACCAGTGTATTTAAATATAATTATCCAACGTAAATGATTGACCTGGTTTACATATTAGTATTACAGACAATGCAACTAATTAGCAAAAATAAAACTAAAAAACATTATCGTGTTAAAATCATCTTCATCAACATTCTACTTTTGAACAGCGGCGGCCGCCAGGGGGGGCCAGGGTTGGCACCGGCTCACCCTAGAAACATGAGTGCCCACCATGGTGCCCCCCCCCCCCAAATTGAAGCTATTGAAAGTGTAATCATTTAAATTGCAGTAACTTCTAAACGACTTATCCGATTTAAGTAAACTTAACCTTGTTTTAAAATCTCATAAGTCGTTTAGAAGTTACAGCAATTTAAATGAATACACTTTCAATAGCTTCCCCACTCTTATCGGTTGTAGGTACGCCAATGAGCCCCAAATCAAAATAATGCAGAATTGTCTAAGCTTCTATATTTTTAAAATTTTAACTTGAAGAAGTAGTCCATACTTGAAGTGGAGTGGAAATTTAGAAGGAAAGAAATAAGAACACAAAGTCTTCCTCCACTTTTATATTAAAGAAATAGTTAAGGGTTGAAAAATTCTCTACATGTTTCGAATGCAGAAGCATTCATCTTCAGGAGAATAAGTAAAAAGAAAAAATAATTAGATATCACCTTAACGGAGCATCAAAATTTGTAGGCAAAGAAACCGGTTCAATGAATAGAACGGAGAAAAAGTCATAATGTAACTTGCATTATAAAAAGGAAAGAAATAAGAATGTAAGGGTTTATGGCTTAGGGCACGTAAGAGTGCAAATGCAGAACGAAGGGTTCAGCATTTGTATAAGAGAAAACTAAAGGTAGATTATATTGAACGAGATGTAGAATTGAAGAATTATTTAAGAAAAATCATTATGAAAACTGTGAAAATGGAAGTTTGAGGAAGAAAAACTATATTAATTGTTCTAACCTATACTTATTCTTAAAATTTCATTATGAGATTCGCATCTATAGGTTAGAACAATTAATATAGTTTTTCTTCCTCAAACTTCCATTTTCACAGTTTTCATAATGATTTTTCTTAAATAATTCTTCAATTCTACATCTCGTTCAATATAATCTACCTTTAGTTTTCTCTTATACAAATGCTAAACCCTTCGTTCTGCATTTGCACTCTTACGTGCCCTAAGCCATAAACCCTTACATTCTTATTTCTTTCCTTTTCATAATGCAAGTTACATTATGACTTTTTCTCCGTTCTATTCATTGAACCGGTTTCTTTGCCTACAAATTTTGATGCTCCGTTAAGGTGATATCTAATTATTTTTTCTTTTTACTTATTCTCCTGAAGATGAATGCTTCTGCATTCGAAACATGTAGAGAATTTTTCAACCCTTAACTATTTCTTTAATATAAAAGTGGAGGAAGACTTTGTGTTCTTATTTCTTTCCTTTTAAAATTTTATATTAAGTTAAAGTCATTGTACTACATTTTATAATTTCAAAGCAGTTGGAGCTTGGAGCTCATTACACAATTTTAGCGTAAAGTAGTCATATGGTCGATTTTTTTTCTTTGATTTTCAAAACGATGATAAACTTAAATTTTCTAAAAGATGCTCAAGTTCTTAACTAAGAAAATGCAAAAGATCGATTTCCCAGATTGAGATTTTGAAGTGCTCCAAGTGACCCAAAGTATTGAAAAATAAATGGATAGAAAAAAATTATAAAAGACAATATCTAACAAAGAGTCTGTTCCATACCCTTTGTAAATACAATTACCAACCGTATGTAGTACCTTTTTACAATATTGTCACTCTTTATAAGATATTTACAAGATATGCTATCATTTAGAACAAAACCGAAGAAACTAGATTTGCAATAAAAAAATCTATTTTTACAAAAATTATCGATTTTCAAAAATTTCTGGGGCATTTGCAGTTTCTAGAATAAAATTTATTCCGCCCAATTTATTTATTAAATTCAAATAGAATACGTGGGGCAAGTTGAGGAGTGTTTCTTAAAACAACTATCCAAAATATTTTGAGAATAGCATCGAAAGCCTTAAGAATTTTGATATTCGAACATTATCGTTAAAATATATATTTTTTAAATTTGTTTGAACCGGCCCACTCTAAAAACATGAGTGCCCACCCTGGTGCCCCCCCAAAATTGATGGATCCGGTTTTGTAATGGAAATTTCGGGGGAGGAGGGACTTAGCTATAATGACTTTTTTTTTTTTTTTTTTGAAGTCACTTTTATTTTGGGTAGTGCCCACTCAAAATTTATCGAGCCCATCTGTGCCCTCCCATTCCAAAAATCCTGGCGCCCCCACTGCTTTTGAATGTTGAGCAAATAACTTATTTCTAACAAATTAACTGTATTTAGCAAATCATCTACCGTTGAAAAGTAAAAGTTAAAATATAGATATTTAAAATTATGTAATGGCTATTAAGTTTTACTCACATATTATTTATTCCCACCAGCGGCGTAGCTGGGGTTATGAGCACCCCTGGCAAGATTTGCATTTTGCGCCCTTAAAGACTAATTTTCTAGGAAGAGAAACGAAACAATAACTTTGAAAGTGTAATTTAATTTATGTATACATTAAAGCATATTAGAGTTCTTACTTACTATTAAGTAGGAAGAGATACAATGCAATACGAGTTCATTTATTTAGGCATTATAAGATCCCTTACTTTTCTGTCTTTTTCTGAGGCCAATTTGTGAATAAACTTATACTTTTTGCATAGCGGGATTACCGGATTACTCAAACGTTCTTGAACAATCTGCGATCGTAAATAATGTTTTATTAATTTTGTATATTATACGAAATCTCTGTAGAGTGCATCCTTATCTGGGATAAACTGTATACTAGATATACAGGGTGATTCCTAAGTTGGTACTTGTTTTTTGGCTGTGTATAGAAGTCATTAAAATAAACAACATTTTCAAATAAATAAATAAAACTTGGGTCTTATTGTCGATACCAGGTTAAAATTTAAAGAGCATGTAACACAATGTCTAAAAAGGGGATTTTCTATGTTAAAAATGATTTATTCTCACAGACATTACCTTTCTCAAAAAACTAAAATGGAACTGTGCGACTCATTAGTCCTGTCCCATTGTAATTTTTCGGACAACGTATATGGCCCCTTTCTGGACTTAGTTGATACTAGGCGGATACAGAAACTTCAAAATTCTTGTATAAGGCTGGTGTGTGGAATAAGACGCAGGCAAGGGGTATCACATAAATTACGTGAATTGGGCTGGCTGAATATGTTTAATAGACGAACTCTCCACTCATTATGCATTTATTATAAGTTAATTAAATTTTAAGGCCCTCCTTATCTCTACAATAAGCTTAAATTCCGAACTGACGTACATAATCTAAACATACGTAAAAAACACATTTTAACCATACCAGCTCACAATAAAGAAATGTTTAAAAAATCTTTCTCCTACAATGTAGCTTATCTTATAAACAAATATAAAATCACAGACTTCTCACAAAGTGTGTCAGGTTTTAAGAAAAAAATGAAGGCAATATTACTGGACCTTCAATGAACCCATTGTTATGCGTACAGCGACTTTAATCTTCGTTCCTCTCTGTCTCTTTCTCTCTCTCTCTCTCTCTCTCTCTTTCTCTATCTCTCTCTTTCAATTACTCTTTATTTCTCTACTCTGGTTCTAAATGCAATTAATAAGAACTTATATTTTTAATGAGATACTATCTCATCTGTATTTAGTTTTTTTTTCTCTACCTGCTATGGTGTATTAATTACATAAAGCAGCTATTGCTAGTACATTTAATTTATATGATTAAATATTTTATTTTTAAAGTATAACAGGGCTTCAACAGCGCCTTCCATCGTGAGGGATGCTGCAAGTGGGCCTTTTATTCCATTGTATTTTTGTATTTGTAATTTAATTTGTTTATGTTTTATTTTTGGAATAATAAATGAATTATTATTATTATTATTATTATTATTATTATTATTATTATTATAAATACCTTTTTTCAAAAAACTTAAAAATAAAACACTTACCTACATTCATTTATTACACTCAAATACGGTCCTGCCTAACTTGCCCGTTGAATAACATTAAGAAAACTTCTGGGTGTAGGATGAGCATGCAAGCGAAAGCGTTCTGCGTATAGTCTCGAAGCAGCAGACGCACTTTGACGACACTCACCGTAAATTAACACCATATCTAGATACTAGTTCATTGTTTTCAAATTTTACCATTTTCACTTATAACCAATTTAAAATTAACTTGCTTCAGAAAAACACACCGCAGCAGATTGCCAAATAAATAACTGACCACCGACCCGTAAATTGAATGACTAATAAGACAAGAACAACATAAAGCATAGCAGCCTACGTTTTGACGACCAGGCCCGCACTTAGATTATTTACTTCTGTATCTCGCCTATTTTTAGGTTTTCTGAAAAAGGTATTTGAATATGTTGTTGCCTTCTATGCCTTTTTAATTTTTAATGCCTTCTATCAGCGGCGGCTCGCAGTCTTAAAAAATGGTAAAGAGCTAGGTATAGTGCGGGTACTTAAACACACATTGACTAAAAATCTGTGTCACAAAATGTCTCTCTTATCCTCATCTATCCAACGTCTGAATGGAGTTTCCAACAAATTACAATCTATGTTAATAATTGGGTTCATTTTTAAAACACACAACTAAGTAGGTACGTATACTACTGAATTAACTGAAAAATAAAAACAAAACTTTTTAATTACGCAGTAAATCATGTAAAAACGATATCCATAACCGTAAGTTTCGCGAAGCCTCAAAATAAATACCTTAAGGTTAGGCGAACCAATGCTAAAACAATGGTGCATACGACTGATCTATTTTTAAATTACCCTTCATCATAATGCAAATCGTTACATGCTGTTTGCGTGACTGACGTCACGTAACCATAGCAACGGTAAATATCAAAGCCATGTTAGGCGTTGGTTCTTTACTTGCTTTGAGCTAACGGACACGATCGGCTGGGGTGTGCCAAAATGCACGAGTGTTTATAATTATTGTCCATCGGAGTTAACGGTGGCCCTATTATGCGTAGCTACATTCGGATTAAATTAATATTATTAATTCGAACATACTTAATTATTTTTTAAGGGCTAAAACGGTAGCTGTATTGGTACATTAATATTTAATATTGTCGAAAAACTTTCTTACTGGTTTTATTCACCTACTTCACCTAACGAGCCGCTACTGTCTTCTATACATAGCTAAAAAAGTAGTATCAACTTAGGAATCACTCTGTATTTTATATTAAATGTTAGCTACGAATGATCTTTGTTTGATTTTAATATTCATAAAACATATTTATACCTAATTCTTGTTAAAGTCTGCTATATTTTGTTATTGAATTCTAGCTTCTTTAATAAATAATTTATCTCTTAAATACCTTCGGGGCATAAGAATTTAGTTTTTAATGATATTTATGTTCTAAAATTAAAATTTAAAATTTGGCAACCATAAAACTCTGGATTACCCATCCTTGGAAATAAGAGAAAAAAAATGTATTCCAAACTCCCTGGAAAAATAATGGGAATTTTAAAATTTTTCTATGGGCCCATAACGAATTACTCCCTGTATGAGTGTTAGTTATTTTTTTTATTTATAGCTTATTTTTAACGTTTGAGATTTAAACTTGACGTAACGGTACACCTGACTTCTTTTATATGTAACAACATTCACCATCCTTTTTACAAAAACATGACCCACTGTTCATTTTTAATTTCTGGCAAGAGCTAATTTTTTAAATTAACTTCTGCATAACGCTGTCAAAAATAATGCATTGTAGAATGCCCACATTACCGCCAACTCGATCATGAGGGATGTAGAAAATCGGAAAATTCCATCCTACGCTTCTCTGCAAAATACAGCTAACTACGTCATAAGTGCGTCAATGCGTCGACCTTTTAAAATATACTATAACTTTTAATTATTAATTAAATGGTGAGGTACATACAGTTACGGCCATTAAATCTTGAGCAGATCTTTTTTAGCCTTGTATACCTCATTTAACTATTATAAAACCTACCTGTAATACCTGTTGAACAAACTACATATTTAAAACATAATCATAGAAAAAATAATAATAAATTTCAGTGTTTTAATTTGCGAAAAATGCCAAACTTAACGACCCAGCATAAAGTTTAAATAATGCATTATATTGAGCAGAAAGGTTGGTCTGAAATGGATGTTTCAGCAAAGCTTAACATTCCAAAGAGCACGGTTAATTCTATTAAAACAAAGTGGCAAGAAAAGCATTCCTTGGAAAGAAGCTTTGAAAGTGGTCGTCCCAAACAATCTAATGAAGAACAGGATAATTCGTATTAAAGGACCAACCTTTTAAATCCATTGTAAGAGCAAAGTGGAGATAAATTTCCCGGGATCTGTGAGAACAGCTCGACAAAGGGTTAGACAAATATCTGAATTGATGCGCTGTCATTCAGCAGCTTAAAATCCGTTTTTAACTGATGAAAATAAAGAATACCGTGTCGGTTTTGCGTTATAGTATTACCTTGAACCGTCAGTTTTATGGGAAAAGGTAATGGTGACATTTTGCCAACCAACAAAATCCCGCTAATCGATTTTTCAGGCGCTAAAATCTCCGCACTGGCTGATTCCTGAATATGAAACAGGTTTTTACAAAATTGTTTGTGTGGATTCCAAGATAATCGCGTTTGAAATAGCGTTTAGAGGGGTTTTGTTGGTTTGCAAAATGTCACCATTTTAGTTAATTGCCAACCAACAAAATCCCGCTATTCGATTTTTCAGACGCTAAAATCTCGACCGACTCATGAAACCCGAATATTGCTTCGTTAGCAAGAATGATACTTGCTTACCGCTCAATATGAAACAGGTTTTAACAAATTGTTTTTCTAATTTCAGAGAAATTTTCCTTTAAAAATTAATTTAGCAGGATTTTGTTGGTTGGCAAAAACTGGCTAGTGTCTCAGTCTGGCTATAACGGAAGACTAAGAGTATGTAGAGCTCCAAGAACTCGAAGAAAGATTAACCCAAAAGGATCGGAATAGTGGTCGATTTTCTGTAAACATCTGGGAATGGATGGTGTGTGTAATGGATGATATAAGTAGACTTGAATACGACCCAGTTCAGGTCGAGTGTCCACTTGTATTTATTTTCTTTTGCTGTCAGTTGAAAATGAACAGACTATAGAAGACGTACAATTTATAAATAGGTGACCTTTTATGTTAAAGAAATTAATTATGTTTAATTAGGAAGAAAACTGTGTCGTTTAATACATTGTATATAGTAGGAAAAGCGGAACATTCCCGGGCGACGGTCGAGATTGTATGTTGAGGCGCAAGCCGAGACTGACAATACGCACTCTCAAAAATGACTTGGTATTTTGTACTAATTTTTATTTGTTTTCGTGTTTACGTTACCAAAAATAACTATTTTTAGTTAGGAAAACAAAAAAAAAGATTTTTTTCTTGGTTATATTTACCAAAGAATGATGCCATCAGAATAAAGAAAATAGCTTGTTTTCATATTAGTTGGCAGAAATAAAATATTTTGTTTAGCTGAATTTTACTCTGTATATATCTTATTTAAATGTTACATCAAAGCTCCTACAAACTTGTATTTATCAATTAAGCTTGTTGTAATAACACATTATAAATTTTTAGTTCCTATCATTTTGTTAATTTTGATTAAGATACATTCTTAGTTACCAGAACTAACTTTTCTTTTCAAGTAATATTACTCTTTATATTTATAACTAACGGCATCAACAGCGACTTGACGCCCTTGCCCGGTGGGTGACATGTGACATCATTCTAGCCAGGACTGTGAGGAAGTTATGTTTATGTTAGGGTGCTTTTGCGGTTCCGTGTCCATTTTTTCGTGTTTTTAAGGCAATAATTGGCCATTTTCATGTGGAAAATGGATGTGACAATATTTGGTATAATTTATTTCTGTTTATTGTCTTTCTTGTGTACGTTCTTATTGGCAGAAGGAAGTTAAATCATAAGTAAGTAAACATTTTATTTTTTATCATTGCAGTTGTACATTAGAAAGTTTAAATGAGATTTTTATAAAGCATGGCAAGGTGATCCGATGAGAAATAACTTTAAAAAAAATTTTTTGTTTTGTTTTTGTTCTATGTTTCTTTTCTATAAAAGTAAAAGAACGTCATATTGATGACTTTTTAATCTGACCAAGTACAACAAATTTCATATAGCTGTATATTTTAAATAGAAAGTCCAGGGGATATTTTTTGTTTTTCAATAATCGCAGTTACAGATAAGAAAATTTAAATAAGGACAATTCAGTTCTATAAGCAATTGAACAACCCAAAAGGTTCAGTAAAATAAGTTAAAAATCTAGTGTTTCTGTTTTGTATTGCATAAGTATGTATTATAAAGAACATGAGAGAACAAGGACATTGGAAATAATATTTTTTTTTAAGAAACCATAATATCCCTGATAATTTATTCCAATTAGTTTACGCATAAGTACCTAATAGAGTAGTAATACCAAGACATTTTTTTATTTAAATGGGGACCTAGGAAGGAATATATTTCGTTACTAAGTATAAATTACATATGACATTTTTTTTAAAAACGAAACAGACTTTTTTAAAGTTATTTCTATCAAATCAACTTGCTAATTGCAGAAGAAGAATTTCTCTTTATTTCGTCAGACTTGCTAATTGTTACTCTATGAAAATTTCAAGTTTGGCCCGAATAAATGATTGCTTTGGCAACATTTGTAGATTAGATTGCATCATTAACAAAAACAATATTTCCTTGAAAAAAATTTTTCAATTTTCCATATTTACACATTAGTTGTGACAACTAATTTCAAAAGCGGGAGTACCATATAAATTTAGTTATCCGTATATAAAATTTCGTTGTGACAACTAAAAGTTGTAGGTTGAGTTGGTTAATGTTATTAATTAGTTCAACAGTTCAATAACGACAATTTTTTTTGGTTGTACAAGCTAATTTTTGGGTTGAGTCCGATTTCACGAAAATAAATAGTTGTCAGAACCAAATTTTAGTAATCCACACCATGTTATTTTTAAGAGTGCGGGGTCCGGGAATGTGGCTTTTTTACGAGGTATACATACTATTTCTCCGTAAATTGAAAATTGTTAAAAAGACATAACTTATAAAAAAATTTCGAAATAAATATTATTAACTTTGTTCACAAATAAAGGATGCCATTAAATATTTGTGTTGTAACTATGGAAAACCAGTAATATTGAATTGTCAAGCTTAACACATTTTAGTTCACAAGTAGGCGTACAGAAATAATATTTCCTTACAGTACAATAATAAATATTTCCTAACAGTTATTTTCCGTTGCCTAGCAACGACTAAGTGTAAGGAAATATTGACTTTTTCTTTCAGAAATGTTATCAAAAATGTCAATATTTCCGATCGATTTTCGGAAAAGTTATTTAATAATAATTGTATCAGTAAAATTTTTTAAGCTCTTGCGCCCAACTTTTTTTAATGAAAAACGTTAAATAGAAGCTGTATCGAAATTTAAAAAATGTATATCAAAATATTAGGTAATGACTATCCAGTCTAAACACATATTGCCCAAATTATAATTAAAATCCCACTAGCAAGGCTTGATTAAAAAGTGAATGGTGGTGTGAAGCTACCTTGTAAATTTACATGAAGAATTTCATAAACCAGTAGAAATTTTGTGTTTTTGTATGGTTAATTTATTGTGAAAAAAGATGGTTTATGTAGCAATCACATTATGTTTTGAATTTGGAAAGCTGTTATACCTTACCGGCCGGTCTAATGACGAAACCGGCATTCTTTTACCCGGAATTGCTTCTTATTTTTTGCTTATGGGTACAATAATAATGGTTGCGTTAATAGTACTAAGTTATTCTATTGTTTTTAGAAACGTTGTTAAATCAATATCCGATAAATACAGTATTTATAATGCGAAATATTTAACTTTATTCCCTGCAAACAGGGCCCGCTCTAGGGGGGAAAAACCTGGGCCCCTGCCCAGGGCGGCAAGTTGGAAGAGCGGCATGATAATTCTAAAAAACATCATAAATCCCCGTTTTGCCTACTTACGTTCCTACGTATATTTGAAGTTTGAACCATTCCAATTCTCAGTTAACAATATTAATTTCCTTTGTTTTGCTGTTTTATTTTTTAAACAGTGACTATTTCAACCGATCCCTTTTCTTTTTAATATTATTAAAATATCAAGCAATTCTGCGACAAAGCATGCCGAACAACGCCGGCACCGGTGCTTTTTTCGGCCATGACGGCGTCGCAGCAAAGGGCTTAATTTTTTTAAACATATGTTTATAATGTGCAATTAGATTGCCTAAAAATTTTAATGTTTTTTTTTTAATTTTCACTTTGTTAGTTTTTAGAATTTATTTATGTGCAATAAATACGCAATAAAAAAAAATTCAATATTTTTTTTTAATTAACAATACCTGGCAAGTGTTTTATTTTTTTAAATTAGAAAAAACACTGTCGAAATTATGATCAAGACTAGGAAAAAGGCGGCAATTTTTTGTTTTGCCCAGGGCGGCGTTATTGCTAGAGCGGGCCCTGCCTGCAAACACATAAAGTATTAATTTTGATAGAACTCGCGAGATCGTTGCCCAATCACGTGACATGAATGACTTGCTGGTTAATTTTAGTGTGTTATGGTGGTATTATTTGATGTACAATTACAATTTACATTTTTAATATGTAAAGTTTATTTTTAAACGAATAATATTATTTAAGCCATTAATAGTACTGTTGTTATCATATCAAACAATATTATAATAAGATGAGGAAGTAAATCACCAAATGTTAGCGAAAGTGGTGTAAAATTGAAGAAAACTGGTGGGATAAGTGAATGCAGAAAAATCGTACTATTGGAAATTTTGGTTTTAACTAAATAGGACCGAAAACCCCCAAATAAGACTAAATTTCATTTACGGCATAGAAAAATATAAAATATGTACTTAATTAATCAATGGGTGCAATCTAGGGATTGCAATCCCGGAATCCTCCAATTTGGGGATAGCTACCATTTTTATTATACTTTTCCGATCCTGGGATTCCAAAAAATAAAAATATAATCCCCGGATCGAAAAAAAATAGCTCTTTATAATATTAGGTACCACAAATTTAATTAAGTGAACTCAAAGTCTTATTCCTCAACAATGAAAGCGTTTTCACACGGCACCATATATCGCGCGCGACAAATGGTCGCAATATTGCTTTTACACCAAATTATGTGCTTTCTAATGAGCCATTTTCACACACAAGCGATATTAGAGAACACATAATTTGGTGTAAAGCAATATCGCGACCATTTATCGCGCGCGATATATGGTGCCGTGTGAAAACGCTCTGATAGTCAACCTAAAAAGCAGTTGTAGACTAAAAGCGTTTTCACACGACACCATATATCGCGCGCGATAAATGGTCGCAATATTGCTTTACACCAAATTAATATCGCTTGTGTGTGACAATGGCTCATTAGAAAACACATAATTTGGTGTAAAAGCAATATTGCGACCATTTGTCGCGCGCGATATATGGTGCCGTGTGAAAACGCTCTGATAGTCAACCTAAAAAGCAGTTGTAGACTAAAAGCGTTTTCACACGACACCATATATCGCGCGCGATAAATGGTCGCAATATTGCTTTACACCAAATTAATATCGCTTGTGTGTGACAATGGCTCATTAGAAAACACATAATTTGGTGTAAAAGCAATATTGCGACCATTTGTCGCGCGCGATATTTGGTGCCGTGTGAAAACGCTCTGATAGTCAACCTAAAAAGCAGTTGTAGACTAAAAGCGTTTTCACACGACACCATATATCGCGCGCGATAAATGTCGCAATATTGCTTTACACCAAATTAATATCGCTTGTGTGTGACAATGGCTCATTAGAAAACACATAATTTGGTGTAAAAGCAATATTGCGACCATTTTTCGCGCGCGATATATGGTGCCGTGTGAAAACGCTCTGATAGTCAACCTAAAAAGCAGTTGTAGACTAAAAGCGTTTTCACACGACACCATATATCGCGCGCGATAAATGGTCGCAATATTGCTTTACACCAAATTAATATCGCTTGTGTGTGACAATGGCTCATTAGAAAACACATAATTTGGTGTAAAAGCAATATTGCGACCATTTGTCGCGCGCGATATTTGGTGCCGTGTGAAAACGCTCTGATAGTCAACCTAAAAAGCAGTTGTAGACTAAAAGCGTTTTCACACGACACCATATATCGCGCGCGATAAATGTCGCAATATTGCTTTACACCAAATTAATATCGCTTGTGTGTGACAATGGCTCATTAGAAAACACATAATTTGGTGTAAAAGCAATATTGCGACCATTTGTCGCGCGCGATATATGGTGCCGTGTGAAAACGCTCTGATAGTCAACCTAAAAAGCAGTTGTAGACTAAAAGCGTTTTCACACGACACCATATATCGCGCGCGATAAATGGTCGCAATATTGCTTTACACCAAATTAATATCGCTTGTGTGTGACAATGGCTCATTAGAAAACACATAATTTGGTGTAAAAGCAATATTGCGACCATTTGTCGCGCGCGATATATAGTGCCGTGTGAAAACGCTCTTAAAATGTTTATTTTCTTTGGTATTGCAATACTTTGTGCAATCCAGTGGCGGATCCGGCTCTAAAAATGTTCCTACTCTCAAGAGTGACTTTTAAATATAATTTTGACCCTTGACATGCCCTACAATTTTCAAGGTTCAAAGTAAAAACACACCCATTTTGTAAGGATCAGGGGGGGCACGAAACTGCCCCCCCCCCCCCTGGATCCTCGCCTAGTACAATCCCAACATTTCTATCTAATGTCAATTAGAAATAAAACTCTAAATACTTTTATAGGCAGATATCTGGGTCATTTATTTCGGAACAAAACAGCCATAAAATCATGACATGACCCACTCATATTTAAAATTGTGTGTTAGTCTATTTACCGGATGGCATATCAAACTTAAGGCGCCTTTCCTGTCCTATTTAACTAGTTTAATTGGTAAACATTGCATGGCGATAGCGCAGCATGTTATAGCGTTTTGTTTAAGTTTATTAATATGCATAAATAATGAAATTAGCCAGAACATTTGTATTACTTAATACAAGGGCGGTAGAAAAGTATTTTTTATATGTAACAACAGTTTTTTTAAATAAAAAAATCCTTTTTTCCACTTCCACATGGATATGTTATTATTATAGCCAAGTGACAAAAAATAAGCTATACCAGTCAACTGAATGGATACTTATAACTTTATATCTATCCTTGTTAGAATATGAAACTGACTTATCACAGTGGTTAGATCATTAGGTATGACTCGAAAAAGATTACAAAGAAACCCAATTTACACATTGTAAATTTCACGCGTAGTTTTATGATACTTAGCAAAAGTGACGTTAAGAATATATTTCAAGATGATGCAAATCGGTCAAATTAAATTTTTTATTTTTTTTTAATTAAAACATTTATCTCAGATCATGCATACATGCATATATTTTTCCTAAGGCGTGCATGAAATGGTGCCAAAATTTAATATATATATAACCAAAAAATATTTTTACCGCCCTAAGGTTTTGTGCACAAATATTCACGTTCTTTGTCCAAAAATCTAAAGTCTTCCACTCGTTTGTAGACAAGTGTTACAAAACTTAAAACTTAACATTTATATACAAAATGACATTTGTACTTGCTTTTTTTGGTTTTTTGAGATGCAAATAATTTTTCACCGCGATTTTTCTACTATTATTACATGCAGTAACGGACTCTTAAAAATTATAGAGGTAATGTTTTTGCCATGTAAAAAGTAAATTGTTTAATTAAAAAAATTTGATTATAGCTTTTAACTTGACAACGTGCAACTCGTGTTAATGGATATAATCGTTTGAAAATTCAGAGAAATAAGAATTAACAATAACAATACACCGCTTGGAAATGTAGGTAAATCATGTGGCGTCTTATAATTATTATATTTATGTAAGCAACATATCCAATGAAACGCTGTTTTGATGACGACAATAATAGTTTGTAAAATAAAATAGACTATCACAGCTAATTATAGTTTTGTAGTCAAGCAGTCTAGCAAAACATGCAATTTATGCAATGTGCGAGCCAAGGGCGTAGAGAAGGAGTAGCATTTTTAGACACAAATTCTTTGATGCGGAACGTTTCTAAACATTTTCGAATAATATTGTTTCGAGACACATGTGTTTCGAAACTTTCTCGACATAGTTTCGAATCAGTTACTAGAAACACTTTAGAACTGCTTGTGTCCAAATATTTTACATTAGTTTGGTGTGATAGATATTGTTTTTACGTGATTTACTGTGTGATTAAAAAGTTTTTATTTTTCAATTAATTCAGTAGAGTAAAATTAGTCAATGTTTGTTCACGTACCCGCACTATACCTAGCTCTTCGCCATTTGTTAAGACCGCGAACCGCCACTGCGAAACAGTGTTTATGTTTCGACACATTTTCTATTAATTATAGATACAACATGATGTACGAAATATTACCCCAAATACTAGAAAAAGTGCATTGAGTCCCATTTTGGATCAGAAATATGTAACGCTTTTTGGCGGCCATTTTGGTAAATGAATTTTTATTTTGTTAAAATGCGTCTTAATTAACTTTCTGCGTCTTTTGAAAAGCCAGAAGTGGTTATATTAATTTCATTTTGATAGTTAACTCGATATAAAAAGAGATATAAATAAAAGTTGAAAAATATTTTAATTTTTATTTTTTTAGCAAAGTATAATAATTGCTATAAATGCATATAAATTGAGAGCGCGTTAAGAACATTTAAGCTTAATTTTCCATGTTAAATAGAAGTTTTTGTTGAACGAATACAAAAAACTAGGCAAGATTTTAAATTTCTATTTTTACCAATGAAAAGTTGGTATCTATGTGAGTGTGAGAAAGTTATGTTCATGCAACAAAAATTGAAGAAAAAGTCAATGAAAATGATTTCAAAAAGTTCTTAAGTTCATTGTATTTTAAAACTTATTTGGAATTATTACTTTTAATAAAAGTAACGTTATCCAAATTTAAAAATTTTTAGAAATACGTCAATAAACATTGACAGGATTCGGTTCAAGAGAATGCAATGTTTTTAATATATATAGATATAATTTCGTATGGAGTTGTTGAGTTTAGTTAATAATTAATAATTTGTTTTTGAATTATCACATTGGTTACATTTTTTATTTAAAATAGCTTAAAACGCCACCACGCCAAAATTAATGATTTTTTTCAGAAATCATGTATTTTTAGGAGCGTAGATCTAATAGCAGCTTTTGGTGCAAATGCTTAGGTTTTTATATACTCCTTCTTAAGTGCCGTTTTGAATATTCATAATAAAGCATTCTCGTTTCTTCCCGCACTATTTTTTTTTATTATAAATTATCACACTTCTTCCATAAAAAATGTTTTAATTAAAATTTTTACTTTAATTTTTCTCTTTAAAAATAAATACCTAATTGTTTTTTGTTTTTGTTGTAAAAATATTTTATTGCATTGTGTTATATTTTTGTTGATTAAATTAGATCTAGAAAAGGGAAAACGAAACAGACAAGTATATAATAGAAAAATCTTATAAAATATTATTCCTTTTACTCGTTTTCCTTTAAAACTGCATCATAAATCAATAAATCAAACGATATGCGTCAGAAATCTTAATCTCTATATAAAACAGGACTTTTAAAAGGAAAAGATTATAAACTAAACGTTTCCTACAAGACCTTTGTAATTTAAGCCAAGAGTATATTATTTAAAGATTTATATTAAGAGTCCAAGCGTGAGACGAAAAATTAGGTTGCAATTAGACTTTTAGACCCGAGCACCTAGGCAGCCCGGCAGCCCCCTTTCCCCTAAATACACCACTAACTGCGGAACATTATGATTTTATAACATACGGCTTTTTGGCCGGCTCCCCCCTGAAATTTACTCTATGGGCGCCCATGTACGTAAAGGTATAAAAATTTAAAAAAAAAGGTATGGTTGATTGCCACTAAGGAATTGTTTTATGTTAAATTGTTACATATCAAATAGTGTTACAAGAGCGACCTTGCTTTCAATTTCCTATTTGGCAATGCGCCCAAGACACGAGAAAAAGTTTGACCGTATTTTAAGTTGTAGACGGTGAAAGGACCAAATAGAGAGAAGAAACGAACAATTACCACTCTTTCTTTTGATCTTAAAAACTTATATTGCCACAATGTCACGGTCCATGGGAGATTTTGAACTAAATGATATACAGAGTGTGGAAGAAGTTGATCATTGTTTTATGAGTTTTATCGTTAACGAGACGGTACGGCAAAAAAAAATTCTAAAAACAATGATTGTACGATACTCCAAAAACGTCAATTTTTAATATTTATGTGACTTACCACAATATTAAGGTCGATAAAAAAATTGTCGTCAGATTCAATTTTTGGTAATAGATTTTTACCAAAAAAACTTTTTTTTTCTGCATGAAGATAACTTTCCCAAACCCATACAGATACCACCTTTCCATTGGCGAGAAAAAACACAATAATTTAATTGGTTCTTTTGTAATTTAAGTCAAAAAGGATCGTAATTCAGCACAGAAAAACGTTTCCTTAATCAGAACTTTTATTGTTGTTCACGATTTTCCTGATGATGTAATATTTTTTCTGAAACGTAAGCAAATATGGTTGATCAAATCATTTGTATTTGGGATAAGATGTACTCTGAAAAATAAAATACAAAATTACAGGTCCGTACTTACTTCACGATGATAACTCAATTAGAATAAATGACGAAAATAAGAAGAAAGAATTTATTTGGGAAAGAACATTTCTTGAGCAGATTGGACTATCTTTTTATTACTAATGTAATTAAATATTTGATTTCTACCTTTTTCAGGGCTCAAATAAACTTAGTAGAGTCGTCCTTTAGTAAACTCCATGAGAGTGGTCAAATCTTTGAAAACCAAATTATTTAAAATTAAGGAAATGCGGATTATTAGTAACAAAATTATATGTAAAATATTTACTTCGGGTCAGATTTTTTTCTAATATGGTTTTATCACAAAATCACTGAATAACAAAAAAAGTTTTGATTCGTTTATCAGAATACAAATACAGTGGCGTAGCCAGAATTTTAGTTTGGGGGGGGGGGGCAAAAGGGTAGGGAAAGCGACGAACCAGCGCCGTAGGCAAATCGCCGAAGGCGGAAATTTTTGTAGGTGTCACGCCCAAAAAACCCTTTTTTGGACAATCAAAAAAAATTCATATATTTAAAGAAACCTGTAGTGAGTTATACAAATACACTAATATAAGTAATATAAAACAAATAATAATATACTTGTTAAAAAAAAACTCCTTCATGAAATAAGCATAATAGAGCAAGAAAATTTTAAAAATAAGGTATATTTTTAATATTTTTTTGCCATTTTTATTTATTGAAAAAACAAAAATTAACCATAAACTAAAAGCACAACATATTTTTTTGCCTAAAACTAAACCGTAATTCGACGCCTGTTTTGAAAAAATATATTGATTATTTCATATTTCAATGTGGATTTTCTAATGAATACCTTTGAATTTCAATATTTAAAGAACGACGGATCAGTGCAAAAATGTGGCAACCGTTTTTGGAGACGAACTAATGTTTGTCTCCATTTTCGATCGATTTCAGACACAAGATGTTGTATTATTTTATGCAACAAAAGACGGCGTGCTCCGAAGTCACGTCGGTTCTTACGTAGCAAATGAATCATAGTGCGCCTATCTATTCGGCTTTCTTTAAATGTTGAAATTCAAAGTGAATACTTTAAACCTAAACTTCTTGTACGCTCTTCGCCTGAATGGTTTTTTAGATTTGTTTTTAATCTTTTTAAAGTGGAAAAACTTCTTTTTGCTGAAGCTGTAGTTACTGGGAGGATGATTTGTTATTTTATTTGGCGCGTTATTGATAGCGTTGCCGTCAAAGATTTTTTATGTTGCCCAATTATATTTTTTTATATCTCCTTTTTTTGTATTTCGGGGTGGGGGGGAGCCCGCCCATGATAACATACTTTTTGTGAGTGTAAAAAGGGGAGGGCTCCCAAGACTCAAGCTTCCGAAGCGCCGCCGCTGCGTTTATTACGCAATTGCATATTGTTCTTTTCCGAAACCTAAAAGAGCTTCAAAATCAAGGACCGACCTAAAGTTGATCGTACTTGGCAAAGCCCATTGCATGACCTCTTCTCCTTCTTCCGACCCGGCCGCACGTCCTATGTAGGTCAACGTGCTCTGACCAATGAATGCCCGATCTGCCGTCACATGGCTTTGTTGTTATCATCAGCTGTGTCCGGGCCGCTATGCGCGCTCCGGAGGAATCCGAGCCTCCGCGCCTCCACCTCTCACTCGTTCGGGCGCCCGAAAACAAGGATGGAACGATAGAACCATCAGCTGTTGTTCGTTACGGGAGCATGCCGGCCGGCCGCCGCATCAGTTGTCGTTCAGCCGTTTCACTGGCTTATTCTCGACGACGGGCATTCATTGTTAAGTATGTGCATATCCTACGATAACAAAATTATAGAATTGGTTCTTGATGTTTCTATAGAGTGTTTTAGTCATCAGCAGGAATCTGTGCAGAAATTGTTGGTCAGGAGACTGTACTTTACCGACCACGTTGTTCTGTGAAAAAACTTGTTAATCGGACTTGTGAAGTTTTAAGTTTTGTCTATTTGTTGTTTACCGTGTCGATTGTCTTTGGCCGCAAAATGTCTACAGGAAAACGGATTGCTAAACGATCAATCATCGGAACACGCGTGTGTGCCCCCGGAGAAGACGGTAAATATTACTCCGGAGTAATACAGGCCGTCAAGACACCGGCAAACGTGGAAAATAATAGTAACTGTATTAACCTAACCCCAAATACCAGATACACAGTGCGTTTCGACTCCAGACAAGGTACTTTAGGTCGTACTACGGCGGAATTTTTCGAATCCGAACTAATCGGACCGGGATTCCAATCGGTTTTGGGCACCGAACTGGTACCGGAACAAAAATGTTTCGTTACATTTAACGGGCGTGAAATTTGCGGAGAAGTTATGAAGCATCATCTTGAGACAGATGAAGTTATCATCAGAATCCACCCCAGTGGCACTGAGGTATGTTAAATTCAATAATATATAACAAATAAGAAAATGCCGGCCGGCAAATTGAGTTAACAATAATACAACGCAATTTCAATTAACTGATGTACCACGTGTATCCAATTTAAAAGACGTAATAATTAAAAGCAAAAAACACAACGTGACGGATGTGTTTACATGTGAAAATTACGCGGTTGCGATTTAAAAAAATAGATTAATAGGAGAAAAATCCAGTTGTAGTGTATGTGGAAGGAATATTAAGATTTAACCTAAACAACAGATAAAACCAGTTTTACACTTCCACATTAATAAAGACCTCGATTTCATTACATTATTGAATAAGCTAGAATAATATACCCTCAAACTGACTTAATTAATATGAATACATTTTCTTTGATCCTAAGAAAACTGGGTTTCCTTGAGAGTACCTTAAGTAAAATATCAACAATTAATCATTAAAAACATTGCGTTAACTTCCACCTACTGAAAACGATACAGAAAATATCTCAACAAAGAACAGAAGGTATCTGCTCTATGCGCCCTAAGTGCAAAGGTCTTTTGTTTAAAACAGGTTTCATTCAGGCAAACCTTGAAACCACGTTCTCTCTATTATTGTCTCTCTCAGTTAGCTAGGCTGGCACGGACTTTTGTCTCTGTTGTCCACCAGAATGTGTCTCCTTAAAATTCAGCCTGAGCGAACTTTAATTCCTAAACTGCCTGTGTTATTGTTGGAAACGGTCAGAGAGCCAGAGCCACACGCACAAATTATTTCACGTTGCCCAACAATATCATCAATATAGCTTGATGTAGTTTGCAATGGACGTGCGCCTCAACAAAATACATTACTTCGCAGGACGCCTGTAACCAGTGGCTTCTGCGTCTATTATTACTGCGGTTTGAATGCGCATGGACGGAAGTTATTCCTACCGAATTAAATGCATCCTTGTGACGTCATGAAAATAAACAACTTTTAATGTTCTGTTAGCGCCTGTAGCAATTTCATGACCTGAATCCTTGACAGTTCAATCATTGTTAAATTTCGTTTGTTAAAAGTAAAAAGCTGACGGATAAAATGCAAGTTCATACATCGGCGTTGTCAAGAACAGCTCAGCAGCGACCCGTGTTTGATTGCGATCTAATCAAACAGGTTGTTGTATTGATTAAATTTCTGATATAGTTTCTTTGTTCTATTATTATCAAAATAAAGCTAATATTACTATGATTAGATATGCGTATAACTACATTGTGCATTCATATTCGTTAACGATTCGAAACAAAAGCTTAGCATAACTTTAGGTCGAGTAATATAAAACTACGTAGGAAACAATACCAAACCATGTTAATGACTCTATTATCAGCTTTTTCTTTTGGGAATAATTACTGTTCAATCATTATTATGTCGTTAGTGACAATATCTGCTAAATGGTTTGACAAACAAATATATCGGACATCCAAAGGAATTAGAATGTTATGTTATTATGGATTGTCCTCTTTTGATTCAGTCCCAATAGATATGGATTACTAGGTTGTTATTGTTAATGGGATTTATGGAGATAATGACTTTTGTGATGTCGTTATTTCATTTTAGATAATTTAGATCTAGAGGAATAATTGAGAAAAATTTGCATAAAATCGGCAAGTCTGCATTTTCAATTTAGATACCTGGAATAATAATATTAGTTTAGGAAATAGGTTAATAACTATTTTTTTTGTTATTAATAAAGGTATTGATACTAGCTGAGATGACCATTTTTGTATTAGTAGATATCTAGTTTGTCGCAGAAAGAATTTAATGAGAATTTAACTAATAATTAAAATTAACTGACCATTCTGTGGTTATCAATGAAGTTGGCAGATATAACAATCAAAGTATGCCAAATTGTTTGTTATTCGGTATAAGAGTTGTTTACTATGTTAGAACTTGCTAATAAAACAGCATTTTTTTTAAATTTTTGTGGAAATAGTCCATCTCTCAGTGGAGTGATATTATGAGTAGGGGAATAATACACACAGTCTGCTCCACTAGTTTATTATAGGGATCTCAAGAAAAGAGAATCCTCATGTCTTCGTCGTACATGTTTCGAAGGCAAAAACCTTCATCATCAGCGAATAAAAATTCAAGGATTATACAAGGAGAGAGACCCTCAACATTGCAAATGAAATGGAAGAGAAAAAAAGGAGGAATAAATAAATTATACTAAATTTGAAAATTGAAATATTGAGTCTTTGAGATAAATAAATTATACTATTTTTTTTTAAATTTGTATGTTTGACTCATTCTAACTAATCTGCAGGCAAATATCTGTCATCTAGTTCATTTAGTTTCCCTGTAGACATCCTGACAAAAGAGCCTAACGGATAATTGTAAAGAGATGACGCATAAGTATGTCATCAAGTCAGGATGGCAAGGGAGACCAATATATTTTTAAGACAATTAATACTTTAAAATAACCGAATGTTCGGTAACATTCTAGATAATCATTCCTGATGGTCTGACAAGCACATCCACCATGATGATTCTAATTACAAGACATAAATAAATAAAAACAAACTGATATTGTATGACGTAGTGGTTTAAGCTGTCACCTCTCAACCAATTGGAAAATCCATTAAGCAGGTACATACTAAGGTATATCTACCCAAATTACTTTGCGGAACTAAAAAAATTGCATCAACTTCCTTCGCAAACCTAACGCATTCTTCAAATACTTGAACGCGTTAAATTAATTAGTTACAATGACGCAGTACCCATGATAAGTGGATACAAATTTGCATTTATTCTGATAACCTTGATGGCGGTAATTAAGCAACGTATGCCATTTGCCAACCATCCGTTTCGTCATTTGTAGGTGTAGGTAGGATGTCTACTATATCCGTGAATTTCATTCGTTTTATTCGATAGGTCGCTAAATCTTTAAAACATTTGATATTTACTGGAATGGTTCTAAACCAATTTTGCCCGGCTATTTGGTTTACAGTGACGGAAGAATGTGATTAACTGATTACCTATCTGACCTCTTAACTGACGCACCTGTCACTTTTCATTCTAAGAGTGCGACAACCTTAGAGTATCATATTTAAATTATCTAAATACTAATACATTTCCATTCTTTGATTAATATTCTGTTACTTAAGTACACCTGTATGTACTAACCAACATTTCATTTCTGAACGGAATTTTATTGATCTGTTAAACCTGTTATATACTACAAACCTTAAGAACGCTCCTTTTCTACATTTTCTCTCTAATTTTTGGTAGTATCACAGGTTGTATAGGTATTTCTTTATTTAACCTTTCAACACAATCTAATTTAACCATAAGTGTAAAGCTCCAGTAAGACCATATTGACCTTTTCCTTCCTGTATTTAATTTGTAATCCTGAAGATGAATATTTACGCATTTAAAACATGTAGACTTCTAACTAATTTTTGTATATTAGTGGAGGAAGACCTAAAGTTTCTAATTCGTTTCCATTCAACGGCCGATGATAAAACACAAGAAATGTTACCAGCTTAGAGAATTTTCACTTTTTATCTTCCTAGAGCAAGAATTATTTTCGAAAATTTTGTGGAGGTCTCGAATTATTTGACAATTTCACAAGGCGTCAGCCTAGGGAAATTTTCTTAAAAAATTCGCGACTGAGGAAAAATTTCCAGACTTATAATTTAAGCTCGAGGGAGATTCGGTAAGAAAATTTCGCAACCAAAAATATTCTTTTTTGCCTTGACAAATAATTTTATTCCGTCATTTCTTGTTATTATTTGGACGAAAGTAATAGGGATATTGTCAGTGTAATTTGGCCGCCAGAAGTTCAAAAAGCATGAATATTGCCGGAAATTTTCTTCGTTGTCATGGTAATGATTTTAAATGAAATCTTCTGATTTATTAGAAAAAGTGGGTTCGAGATGTTCTTATTAATTCACAAGGAAATTTATCAAACTTATTTTGAACATCTCTCAATCTAATATTCAAATTTTTCAAAAAAAAAAAAATAGGAATTGTCAATTGACTAATCTATGATTCATTGAGGTAAAACTAAATGGTTTCACTTTCAATAACAAATGAAATTGGATAGGGAAACGTCAATAATAAGAAAAGGAAATGAAGAATGATAAAAAAAGCTTAAATCACGGATTATGTCATATTACGCACTGAAATCGAATGTCAAAGGTATCAAGTTCAAGGTGAGGTTTATTAGGGCTTCATTACGTGGCTTGTAATTACTTTATCTACCTTTTGTATATAAATAAATTATATTTCCAATTCTCAAGGTTTATGTTAGCCGAGGGGAGTTTGTTTTTGGTTTATTAACAGCTCGTGTGTTTTTTTTTAGAGTTTGAAAATGTGAATTTAGGGTCGAAGCTGATAACATATTTTCTAGTATGTTCGGATCAAGGTTCAGATGATTTTTTTAGATATGTTTTCTAATAGAGGACTATCTTTTTTTTATCTATTAACTCCACTTTCTTCGGTTTTTGTCTTAACTGTTGGTAGCATTCCTAGAAAATATCTGCAAAGGAAACAAAACAGGCCTTTTGTAAGAAATTGCTTTTTGTAATTGTTTTCTACCTAGGCCTATTCATTTTCCACACTCTGAGTCACTTGGACAGCTCAAAACTTAAATCTGAGAGATCAATCACGCACGCTTCTTAGTTCTGAATCTAAGCATCTTTTAGCAGCTATTCCGTTTTTAAAATCAAAGAAAAAAATCGCCAACTGTAATTTTACTCCGCCCTATGTGGATGTTGTTAACAACTTTACTGATAATCTTACAAGCGACGTAAAAGTAGACTGCCTAGTACCTACCAAGGGTACCTCATTCCTACCAACATAACCTCAATCGCACATCGGCCCCATGTACTGCTGGAACAATTAAATTCCATAAGAAAAAATGATTGGCGTTTAAAATCGCCATTGATATCCTCTTTCAATGATCATTATCATTCTATGTTGCTTTAGTTGTGTTTTATATTGTTGTAGACTTTGGCTCTAGGACGGGTGATACACTGAAGAAATAGGTTTAATGTTATATATATACAGGGTGACAACTTGAAAACGAACAGCATTTAATATTGCCTCTACCAATGATAGTATGAAAATTTGGCGAAACACGTCAATTGATATATCGAGGGGGACATTTTTTAAGACATTTGTTGTCGTGTTACTTTCAACCCCCTATCACCCAGGGCACCTACCCCTAAAATTTTAAATGGCAACCCCTATTTATTTTGCCATTTTTGTGTTCCTTATAAAATTCTACATAAACTGTATAATTTTTTTTTTCAAAAAATGTAATTATTTTATTTTTTCTAGTGGCGATATCGAAGACGAAATGTAAATAAATAAAGGAATTTGGAATGTATGTATTGGTAGGTACAATATTAAAGTACGATATTAAATACATTTCATTAATTTGTGAGGTTAATAATCACAATTTTGAAAAAAAAATGATACAATTTATGTAGAATTTTATAAGGAACACAAAAATGGCAAAATAAATAGGGGTTGCCATTTAAAATTTTAGAGGTAGGTGCCCTGGGGGTCAGGGGGTTGAAAGTAACACGACAACAAATGTTCTAAAAAATGTCCCCCTCGATATATCAATTGACGTGTTTCGCCAAATTTTCATACTATCATTGGTAGAGGCAATATTAAATGCTGTTCGTTTTCAAATTGTCACCCTGTATATGAGAAAAACCAAACACACCTTTTTTCTTCTGTGCATTTTAGCAGACCAATTTAATCAAACTAGCTATGGTTGAGAAAACTAAATTGTTAATTTTAATTAATAAATATATTGCTTTTTGTCTGTTATTCTGCAAAAGGCCGAATGTGAGAAAGATAGATAAATTCAAAGTGATTTTGTGTAAATACAAGAAATGACCCAAATTGATACATTTGGTCCATGGATATGTCAACGAAATGAGGTTTTCTTCAATTGTTTTTTATTATCTTTCTCACAAGTTCACGACCAACTAAAGAGATAACTTATGATGCCTTAAATAATCTTTAAAGTTGAGTCGTAGAAAAAATATACTGTACAACTCGTATGGATTATCCATATTGCGCTCGGAACCTTTATCGTGCAATATAGACATCATATACAGATACACTCTTGTACAAACTACTATTACGGGTTATGTAAAATGAAACAAATTTCGTGTTTCTTGTAACGATTTTCATGAAACTTATGTCTCGTGTTTCACCCGTCTAGATCCATAGATTCAGGTTCCCCACCCCAAAAAGGATGCATTCTTGTGGTGTGACACTACAGTAGCAGCAGTTACCTACGCTAGTATAACCTATTTGAAAATGGAAAGTATATTTTTATTGATTATCAAACAACAACGAAAAATCCAAAGCAAATATTACGATAGTGTGAAACTGCAATACACTTTTCATTATATTATTCCCAGTAAAACAAACATATTTTCTCAGTTACGGCAATCTAATTTGGTTATTTAAACTATGCAACAGCATTAGCTCGTGAAAGTTGTATATTGTGCAATGAAATAGTTCTCATTGTACAAATGGGTCATGTACGACTGCAAAGTATAAACATTCCTATGGCCACAGATGCGTAAACAAAGATTTTTATATTCATTTCAGTACTGAAGAAGGATTGTGTTTTAGTATTAGTTTCTAATTTAGGCGAAACCGTGTTTAATTAACGCTTATATGTGATTCTTCTCATGCAATTTTACTTTCGAGGATAGTGGGTCAATGAAAATTTACGCTAGCGATTTTATAATTAACAGAACTTTTGATGTTTTAATATTTTCGGTGTGTATTATTGAATTGGTAATGATCGACTGATACCAATATAAATGTTGCTCTTGAAATAATTACTACGAGCGGATTGAGAAAAGGTACAAGCGAACCCGCTAGAGTGTTTTATCAAAATAACCTAGTGCTCCCTCTTTCCTAAAAAAGGATTATGGGACATACACAGAGAGTAGTAGGGAAACCCCTTGAACTGCTGATTGATTCCCACTTCCCAGGTAATACATCGGCAATAGAGCCTCTTATCGATCAAGGAGACGTTCCGGATTTGAATAGCATCAAATCAGTGGTCACTTACGATAAGCTAGAATTGACTCATTTGAACCTTACAGCCAAGCAGCTTGCACAGAACATATGGATAGAGTTAATAACCTGTCCAGGCAACTGTGGCCCACATTCGATAAAAAGAGAACCGCAGAGCTTTTGAGACACAGTCGAAAAGAGGTGAGAAATATTACTGCGGTAGTTACCGCACATTGCTTCTTCGGTAGACATGCCAAACGTATGCAAATACCCACTAACGACTTCTGCAGTAGTTGCAGAGATAAGGAAAAGGAAGAAAGTATTCAACATTTTCTGTGTGAATGCCCTGGCCTCGCAAGAAGAAGGTTCACTGCTCTGGGTGAACCATTTTTCGATAACCTGGAGGAACTAAGCCACTTACAACTTGGACGACTGGGCAGGTTTCTGAACAGTAGTGGCTGATTTGAATAAGTTGTTAAAATCCTTCTGCGGTGTACGCCGCACTCAGAGATCTGATGCAGGTGGATTCTACGGAACACGTGTGGTATCACAACGGACCTATTAGGACTACGTGAGACTGTTTGGTCAGAACCAAAGGTCTGCCACTCTTACCTAACCTAACCTAAATATCGGCATAAAGTCCGATTATCGGTATGAGGCTGATATACGGAACGTTTATCGGCTTTCTGGCAAATATATTTTTTGTTTTTTTATTACAAACTAGAGATAACATATCAGAACTTTTCTTCGGTTCACGACATACTTTTGGTGTAGAAGGAAATAAATATGTTTACTTGATTTAATAGTATTGTAAAACCTACCTACTCTTAAATTTAATTATTGTTTATAAAACGTCTTTGTCTCGTATAATTATTTCCTCGATTATTTCTTCTCGAGGATTACCTAACTAAACTTAAAGCCAGAAAAGGACTGAATTTTGTTAGGAATATGCCTTCGGCACCGTGCTGACATCGATGATTGACGTTTCTCGAGGGTCTGTTTTACGTAATTTAATACGTAGTCCCGCTTCTTTATTTCATTTTCTTGTCTTTTTAGATTTTTAATTTCCTTATTTCTTTGTTTTCTGTTTGCAATTACGTATAAACTTATAATTAGATATGTTTTTTGAATATGCTTGTGTACTAATGCTTATTTTATTATGTCAGCATCGATTACTTAAGAATGACTAAAGTTAACATATACACTGCGTCAATTAATTATGAAATAGTTAAAAAAATTACTTTTATTTCAAAAGACGATATTTTCATCAAAATTAAACCAATCAGTTGCATTTTCATGCGGCCGATCTTACATTGGTGAGACACGAAGGCCACACGTAACAAGTATTAAGAAACACAGAAACAACACTAAAAGGAGAGAAAAATCAGAAGCAGCTGACTATGCCTGGACACACGGCCTGATTATGATATGATTATCAAGTGGACAGAAGCTTAAATCCTGTATGAAGAACCACACTGGAGAAAGAGGAAGTTCAAGGAAACTGCTACCATATACCAAAATCTAGATTGTTTTAGTAACCTTTGTTAAATAGATGTGAACTTAAAATACCGGTTACGAACTGAACACATGACTGCATCCATCTCAGCTATGCTCTAACACATCTAGCTAGTATACATAGTAGAGCTGTAGTTACTATACTTATTTAGTATTCACCACCTGAAGACGACTGTAGATACTAACCTGGTGAAACGTAATAAAAAACAAATAAAGACAATTCAAGTCCAAAACTCTTCCATCATTCATAATATTTTTATCTCTCTTTTCTGTTTAAGCAACGTCATTGTGCTTTAAATTGCAGAAAATGCGTATTGCAAAAGTACCCAGAACTCATTATCCCTTAATTCCAACTTCGCAGAATCAGGAACCATGTAATGGTGCTATTTATATAATAATATGTCTTCGATCTTATATTTGAAAGAACTTCTTCTCCTTAATCTAATTAATTAGCTATTTATGAAAAGAGAAATTTAAGTATAAATATATCATATCAGTGGTATCCATCCCAAAATACTTTTTCTACAATATTAGACTTGAATCGATAGGATTGATGATACGACAACTTTCACTTATGTACATTTTACTTCAGTGATGAAATGCAGACGCGAAGAAAATTGATGGGAAGTTTGCAATCTCGGGATTATGAAAACACGTTCTCGTCAAGAATATCTATCGGTATCATCGACGAAGACAAATACTAATCATTAGAATACAATAGCTGAAAATACCATTATAGGTTATATCATAAGTTGTCAAGAGGATCGCAGCGATCTTTGCCACACCGAGTGGGTTCGATTCTGTTGATAGAACGGAGTGAACGGACATTAAGATTATAAGATTGACGATTGTCACAAAATATTACGGGATATGGGTTAAATTTATTATTGAGCAATAATTTGTTGGTACTAAATACCTGAGCCCCCCAGACGAAATTTGTTACACACGTCACTGCTTCGTGGTATAATTGATGATTTTTCAATGAATCAAGTTTAATAGGATCAATTGAAGTGGACGCAGCTTGACGATATATCCACCGCCCGGTTCTTGTTTTGTTGAAATTGCAAGTTGTTTAGATAAGCAAATAAAGGACTAGATTTAAATCAAGCACACACATAATACCTATAGTAGTAGTTTAACGGCTGGTTGGTGTTCTAGTTTTCAGGTGGGATATGGGTTATAACTCTTATTACGTATTTACCGGTGAATGTTGTATGGACTAGCACTGTGTTAAGCAATATTTCGTAAGATACACCAAAGTGGTCGTAAGGTCACACATTTGCTGCCTTTCTATTGGATTTTTTATAAGAAAGGAAAAATTCCGATGCAGAAACAGGCGAAATTCTTTCAAGTATATAACTTATCATCTTACATTTTAAAAGCAGCTTTGTTTTATTTTTTGTGTTATGTGAAACCTACGCCATGAAACCAGGAAGACTTAAAGTGTTTGTTTAATTAAAGTAAGCAAATATTTTGACATTTTATATACCTAGTGGCAGTAATAAGAAATAACCTTGATTTCAATGGTCTTTGTAAAACAAACACAATACAAAATGATCTTGAAAATAGTTTACATAAAAATATCCGGGTCTATTATAATTTTTCGAACGGCAATTTGTCAAAGATTATAATTTAGCGAAATAAAGTTTAAAAAATGTTTCTTTCTTGATAATTTTGTAAATCCTGAAAATTACCAGAGCTGTCCATTTTGGCTAGCAGACAGCGGCTACAAATTCGTGTGCGTAGAAGGAGATCTCGAAAACGGTAAGAGATACGAAGATGATTAAATTGAAGCAAATTTGCTTATTTTGGAAAAGATTGGCGAAAAAAAAATTCCAAATATTCCGAATACTTTCGGAGATATCCGTAGAAAACCAAGTTTTGGTTTTTAATTTTTTGCACCTTCATTTTTGATCAAAACCAAAAACACTCTCTCATAACCGTTTTTTATGTTCTACAAGATGGCGTTAATGGTTTTCAAATTTTCCTTTAATTAGCCTGTCAATGCATTTTTTCGGTTTCAGTTAGTTGTCAGTATTTAACACAAATCACAGACTGGTTTGCACGGCCTGTGTGTGTCTGGATTCGAAGTTTCCTCAACTTCTAACAGTATAAAAGTTTAATCCTTGCCAATTTTAATTATGTTTATACATACAATAAACACATTTGTTCTTTGTCAAATTTATAACAACTCTATCGAGCAATAACAACAAAGCTGAACCAATTTTATGTAATAACTCCTTGTTTATTTTAATTTGATGTTCTAATATTTCAAAGTAGGTCATCTACGCACTATATTTAAGCATTCAATTCACATCACTCACCGTAAGCCCATTCGCGTGGCATGAAACGTAACGGGATTTGTTTAAATTGAATTTGCCATTATTTTAAACAGGGAATCGTATTACAGTAAGCAGTCAGTAAGCTCGATGAATGCTAAACTTAGCAGCTCTTATTCTGAAGAAGCAAAAAGTGCATAATTGAAAGGAACCGACATTCAGTAAAAAAAACCTTTAAGCCATATGCTTTTTCTTTAATGCTTGTACAACCAACTATAGTTATTATCGCTGTCACTTGAACTACCTATAATGCCTTATAACTGCTCATTTTTTTTTGGAGTAAGGCAATTTAAGAAGAGTGCATTCCAGCAGTGCAAAAGTGTATGTTCATCCTAAACGTTTTGGTAAAAATTAAGTACTTTTTTAAAAAAGATTTACTTACATACTTAAATCTTTCCAATATCAACACTAACAAGTCATGATCTTCGAGAAGTAGCAATTTTTTTATAGACGAACCGAAGGAATGTTACGAGAATGATCAATTGGGTTATTATACCCACTTAGTAATCCCAGTTCCTGTTCCTTGCAACAACTTCTATAGGTCGGCTGGGGAGAGGATCGGGATATCCACTGATTCTAGTTTCTATTGCTCGAATATCTGTTGCTTTATCTGATCTGCTCGCAATGGCAAATTATGTGCTGTGTTTCCTTATCTTGACCGTATAGTCTGTAAGTTAAAGGTATCCGTTGTATTATTGCATTCGGTGCATAACATTCATGTGCCCTATAAGCATTCCTGTGATGATTCTACAGCAGATGATGAGGTATGGTTACTTAGCTAGTTTTGAATATATCCATAACATTGGTATTCTGGCTAGTTGGTTACTTGGCCCAAAAGAATGTTCCCTCGTTTGTATATTTCTAGCCAATCCCTGACAGTCTCAATTAACTGTTTTTAAAGGCTTGATATTTTCCTGTTACCAAAAAAAGCTACTAAAATTGGATATACTTGGATTATAAAAATCCACAAATTAAAATTTAAACAAGTTTCGCATAAAGGAAACGATTGAATGAACCATCTCCAAAAAGTTGTGGTCCTTAGTTGACAGAAGAAAAATTACAGTGATATTAATAAGATACAGATAGGAGTAAATGACTCTCGCAAAAACTGTAGAGACGAAGAAGAAAACGAAAAATTAAAATGATGAACCGCCGCTGTTTAAGAATAATATTTTTTAAATGTAAATTTGATTGTAATTGATTTTGTATCATAAACATTTCCTATAAGAGTTTATTTCTCTCTATGTTATTAATAATACAAAAGCTGCAAATTATCTTGCAATACCTCACGGAAGTAATACGCAGGTACCTACTCAAGAACCCGTTAACAAAACATTAAGTTCTATTTGTTCAGTGGGTATTAGGTATGGCCAAGAGGAAAGCCGTGTTTACCAGTCCTGACACGACCGCAAATGCATTCTACTTATTACAAGTCCTACTCGTGGTGTCCGCAATGTTTAATCAACCGTACAGTGCCATTTCCTAGTACCTATGACCTCTCCGATTTTTTCCGCAGTGGAGAATAAGATTGTTCTAGTCATATAATTTCTGTGATTTTATGGTCATTTCTAGTAATCAACAACCAACATAAGGTACGGCAGTGGAGTTTTGGACTTGCATTGTCTTTATTTGTTTTGAATCACAAGGTTTCAACTGGTAACTATCTCCAGTCGTCTTCAGGTGAATACTATATTGAGAGCAGTGGCCTCGGAGCTCGGGTTGAAAGTCTAAATGCAACCTAATTTTTTGTCCCAAGGTTGGGCTCCTAATTTAAATCCTTAAATAATGTACTCTTGGCTTAGATTACAAAGGTCTTGTAAGAAACGTTTAGTTTTTAAACTTTTCCTTCTAAAAATCCTGTTTTATATAGAGATTAAGGGTTTCTGTTCCGTTTTCCCTTTTCTGGAGCTATTTTAAATTAACAGAAATATAATCCAATGCAATGAAATATTTTTACAACCAAAACAAAAAACAATTAGGAATTTATTTTTAAAGAGAAAAATTAAAGTAAAAATTTTAATTGAAACATTTTTTATGGAAGAAGTGTGAAAATTTATAAAAAAAATAGTGCGGGGAGAAACAAGAATGCTTTATTATAAATATACAAAACGGCACTTAAGAAGGAGTATTTCAAAACCTAAGCATTTGCACCAAAAACTGC
Organism: Polydrusus cervinus; assembly: GCA_935413205.1. Classification (NCBI taxonomy): domain Eukaryota; kingdom Metazoa; phylum Arthropoda; class Insecta; order Coleoptera; family Curculionidae; genus Polydrusus; species Polydrusus cervinus. Next base: position 90,510,594 of record OW284511.1, read on the forward strand.
TCCTAAAATACATGATTTCTAAAAAAATCATCAATTATGGCGTGGTGAGCGATATTTACTTTATTTTTTATCATGAAAAACCGAGCTCGTAAAACGCTGGTTAGAGTCATACATACGTCTTATGTTAACATTTTGGATTGACACCAATATTCAAATATATATAAAAAAAAAATTTTAAATAAAGAGCCAGTTAGGAATATCAAAAAAAAGTTAAAAAAAAACATTACAAAAACAAATTTAATCCAACCATGCAAAGGGGGAGAGGTAATAATTTAGTTTTCGATATTTGATAGTAGTTAGGTGAATTTTAATCGAACTTTGGGCGTGGCCTAAAAAATTTCTCGCCTACGGCGCTTTTGCGCCTTTTTCGCTAGGTGCAATATCATGAAATACATGTAGTCCCGACTGTCCCTCTCTCCAGAAAAAAAATGTCCTACTTACGCCCACTTAGCCCCCCCCCTCGAGTATATTTTCTGGCTATGCCACTGATTGAGAGTATTCACCTGAAGACGACTGGAGATATCAGTTAAAACGTAGTGATTCAAAATCAAAACAAATAGAGACAATTCAGTCCAAAACTCTACTGCCCTTCAAGAAATGTCATTGTCTCTAGCCAAAGTAAGGTAGTTACCGCCATGACTCAATGGGCAGTAAGTACCCTTTTTTTTAAAAAAGATAAAGAAAATAAATTGTAAAGGCTATTAACTAATACAGCTAGTGGATTCTTGTCACTCAATTGAAACAATTTGTTTGTATTTACAAAGAACAGTTACAATATTTTTGATATATTTCTGTTCCATAATGCACATTTATAATTGCTTTATCGACATGACGATAATCTATGGTTATAATAATTTATATTTCTCGTATTGTGTAAGTCATAAAAGAGTATTATCGCATACACACATTAAGATCTAGTTTTAAATGTACAAATATCATTATTGTAATTAACTAAGTGGTTCAAATTATGGTAGAATGTTTCCAACCAGAAGTTCTAACTAGGTTAAAATATTTTTAAAAACATCATTTAGAAAACCTGATTAAAAAATAATTGGTTATTATAATGCATATATAAGTATTGGGAAACCGGACTACTGACTAGTACTGACTGCATTATAGAATTTAAATAAAAATAATAATTTTGTTCATTGTTAAAATTATATCAGCTAGAAGAGAGAGAGAAATTATTCAAATGTTACCCTTAAAAATATAGATAATCATTTTTAGTGGCGAGCAACTGTTTACCCTTACATAAAGCTACTGTTTAGATAGGTGCAGGAATAGATTTATTACAATAACAGGTCGACATAGCCATTGGGAAAACAAAGGAACAGCGACGTCATTGCTGTGACCTGTGATGAGATCCTGCTGTATAAAAAACAGTTGACGGTGAGTCGGGGAAGCGGTAAATTTTTACCGGTATGGTTGTTCCCCTCGATTGTGCGCAGATTATAGAAAATTTTCATGTGGATAGCAAATGCAGTGCTGTGAAATGGGCCAAGAGTGGAGTTGCCCTAGAAACCCGGCAGGCCTGGAAAACACGCGTCCGACCCGATTCAGTATCGACCTGTGACCTACTTATTTAGGCAACACGTGCCGTTTTTCTGCGGAGTTGCCAATTTTCCAGTGGTAGTTTTTCAGGCAAAAGTTATACTGTTTTTTTACGAAGCCTTGAACTTCTAGAAAGAAAGACTAAACTGGAACTCCTGTTTTTACACAGGAAAATTAATTAGGAACAGTTTCATTGTAAATAATATTTGATTCAATAATAATACCTGATCCGAAGATATGTTCCAGTATCAAGCCCAGTTAATTTTTTTATACAGTTTCTACAGCACAGCATATAGCATAGACACTAACTCGGACTGTAGTCTATTTCAGAAAGGTGTAGAGTAATAAAAGCTTATTAGGTATGCAAAGGGACTACAGAGTGACCCAACGAATATTTAAGCCACTTTCATAATTTGGCATTGTTTATATTACAAAATTCTTTATTTTCATCAAATACAGGTAGTACTACCCGGGTTTGGGTCAATTTATGGGTTTTGCCTATTGTTATCCATTCACAAACACTGAAAATGGTGTGACAAAGGAGTGTATTATGTACTTAGTATTAAGTACACATAAAAAATACAAAATATAAAAAATACATTATACAGAAATTAACTTATAAAAAATCATATTATTCTTCATCATCTGAGGAACTGTCATCTCTTGAGGTTATAATTAACGGGTCAAGAAACCCACATTTTCTCCTTTTCTTTAATGACATGATGGACTGCTTTTCGCCAGTTCTCTGGTGTCACTTCCTTAATGGCTTGATCACACAGTAGCTTAACGTCTTTCGTCTTTTGAATGTCGTGTTGTGTCTTGCTACAAATCCTTTTACTTGCGCTCATATGAGTTCTATAGGATTTAGTTCGCAATATCTGAATTTATACTAAATCAGTTCAAATATTGGATTCGTTCAACTGATTCGTGATTTCAAGAACCCGCATCTCGACTACGGAGCGGTAGTTAAGCATGGATCGAGAAAGAAAATTAGCGACTAGCTGTCAGTGTTCTTTTAAAGTACACAGATACGAAAAAAAAAAAAAGGTTGGGTTTTCTGAGGCCAGGTGGACAATTATTCATATTTCCATTCCATTGTGTTAGATCATTTCCACTGTTTGCAAAGCTCCGAATTTGTTCCATGAGTTCAATTACAATATAGGGTTCATACCTATTTCTATTTCGCGGTCACCTTTAGTTGTAAAATGTAAAATTTTTAAAAGTAAATATTTGTAGCTAACCTGTCTCTTGTTTTGTGAAGTTCTACTTTTTTATACATAGGTACTAATATTTTCATAATTCCATTATAAATAATGTATGTTTCGAACAATATATAAGGAGGTTAAACTTTATGGTCTGGTTTTTGATAAACTGTAAAAAACGGGAACAAGATTCGCTGTAACTTAGATGCGGGGTTTCTGCTCTAAAAACTTAGGATTAACTTAGCCAAAATTAAGTAAATGTTGGTATGGTAACGACTTTACTAACACATTTAATTACCATTTATTTATACTCGACTAAGCATAACCTTATATTAAAATTATACCAGAATTATGATCTTTGTTTGTGCCTAAGATTATACGTGATCGACCGATATGAATTTTTCTACCTATACCGATAATCGGGTAATTCTGATAGTTATATATCAATTTTGATAAAATTACCTCTGCTTTCGTTAATAACACATACGTCAAATGTAGAGAAATTGTTTTAATATATCTCAAGAAACAAATATCCTCACTTATTTGACCACCCAAAAAAGTGAGGACACCGGCTCTACTTTTCCTTTTATCCAAAAATTGGCCAAATACCCATATTTGAAACATAATTACCTACAATTTGTTGAATTTATAAGGTAATAAAAGCAGAAAAAGAAAAATGTAAAAATTTCACAAATTTTCGTTTTTTGCTTTTAATAATCAAAATTTCTTTAGTTCAAAACTTTAGGTAATTGCTACTCAATAACGGGTATTTGGCCCTTTTTTGAATAAAGCGAAGAGGATAAGAAATATTAATCAAAAAAGGAAATGGCGAATGCATCAGTAGAATGTATTTTTACTAGCTAAAAATATCAAAACAAACATTCTTAAAATAGACAAATTTGAAAAACGGTTATTTCTAAATGTAATATTATATTGTTCTTTTGGAGCAACCTAATTCAACCTGGCAACATTGGTAATGCTGCAAAAGTTATGCATCAACCATTTTGGATCAAGGGAAAAACGAACCCGCTTTTCCACTGTGAATTTGGCTTATTGAACTTCTGCCTGATATATATTTTTAATGACTGCTTAAATTAATTCCGATTGCTTTTTTAAAAATAATTTCAAGGAAGAAGCTTTGTCATTTATATTTATTTTAACTTTCTTGCATTTCCGAATGAAAAATGTTTTCCCTAATCTTGTCCGATGAAACTTGTAATATTTGAAGGCGAATTAAAAATAGAGACTTTTTTAAGGTTCTATAAAAATTAAATAAAAAACTCGTTATGTGACAGGCTATTTACTTAACACTATAGTTTCTTTAGAGATAAAACTAAGAACAACTGTTGAAATATAAAATGTTTGGATATAAACAAAAATATTAAGAGCAATCAATAGTCGATGAGTCATCACGAACTAAAACTACATTCCCACTACATCGTGCATACTATACCTGCTTCTGGCGATGGCAATAAAAAAATTTTTTTTTATATACAAAATATTATATAGGCGAATTTCACGAGAATTAAGGGAATTGAAGTGGATATTTTGAAAATAATATAGGGCATAAGAACATAAGAAATTAACCTGCATAGCCGTAATATTTCTATTTTTATGTTCTACATGGCGGATGATATAAGTTATATAATTTAAACTTTAATTTTTTTTTGAAAGCCAAAAGTTCTTGTGAATCCCTCAATAAAATTTTTGTGTTAAATTTTCAATTCGACAAGCCAGGAAACAATGCCGGGTTTCACGCTGGTATGAAAGGCTCTTAAGTAGTTTATTTTCTCTTAAAAATCTATCATTCTGTTTCCACGTATTATTACTATTTCATTGGGTTGAAGAATAATAATATAGTAACTTTCTCAAGAACTTGATGGTTTATTTCAACATGTGTATATGTAGTTATGCGACCTTGTCACAGCACGTTTTTGTATTAACCTCGCCACTATTACTTGCTTGAAGGTTGAGATCTGGATAATCTTATTTTTGTCACATTTTATTTATTTTTGAATATTAGAATTTTTCCAAAATACTAATATATTAGATACTTTTACGCATATGTTTGGCTTTCCTGGATTTACTACACGATAACGATAAAATTCAATGCAATTTCGAAATCATAATTTATATAAATTTAAAAGGAGTGAGTGAGACAGAATTCCTAGCCGTTTCATTTGGCCCTTTAACGGATCCAGATGCGGGGACATCGAAGTTGTCAGTTGTCATCTCTATGTCAGCGGTCAGAACTAAATATGTTGAGGTTAGTTTTGTTTTTCAAACCATATGAAGGCATTGACATCGGGTTGTTTATTAATCTATTTTAAGATTTGTTTTGTTTGTCAATATCAGGTGGCGACCTACGTCATCTACGTGGTAAACGTCAAACTTATGATTATATTTACATTGTTAAGGACTTGTGTGTTGTTATGTATTTGGATTCTTTGCATGAATATGAAGTGGTACTTTACGAGTAACTTAAATTAATATACAGTTATTGAATGGAATTTTATCTTACAAATAATATTTATTCTGTAATTCCACGCACATAAAATAACTTATGACAGCTGCAGATTCTTCTGCAGGTTTCAACATTTTTTTCTCCCTCTTTTGGACTAGTACATTCTGATTTACCAAAGAGGTTACGGGTCGAAGCAGCAGAAAAATTAATTTTTTGTCAAGTATATAATATTTTTAAGTAAAAAGGTAATGAGGTTTAGTACTGGGGATTGGGGATAGTATAAAAAAGCAGAAAAAAAAATCCCAGACGAGTGGGTGGAACATAAGAGACCAACAGAAGGTGCCAAAGTTGCAGAAAATAGAGAAAGAAATATTAAAGAACGTGTACATTTCTGCCAATGCGTATTATTGTTTGTTTCAAAATGAAATGATGCGTCTTTAAAGTGGTGTATTTTTTGGTGATAGAGAAAGGCAATAAATATGTTTTTACATGCGTTGATGATTTCTTAATATATCTTTGAATAATAATAACATATTTCCAGTATTTACAATAGTTTTTAAATATTTCTTCCTTACAATAATCAATTATGAGTTTTACTTGAATGAATGAATTAAGTTTCTTCTCTTACAGTGATAATTACAATTTTATGGTTATGTGTAACCTTTTAATTTAATCGATTGTTACATGGAATATTGAAAATTATCTATAAAATTACAAATGCCAGACTAAATAGGTCATCTTACCTCATTTACTAGTTTTTGAAATAAGTGAAAGCAAGTCATATTTCAATTTTCAATACTTGATTAAGTAGATATTATGTTTTTAGAAATTGATATTTTAAATGCAATGGTAAAGCGTTACCAACCAAATTCGTGCCTGGATTTTGTAAATTTTTGCATTGGCTACAGTTTAAAAAAAAAGTGTTAAAAACAGTTATACAGTATTTCTGGTTATGTAATCGATGATAAAGAACCATAAAAAAGAACGTAATATTTAGAGCTACCTATTTCGCGAACAAACTAAAGTGAATTTAGTTTCAACTCGAACTAAACTAAGAGATCCAATCACCAATACGAAAAAGGGCGAATCAATTTAAACTAAACGGAGGAACGTAACAATGCGATAAGGTTGTCTGCAAATTTTACCTCTTACTGAGCAGATACAGGCAGGTTGACATAATTAATAGTTTCCTGAACAAAAACTGCTCAGGACAGTTATTTCTTAAAATAATTTGGATACAAACCAAGGATAGTAACTGGCGATCGAGCTGACGATAACAAAACTCAAATGAGAATGTCAAGAGGACTTAGCAACCATGGAAAAAGATAACAAAGTAGCACGGCAGTGTATACTAGAACATCAAGATATAACGAAAAAGCCGACAAGCATGCAAGAAAAACATTTATAGGTTCAGAACCTGTACTCGGGAGTCCCAAGGTCCACATTACTAGATGTCATAGAGCGATGGATCAGCAAAGAGCACAAAATCGACTGGAACAACAGACAGTGATTGTACCACAGTAAACCTTTCATTGGGGATCCAGACCCGAGATTAACGATGCAGCTGTTGCTGATAACCAATAAAACCAGCTTTTCGAATTTGTAACCGTTAATATCTCGGCATCCACTAACTCCTGAAAGCTAAATTTCAGTTCGCAAGAAAGAATAATATTTGTCGCTTAATATAAAACAGGTTTTTATGAAATTGTTTGTGTAGTATTAGAGAAATTGGCATTTACAATATTGTGTAACGGAATATTGGTAGCTGACAAAAACTTGTCATTCTTATTAAATACACGCAAAATAAATCTTAATTAACACGTTACTTTTTTTTGTAACTACAAGGAACAAAAAAGTAATACGAACACTTTTTTCGAGTCTTTTAACCTTACCCAATACCGTTCTAATAGCACAATCAGAAATATAGTATATGTTTCTATCACACACGTTTCAAAACAATTACGCTAAACAAGCGATAAAATCGCGAATAGAACAAAAGAACTACAAACAAACGCGGTAATTCCCTATTCAATGTAAAGCAGGAAAGGGTTGGGTCAAGGGATTGGTTGACGTAACGTTAATTCGCATTCTGCCTTGAAATTTGTGACAGGAACACGATACTTGGCCTGGGAAATTAATCGATTTCTTTTACGAGAACGGTTGCTTAAAAATTGATGAGAAAATTGGCAAGGTTTGAAAATAGAAAGAATTAATAAATACATGACTAGAAATCAATTAGTTAGATACTGAAGGTAGGTATGTGTGATTTATTTTCTGTAGGCAAGGTCGAGCTATTAGGCCGCCTATAAGGTTTTAGTTTGATCAAGGATGGGCATTAATAAGTTTTTCTAATTTTGACATATAAAGTGACACTTTTTAAAACTGATTGACATTATGAAACGTCTTACTTTTTGTAACTAGTTGCATAAAGTAAAATTTTATGCAATTGGTGACGAAAAATGTATTACAAAATTAGTGACAAAAAGAATTATTCTATTTATTAAACTGTTATAATACAAGTTAAAAACATAAATTATAAATTAATTAATTATTATAAATATTGATAACACAATTATTGCAATTATTCAAATTAATTCCCGACGACATATTTTTTTCATTGCTCGAACTTGCTGTTATTTGGGAAGCGACGCACATTGCATTAGATGTTTCACCAAATATTTCTTGCGCTATAAGTTTTTTATTATTTATGGAATTTTCAACATATAATAGAGCATTACTTGCTGCCTCTTCAATATCGCTTGGTAGCTCTTCAGAACTTGAATGATTCATTTTTTAAAAATAAAACTAAAAATATATTAATCTCGCTAAAAACCTTCCGTCTACACTTTTTTACAAAATGTCAAACTGACAACTAACATGAAGTAACAGCAACAATAGCTATTTATGCCATCAGTTATATGTCAAAATTAGAAAAACTACATTTGTTTTCCAAATTTTTATTAATTATATAAAATTTTATTTTTTTAATACTTTCTTCAAAATTAGAAAAAATCTTGTATGCAATACGTTACGAAATGAAATTTTGTGTAACGCGTGAGATTTTTGCGGAACGAACGAAGTGAGGCATTTCGTAACTGATGGCATAAATAGCTATTTAAGAACCAGGTGCTATAATATTGGTGTAGTTACACATAAAGCCCGGTTTAGACATAACATTTTACCTTACGTCTTGCCTGTCAGTCAAAATGGTCAAGTATGACGGTTAAAAGACTAGCATACACACTTGAAAGTTTTAACGTACGTTTTTAGATCAGTTTTTGATAGACCATGGAGGAAGCACTGCTTTTGTCAATAATAGGATTGTGTTTATTGAAATTGGAAAGAAAAAGAAAGGCTACTCGACGTTCGCGATGGTCAAGAGCGTGGTTGCTGAAAAGAGGAAGGTTCTCCCACGTAAATTTACTGCGAGAATTACGTCATGAACCTGAAGATTTACGCAATTACTTAAGAATGAATTTGGAAACATATATGTATCCTTCCGATAAACCGATCGAAAAGAATTAATTTTTTTAGTAACAGTATCCTTAGTCCCAGCAAGATCTACCTCCTGACATTTCTTAACCAAAACGGCATATGCTTGATTTTTCTTTTCTCTGTCACTATAATCGCTTGTTTTAACTTTCCATAGGCATGGGAAATTTCGATACAAATGAGCTTAAATCAACAGTTCACAACGGACGAGTGTCTACACGTGCAAGATTGTACGGCAAAACGATCGTTTTATTGGAAAACAATGGGTGATCCGGTCAGTTCTTTGGGCGGTCTTCCGTCTTAAATCAGTTCAAGTAAAACGTCCGTTTTTCAGTCTACACACAAGGTTTTACTTGATGCAGGTGGACTGAACAGGCAAGACGTAAAGTAAAATGTTATGTCTAAACCGGGCTTAAATATAAATAGTGGCGTAATAAAGACGCACAATGCACACACAACCGAAACTATGAAAAATGACCGTATCCCGTCTCTAAAAATCTTCTTACTCTCAAAAGCGATTTCTAAAAAAAAATCTGACCCCTCACACGCCCTACAATTTTCAACTACCAAAGTAACACCCATTTTTTAAGGCTCGGGGGGGGGGGGGGGGGGGAAACTGGGCAGCATTTAATAACATTGACACAAACAATAACTTTTATATTATATTGTAAAAACACAGAATTTCTACTAGTCAGGTGGTAGCAAACATTTGAAATTTATTTTCATGCTTTCTCAACTTTTATATTGGTGATATTTTGCCAACCAACAAAATCCCGCTAATAGATTTTTTAGACCCTAAAATCTCCGCACTGGCTGACGCATGAAACCTGATTTTCAATTCGCTTAAAAGAATTATAAATTTGCTGCTGAATATGACACAGGTTTTTACAAAATTGTGCTTATGGATTCCGAGAAATTCACATTTGAATTATCGTTTAACGGAATTTTGTTGGTTGGCAAAATGTCGCTATTAAATTGTTAAAAAGAGCTGTAACTGTGACGATTGATACGTAAACGCTTAGCACGCCTTCACTTGTCGTTACGTGGGCAAGTATCAAAAAAATGTAATAAAACAGAAGAACAACCAGTGTGACGTCATTTGCTTTAGATGCGAGTAAGCAGATTTGGCACAATGAAAGTAAAGTTTTGCACGTAAGACAAATCAACCAGATGCCATTCGATTTTATTACTTTTCTTTTGGCTGTTACCCATTTATCTCATTCCCTCCTTCTTATCTCTTTTTATTCATATCCTGTAATTAAATCGTCAAATTAAATTAATTCTTTTTACTGTTGGTTTCTACAAGGTATTCCTTAATGACGTGCTAATATTTTAGGGTGTGATTTCTCAAGTCATTTTATGAAGAAAAGTTTATATAAACATATGTCCTAAACGGCGTAAATTTTCTTCTACAGGGTGTTGAATTTTATTTTTTTTAATGCGTTTTTTGTAATATTTCCGAAAGTACTTTAGATACTATTTTCAGTTTTGGCATGTGCAAATAGGATATAAAACCACATGTTTTAGTTATAAAAGTTATTTTTTTTGTCCCACCCCTGTAAACATGTCCTCTGATATTTTTTAGAAAAAAAGTGGTACGCCATCGATCTTTTTCTATGTGGATATTATTTCTAATTAGCCTGGTCAATTCTGCATAACAATTGTCTCTTGCGTTTTTCTCTTTAGGCACACCGTTCGTAATTAAAATAATTAAATTAAATTAGCTCTACTATTTATTATTATTAACATTGATAATGCAAAATTTTGTTTTATAAAAATTGTTGGAAATGACCACCTTCATTTAATAGGCATGCTTCCGCCCCTTCTAATTTAATTTAACTATTTTAGTTAAGAACGGTGTGCCTGAGGAGAAGAACGCAAGAGACCATTTTTATGCAGAATTGACCAGGCTAATCAGAAATAATATCCACATGGAAAAATGTCAGTGGCGTACCACTTTTTTTCCAAAAAATATCAGAGGAAATCTTTTCAGGGGCGCCACTGGTGGGACAAAAAAATAACTTTTATAACTAAAACATGTGGTTTTATGTCCTATTAACACACATGCCAAAATTGAAAATATTATCTATAAAGTACTTTCGGAGATATTACAAAAAACGCATTAAAAAAAAATAATTCAACACTGTAACAAAAAATTTAAGCCGTTTAGGAAATATGTGTATATGAACTTTTCTTCATAAAATGACTTGAAGAATCACACCCTAAAATATTAGCACATCATTAAGGAACACCCTGTATAAACGAAGGTTTATAAAGTATAACTAAATATTTTGAATTAGTAGCAACGCGTATCAAAATTTAAAATTAAAGTATGAATCCCTTATGGATATTTCTTTATGATCACAAAAATTAAAACTTCCTTTGTTTTTTTGTATACAGGGTTTCCCAGATAAGGATGCACTCTACAGGGATCATTGTGTTTTTAAATATAAAAAACTTCAAAGGCAAAACCGAATTTTCGCGATTTCGTTTTTAATTTTATCTAACTTATAGAGGAGAAAAAGTGATAACAAGAATGTAACATATCCCTTCAAATAGAGTCAGAAAAAAATAAAAACGAAATCACAAAAATTCGGAAGGAGTTTATTTGAATTTTAAAACGCTGCAGAATTTAGTAGGACGCAACTTTTTGGTAATTTAACCATCTTTGTATTATCTATGGTTTACTAGTTTCCTGTAGAGTACATCCGTATCTGTGACACCCTATATAAAAAAATAATTTCAAGGTATCTCAAACCGAAAAGAATAGGCAGATAACAATGACAAATTGGGCGTGTATATCCAGCCTAAAATACCCAAACTGGGTCACAGTCAGAGGGAATTCTAAATTGGGCTAGTAGGAAACGAAAAGGGGACTTTGTGGGCGTATCTGGGTCAGCAAAATTTTCGTCAAGAGCGGATTTTGTGCATTCTACGCTACGTTATTTTTCGGGTTTTGCAAGCTAAGATTTATCAAGTATTATATCCTTGAGGGGGATGTAAAGTTACTGTTAATATATTCATATTTTAGCGAAAGTTGGTCACTTTAGGATGTAGGTCTTTGTGTTTTATAAAAGTTAAGTGATGAACCTTGACTTTAAAGACTTATACAGTGTGTCCACGGATAGATTTTGAAAGAGGAAAAACGTTTTTATTAGTAGGTATAGAAGAAAACGTCATTCTTTATAAAAACGTCTGCTTCTGCTGAAACTACAATTTGTAATCCGAGCCAGAAACACCCGAAATTTAACATGGCAAATTTTAGATCGGCTGGATCCACTTAATTTAATTGTGTAGGAAATTACACTTACCTATAACCTTAATCCTTATTTATTTAGTTTTTAAAGATATAGAATAGATAGATATAAACGTTGACAACCTATTTATAACACTAGTTTTATGAATGCCTACTAATGTCCTTGAATATTGAATAGATACAAGCTTTAATATCTTGGCAACCACATTGAAAATATATACTTACACATTATGCATTTTTAATGTTACACGTGTGTGACTAAACTTTGATATTCTAAGAAAATTAAAACGATTCTTAAAATTAATTATTTCTTTTTTACGTTGAATAAAGTTTTTTTTTAACACTTTTGAACAACAACGGACGTATTAGAGCTCAAGTTGTCTGGATATTCTCTGATATCCCACTGCCACCCCCACGAAAATATTTATTGATCACTAAATGTGTTTGCAGCAATGGCAATAAACCGAAGGTTGATAGCCCTTGAGTGGTGTCCCATGACTGAGGATCGTGGTTCGGAACCCAGGTTAAGCTGTAGGTCCAAGAGCAAGCTGTCTGAATGTTTGAAGGGCCATCAGTAACCCAGAACAAAACTCTACTGATGAGCCATGATATGGCGAAACGCATCTAGGGATGGATCTGACGAAACGAAATAAAATTCTTCTTCTGTATTAATAAAATTGTTTTGCCTTAGATGATATAAGCACAGTACCACCTTGGCATTAAACATGGCGAAACTAAAAGTAATTTAATCGCAAACTACAAACGAAAGCACAAACATAAACGAATTAACGGCAGCAGTAAATTTAATTTGGATGTCACCAGCCGCATAAAAACAAAATGCCAGAATAACACTTTAATAACACCAATTAATGAATCATCTTGACCAATTTAATTTCGAGTGTTACATTGCTTGAGTAACTGCATCGATTGACCCACATATTTTTTCCGGAACTGGGTCAGCCAAAATTTTTATTATTAAATATAGTTTGTTTAAATCACCTTAAAAAACTGACCTTATAGATTTAGCATTAGCTGTCCATTACACACGTTTGCTTATAAAGTTACCTACACAAATATAACAATATTTTTTTACATTTCTGTGTTCTGTAAAAAGACTCCCACAAAAAAATATAACAAAGGAAGCGATGTTTCAGTAAGAAGAATTTAAAGAGTCAACGCGGACTACAAGAAAGCAGTGGCGGCTCGTCTGGTGAAGTAGGTGAAGGGCTCTTCACCAAAAAAAAATAAAACCAGGAGGAAATTTTTCGACAATATTAAATATTAATGTACCAATACAGCTACCATTTTAGCCCTTAAAAAATAATTATGTTGGAAATAATAATATTAATTTAATCCGATACGGTTAAATCCGATGTACAATAATTATAAACACGACCGTGTCCGTGAGCTCGAAGCAGCAAGTGAAGGCCCAACGCCCAATATACAGTCAAGTGGCTTTGATTTTCACCGTTGCTATGGTTCCGTGACATCAGTCACGCGACAGCAGGCTTATAACAATTTGCATTAAGATGAAGGGCAATTTAAAAATAGATCAGTCGTATGCATCCTAATTTTTTTGCATTGGTTCGCCTAAACTTAAGCTATTTATTTTGAGGCTTTGCAAAACTTACGGTTATAGATATCGTTTTTACGTGATTTATTGTGTGATTAAAAAGTTTTGTTTTTGTTTTTCAATTAATTCAGTAGTGAAAAATTAGTCAATGTTTGTTTAAGTACCCGCACTATACCTAGCTCTTCACCATTTGTTAAGACCGCGAGCCGCCACTACAAGAAAGCCCTTTCTAATTTACTCTAGTGAACATTCTATTGGCTCTTAAAGCCATTTTCCGCTCATTATTGGCTTCAATCAGTTTAAAATTAATGTAAAACTCCACTAAGGAACAGTATTTCTGATTGCTCGAAGCCAAAGCGCCGATACGGCTTCGCTCTATCTATAAAAATATATAGCACAAAATCGTACTCGGTGTTTGGCAACCAGCCACTCGGTATTACCGCAGGTACTAGCGGTACTAGAACTAATAGTATCGAGGAAAAAATTCATATACTTATCCTAAAGCAGACCCTACACGATCAGTCAGACTGACAGTATTTATAAGGAAATAACAGTAATTCTGATCGTGTAAGGGTAACTTTTAAGGATTCTCATTAGAAAAATACTGATGCGAGAACGCCGACGTTTTTAATCAATATAAACAACAATGGTATATTTGTGGCGGTTTCTTTATCGATATTTTGTAGTAACCAAGTATAGCCCAGTGGCGACTCATGGCTAGTTTACCAGGGGGACATATCAAAATTTAGGTTTATATAGATTATATTGAGAAGTAATAGTAATTACTAATAATTATATTAGTAATAGTAATTACTAATTATATTAGTAATAGCACACAAAATAAACGAAGTTTGGCTGATTGATTGAATTTTAGACTTAATAAATATTAAGTTATATGAGAAGAGAACTACCAAATGACGTTATGGAAGGGCCACCGCTGGTACCTATAACCGAAAACAGCAAGGTTTTTAGTAAACAGAAAAGAAAAAATAACATAATATGTAAATCGAGATATTTTGGCAAAAATTCCAAATAACCGCCACAACCTGTCAATCCCAGATGTACACGACAAAATATATTATTATCGACTTCTTCAGGTATAATATTGTCGTCCTCGATTATCGATTTCTCCATTTACTACACAAGTACCTCAAATAATATGTTCTTCGTCATCTTTTTGTGATATCCGCCACATTCTTTATGAACTAATAGAACTTCCGTCATAATGAGTTAAAATAAAATTGTAGGCGCCAGGTTGCCCCCTTTTAGAAGGCAACGACCCATAATACCTAATATAATAATAATTACACCCTTGAATGGTCGAGAGTTTTTATTTGAGTTCCATCAGCACGTAAATAAATCAGAATTTAGTATATTATTTGAATTTAAAATAAGAGAGCGAGAAAAAAAATAATAACAAAAGTTCTTTTAAAAATGTTAACTCTTTATCTCGGCACAGTAGCTTTGCACATTTACTACCACCTACCATCACACAATTTGGATCGGACGATATCTGTGATACAAAGATGGCTAAGATATGATATTAACAATGTTAATTAACCGAAAGTTGACATTTTTGGATAGAAAATGAAAAACTAAGATAACCATTTTTTCCTAAAATACACCGTGTGTGTGTGGGATTAATGTAATTTTTTAATTGCCTATATATCAAAAACAATTAAATTTAGACATGTAGTGTGCTATACAGGGTGATTCCTAAGTTGATACTTCTATTTTAGCTGCGTTTAGAAGGCATTAACATAAACAACATTTTCAAATACATTTTTTCAAAAAACTTAAAATAGGAGAGATACAGAAGTAACAAATCTAAGTGTGGGCCTGGTTATTAAAACGTAGCCTGCTATACTCTATGTTGTTTGTCTTATTAGTCATGCACCCGGTGTCCGGGCCCAACGCAGCGTTCATCCTCTTTCCAGTCTGTTTGTATCCTGACGAGTGACGATTCGTCGATGGGTTAAAATAGGCGAAACGCATCAGGTGGTTTAATAAATAAAGTAAAGCATGGAATTGTAAAATGTCTTGTTCTATTATAAATATATCTTCTTTTTCACAATAAAATATATACATTTCCTATTGGTAGTGCTGCTAATTATACATTTTAATAAAATGCGCAATTTCTTAAGTCGAAATTTAATATTATAATAAATTATTGTACAGAATATTAATTTTCTATTAAATTATATTTAATATAATTTTATGTTAACAGGTAATAAAATGTGATTTTGTATTTTATGTTAATTTATTATACAGAATACTAAAAAAAATTACAATCAGTTATGATGAAGCCAGTTTGCTTCCTGTACCTATTTATTCTTGAAATCTGGTAAAGGAATCTATAGTTTTTGATTATTTTTTTTAATATCCAGTTTAAATATCAAGTTTTAAAATGTATTATAGGAAAAATATTATTATTACTCTAAATGAATATTTTGATTATAATTATAATCTGTCATCAATATGTGATTTTCTCCTTTTCAAATTAAAAAGGAAAAGATACACGGTATATAATTTTCTTTGTTTTAATCTTGTCTTTTTTTTTATTTCAGGTGAGTTAAACTTACATTTTTACGAAAACAGGATTGCATTTCTGGTATACTGGTATGTATATATACCTATATAAGTGTTTTAGTTTTATGACTGTAGCATTTTAAAACACAAATATTATAAATTAGCAAAAGACAGACAGACCACAGAGTGTTATTTATGGTCAAAGCAGAATTTACATCTAATCAGGTTACGTATCTTATTGCGCGCAGTTCACCTGTTACTACTCCTTCTAATGCTACCAAGGTTGCTTTCACAACTTTCCCTCTTTTACTTTCACGTCAAATTTAATAACCAACCAATTACATTAACCTGTAAGAACTATGCGCTTCAGAGGATTCCGCTTATAATAGAAAAGAGGTTATCCTTTTCAATCTTAGAAGACAAATCTTAACAAAATAATATTATTGATCCTTCATTTGAAAAATATTATAGATTCACTATTTTTTGCAATCGACGGGCCTATTGCTATGCTGATAAGCCACCGAATAATAAAGTGAAATAAATCAAGTCTTAAACATTAACACCCGTATTCACTAAAGGGGTTTAAAATTTAGACCATCGAAATATTTAGATCTATAGTCTCCCAGTTGTGTTTTCACAGTGGCAATATTTTATAATATGTCATATGACGCTTTTATGTTAATTTGATTTTTTATAATTAAATCGTCTTACCGATAAATAATTTCACCGGGATGTTGTTACAAATACAGTCTTAGTTCTATTAAAGAACACAGTACGTATTAAAAATAGGTATGTGTTTTTTTATAAATTCGAAGAAAAACCAAAAAGTATTCGCAACACTTTGACTTATTCTCACAATTTTAAACCCAGAACTGTCAGTTTTTATTACGGTTTTAAATTTAGAACCCTTTCTTGAATTAGAGAATCCAAACCACGTGATTCAATATGGCGGTTGGATGGCAAAAAGCATTGAGTCACCCGTTAAATGCCACCAGTAACATTATTTTTATGGTCACGTGTACCAATTACAAAGCAGTATTTGCCATCCAGCCGTCATTTTGACACATCGTTGGATTGCCTAATACGCCTGACAAAAACAAGACAGGCTTGTGTGGCGCCATCTGCGATCTGATTGTGGAATTAATTGACCTTCTCGATTTAAAAGTATTAAATGAGACAGATTTTCGATTCCTTTCAGGTCGGCCTATGACTGATAGGGGAGGTTTTTGTGGGAGCAATCTGGGGCAAATGACCTTTCCCTTGCATCTTCGTTCTATATCACTACTCATTTTTGTTTGTAGCGATGGCGCCTCTACTGGAGAATTTCTAAAGATAATGTGACAAAGACCGATCCATCCGTTTGTTTTTATTTAAAATGTCAAGTAATAGAGGTTAATGGCTCGTGATTTATGACAATGTTACCTGTCATGTTTTAAGTTAGGATATATAAGTTACCACTACTTCAAAAGTCCAGGACTAGCACAAAATGTACAGAAATATAAATTAAACTAACCTCAAGAATCCAAGACTGGCACAAAATATACAGTAGACGACTGATAAATTCGTACGACCGTTGTGCTCCAGTGCAAATGACAATAGGGTAGATCCTTTTACATTGAGAAGGTTATGCTTCGGTACAATTTCAGGAGTCCTTACCCAACTTTTTTGGGGGTCGATTAAAAAAAAATAGGGTGCTTCTCTATAGTCTATTTCAGAAAGGTGTAGAGTAATAAAAGGTCATTAGGTATGCAAAGTGACTACAGAGTGACCCAACGAATATTTAAGCCACTTTTATAATTTGGCATTGATTTCATTGCAAAATTCTTTATTTTCATCAAGTGCAGGTAGTACCACTCTGGTTTGGGTCAATTTATGGGTTTTACCTATTCTTATCCATTCACAAACACTGAAAATGGCGTAACAAAGGCGTGCATTATGTACATATACAAATAATACATTATACAGAAATTAAATTATAAAAAATCATAATCTTCTTCGTCATCATCAGGAACTGTTAGCTCCTCTTGACGTTATAATTAACGGGTCGACAGTCCGATAGATCAGGTGGTCAAGATCGCACCTTTTCTTCCCTTCTTTAATAACATGATGGAATGCTTCGCGCTAGTTCTCTGGTGTCACTTCTTTAATGGCTTCATCAAATAATAGCTTAACGTCTTTCATTTTGAATGTCGAGTTGTGTCTCGCTCCAAATTTTTTTACTTGCGCCCACATAAGTTCTATAGGGTTTAGTTGGCAATGATATGGCGGTGTGCGCAGCACAGTTACACTATATTTTTCAGCTATATCTTCCACGGCATATTTCATAAAACAATGTTTGTGTAAATTTGCTATAGCTAATTATCAAATTATCCTGTTTTTTTTTCTTTGGTTAGTTATTATAAATAATTTAATGCACAAAATTTACCTGCGCCTATGGCCAACACCGAAATTGAGCCGAACTGGACGGAATTTCTCATTTTATTACTTTTTATTACACCTTTCTGAAATAGACTATAGTACAACCAAGAAGTTACCCATTTAATAGTATGCGTCAATTCCATATCACCCTGTATATTTAACGTATAGATAGGTGTATTATATAATTTAAATATCTACAAACAAAAAGGTTCCATATTGAATGATATTATTTTAAATAAATTTTCACCTATTAAGTATTGTCAATAACATAAAGAGAAACTAACGAAACATCTGTTCTGAAGCTTTTTATTGCAAGAGTGCATTTACTTTTAAGAATTTAGTAATTCCATATACAAATGCAACGTAAACAAATAATGTACACATCTGGTTATCGGAAACGCCATTTCATATCCTCCAGGCATATTTTACCTGTAACAATGGCGGATTCTAATGGAATTGTCTCTAACAATAATTATTGCAATACTTTAAGCGTGTAATAAATGCACAAAGCGTTGTGAGTGTCATAGCTAATTATGGTATTACTTATTTTGTGAAATACTACATAACCGGTGCAAAGGTGCCAGTAAATATATCGCTTATTGTTTCTATAATAAGTAAGTATTTCTAAACAATGGTAATGTTCGTTTAGATTCATTGGAACTAGCTTGGTGGTCATGGACATTTAAACATATATTTTCCTACGACCACCTATGAAAGCAACAAACAAAAGCACGGTTAATTTGACTAGAAAGCGCCGTATATCACACGTGTGTTGAAAAAAAACACTACATACTATTTAATTTAAACATATAGACCACCCCTATTTATTAAAAAGAACAAATTTTAGAAAGCAGTAATTGTAAAGTGTTTAACTTATTTATCATGTATTTGTCTAGTGATTCAGAATTAGAGTGTGAAAATACCCCATTTGAAATTTAAAAAAATGTTAATAATATACTGGAAAATCTATTACCAGAGAAAAACAAATCGCGCTAAAGAAAGTGTCATGTATTAAAAAACAAATCTTTATTGGTATCGATAGCGTAAAAAATAGAGCTCTAGCCTACAGATCGCAAGGTCACAGGTTCAAATCCCATCAGGAGTATTTGACTTTTTTTTTATAAAAACATTAAATAATTCATAGAATTATTTTGAATTGAAAACTTCCATGTTGGGTGGATTTTTAAATTTATGTTTAATGCATCTTTCCTTGATTAAATTTACAATATTTCATTCTGGTTAATCTAGAACTCAATCCAGGATTAATTCTTCCTATTATATTTATATAACCTATGAAAAAATTTAAAAGTTAAACTACAAATAAAGAAAAGGCCTATATATTGACAAACTATGAAACCAGATATTAAGTGGAACATAGTCCTAAAGTATGCTAATAAATATAAATCACAAATCAAAGGCATTTTTAATAATTCTTTGTGGTCGTAGGAAAAATAGTGTACATTACTCGTGTGAAAGTGATTATTCTAAAACTCGGAGAATTTTCGCACTCGGCTGACGCCTCGTGCTAAATATATCCTCGTTTGAAAAGTATTACTTTCATCACTAGTTATGTAATATATTATTTTGAAATATCAGAATCGCTATATTATTATTCTCAATGAAACTGTTTCGGATTAAAGCTCGTCAGCTAGTGCACTAATGGAAATTATTTCTGCATTTATTGCTATAGCGATTACTTTGGTCATTGTTGGTTTGGCTTATCGCATTATTTTATTTTCTTTTATACACCTTTCACGAAAGGCATTTACACCATAAAGATTTAAATACCTAAAATCCTTAACCTCCACACCAGATGTAAACTTGCTTATATTTATTACTTTATATCCTAACTTAATGTTAGATTAGATATGTTTACCACTAAACGTTACTCCTCAACTTTGTTAGGCTATTAATATTAATTTTTTATAGCAGATCTATTTGTGATTCGTCATTTACACTGTATTGTATGATTAATTAATTAATTATCTTAAATAATACTTTTGGCTAAAAAGTCTAGAATAACAATACATTGTTGTTTAATGTCTATTTAAAGGTTGCATGGAGACAATGATGTTTCTTGAATAAAGACAATGCAAGTCCAAAACTCTTCTTTCAGTCATTGTTGTTTAAATTGTTTTATTGCTACGTATTCTTAGACATTCTGGTTGTATATTTATTATTTACTGCTTTCGGTTAAAAAAAAATGGAGCTTAACGGGCGCGTAGCCTTTAAAGAACCCGTGTTAAAATTTGTCTAGATTTAGAGTTCCATGTGCCATTTCTAAATTAAGATTAATCGCAGTTTCTAAGTCAGAAACTGTAAATCCACCTTTATGTTTAAGATTCAACTAAATACAAGACAAAGCTAGGTTATTTTCTATTTTTGAAATTTTAACGAGACAAACAAAATGAGACGCTTGATTAAACCCACAAAACCACCAATGGGTAGATTTAGGAGATAGATTTGCAATCACCCAACGCAGTCATTGTTGGACTGGTATCTGTGTGGTATTTCTGTTTATTGAAACAACGAACAAACATATTGTTTATTCGAATGAATTCGTCCATTTTGTCTCAAAGAGACCTGATTTGGTGGTTTATTATCTGTATAAGCCAGTTTTTATAAGACGGGTTGTTATAAATTTTGGTTTTTACTATTGCCTACGATGCTATTTTTTTTTTATGACATGGAATTTGATTTATTTTTTCATATTTATGTTTATATGACTTTAAAAAAATGGGGAGAGCAATGAAATGGTAAAATGCAGTCATAAAGAAAATGCCTTGAATGATATGTCCTTTAAGGGTTATTAAGGATAAGGAAACCAACGTTGATAAATATATTTAAAATTTTTAAAAATAGAGGGGTAAAGGGAGACGAAAAAAAAGCTTCCGCCAAAAATGTAAATCAGATGTCATTTTCGGGGTAATCTAGGGTAAAAAACCAATGAATCCTAAAAACATTAAAGGAATAGGGACAAGGGGGATAAAAACATTTTTACTAAAAAATGTCGAGTCATTTTCGGCATTATTAATTTTGTTTATTTTTTGTCGTTTATAAGAGTCGTTTAATTGGAACGACAGCAAAGTATCTTATTGATTTTAAATAAAAAGTGTAGCCTTGATTAAACTTCAAGTTTTAACATAGACAACAATTAAATTAGGAGTTAGTGTGGATTATTCCTAATGGAATAACTTATCTTTTGTTTAATACCGACACCGCACTTTAAAATACTGTAGGAAATGTAATACCCGTCTGTGCACCGGATGCACTAAGGCCAGGTTTGGCCCATTGTGCTCACCCTGTTTAGTTGTTACACCCACTCCATGATCCCAGTTCCTTGCACTAGTTTGTGTAGGTCAACTGGGGAGAGGGTAAGGATGTCCTCTGGTTCCAGTTTTGGTCGCCCGAGTATTTGATGCCTCTTCCGATATAGTGACTCGCAATGGCAAACTATGTGCTTTACAGTTTCCCTGACTTGTCCTCATAATATGCAGTCAAGGTCTCCATTGTACAGTTGCATTCTGTGCAGATGGTTCTTGACAGCCATGTGTCCTGTAAGAATTCCTGTAATGGTTCTCAGCTGATTCCTGTTCATTTGAAGAAACTATTTCGTAAGTCTTGGGTCTGGATTCCCAACAAAGCATTTGCTGTGGTGTAATCCCTGGCTGTTGCTCCAGTGGATTTTGTGTTCACTCCTGATCCATCACTTGGTACTCCGAGTGCCGGTTCTGGACCAATTAATGTATTTTCTGAGCCTTTCCTTGCAAGTTTATCGGCTTTTTCTTTTCCTGCAATACCTTCGTGTACTTGCATTGTCTTTATTTGTTTTAAATCACGTTTCAGCTGGTAAGTATCACCGGTCCTTTTCAATACTTACCAGTTGAAACGTTGTATAATGACAATTCAAGTCCAAAACTCTTTTGTCATATATAATATCAAAGAGATAAAATTTTGTCGGCAAAATTTTCGAAAGGTATGAAAGTTTGTTGCTGGGCAATTTCGCGAATGACATTTTTGACAAAATCACGAGCCGTCAGGCGAGTGATTTTGTCGAAAATGTCATGAGCGAAATTGCTTAAAAGCAACAAACTTAAATAAATCCTTGAGAACAATTTTGCTTACACAATTTTTTCTCGAGTGGTATTCGACATGACTATTTAACTAGAAAAAAGACAAAGAACAATAAAATTAGAAAACTTTTATTTAAGAATAAAACAAAAAAATTACTTATTTATTGATGTAAAAGTTACAGTTGTGATAATTAAACGTTTGTGCATTATTTGATTGATTTTGATTTGATGATATTACTTGATCTGGTGCTTTTTCTCTTAAGTTTGCAATTAATTTTAAATGATGTTCAGAGTCTAACTGCAAATAAGGCTTCAAAGAATTGGCGTGGGAATGTCCTATTAATTTGATAATTTCTTGCTCACCAACGCCATTTTTTGCAAGGGCAGAAATAGTGGAAGAGCGATGTGAATGGTTTGTTACTTTAAATTTTTTGGTATTTACGCCGATTTTTTCTGCTGAGATTTTGGTCCATTTCGACATGCTGTTTATTCCAATAGGTATGTTTTTGTACCAAATTCCTTTTGTCCAATTTGGATGAACTGTCAAAAAGAGCCTGTCACTTGTAATTTCTGGATTGGTATTTCTTTTTTCAAATAATTTTAAAAATAGACGAATAGGACAAAGATCTTTGTTAGTGTTGTTTTTTACCAACCATTTGCTACTGGCCAAGGCTTTTGCACTTCCTTGTGTAGTCTTTGAAAATATGGGATTGTATTCGATACGTCCCGTAAATTCTTCATTTAGGTCTAATTCTTGGTGGAAATAATGTACTTTGCAGTTCACTGCTTCGTTGCCTCGCCACGCAAGTTCAAAAGAAAATAAGTGAAATATTTTTTTCTGTAGGCCGTCTGGGGTGTCTTCGTCATGAATTTTTATCATTTCCAATAATTCTTGTGTTGTAAGGGCTTTCGAACTTGTTTTTCTTTTTTCTTGGTTACCTTGAAGTTGTTTTCGTTTTAAGTCCTTTGCCAAACGGGCTGATTTAAAAAGAATGTCGGTAAATGGGTCTATTTTTATATTAAATTCTTGATAATACTTTTCTTGTAGCATCTGCGCCGTGGTATTCCATATGCTTTTGATACTTGACTCTTTGTAGTCCTCTCCATTTAGTTTTTTCATGTTGTAAGCATAATCTTCCATAATTTTTGCTAATTCTTCGGCTGGAGTATGCTTTTCAAGCTTATAATCTCTTATCAATAAGAACTGCGAAAACTGTCGCCAAATGGAAGTTTTGGAGATACGCGTATTTGGAGGTATATTCTCCGACACTGCCTTTTTAATTTCTATAATGGATTGTATTCCAAATCTGTTTTTTTCTTCAGAAACACTCATTTTTGAACTAAAATAATTTGACGTTTGTTAACAAGAAATAATACAATGACATTTTAAATAATTAACAGAACCATGGTAACAAAACTTCTTTCAATCAAAAATTAAAATTTTGCCGCGGCAAAAATCACATGTGAATTTTGTCCAGGTAGGTGCAGGTAGTAATTTTGCCAGTAGAAGACCGGCCGTTGCTATGACATTTTGCCAGTGTAAAACACTCTAGTTAAATAGTCATTCAAGAAACATCATTGTCTCCAACCTTTCACCATATTTATTGTAATTTTACCATATTTTCGTTTACAGCACGCATTTCTTTAATTTTCACTTGTCATAACTCTGAAATTGCATATAAAATTTCATAGCCTGAAAACAAAGTAATACTAAAAGCTAATTAAACAAGTGATAATTTTTCATCTAGGTGCTATGTGGGTCAGTAGAATTGTTTAGCGCCTGACCACCTAGTTACCTGGTTTACGCTTAGAGCCAATAAAATCGCCAGCCTTTTGTGTTTTGCGTTGTTGTCTTGCACGAAGCGATATCCTGTTGAAATCAGCCATGAAAACCGTGACGTCACTAGAACTATTGTTATAAATGCATTTAGAATCTAGGTTAGATTAGAAGACTCTCACTAAATGTATTGCAAGGCCTCCTACGCTTTAGAACTGCAACCTTCAAGTTGTGCAATCCAATTACGTAAAAATGTTAAGAGAACGTTGCAATAACGCCAACACTTGTGTTGGTGACGGAGAGGACGGTGAAATATTATGCATTAGTTGCAGGCGCCATGTGAAAATCAAACAACATTGATATTAAATGTTAAAAACCAGTGGCGGAACAACGTAGCCGTGGGCCCGTGTGCGATAACATTCCGATTGCTTTCGGATATATCCGAAAAAAACCGAAATTTTAATATTTGGTTTTTTATTTTTTGCGCTTTTATTTTTAACTTGGTAAAAAAATAAAAACCACTTTTTTATAGCCGTTTTTTATGTTCTACAAGATTGCGTTATTAGTTTTCAAATTCGACGTTTCGTTCTTTAGTTATCAACCTCAAGTCAATTTTTTAAATACGGACCTGGAATTTTAAATACAGTTTTAGAGATTTCTAAGCTTTAGAAATTTAATACAATGTACAAATTTTTGAAATTTTAATATTTTGCCATCTAATAACACATTTTTCAAACTATCTTTTTTATTTCATTACGGTTCTAAACATTTAGAGCCAAACTAAAAAAAAAAGATTTCGGATTTAAAAAATCCATACATTTTTACTCAAAGAGGTCTAATATTTGATATTTTGTAGGAGAAAAGACCCAAAGTCACGGCTTCAAATATCTAGGTCTGTTTATTTTTATAATAGTTTGGCCTGAAACTAGCATCATCAGATCTTCTAAACAGTAAAAAAAAAATTAATTGTTTTTGAAACAAACAAGTGCATCACAATAACATAACCAGGCTCACACTCCAGTTACGTTTTCTTTACTCGAGAGCTTTATTTTTTTCTGTTTTACAGTATTTCGTTCTAGGTTTAAGGTAAAAACCATAGGACTTTAAATATACCTTATATTAATCAAATAAATAAAATACTAAGAAAAATTAGAATTACTTTTAATGCCTTAAAAACTTGCTTACTTCCTAGCCCAGAGTATTGTGATTGTTAATCTTATTGAAAAAATTAACAGCCTAAACACCATAACTTTTATTATTTAAGTAATTATAAAAATAATTGCCAGGGCCGTAATAGTAAATAATCTATGAGAACATATTGTTTTGCATTTTTATGTTTTGTGGCTCCGCTCCTGGGCTCCTTTTTAGCCCGGGCCCGCGTGCTTCGTACACATTAAACACCGGTAGTTCCGCCACTGTTAAAAACTGTTTAATATAAAATAGGCCCAAGGCAGTGGCGCAACTAGAAAATATGTTCGGGATGGGGGGAGGGGGGCTCAGTGGGCGTAACTATAGTTTATTTCAGAAAGGTGTAGAGTAATAAAAGCTCAGTAGGTATGCAAAGTGACTACAGAGTGACCCAACGAATATTTAAGCAACTTTTTGGCATTGATTTCTTTGCAAAATTCTTTATTTTTATCCAGTACAGGTAGTAATACCTGGGTTTGGGTCAATTTATGGGTTTTGCCTATTGTTATCCATTCAGAAACACTGAAAATGGTGTGGCAAAGGCGTGCATTATGTACATAGTATTAGGTACATTTATTTTTTATTAAACTTTATAAAAGAAGTACAAAATACAAAAAATACATTATACAGAAATTAAATTATAAAAAATCATAATATTCTTCGTCATCTGAGGAACTGTCATCTCCTCTTGACGTTATAATTTGACGGTCCAATCGATCAGGTTGTCAGGATCCCACATTTTCTTCTCTTCTTTAATGACCTGATGGACTGCTTCCTTAATGGCTTGATCGAACAGTAGCTTAACGTCTTTCATTTTGATGTCGTGTTGTGTGTTGCTACAAATCCTTTCACTTGCGCCCATATAAGTTCTGTAGGATTTATTACGCAATGATATGGCGGTGTGCGAAATAGACTATCGAATTTTTTTTTTTGGAGGGGCAGCCGGGACTACATATTTTTCATGATTTTGTACATAGTTAGGAAGGCGAGAAAGCGAGGTAGACGAAAAATCTTCGGAGCCACGCCACCAGGGTTTTTCGGGTTTAATTTTTCATGTTTAAAAATAAAGTAACCATATTTTATACGCTCACCACCAGCACCACTAAGACGGTATTGTCACCACGCCAAAATTGATGATTTTTTTAGAAAATATGTATTTTTTGGGCATAGATTACCAATCTGAGAGCCGTTTTGGTTGCAAATGCTTAGGTTTTTAAATATTTCTTCGGAAAGGGCCGTTTTGCATAAAGGTTAGGTTTTGCATTCATAATGAAGCAATCTCGTTTTTTGCTACACTATTTTTTTATTGTAAATGTAAAAACGCAATTTTTCTGTTTTTCCAATTAAAATTTTTACTAGATAAAGGAGGCCGATGGTTGTACCTATATTATTTTTGTGCTAAAAATATTTTTTTTGCATTTGGTTATATTTTTGTTGTTTTAAAATTGCTCTGAAAAAGGCGAGAAAAAAATACAGAGACAGAAAAGTACATAATAGAATAATAATATTGTTTTTGTTTGTTCTGGGTTACGGATGGCCATTTGTCCTTTCGAACATTTAGCCAGTTTGCTCTTGGACCTACAGCTTAACGTGGGTTCCGAACCACGATCCTCAGTTATGCGACACCCCCCAATGGCTATGAACCCTACCGAGTGGGGAGTGTGTACCTTCTTCCGCACCCCACGAGATGTCCGATCTCATCCGTCCTGGTTACCGGCGTGAATGGGGTGCGTTGGAAGAGGATGCGTTTTATACTCTTTCCTGCATTCTTAAACCTGCTACATTTCGGACATCCTTTTTTTTTATTATGCGTATGCTCACTCCGAGGATCGAACTCGGACCGCCACGGTCGAATACCAGTAACTCACCTATAAGCCACTGCCGTGGTCCTAAAAAATACTATAAAATATTATTCTTTTTACTCGTTTTTCTTTAAATTTGCTGCAGCCCAACGTAACAGAAGAGTAAATCTTTTTAGAAATGATACTTCTGTCATCGAATTAAATCTGATCATGATCAAGCGGAAAATTTTCGGTTAAAAAATGATTATATAATTATAATTAGACACTTATATTCATATAAAATCAACCATAATGTATATAATAAACAATAATGCAATGATATAACTTGACACAAAAACGATACGGTTTTATGAAACCATAAAAAACAACATAATTTATATTTTATTATGCATAGAAAATATTAAACAGCCGTCATCTTACTTACGGTTGCACAATATTAACGGTTGTGGGTAATAATAATACAACCTATTTTTTCTATTTATTTAGGAAAAAAACTATACATAAAAAAAATTAACTTTCACTATATTCCACAAGTAAGATATATAATTATTGTTTTGATTGCTTTTTCTCATAGATATTTGAGACCATTTAGGATAAACCATTAAATTAGCCGGTCAATTGAATAACAATAATGGCATTAGAGCTACCACTTAAAAAGTGATTCAGAAATTAGCCAGATGGCTTTTTCACTAAATTTTGATTTTGACACTGTCGTATAGAGCACGAAAAACTTAAATTTTCTACCGTTTCAGTTTTTAAATTCTTTAATTATTTACTGAAAAAATAATTAAACAAAATACGCTGTCTAATAAAAACACGCTGAAGAAGGTACCAACGTCCAGTGGCGTATTTAGAGGGGGGGCTGCAGCCCCCCCCCCCCCCCCCCCCGAGCCTCGGAGCTCGGGTCTAAAAGTCTAATAGCAACTTAATTTTTCTTCTTATGCTTGGACTCTTAATTTACATTTTTAAATAATGTATTCCTGGCTTAGATTACAAAGGTCTTATAGAAAACATTTAGTTTTTTAACTTTTCCTTCTAAAAGTCCTGTTTTATATAGAGATTAAGGTTTCGGACGCATGTCGTTTTAGTTATTGATTTATGATGCAATTTTATAGGGAAACGAATAAAAAGAATAATATTTTTCTATTATATACTTATCTGTTCCGTTTTCATTTTTTAGAGCTATTTTAAATCAACAAAAATATAACCCAATGCAATAAAATATTTTTACAACAAAAACAAAAAACAATTACATATTTATTTTTAAAGAGAAAAATTAAAGTAAAAATTTTAATTGAAACATTTTTTATGGAAGAAGTGTAAAGTGTAGAAAGTGTAATCATTTTTATAATACAAAAATAGTGCGGGAACAAACGAGAATGCTTTATTATAAATATACAAAACTACACTTAAGAAGGAGTATCTCAAAACCTAAGCATTTGCACCAAAGACTGCTCTTAGATCTACGCTCCTAAAATACATGATTTCTGAAAAAAATCATCAATTTTGGCGTGGTGAGCAATATTTACGTTATTTTTAATCATGAAAAACCGAGCTCGAAAAACGCTGGTTAGAGTCATACACATACGTCTTATGTTAAAATTTTGGATTGACACCAATATTCATATTTTTCACAAATATAAAAACTGTTTTTTTTTAATGAAGAGCCAGCTAGGAATATCAAAAAAAAATAAAAAAACATTTACAAAAACAAATTTAATCTAACCATGCAGAGGGGGAGAGGTAATAATTTAATTTTCGAAATTTGATAGTAGTTAGGTGCATTTTAAACAAACTTTGGGCGTGGCCCCGAATTTTTTTCGTCTGCGGCGCTTTTTCGGAAAAATGTCCTACTTACGCCCACTATTCTTTATTTGTACTTAAAGTATAAACAGAACACGTAAGAGTTAAACGCATGACTCCGCCTACTAGTCATGCGTCACTGCACCTACCTAGTATAAAACTAAATAAAACTTATTTAGTACTCACCTGAAGACGACTGGAGATACTTACCAGTTGAAACGTTGTGATTTAAAACAAATAAGACAATGCAAGTTCAAAACTCTACTGCCGTTCAAGAAATGTCATTGTCTCCAACCTTTAAACATGATAGAAAATATCATATAACCAACAAATTCCCGCTAAACGATATTTCAAACGTGTTTTTCTCGGAATCCACACACACAATTTGGTAAAAACCTGTTTCATATTCAGCGGCAAATATAATTCTTTCCAGCGAATCGAACATCCGGTTTCATGCGTCCTTCCAGTACGGAGATTTTTAGCACCTGAAAAATCGATGACCGGGATTTTGTTGGATGGCAAAATGTCACCAATAATAAATGTTCAAATATCATACACATTTATTTTAGTAAATAGTATTTTAAAACGTTATTTTGTTCAGTTTTATTTGCGATATCCTTCACGATACTACTAATCAAACACATTATATCATAATTTATTATTTTAGCAATCAGGATGAACCATCAAGGTTATTGATAAAATAGTATTAAAATTATCTCCCAATTAACATACCAATTGTTTTTGTTGCGAAATGGAGCCAGCCAGACACTTGCTAAAGGTCATCAGAATTATTTTTTACCTTCGCTTACAAAAATATTATAACCACTATAAATTTTATGACGCATAAATTATTATTTTAAGGAAAACATAATTTTATTTAAACGGCAGCAGAGTTTTGAACTTGCATTGTCTTTATCCGTTTTGAATCAGGTGATTACTAGATTTGGTTCCTAGAATGCCATAATTTTATAAAATAAATGGTACATTCCTACAAAATTTTATGGTTTAAAAAATATGTGTTTACATAAGTACCCACCTGCATTTATACAAAAATTGTGGTCGATAATTATTAAAAATACCGGCACACAATCAGCGAACCACAATACTTCTTGTGCATCACAACCTTGTTGATTTATAAAACTCACAGTTATTTTTAAAAATATTAGATAACGCAACCTAATCACTGCCACATCCTTCGTTTAAAAATAACATATGAAATAAATATATTTTGTTATTTTTTTTAGACTTAGGTCAGTGGGAATAGTAAGTTTTTAAAATTGTAAGTAAATTAAATATGACATCTCGTTTTTTGCAGTAGTTTTTACTTTAGACAATGTTTAAATTGGCTAGAAACAATATAATATGTATAGTATATTTTTCTACTCCCACACACGAAAGTAACTGAATAAATAAGCTATACCAGTTAAGTGAACGAATATAATTTCATATCCATCCTAGTTAGGATATGAAACCGACGACAGCGGTCAATTACAAAGAAACAAAATTTACACGATGTAAATTTTACGATTAATTTTATGACGCTTAACAATGTGCACAAAAGTGCGGTTAAAAATATATTTCAAAAGATGCAAATTTGTTATTTTTTGTACTTGAATCAAAACATTTATTCCAGATGCATACACCAATGGTGCGAAAACTAAAGATATGAAACCAAAATATAGTTTACTGAACTATGCTTTTTGCAAGGGCCTGTCGACATATTAAGCACCGGTTCCCGCAGATCACCGAAGTTAAGCTGTGTCGAGCGCGGTTAGTACTTGGGCGGGTGACCGCTTGGGAACATGGCGTGCTCTTGCCTCAGGGAAGAGTGTAAAATGAATCGACACCTAGCCATCCTATTCACGCCGGTCAGGCCGGATGAGATCGGATATCTCGTAGGATGAAGATGCCGTTTTACACTCCCCAGTCGGTAGATCACATTTGTGGTCGATGACCGGTTCAAGATGGCCTACGTAGTCGGCGAACCGTAAAAAAAAAAATGAACTATGCTTAAGTTTTTTTGTGACCAAACTTCAGATTTGTGCATACATGCACTTTTTCCTTTCAAAATTCTCCAGTTTTGACACCCATTCCCAAACAATTACTCCAAGATATAATGCATAAAATATATATAAAATAAACGTTTGTACTGCCTTTTTTTGTCATAACGGGGCTTCAACCCCAATCGAGCTTAAAGCTATTATTATCTGCAATCTTCCTTTAATGGTCGAAAATGAAAATAAGTAGGGGAGAGGGGGGCGGTTTTGAACAGGGGCAGTTATGAATCAATGGAATATTTCTGGTAATTTCGGACCTAGGGTTGCCACCTATTCGTCAGTAGAGACACTTTATAATACAGTTTATGAGTTTCTAGTGTCTCTACCGAAGGATTAAAGGTTTCTTCCTTTATTCACTTGTTCTCATAAACCGCCAGTAAAAGCAAATAAGCGTGGACCTAGTATTTCTGCGATTTTTTTACGAAATTTGTATTTAATAAGACATATTTATATTTTGTGTGATCATCCTGATACTGTGAATAATTCCAACCAGTGATTAAATTGTTATAGCCAATATTTTTCTTAAGGTAAGCGAGTTTATTCTAAGTTGCTCCATGGGGTCGTTTTGAACACAAAATTGGGGGCACTTTTGAACAGTGTTCAAAACTGCCCCAGGCCATTTTTATTTTATACAAAAGTTTTTTGGGACGAATTATGTAATTTGTGAACTTCCTTTATTTAAATATTGTTTAATCTTAACAGTTATTAAAAAGAATAGAATAAGTAGAAAATACGTTAAAATTAGGTCGTCACTTTTTTATTTAGTGTATTTTACGTAGTAACATTTTAATTTTCTAAATAAACCTACTGTTGTTAAATTGTGCAAAAGGACCCGTTCTTACATTTAAACCCTTATTAACTAATTGTGTGTTTCGTTTGTTTTCAGGCTAAAAGATGGTTAGAAATCGCAAGCGAAAAACTGACCCCGTAAATGAAGAAAGTGTTAAAAAAGCCATGGTTGAAAAGTGTGAAGCACTTCGTTGGACAAATTATAGACAAAATTAACCAAAGAGAATATTGTGTTAATTTTATGAAGAAACAAAATGAAGGAATGAAATTTTTTTTTCCAAATATACAGGATACATCTCTAGTAGATATACATGATTTGGTGCTAAAGCTACCAATGCCTAGCACAGGCGGATGTACTTCAAGAACCGCCGAATATTCTTGTTTTGATAAAAACCTTAGTACATATAATTTATGTTAAAAGTGTTACCTAATTCTTTGTTGTTCACAACTGCCCCAAGCTCGACTCAAAAGTGCCCCAGGGTGGGGCATTTTTGAACAATATGTTTTTTATGTTACCAATATTTTTTTTATTACACAAAAGTTAACATTTTGATGTTTTGAATTTTTTTAAATGTTGATAAAACATGTCGCTTAACCTACCATTATCTATTTTTTTAAATAAACGTTCAGTTTTGCTTATAATAATTTTTTTAAATTATCTGTTCAAAACTGCCTCCCTCTCCCCTACCTAAATAAAACCAAATAAAACAGAAAAAATTATAAGATTTCTAGAAAAAAATTAATTGCATTTTAAGGTATCTTGTTTTTATGTTATTTCGTTTTATTTTGCACAGAAGAAAAAGTTGTTTGTTCAGGTTTGTTACGCACGCAGGCAAAGGCTTAAAAAAATAAATTGTCAATTTTTATTAATAAATATAGTATCGTTTTTGTCTGTTATTCTGTAAAAACAGACCGAATGTGATAAATATAAATATATTCAAAGCGATTTTGTAAAGAAATTACTCAAATTGACAAATACGTTACAGTGTAATTTGGTCCGTGGATTTTCCAACGAAATTAATTTTTCTTCTGTGTTTTTTTTTATTAATTATATCTCCCACAAATTCACGGCCAACTAAAAAGAAAGAAGTTATACTGCTTGGTTTAAATACATTTTTAGTATGAAGTTGAGGCGTAAAAAATATACTGTACAAGCTCACAGCTCGAGTGAATTGTCCATATTGCGCTCGAAAGTTTAAGCACCACGCCGTTGCCCTGCGATATGGATATCATAACAACTCTTGTGTCTTGAAAAGTTAGAGACAATGCCGTTTCTTGAACGGCAGTAGAGTTTTGGACGTGCAGTGTCTTTATTTGTTTTGAATCACAACGTTTCAACTGATAATCAGTCTTCAGGTGAATACGACTGTAGATACTTACGAGTTGAAACGTTGTGATTCAAAACAAATATACAATGCAAGTCCAAAACTCTACTGCCGTTCATATTCACTGTTGTTGTACAAACTACTATTTAAAACAAACTAAATTCATTAAGAAATGGCAAAATAAGCTGTGAAACTATTGGATTAAATGAAATAAAAATTTAATATAAACATAGGTAATCTTATTTCCTTAACATCTCATTAATAATTATTATCGCACAATGCTAATAAATACCGTTTGACAATCTAACAAACGGAGAGGAACTACAATAATTAACATAAAAACGAACTTATCAAGCGTCAACGTTAAAATATAAAATAAACGTGTTACACGTTGATTAAATAAATAAACAAACCATTAAACTGCGTGCAATTTATCAAGGCCTTGCTCTTTGGAATATAAAAACACGATTGCGTTGCGTGTGCCAAAAATTCGGCGCTTAATCGATTCAGAAGCTTCGTTATAATGTTATAAAGCATTCACTACATCTCAGGTAAAACTAAAAATATAAATGTCACCGTTATGTTTCCGTTACCTTAAACTTTCCGGGCGTTTTGTAAAGTAAGATTTGTAAATAATGTAAGGCCGCGTTTTCATGGTGCCGACATGACGCGACTGACGCGCCCTCAGACTGATCATCGCTATTAAGAACATCCGACCAATAATTCTACGTTCTTCTCCATAGAATAAATTTAAGAGGGGAGGCAACCAGTCAAAAAGCCGTATATTACAAAATCACCAATATTATATATACAGGGTGTTTCCTAAGTTGATACTTCTTTTTTAACTGCGTATAGAAGGCATTCAAATAAACAACATTTTCAAATACCTTTTTTCAAAAACTCAAAAATAAAGCACTTACCTACATTCATTTATTACACTACGAATCAAATACGGTTCTGCCTAACTTGCCCGTTGAATAACATTAAGAAAACTTTTGGGTGTGGGATGAGCTGGTGATCTCGAAGAAACATCCGCACTTTTACACTCACAGTAAATTAGCACCATATCTATTAGTTCATTTTTTCAAATTTTACTATTTTCACGTAGTATCACCAATTTAAAATTAACTTTCCTCAGAAAAACACACCGCTGCGGATTGCCAAATAAATAACTGATCACCGACACGTAAATTGCATGACTAATAAGAGATACGAAAAACAATGGAAACTATAGCGGGCTATGTTTTGATGACCAGACCCGCACTTAGATTTTTTACTTCTCTATCTCGCCTATTTTTGAGTTTTTTGAAAAAGGTATTTAAAAAAGTTGTTTATTTTAATGCCTTCTATATACAGCTAAAAAAAGTATCAACTTAGGAATCACCCTGTATACCAGTTGAAACATTGCGGTTTAAAATAGATAAAGACAATGCCAAAACTCTTCTGTCATCCTACCCAGTACAAATTTCTACATAGCTTCGTACTATTTAAATTGTTTAAAGTAAAGGGGGCAATATTTTACGTAGCCTGGTAATTTCTGTCCCACTTTATTTTAAACTGTTTTAAATAAAATTAACCAAATGCAATAAAATACCTTTACATAGGAGGCTGTGACAGTCAAAAAAAAACAACAAATGGTAACTAAACCACCTTTTTTGCTACAAAATTCATGACAATCCGGTTGTATTATTACGGCTTAAGCTTAGTTCAGCGTTAAACCAAGTTTAAACTTCGTTTGTACAACCTCAACAGGAATTAAAAAGTTTTAAAAATCCATTAATATAAACATGGATAGGATTTGCTTCAAGAGAGCGCCATGTTTTTCATATATATAGATATAATTTCGCATGGCGTTGGTAACTTTGGAGAACAATTTAGAAATATTGTTCATGAAACTAACTTTTTTAGTATTCTACTAAATTTTCATGAATAAAATTCGTTTTGTTTAATGAAAATAAAAACTGCTTACTCTGCATGTATAAAAAAAATATCAAATAATTAGATGTATGCATAACACTGGTAGCGTAATTATAAACTTTAAGTGAAAAAAAATATAAACAAACTGTTACGCTGCGTAAAAATGTATCAAGGTCTTTCTCTGTTATATAAAAAGATAATTGCTCCGTACGACTGGTCCGTCAAAATTTCCAATCTTTTAATCTTTTTTATAAAACTTTGCATGCAGGTACATATATTATTTTTATCATTTTTACTTATTTGAAAAAAGTTTTAAAATATCAACACAAATTTGCAAATTTCATTTTGATAGACGTTTTTTGCCATTGAACTTTTTATTTTGCGGAATTTAATTACTGTAGTTAAGAGGACTACGTTCACCTTTAAAACAAGTTTTTTTCCCACTGCTTTATTGATCGATTAAGAAAAAAATGTAGATAAAAGTTTTTAGAAATTAAACAAAGAATATGGAAAGGTCCTATGGTTTGTCATATATGCATTATATGTTTTATAAACTGCTGGACAATTGCTTTCGAGCAAGAAAAATTTCGCCTAAATTTAACAGTTAATATTTTCTGAACCAGATATGATATCGACCTACGGTTTTGAATGGTTGATAGATTTATCCCTTGGGAAACAATTGTCAATGTTGGATTTTTTTAACTGTCAGAAAATTTTATATACAGGGTGTTAAAGAAAACGATGATTTTTGATCCAATTTTAATGGCGTGTAACTTTCATAATAATATTGTTAAATTTTATCACTCTACATCAATTGAATCACTGGTTTATAGCACAGAAAGTAATTTGTTAAATTTTTGATATCTGCTATATTTTTAGAAATACCGATTTTTTTGGAAAACTTTGCTTTATTTTAACTTATTGATAGCTAGATCTCGGTGTGCGTTGTATCGTGCAAACTTTATGAGTGATTATTATACCGTATGAAAAGCTTGATTATGTTCAGTAACAATAGTTGTACCTAAATGTTATGATGTGCATATATGTCTATTGTTTATGAGTATAGTGTTAGAAAGTTAGAAATTAATAAATACATTTTTTTCCAAAAATTAAATAAAAAAAATTATCTTTGTTAAAATTTTGTAAACACACTGTATAATATACCTGTAGTGCGATTTAAAAAAAACTGAAAAATAAGAAAAAATTTACCTAATCTAGGGGCGAATACTTTCCAATATAAAACAGTCGTGAAAAATTGTGAGATACTCATAAACCATAAACATATAGGTGTTTTAAAGTACGCCACTGTACATCCTAACATTAAGGTACAACTATTGTTAGATACTGAACATAATCAAGCTTTTCATAAGGTATAATAATCACTCGCAAAGTTTGCACAATACAACGCACAGTGAGATCTAGCTACTAATAAGTGTAAATAAAGCAAGGTTTTCCAAAAAAATCGGTATTTCTTAAAATATAGCACATATCAAAAATTTGACAAATTACTTTCTTTGCTATGAACCAGTGATTCAATTGACGTAGAGTGATATAATTTAAAAATATTATTGTGAAAGTTACAAGCCATTAAAATTGGAGCAAAAATCATCGTCTTCTTTAACACCCTGTATATAAAATTTTCTGACAGTTAAAGAAAATTCAACATTGACAATTGTTTCCAAAGGGATGAATCTATCAAGCACTCAAAACCGTAGGTCGATATCATATCTGGTTCAGAAAATATTGACTGTTAAATTTAGGCGAAATTTTTCTTGCTCGAAAGCAATTGTCCAGCAGTTTATTTAAATCATATATTTTTAAATTTAGCAAGACTACGTTGACTTTGCAATATTCTGTAAGTAATTCTAAATACAATTTATTACAATAATTTTTCAAAAACAATTATAGTTTTTCAGTAAAAAATCTTACGGCCCACACAGGGGCCCACAGTGTCCAAATATTAGGAAACTGTCACTTTATAACGGT
The DNA here is from genome assembly GCA_935413205.1 of Polydrusus cervinus. NCBI lineage: Eukaryota > Metazoa > Arthropoda > Insecta > Coleoptera > Curculionidae > Polydrusus > Polydrusus cervinus. The sequence continues at coordinate 90,547,796 of OW284511.1, forward strand.
GAAAGTAAATTTTAAAAATCTATCAGTGTAATTTAACATTTATGTCCTTTATCCATATAAGTAATACATTATTTAGTACTTTATAGAATTCTTACATTCATTTTGTGCGTTCATTTTTTTTCAGATGAATTAACCTTGAAAAATTTCGATCGCGAACAAAATAATATTCAAATAATGAACCACGCTTGTTCAATTACCATTTACCATGTTATTATTTATTATTACCGCTTGAAGTGGCCCACGGTTCTGAAATGTTTGCAATATCCTTCCTAATATAGGGTGATTACGAATTCCATCCACTTAAAGGTGAAAGTATTTTCAATAACACCATGTGACCTTTGTCTTACTTAATAAATCATCACCATCTACCGATGATGGCGTCGCTATTGATTGACCTACTAACCGAGTTTGTGGGACTGTATTCTCGAAACGGTTTGTTGTGTTGCCGAATTCGCAAATATTAAGTAAGAGTTAATGTAACATTTTAAAGCTAAAAGAATGAATCGGCGTGTGAATTTTGTGATTGTATTTTCATCGTGCCTAGGTTAAACATGACATTTTTTGAACGGCAGTAGAGTTTTGGACTTACCATTGTCTTTATTTGTTTTGAATCACAACGTTTCAAATGGTAAGTATCTCCAGTCGTCTTCAGGTGAAAAACATTTACAAAATAAGCGTAGAATTTTGTAGGGAATCAGAAAATAATACAATATATAATATAGCGTCTACCATTTAAAAAAACCCAAGTTATATGCGCCATTTTGTATACTCCAGCATAATTTTAAAATGTGTACCTCAAAAGTCTCTACAACTTTTGTGTTTCAAATTTTTATCTCGTTCCTAAGATACAGGAGAAAATGAACTTTACTTTATCCTTGACTCACCCTGTACTACACTACAACCAAAATCAAAATTTAGTAAAAAATCCCATTAACACTTTAAAAACTCATACCCCAATATAGGCTTCAATTATTCAGGACACAATCTAGCCTTATACCATTCGACCTATAAATTTAAATGGATTAAACTGCCTAAACATTTTTTGCTTGATTGTGCTTTTTGGTAAATCGGTTTAGGCACACTAATTTTTATGATAAAAACCCTCGATCGCTTCGCGGCCTCGTTTTTTTTAACATAAAAATATTTTTCAAGCAAAATATAATCGATTAAATTTGTAGGTCTTGTGATTATTTTTTCTAATTTGTTTTTCCGTTCGTACGTTCTCGCGAATCTCTTGCTTATACCGGGTTACTAAAAATACCGGAACGCTTAAATAGTTTCAAAAGCGTCAAAGCTACCGCTTACAAAATTCATTATTTCGGGGTTTCTGGGCATGCGTAATTGAGCAGTAATATCGCCACTTTTGCCAGATTTTCCAGTTTTCCGCTACACGAAGTCGTTTTGTTATTTTAAATGGAATGCTCTTTATATTTTTACTGCAATGAATTGAGCGTCCCAAGCTTAGTTCCCAAATTTGTATTATCTCTACTAGTTGCTGAGATATGACAACACAGCAACGCCCGAAAATATGAATTTGGAAACCTTATGAACAATAGGCGCTACTTCATATTTTCTGGCGTTTCCGATAAGTTTAATGCTTATTTTAAAATAATGTAATATAATTTTTTTTTAAATGCTGTGTTGTCATATCTCAGCAACTAGTAGAGATAGAATTTTAAAAACTTGGGAACATACTAAGCTTGAGACGCCCAATTCAGTGCAGTCAAAATATATAGGGCATTCCATTTAAGATAACAAAATGACTACGTGTAGTGCAAAACTGGAAAGTCTGACAACAGTGCCGATATTATTGTGCAATTCCGCACGCTCAGAAACTCCTAAATACCGAATTTTTTAATCGCAGCTTTAGCGATTTTAAAGATACTTAAGCGTTCCGGTACTTTTTACTAACCCGGCAACGTTATTTCGCTTTCACGACCTTTTTATTACAACAATGCGTAAGTTCTTATTCTGTGGACATGGCTAAATGTCAATAGTTTTTGCAAGGGTAATTGCTCTGAGAGTGTGTGTCATTTGCCATTTTTATGATGTCACGATGCCTGAAAGACCGAGTACACCTACCAAAACCTTTTTGAAATCAAACCGTAGTCGATGAGTCATCACGAACAAATAGTGCCTTTCCACCAAATCGCGCATATTGTACTTGTGTTTGGCGATGGCAATAACATTTCTTTTTTATATACACAATATTATTAAAACGAATTTCTTATATTTTTATATTAAGTGGGGAGGCGTCAGTGGAGATTTTGAAGATAATATCAGGGCATCGTTTATAATTTTAATGGAAAATAAGAACATGAACGACGTTATTTTTCTACTTTTTTGTTCAGCATGGCGAATGATATAATTTAAACCCGAGTTTGAACCTATACAGGGTGATTCCTAAGTTGATACTTCTTTTTTAGCTATGTATAGAAGGCATTAAAATAATTAACATTTTGACATACCTTTTTCAAAAAATTCAAAAGTGCGGGCCTGGTCATCAAAACATAGTCCGCTATGTTTTATGTTGTTTTTCTTATTAGTCATTCAATTTACGGGTGGTGTTCAGCAATCCGCTGAGGTGTGTTTTTCTAAAGCAAGTTAGTTTTAAATTGGTAACAAGTAAAAATGGTAAAATTTGAAAACAATGAACTAGTAGATATGGTGCTAGTTTGGGGTAAGTGTCATCAAAGTGCGGCTGTTGCTTCGAGATTATACGCATAGCGCTTTCCCTTGCGGGCTCATCTTGCACCCAAAAATGTTCTTAATGTTATTCAACGGGCAAGTGAGGCAGAACTGTATTTGATCCATAGTGAAATAAATGAATGCAAGTACCATATTTTTGAGTTTTTTTAAATTCCTTTTATACACAGCAAAAAAAAAAGTATCAACTTAGGAATCACCCTGTATAATTGACACTTTTAAATACATTTTCAATTTTTTTTTTGAAAAAAATAAGTTATCAACCGCCAAACTAGAAGTTCTTGTGAACCCTTGAAATTTTGGTATTCAATTTTGAATTAGACGATCCAGGAAATGATGCCACATGATGTCACGCTGGTATGGAATTTGAATTATCCCTTATCCCCAATTCGTTTTATAAATATAAGCATTGCAAATTTTATGTAAACGTATAAAAGACCATTAAAAAAAAGTTAACAATTCCTTATTCTTTTATGGAAAACAATTATTGTAAAATATTTTAAATTCTTAAAACAACCTGCAAAACTATAACAAAACCTATTTAAACAAATCGTTCCTAGAATAATCCACTCATAAGCCGTCAAAGACACCGCCCATTACAAATTATTCTAATTTAAAACACAAAAAAAAGAATATTATAAATTACAGTTAACCTTAATTCGCGAGGACCCAAAACGAACCGAGTTATATACAGGTTTAGGTTCCGTTAGCTTGTCTATAAGAACTACTATACTATGGCACAGTGGTTCCGCTTAGCAGTCAGGTCACTCGTGGATTTCCACAAGAGAAAAATAGTCACTTAAATACATTAGATTTTTTATTGTTATTATGCTGTTAAGGTGCATGAAATATTTATTACTTGGTTAATTAAGTTGATTGTGGTTGATAATAACCGGGATAATCTGACACATATCAAAGAAAATTGATCTTTGTTTATATTTTATAGGAAAAAGACTTGACCGTTGTTTCTTTTTGTTTTCTTACAAAATATTAGGTCTCTGAATCAGTGGCGTGCAATGCTGTTTTAATCAGGGTGGGCAAATTTTGCATTTAAGACAAAAATTTACCTTCCGTAGCATTCACGCATCTGAATTTCAAATTTTGTCACAAAATGTCTTGTTTTTAAGTTTGTGGAAAGAACAGTGGCAGAAGAAGAATAAAACGACATTATTTGTAAATGAGTTCAATACGGCGGTAAAAATTCTTTTAAAACATCGTCATAAAAATTGGTTTTGCGGTTTAAATCCTGCAAAAGGTCGCTCTCCAGAGCGATTATTGTTAATAAGCGTGTCTCTCCCTGCGGGTTTCGTAAATAGGTATGAATTCTTATTAATCCAGAAAAGGATCGTTCTGCAGACGCGCTGCTAGCCGGAATAGTGACAATTAACGCCCCAATATTTTTTTTTTCCCGGAACCTGACGGCGCGAAGTCTAGCAAAAGGGCGAAAACGCTAATTATAAATTAAAAATCCATCATCCACCTGATTAAACCAATGTTGCCAAAAACGAGGTCAATTATTAGGCGAAATAAGCTTACTGATTATTAAATATTATGAACCTATTAGCAAAAATAATTTTAACTGTGACAAAAGTGCTTCTTATTTTACGATACCTTATCCGTTATCCCTTTAAAAATATCTTAACTGATTAATAATAAAACTTGTAGATGCGTGTTTCAAATTTTATATTCAAAGTGATTGGCACCAATGCCACCAAACGCGTGCTTTCTTGGCGCGGGCTGAAAGATTAAGGAAGGGCGAAGGTTGCGACGGGTTTATTTATTACATCTCTTTTTACCCTACTACCTACCGGCTATCCCGCTTACTTCCACTCGTACAAAAGCAGTGCTTTTGCATAAGACGCTAATGTACGATCTTTGCTTTCAAAACGGTCTTACGGAACGCTTATACAGGGATCTAGTTTACGATATAAATAAACAAGGAATGCGTTCGTGGAAATGATATAGGATTAATTTTCGGTCCTATATTATTATTATTTATTCTTATGATGTAGAGAAAAATTTCCAAAGTTGGATTACACGGATAAAAACTCATATATAAAAATAAATTGTTTCTGTTTGTTTTATTGTTCCCAGGGTAGGCAATGCTTTTTGCCTACGCCACTGCTCTGAGTAAAATTGGACACATTTTTTAAAATTCGAATTTTTTCCATTTCTATTCCGGACTCAATGAAAATGATCTTCCAAAAATTACATAACGCAATTTGGACAGAGGGCGGGGGCTTCGGCCAGGCGTTACGGTCCTGATATGTGTGGAAGGGGAGGCTCAAAGTTTGCTTAATATTGAGAACTGTCAGAAATACCAAGAAATTTTATAGGATACTAATAATCTTGCTTTCCTTAATATAAGTTTAAGAATTTTCACAGTCAAGCACCTGTTATGGAATAGTGAGGGGGGGTTACAGTCCTGGTACGTAAGAAACGTAAAAAATTGGGGAATATTCCATTACGTCATTTTTGGATGATCCTAAAAATAGGATTTAAAGATAGATGCCATTTATTTCCAGCAAATTACTTACTGTGATTTTTTCATATATAATATCACAAGAGATAAAATTTTGTCGGCAAAATTTTCGAAAGGTATGAAAGTTTGTTGCTTGGCAATTTCGGGAATGACTTTTTGACAAAATCACGAGCCGTCAGGCGAGTGATTTTGTCGAAAATGTCATGAGCGAAATTGCTTAAAAGCAACAAACTTAAATAAATCCTTGAGAACAATTTTGCTTACACAATTTTTTCTCGAGTGGTATTCGACATGACTATTTAACTAGAAAAAAGACAAAGAACAATAAAATTAGAAAACTTTTATTTAAGAATAAAACAAAAAAATTACTTATTTATTGATGTAAAAGTTACAGTTGTGATAATTAAACGTTTGTGCATTATTTGATTGATTTTGATTTGATGATATTACTTGATCTGGTGCTTTTTCTCTTAAGTTTTATTAAAATTTTGCCGCGGCAAAAATCACATGTGAATTTTGTCCAGGTAGGTGCAGGTAGTAATTTTGCCAGTAGAAAACCGGCCGTTGCTATGACATTTTGCCAGTGTAAAACACTAGTTAAATAGTCGTTTCAAAATTACCTTTTTTCTATTGATAATTTAAAAATGAAGTTTATTCTTACGTCATACAACGGTCAAATCAATAGATCCGTCATAAATAATTCTAATAATTATAACAGCCCAATATATTTAAAATTTAAATTTTACTTATCTAGTAAACATTTCCTAGAATCAACCCAAACTTTAGAACTCGCACGCAAAAAATATTGCGTAGAGAGTAACGCGTGTGTAAAATGGTTTGTTATTGCTAACAGGATGTGAAGTTCACGGCAACCTTCGACCGTTAAACAATCGTAAAATTAATTGAAATGAATTAGTTAGAAAATAGTAAATCTATACACAGAAAGAAATTCTTTGTAGTATAGACAGTGGCGTAACTAGCCCTCTGACCTGGGGGTGGCCTAGGGTGGGCCTGTTATTGTGACTTGCAGTGGCGGGTCGTGTAGATGCGGGCTGGTGGAGAGCCCGCCGCAGAGAGACCTCGTTTTTTTTTATCGCGGTTAGATTTTTCAGCTGTCATGAAAAAATGTTTTGGAAATTTTTCGAGTTAAATTTGGACATGTTTGTTCTGATTAGATCCCGAGAGCGAAGCTCGAGGGATTTAATTTTTAAATTAACAAACCCAAAGTTCAACGAGTGTTGCCAAAAAAGTTTAAGTGAAAAATGGAAAATTTAAGCAATAAAAAAATGATGGTCGAGTGATATTTAACAAGATTATTCGTACATCGTTGAATAAACATGCTCAAAGTTCAACGAGTAAAATTACCAAATAAGTTTGAGGCTGACAACCAAAATAATACATTTATTATAATTTGATTATTGTATGTTTGGTTGCCAGCCTTACAGCCAAATATGTTAAAGCAATATGTCAACAATTTAGATTAGATTAGTTATATAATAAATGACATTGTGGGGGGGGGGGGGGGGCTGTAGTTATGCGACTGAGTATAGAGTATTATCCAAAATAAGTGTCCACCATTGGTAACTTTGTTATTATTAAAGATGCAAAACTGTTCAAATTAGCAATCCAGTAGTATTTTTACAGCTCATTAAGATAAAATAATAAAAAGAAAAAACAGTAGATCATCGTTTTTTTGAGGTTAGAAATAAAACGGATTTTTTTTAAACACCCTATATATTATATTAATTTATCTATAAAATTCCACTTATTTTTTCTATAAAAGGTCATTAAATTCAATTGTTTTTGAGATATTGACGTTTAAAATATGGAAAATTGATACTTTGACAGGCTGTAGCATTGGAACGGCGCATCTTAGAGAAAAATAGTTTTTACTTTTCCATCTTAGTTTTTGATTCTCTATCTAAAAGTTACAACTTCCGGTTTAACACGTTAAACCAAAAAAATGGTTTTCCGGTTTAACATGTTAAACCGGAAGATGTAACTTTTAGATAGAGAATCAGATCAAAACCATATATTTCTCTCTGATGAACCGTTCCAATGCTACAGCCGGTCAAAGTCTGAAAATGGCATATTTTAAACGTCAAAACATTTGAATTTAGACATATGACATTGACTTTTTATACAAAGTATACGTGGAATTTTATAGAGAATTAGAAAATCATATAATGTATAGTTTTCCATTTTATATTTACATTTTACTTCTAACCTCAAAAAAACGCTGCTCTACTATTTTTTTTAAATTCTTGTATCCTAATAACCTGTAAAACTACTATAAGTTTGATAATTTAAAAAATGTTGCTTCTTTAATAATAACAAGGTTACCAATGTTGGACACTTAATTTGGCATTATTATAAGAATTATCCGATCTCTATAACTTTTGTATTTAACATTTTTATTTAGTTTTTAAAATAAATATACTTTACTCTACCGGTGACTTACCCTGTACAGGTTAGTCGCTCGAGGAGATCAACATTTTCTTCTTGCAGATTAGCTGTTGTTGTTGATAAAGTATAATGTTAATTGCCAATGGAGATTTACTTTTAAGAGGTCCGAAGTAGCGTACATCCGCTTCCAAGTCTTTTTATATACTGACGAGCAGTGTTGCCACAAAAATTTTTTCAATCGTAACAGATTTGCTTAAAAACCGTAACAGATTTAGTAAAATTGTAACAGCATTAAGAATATCTCTCCTCCCAAACCATAGTGCCTTTTAAAAAAAAGGTCCTATCCGATGTACTGTAACCTGTCCTCCCAATCCAAAATTACTTCTAAAAAAAATACTATGCTATGTACTGTGTAACTTCTCCCCCGTCTACAATTACTTCAAAATGCTCCCCTGTGTATATGAAAGTCCCCGTCCACAGTGACATACCCTCACACCCAAAAATCACAGCTCAAAAAAACGTAACAGATCGCTTAAAGGCGAACAGCGTAACAGATCCTTTTAAAACGTAACAGATCTGTTACAATTTTAACAGATCGGCAACACTGCTGACGAGTAACGACCCGTCGCCGATGCTTTAAACGTGCGGGGCCCAAGGCCCGGGCCTACTGGGCCTATAGGGAAAATATACCCTATGCGCTAGCATAGACTATTTTGAAATACCGGCGCCTATGCCTGTTAGCAAAACGTCATTGTCACCAAATTTTTACGTTTTATAAAAATAATAGCGAATATGCACTCTGCAAAATATAAATATAATTTTGTTGTCACGCAACTAGTCGCAATATGGGTCACCTGATATTTTCAAAATTTAACCTCCAATAACAATAACTTATACCTAAAGATTCATTTTCCTATTGTATCTAGATACCAGATACCTTTTCCCTAAAAAACTAAATAATTTGCTTCGTTTTTTTTTGTTAAGGACTGTAATTTAACATGGTAAAAAATGAATTATACGGTTTAAAAAAAAATATCAACATAAAACTAATTTTTAAAATAACTCGACTAAACGTTGAATCAACTATAACTATCATTACCGATTGACATAATTCTAATTTTACAAAAAGAACAACGAAGTACTTAAATACCCGTTTAATTTAACTGCAATAAAGTGCTTTTTGCACCTGTATTGATTAGATTACCTGTAGCGTAAACTCGACCTCATTACGTCACGCGATACAAAGCGTTGTTAAACTTCATCAGAAAGTAATTATCAGATAATTTGGGTTTTTTCTTAATAGACGACTACTTGATACTTGATAGGATAAGTTAGTAGACACTTTCTCCTGTCATCACTATTATTGTGTTTTGTTTCAAAATGAAATTAACTAAATCGTGTTTTGAATGGTTCTGTAATAATTTTGATGTTCGATGGCCCGTAGAAATAGTTATTAATATATTTTGTCCACGACTACTGTCTAACGTGATCATTATAAATGTGTTTTCTTAATAATATACATTATACACTAGTGTATAATATCCATTATTTACTAGAAAATAATGGATTCATGATTTCTTTAAATAATATGTTGATAATCAAAGATGATTTTAATACGATTTTGTACGTACAATAAAAAAGAGAACATGCCATGAACGTCGCAGGCACTTTGTTTTTATCTGTTTTGACAATTGCGCTTTGATTTTTAATTAATTCAATGTTAGTTATTTAAAAATCAACATTTGTAGTGCTTAATTGTAGCTGAAATTATTTGGTATTCCTGGACAAAGTATTATAGTATTCCACTCGCTTATAATGGAATTTATGTATTTTTTTATGTATATATATACAGGGTGTGTCAATAAGGTGTCGGGCTTTGATAGCACCTAAACTATCAAAGATAGGAAAAAAGGTGTAATATAAAAGTTAAATGGTTTGTTAGGATGCATAACCTAAAAATATTTTAAAATCTACAGGGTGGTCCTAAAAAGTGGTACTGAATAATAAAAAAGAAAATTAAATGGGACACCCAGTATAATTTTCCAGAATATGATTCAATAAAATAAGGACTTTGCAACCATCTTAAAATTTTTGAACTAAAATGCAACGTTGCCAAGTAATTAATTTTTTTCCGAAATTTTAGTAATTTTAAGGGTATCGTTAAAAAATCATAGCAACCTGTGGATTAACCCTAGGCAAATATAATTTACGTTGTAAGTACTTTAAGGTACGATTTATTGATCTATAATAATGTTTTTTAAATCTTTTATACAGAGCGTTCATTACAAGTTGGACAACTCGATAGTTTTAAAAATGCTTTATTTCAATTTTTTTAAATGAGACCCCCCTAATTTTTTTAGGCAAAAGAATGTATCTTTCGAAAACCTTACTTTTTTGTTAAACATGTCATATATCTAAATATCATAGTTTTTGAAATATTTTAGGATTTGTCTTAAATCAGGGTAAAAAAGGAAAGTTCTAATTAAACAATTTAGTCAAGATTGCTTTGGAACAAAAACTAAATTATTTTCTTTGTCACAGCTGTCATTGCAAAATTATTTCGCCAACATTTTGTGCTTTATAACTGTTTAAATTTTAGTTTCCTGAACTAACTTTATCATAACTCATATTTTTCTATTTCGATAAAGTTAGTTTAGGTAACTAAACTTTAAACAGTTATAAAGCACAAAATGTTGGCGAAATAATTTTGCAATGACAGCTGTGACAAAGAAAATTATTTATTTTTTGTTCCAAAGCAATCTTGACTAAATAGTTTAATTAGAACTTTCCTTTTTTACCCTGATTTAATACAAATCCTAAAATATTTCAAAAACTATGATATTTAGATATATGACATGTTTAAAAAAAAAGTAAGGTTTTCGAAAGATACATCCTTTTGCCTAAAAAAATTAGTGGGGTCCTATTTAAAAAAATTGAAATAAAGCATTTTTAAAACTGTCGAATTGTCCAACTTATACCGAACGCTCTGTATAAGAGATTTAAAAAACATTGTTATCGATCAATATATCGTACCTTAAAGTACCCACAATGTAAAGTATATTTGCCTAGGGGTAATCCACAGGTTACTATAATATTTTTACGATACCCTTAAAATTACTAAAATTTCGGAAAAAAATTAATTACTTGGCAACGTTGCATTTTAGTTCGAAAATTTTAAGATGGTTGCAAAGTCCTTATTCTATTGAATCATATTCTGGAAAATTATACTGGGTGTCCCATTTAATTTTCTTTTTTATTAATCAGTACCACTTTTTAGGACCACCCTGTAGATTTTAAAATATTTTTAGGTTATGCATCCTAACAAACCATTTAACTTTTGTATTACACTTTTTTCCCTATCTTTGATAGTTTAGGTGCTATTAAAGCCCGACACCTTATTGACACACCCTGTATATCGAATATTCAAAACGCAAGATAGATAAATGTCACGAATTGAGTGACTCAAGGCTAACTTGATTGTTATACTAGGCATCTTAACGCACAGTTGCAACGGCAGCGCCAGGATTTCTGGGATAGGTGGGCACAAGCGGGCCCAATGATTTTAGAGTGGGCACTATCCTAATCGAAAGTGACTTCTAAAAAAAAAAAGGTTGCCACCTTTCCCACGCTCAAAGCAATAAGCAGGAGCAAACAAAACTTTCCTCTGTCCAAAGCCACGCTTAAAAAAAAAAAGGTCCTCATTCTCTTCAACTTGAACATACCACACCACTCTTTTCTCCTGAGAGCTTTCCTAACTGAGTCAAATTTGGAGGGACACCAGGGTGGGCACTCATCTTTCTAGGATGGTAGAAAAAATACATAACAGACATAAAAAATACATTAATCTCTGTCAATTTATACAAAGGTTAAAAAATAAATAAATATCTAACGCCTTTTATAGATTAGTATTGTTTCTAAAAAGAAGGTAATTATTATCTATAAAAATTCCCCTGAAAACGGTTTCCTTATTTTTACGAGTTTTGTTTATAACAACACAACTTTGTGATAAAACCTACACACGTGAATAAGCTAGAACAGCTGTTTAAAATATTAACAATTGAAGCAGAAAAAAAAAATAGTTTGACCTTCGACGTGCATAATGGTTGCCATTTAGAAGTAATGGCGTTTTAAAGGTCAACAATAATACCGTGTACTCGTCGCCAAGCTGGCTGTAAATTACAGATAGTTTATTATTTCAATTATATGTTCCAAATTAATTGATTATTATGGGAATTAACTTTAATAAAGGGTCTGACATCGCTTTTCAGTATTTTTCATTCACGCGTTCTGAAAATTACTAAATTATTTTTTGTGGCATTAATAAGTGCCGAGTTAAATATTTCGAAAATAGTTGCAGGTGTTCGATTGCCACTAAATATTACTTGTAAAATTCAATTAAATAACTGTAAACTTAGTCACTGCGTAGGTAAAGGTCCCAGCATTGTTTATCTCGCAATATTTCTACTACTAACATCAATTATCATTTACATATTAAAAAAAAGTTTAATCCGAAAGCCGGTATACCTATTTCGTTTAAGATATATAGTAGCAACGAATCGGTATTGTCGCTATGGAAATTACGTTTACGATTTGCGGTACAATGGAAGCTGCTTGTCAGTTCAAATCGATCGTTTTGTTTCATGCACAGTTTATTGACTAGTGTTGAGTTGCATAAAGATTTTTAACCGGAATTAACTAACCAGCAAGTTTGACTGTGACATAAGTCACATTGGCAGGCACTCACGATCAAAGATAATGAAAAATTGAGGTAACCGGGCAACTGTGATTGTGAAATTTGTGTGCAACACGACATAAGTTTATAAACTGTGGTTTATCCAACGAAGTTAATAAATATTCGTTTCCCACTCTAGCGACATCGCTTTATTATTATAACTTTTCAATATAAACGGAATGTTACCTCATTAAACCATAATATTTGGTTTCTAGTTTCTGGCTTTTCCGCTGACTTGGACTTTTTTTCTGAGGAACAAAAAATAGAACAACGAAAAATCAGTTTAAAATTAATATTTCCTGTGTCAAAAACTACTAATTCATTAATGTTCATCATCACATTGGCCATGTTTGAATTTTTATACCCAGAAATCAATATATAAATTGTGATGCACTTAACTATTTTGAAAATTGAAAAACAAGAAACTTTTATTAAACAACCATCCTATTTTGAATAGGAACTTTTTTTTTTCAAAAATCTGATTTTCAAATGATGCTAAATTTATAGATAAATGAAATAACCAAAAGGAACCACCAGGATATGAATCCGCCATTTAGCTAAGATGTTATTCAAAAAATAATAAACACGTGACTCCTGATAATAAAGGCTATGATATAAGTATTAACCTTCAGCTTCTGAGGATTATATATGTTGGACTAATAGTTTTTATCATCGATTTTTCCTTGTGTCCTTAATTAATCAGTTAAATACATTTATGTATGTCACTGTCTTTAAAGAACTGTTTGTTCACAAAACGTCGTCGTCTTATGTCTTTTTGGTCAAGGCCTACCGAGTTAGGGTTTCAAGTATATTATGATAAATTCAAAAGAACTGCACAGACAAAAACCTAAGCCAATACAAGAAAATTTAAAAAAATTCTTGATGCGGTGATGATGTGCTCCACATGCAGCTTTACATAAAAAAAGATTCATATTTTAAGAAAAATATGCTTTTACAAAATAAGTATGAAAATATTTAGAACTCAAAATGATATAAAACACTTTTTTAATAAATAAAATTCAGATTTATTACCTGATAAACACGATATGTTTCGCGACACTATATATAGTGTTTTTAAATCATTTTGAACTTTTTCGTCATGGATTTTTAACACCTGTAGGCAAAATCAACTCGAATAAAAATATTTATACAATAATTGTGATCTCCCTATAAGTGTTATTACGGAAATTCTGGCGAAAAAATTATCAAATTTTCGGAATGTTTCTAAAAAGCTACTTTCATTATATAAATATGAATTAAATTTTGAACCGTTATATTTGGATATTTTAATTTTTATAAAATATCTTTTGCAGGCTCCATTTGAGGTGCAAAAGAAATTGGAAGAAGTACGATTACTAGAGTCGAGGAAATCTGCCAGATTGGCAGATCAGGATACAGATTTTGCCCGTTTGGCAGATATGGCAGGTGACAGAAAAAGAACTGCCTCGCACACCATTGATGTTCCAGCACCATCGTACCATGGGTAAGATAATAAAAGCTTAGAATATACATACATATAAATAACACTGGAAAAAATTTAAGTATTTTTGAAATTTAGTTAATTCATAACTGACATGATAAATAACTCAAGTTTTCCAAATAGACAATAAATGTTTTTTTAACGAGTGGTTAAGAGAATTGGCGTGGATTTCTTGACAATTTTTTCATTAAAATGAGGTTTAGTACTTTACTTCGAAGTAAAACAATCATTTTACTAGTGAAAAAAAACTAATTATTTTAAAGTTATTGCAATTTTGCAAGGTAATATGGAAAAAAACGACGCTAATATAAAGATACGCTTAATTCAAGTACATATGTATATGATATACTAGTTTTACCGTTCATCAAATAAAATATTACTTGATTTCAATATTAGTTGGTTTTTAAATAATAAGATTAGGGTTTCTTAAATCTAAGAATAAAAAATAATTTATAGTAAGAATAGTGTTATTTCAAGACAGACATGCCTTGTCAGTGCCGTCTTGAGCCCTCAGTCAGGTACAGCGGCGGTACCGGGGGGGGGGGGGGGGCAGGTTGGGGTGCCCACCCTAGTGCCACCAAAAATTAACGGATTCGGTTTTGTAATGGAATGTCCGTGGGGGAAGGGGTTTGACTATGATGAGAAAGGAGTAGTATTATAGAAGAATGTAATAAGATATAAAGAAAATGATGATGACCTTTTTTTTGTCAGTTTGGATAAGAGGGCAGTTATGGCGTTATAGAGCGTGGGGGAGGCGGCGATTTATTTTTAGAAAGTCTCTTTTGATTTGGGTAGTGTCCATCCAAAAATCATCGGGCCCACTTGTGCCCAAAAATCCTGGCACCGCTACTGGTCAGGTAGGAGTGCGTCGTTTACAAAGCGATCGGACGCCACCATTGCGTGGAATTGTGACGTCGCGTCGGTACGTTGCTTCGCATGTTGTTATTAGAGGGCGAATTTTGTTTAATTGTTTTCTCATTAAATATTTAAAGAATTTAAAAATTGAAACAGTAAAAAATTTATTTTTTTCTTGCTCTATGCGATAGGGTCAAAATAATAATAATAAATTAGGTGAGTTAGTATATTTTTGTCAATGTTCCTTAGAATTTGTAGGAGTTGACGTAATAACCGTTTACGTCTTTATCGTATTACACAATTATAAAAAAGAACTTTCACCTATGACTTTACCATTGGTAACGTACGTAAAATTACAAATATTTTAATCGCATAGCATAAATTACTTTTGTACTTGGCCTCAACGGTTGACACTGTACTTGAAAACACAATATCGTTCACTCATGCGTCATTATATATTATTTGTTATTTTTCAAGTACCCAATTTTATTATAAAGGTGTTTAAAAATAATTATCTATAGGTTATCGAAAGCAAAAACGGTGTGAAGGTCAATGATAAATAACCCAGTTTCAAATAACTTACTTATCTTTGCTATAGATTCGCGCAATGGATATACATTTTTTAGAACATTTTTAAATTCGTATTGTGGACGTTCTCTTAGTACTTAGGTACAATAAAGAATTAATGTGATATCATATTCATTTGTCCTAGCAGTGGCGACTCGTGAGGTGAAGTAGGTAAAGGGGGCTCTTCACAAAAAAAAAACAGAAGAAAAGTTTTTCGACAATATTAAATATTAATGTATCAATACAGCTACCATTTTAGCCCTTAAAAAAATTATGCTCGAATTAATAATAATAATTTAATCCGAATGTAGCTATTCATAATAGGGCCACGGTTAACTTCGATGGACAATAATTGTAAACACTCAGGCATTTTGGCGCGCCCCAGCCGACCGCGTCCAGTAGCATAAAGGCCTTTTTACATTGGGTGCAATTGCAAGAAAAAATAGCCTGAAAGCATGCGCTTTGTCGACCTTTTAAACAGCTGTAGAGGTTTTAAATGGGAAAGCGTGCATCAGCTGATTAAAACGTCGTCGAAGCGCATGCTTCCAGGCCATTTTTCTTGCAATTGCACTCAATGTAAAAAGGCCTTAAAGCAAGTCCCAACGCCCGACATGGCTTTAATATTCACTGTTGCTATGGTTACGTGACGTCAGTCACATAAACAGCATGTAACATTATGATGAAGGGAAATTTAAAAATAGATCAGTCGTATGCACCATTGTTTTAGCATTGGTTCGCCTAACCTTAAAGGATTTATTGTGAGGCTTCGCGAAACTTACGGTTATAGATATCGTTTTTACGTGATTTGTGTGATTAAAAAGTTTTGTTTTTATTTTTCCGTTAATTCAGTGTTGTATTTAGCTGTGTATTTTTAAAATTAACCCAATTAATGACATAGTTTGTAATTTGTTGGAAACTTCATTCAGTCGTTGGACAGATAAGGATAAGAGAGACGTTTTGTTACACGGGTTTTTAGTCAATGTTTGTTTAAGTACCCGCACTATACCTAGCTCTTCACCATTTTTTAAGACCGCGAGCCGCCACTGTGTCCTAATATTATTAATAAAGCTGACACATTTGTATTCGAACCATAGACGTACCCGTTTTTAAAGGCTTTTATTCAACTAAACTTGCAATGTTAGTTTGTGGGTGTGTTATATGGTGTGTATGTGTGAGGGTCACCTCTTGCAAGGTGAATTAGAATAACTTCCTTTATTCTACGCAGTTGAAATTTTACATGGTGATTCAGTTCCGATGACAATGCATTTTTATGATAAAAAATTCCTCTTGGAGTTGAAATTTTTCATGGTGATTGAGTTCCGACGTAATGTAACAAAAGGATGGGTTTGTTCGAAAAGGGCAGAACGATTATTAGGAATGTAGGAAAGGGCGGGGGCGATTAAAGGAAAAGGCAAACGCATTTTCGCTGTTTCTGGGGTTGCTTACGGGTATTGGCTTTCTGATGAGTCCTAATTAGGACGAAACAATTGTCTACCTGTGCCCCAGTAAACCCATTATTTTTACGTCTCTGTGTACTTTAATGCAAAAGATACAGCACCACTTTGTCCCCTTGCCGCTAATTGTTCTTTCTATTGTACCACTTTATTCCAAGTACGAACTATTTCTACAAACTTCCCGCTAAATTAGTCAATTAATATTATTTTTGCAGATATTATGAAGGATGTTTCGTTTCTTAATTCATTTTTAGTTTGGTTATACCCGATGACTGGTAACTCCACGAACCCCGATTTGTTTAATTTAAGCAATCTTTATAAAATAATTACCACAGTTATGACTTTTATCCAACGAATTGATTGCCCGATGCCTTGGAAAACCCATCAACTCTTAACGTTTTTTACTTTTTTGTTTTTGCTCTCCAAGAAACAGTTTGTGCTATGTGCCAACGACAACATAATTATCCTCTCAAATTATTGCATTGTCCCACTTAGGCACCTTAATTTTAACGGTTTTGTGGTGATAAATCCGTTTTAATTCTTGTTTATGGTTGTATAATTTTCCATACTGTTGATAAAGGAAAAAGGTCGGAAGGTTGAGATATATCAGACAAAATATGTGTAAAAATTTTTTTTGTATCAGTGGCGTGCAATGCTGTTATAATTATTTTTAATCTAGAAAAGGATCGTTTTGCAGAGGCGCTGCCAGTCGGAATAGTAACAATTAACACCTCCATATTTATTTTTTTCTGGAAACCCGATGGCGAATTCTAGCAATGGTTTTGGTGTTTTTTAATATAAATAGATATAATTTCGATCAAATGCTCTTGAGTTTTAGGAATATTTTTGATTTCTTTTTCTTCTCGTTGTATTCAGTTAAAAAATATAATAATTCCATTTTACATAAAATAAAAATGTTCTGCTTCTGATTCACAAAACGTGCTGAGAATTTCTCAACTATGCATCAATCAATGCATACCGAAAGCTTCTAGGTTTATTCTAAAAATTAACATAATTAACAAATAATAATGCTAAAGGTGATAATTAATAGAGTATTATGTCTATTGGTAAACTAAACATATTGTTTGTTTAATTCGTTACCGAATAATTTCTTACAAGAAGAAACTATCATGCTGCTATACCAGCAATTGTAAGTCATTGCGTTATTGTTACAAAAAACCAAACAAGATCTTGAAGGGTATTGTAAAATAAACGTTAATATGAATGATTGACTGCAGAACAAAAGAAGAACTGCTACTGATGTAATGGTAACAAAAAGAGTACTTTTTAAATAGTTACAGCATAAACATGTTTTTTAAAAGGCAGAAGAGTTTTGGACTTGCTTTGTCTTTATTTGTTTTTAAATCACTATGTTTCAGCTGGTAAGCATCTTCAAGTGAATACTGGCCGACGACGGTAGACTGGAAGACGACTGGAGATGCTTACCAGTTGAAACGTGGTGATTTAAATATAAATAAAGACAATGCAAGTCCAATACTCTACTGCCGTTCAAGAAACATCATTGTCTCCAACCTTTAAACAGGCATGTTTTTTAAAGTTTAGGCATCATATTTTTTGGAAATTTAAAAAGATTTTTATATTCATTATTCTTATTTTTCGACTTTTTCAGTAAATTTTCAGAATATTCTATGGTGTGGTATGCAACAAAGTTTTGTGTACAAATAACTACCCTATCTATATCGAATTTTTAAGATCAAAAAATGAACCTTTCTGTGCAAAATAAAACACAAAACATAACCTTAAAACCATTAGTACCCCAAAATAAGATGATAACCTTAACAAATGGATTGTTTTAGTTTCTTTGTAATTGACTACTGTGATTGGTCACTTTTATATTCTAACTAGAATGGATATAAACTTATGTATATCCTTTTTCAAGTACTTCAAGTACTACCTCCAAAAGAATTTTTCACAATGCTTTTCCATAAAACTTTCACGTTTTTATAAAATTTTTCTCAACCATAACATCTGCCCTATAACCACATGTAATTTTTCTTCTTACACCGTCTAACAATATATATACTTCACCACTGAAGTCGTTTCATTTTCAGTATCATTTCCACATAAAGGTTCTCACCTCGTAACTTTGAATTTTTAAAAAATTTAAACCATTATCCCAACTTTATCTGTACAGCTTGGTAGTATGTTTTTCTCTCCTGCTTCTATGGAAGTTTTTCAACATTTCTTATTCAATTATTAATCTCCTCAAAAGCTCTATGAGGGTGTCACTGACAATTTCCTAACTTAATAACTTTTTCAATGTGATTTATGTTCCTCCTGAAGATGAACCTTTATACGCTCGAAACATGTAGAGAGTGAAATAAATATATTCTTTTCTTGAAATATATTCTAGTGAAGGTTGACTTAGAGTATTATTTCTCCCCATTTATGTATATCCGTTAAGTTAACCGGAATAGCCCACTTATCCAATCACTTTAGCGTGGGAGTAGAAAAAATGGTCTATTTAGACTAGTTTGTTCATGAAATAGGTACACACCTCTACTAAAATCCTCATCGACCTGCTATCAAATTCGAAATGAATTAATTAAATTGAAAAATAGTAAATATTCTAGCTGCAGGCATAATATTGTTTATTAATACCTCACAATTGGAAAGAAAAAAGCATTTTCATAGGTAACAATGTAAAATTTTTCTTTACTTTATAATATTAATATATCTTGCAGATTTAAAGTTTACTCTATAAATAAAATAACTGGACAATTTTTTTTTTCAACATAATATTTAATTTATAATGTCACTTGTTTCTTAGAAAAACTTCACAAACAACAAATATAGAAACAAAAATCCCGAAATATGTCGTAATTCCTATCATTTTTCTCGTTAACCTACAAACGGCTTATAAGGCCGAAGTAGACTTATCTTTTAATCAGATCACAGGTCAATGTTTCCATACAAATTTTAATTGTAAATACCAAATGTAATAATTGCACTTTGTACAACAAGACTGGATCCGTATCGCAGGAGGAAGTAATTTGAGCATATTTTTCTACGATCCGACTAACGAACCTCACACTAAAATATTTAAAAAGAAATTTCGGGGTTTAGGGAATGATTTTTTTATGAAATATTAAAATCCAAATCACAGAATAATAGGTCGGCGCTGTGTCCAAATGGAAAAGGGAAATTTGTACGCAAAGTTATGTCTAAAGATTGCAACTTGTTTATAAGGATACAGAATTTTTAACGGGTTGCCTTTACACTCTTAGCGGGCAAGTATTACTTTAGTTAATCTGGGTCCTAAACTAAAAATCAATGCAAAGCTTTAGCTTTATATCTGTAGTAGTTATGATTGGGCGTTGGTAAATCAGTGATAGGGATGTGTTTTTACCCCCTAGAGTTCCAACACAATAAAGTTGACATATTTTGGCATTTTTCTTAGAAATTAGTTTGTTTTTAATATTAAAAAATTTTAGAGAGCGAGTTTGGCAATATCCTTGTGTTTCTAATTAATTTTTTTCCTTACCTAAGTCTAAATGTGGACTACTATTGCTCTCTTCATCACTGATTTCATGATATTCGTGATCTTGTAACTGCATACTCTTAAAAATGACTCGGTATTTAGTAATAATTTTTATTTATTCTCGTGTTTACGTTACCAAAAATAACTATTTTTAGTTAGGAAAACAAAAAAGATTTTATTCTTGGTTATATTTACCAAAAAATGATGCCATCAGAACAAAGTTGGCAAAAATAATATATTTTGTTTAGCTGAATTTTACTCTGTATATATCTTATTTAAATGTTACATCAAGGTTCTTACAAACTTGTATTTATCAATTAGGCTTGTTGTAATAACACATTATGAATTTGTAGTCCCTATCATTTTGTTAATTTTGATTTCGACACATTCTTAATTACCAGAACTAACTTTTCTTTTCAAGTAATATTATTCTTCATATTTATAACTAACGGCATCAACAGAGACTTGACGCCCTTGCCCGGTGGGTGACATGTGACATTATTCTAGCCAGGACTGTCTGAAGGTTATGTTATGTTAGGGTGCTTTTGCGGTTCCTTGTCCATTTTTTCGTGTTTTTAAGGCAATAATTGGCCGTGTGGACAATGGATGTGACAATATTTGGTGTACCTAATTTATTTGTGTTTATTGTCTTTCTTGTGTACGTTCTTATTGGCAGAAGGAAGTTAAATCATAAATAAACATTTTATTTTTTATCATTGTAGTTGTACATTAGAAAGTTTAAATGAGATTTTTATAAAGCATGGCAAGGTGACCCGATGAAAAATAACTTAAAAATATTTTATATTTATTTTTGTTCTATGTTTCATTTCTATATAAGAACGTCATATTGATGACTTTTTAATCTGACCAAATACAACAAATTTCATATAGCTGTATATTTTAAATAGAAAGTCCAGGAGATATTTTTTGTTTTTTAATAATCGCAGTTGCAGATAAGAAAATTTAAATAAGGACAATTCAGTTCTATAAGCAATTGAACAACCCAAAAGGTTGAGTAAAATAAGTTAAAAATCTAGTGTTGCTGTTTTGTATTGCATAAGTATGTATTATAAAAAACATGAGAGAACAAGGACATTGGAAATAATTTTTTTTAAAGAAACCATAATATCACAGTTGTCATGTACGGGAGTGAGACTTGGACACTTACCAAGGAAAATGAGCGCAGGCTGAAGTACTTCGAGCGAAAAGTCCTGCGTAAAATCTTTGGACCATACAAAGACCCACGAACAGAGCAATTCCGACCAAGAACAAATAACGAACTGGCGGAGCTCTATGAGGAACCAGACATTATCAAAGGAATTAAGGCCGGACGTCTGAGATGGGCTGGACATGTGCATCGGCAACCAGGCTCTCGTATGATCAAGATGGTCTGGGAGCAGAATCCGGAAGGGCGTAGATCTCTGGGAAGACCACGTATGAGATGGAGAGATAACATCGTTGCGGATCTGAGGGCGATGGGAATAGAATACCATCCTGAACTGTTGCAGGATAGACAAGGGTGGAGAATGATCGTGCAATCAGCCAAGGCCCACCAAGGGTTGTAGAGCTCGAGATGATGATGATGATAATATCACTGATAATTTATTCCAATTAGTTAACACATACCTAATAGAGTAGTAATACCAAAGCATTTTTTTATTTAAATGAGGACCTAGGAATGAATATTTTTCGTTGCTAAGTATAAATTACATATGACATTTTTTTTAGAAATAACACAGACTTTTTTTAAAGTTATTTTCATCAAATCAACTTGCTAATTTTGCCATGCGTTATAAGCAGTTCATTCAAGATTTCTAATGTGCAACTGTAATGACAAAAATATAAAATTTTTACTTATTTATGATTCAACTTTTTTCTTACAATTAGAAACTACAGAAAAAAGACAATAAACGCAATGTTGTGACTACATACGTAATTATTACTCTATGAAAATTTCAAGTTTGGCCCAAATAAATAATTGCTTTGGCAATATTTGTAGATTGCATCATTAACGAAAACAATATTGCCTTGAACAAAAATTTTCAATTTTCCATATTTACACATTAGTTGTGACAACTAATTTTAAAAGCGGTAGTACCATATAAATTTAGTTATCCGTATATAAAATTTCGTTGTGACAACTAAAATTTGTAGGTTGGGTTGGTTAATGTTATTAATTAGTTCAACAGTTCAATAACGACAATTTTTTTTGGTTGTACAAACAAATTTTTGGGTTAAGTCCGATTTCACAAAAATAAATAGTTGTCAGAACCAAATTTTAGTAGTCCATACCATGCATGTTATTTTTAAGAGTGCAACAGAGGCGCAGCCTCTAAATCTTTATGGGGACGATACGGAGTTATAACTTGTGTTGGAATACTACTATACTAAAAAACAATAATATTTACACCAAATAAAATATCAGAACTTGTAAGTAACAAAGAGTTATATACAGGGTGATTCACGACAAGCGTTCTTTATAACTTTCGTGAAACCCTGTATAAAAAAGACCCCTTACTTTGCCTTAGGATCCCCCCAAAAAACTTAAATCGGCGAAATTATCATACCCAATTATCCAGTCACTTGGGTGTAAAGGAAACAGAAAATATCCCTGTGAAAGTAGAAAAAATAAATTCTATCATTGCGACATTTTATTTAACTTATAATTATTATCTCTCCTTGACTTACTAGGTATTCATAGGCAATTGTTTATATCTCTTAAGTTACAAACTTCATTACGCAATATTGTTATGTGTATAAAAAGAGCAGTCTTTAATTTAACGATCCCCAAACATTGTCACACATGGGCAGGTTTGAATGGCAAATTGAAATGTCACCGTGACATGCCAATCTCCCTCGTTGAATTGCTGTAAAGGTTAAACAGAATAGTACGATGGATCTGGTTAGATGTTATAGTTATAAATAATTAGGTTGTATAACTAGTGCATGTGAGTAAATAATTCTGGAAATTTTTATAAACATTTTTATAGTCTATTTCAGAAAGGGGTAGAGTAATAAAAGCTCATCAGGTATGTAAAGGGACTACAGAGTGACCCAACGAATATTTAAGCCACTTTTATAATTTGGCATTGATTTCATTGCAAAATTATTTATTTTCATCAAGTACAGGTAGTACCACCCCCGTTTTGGGTTAATTTATGGGTTTTTCCTATTGTTATACATTCACAAACACTAAAAATCGTATGACAAAGGCGTACATAGTATTAGGTACACTTATTTTTCATTAAACACTATATAAAAAGCTACAAAATACATTATACAGAACTTAAATTGTAAAAAATCATAATATTCTTCGTCATCTGAAGAACTGTCATCTCCTGTTGACGTTATAATAATTAACGGGTCGACGGTCCGATCGTTCAGGTCGTCAAGATCTCACATTTTCTCCTCTTCTTTAATGACATGATGGACTGCTTTTCGCCAGTTCTCTGGTGTCACTTCTGTAATGGCTTGATCAAACAGTAGCTTAACGTCTTTCATTTTAAATGTTGTGTCTTGCTACAAATCCTTTCACTTGCGCCCATATAAGTTCTGTAGGATTTAGTTCGCAATGATATTTTTTCAGCTATATATTCCACGGTATATTTCATAAAACGATGTTTGTGTAAATTTGCTATAGCTAATAGTTCCTTCTTTTTTTTTTAGTTACTTATCATAAATAATTTAATGCAAAAAATTTACCTGCGCCTATAGCCGATACCGAAATTAAACCGAACTAGACGGAGTTTCCCATTTTATTATTCTATCTACACCTTTCTGAAATAGATTATAGTTTATATTTACGATTATATGTTTTTTCACTTTATGATTGTGATTGTGATGTGCGCTTTTACGCATCGATTTAAAAAACCTATTGGTTACGTCCACTTTTATAATTTCATGTAAATTTCATTGACACAACGTGCGGTTTTCGTTGAGTCTTGGTTGAACCACCACGTGTGGATTTATTATCCCATTTATTTTATCAGTTTCATCGCTCTTGTTCTATAACACAGAATTAAGGGGTGTTGATTTTATAACTTGGGCGATGCCGTATTTTAAAAACATCTGGTACCTTTTGGGTCATGAATATTTAGCGTAGAGATAATGCCCATACGCTCAACTGTGACGTTAAAGCTTCTGTAGGAAGTAGTGCTTCAGTAACCACATAAGTTAATTTTTATATGATAAAATCTTAGTTGTAAGTATACAAATTTTTCTAGTAGCTTGTAAATTTTAATGTTGTTACAATAAGTTATTTTTTCTTAAAATATGCAGGTTGATTACAGATACCGAAAGAACTCGTTATTAAGGTCAATTAAAATAGGTAAAAGGCAGTGCCTAGCTTAAAATATTCATTGAGGACTCCAGTAAGAACTCGTCGGTGTATAAAAAACGGCATATTAGAAATCTGACAATAAACTGACAGAGATTTTAAATGGAAACTTTACATAATCATTCAGTCTGACAGTCTTGGGCGATATGAATCCTTCGTTATTCACGTATCAGTCTTGCTTCTAATGACTACGTACGTCAGTCCTTGAAATTAGTCCTTACGCGATCAGTATTACTCCCATTCCCTTATCGGCCTTGAATGATCATGTATGGTCTGCAAAAGTATGATAATATTAACGTTACAAGTATCGTCAAAAAATTAATAAAAAACCTATAAAATCAAAAGGTTTTTTGTATTCTCTGGCAAAAAATATTTAGTTCTTTTTATATTAAGCATCAAGATGATGTTTTTTACTTTTTTATATTTATCAATTTATATTAGAAAAATTAAAATGAAAATGGTTTGAATTTCCTTATAATTAATTTGCGAATACATAATTCCGAAACACCTAGTAGGAAAAGCTGAACATTTCCGGACGATCGTAAAGATTGTATGCCGAGGCGCAAGCCGAGACTGGCAATGCGGAGTCCGGGAATGTGGCTTTTTCTACGAGGTATAAATACTATTTTTCCGTAAATCGAAAATTGTTAAAAGGACATAACTTAACACAATCAACTTGTTAAAAGTTTGAAATAAATGTTATTAACTTGCCTGGCAACGACTAAGTGTAAGGAAATATTGACTTTGGCTATCTGATGAGTCCTAACAAGGACGAAACAGCCTGTCATGGTCTATCTGTGCCCCAGGGAACCCATTACCTTTGGCGTCCCTGTGACACTTCCTTTCTATTTACTTGTACGGACACTAAACTCTACTACTTTATTTTTAAAAACACGGCATTTTAATTATTTTCTTTCTCTTTATGGGAAGACCAGAATCAATGTTGTTCATAATTAAAAAAGTCTATACCAGATACCGAAAGTCATTTAATTTTTTATAATTATTATTATTCTATTGTATGCACATTACTTTACTTCGTGACAAATCGAATTAAACACAAAGAAATAAATAAATAATTATTACCATAACAGTTTAACCGCGTAAAAGTAAAAGGACAAACCAACAATACTTTTCGTGGATAACGAAAGTAGAACCGAATGCGGCCGAGGTCGTTTACACATGCAAGAGAATGTAAAAGTACTATTTTGTACTTCCTTATTTACGCGGACATTTTGCGGAATTTTTGCAATGTCACGTTTCCATTGTTTTTGAAGGCAATTACCCGTCATATATTTCAAGATCGTCGCCTTTTATTGGAAACTTATTTATCGTTTTTAAGGGTTATTGCACTCCTGCTTTGGAGTATTTAAAAATTTAAAGTCCAGTTTTTTCAGTACAACTTTGTTTGTAGTTACAAGAGACTCAACCGCAATGTCTGATCGCATTCTATGCGTTTTTCTTCTGATTCAAGAGCTTTTCATACCAGCGTGAAACGCGACATCGTTTCCTGGCTTGTCTAATTGAAAATTTAATAGATACATTTTACTAAGTGGCTCACAAGAGCTTCTAGTTTGGCGGGTGATACCTTATTCTTTGTAAAAAAAATTGAAAATTGGTTTTTTTCTATGACCACCTGCGAAAATGAGATAAAAAGCACGATTAACTTGGCTCGAAAACGCCGAATATCACACTCATGTTGAAAAAAATATTTCAACACTAGTGTTGAAATACAAGGCACCCTATTTAATTTACACCAATGCCAATTGTGCCAATTTGACAGACCACCCATATTTATTAAAAAGAACAAATAAGCAGTAAATGTAAAGTGTTTTACTTATTTATCATGTATTTGTCGATTCGATTCAGAATTAGAATGTGAAAATACGCCATCTGAAATTATAAAAAATGTTAATAATATACTGGAAAATCTACTACCAGAAAAACCAAGTCGCGTTGAAGAAAGTGTCATGCATTAAACAACAAATCTTTATTGGTATCGATAGCGTAGAGAGTAGAGCTCTAGCCTACAGATCGCAAGGTCACAGGTTCAAATCCCATCAGAACTTTTTTTAAAAAAACATTAAATAATTTATAGAATTATTTTGAATTGAAATCTTCCTTGTTGGGTGGCTTTTTAAATTTATGTTTAATGCATCTTTTCTAGATTAAATTTAAAATATTTCATTCTGGTTAATCTAGAAGTCAATCCAGGATTAGTTCTTCTCATGATATATAAAATATGAAAAAATGAAAAAGTTAAACTACAAATAAAGGAAAAGCCTATTGACAAACTATGAAAACGGATATTAAGTGGAACATAATCCCTATGCTGACGCCTCGTGCTAAATATCTCTCTCGTTTAAAAAGTATCACTTTCATCACTTCTTATGTAATATACTATTAAAGTTTTAATTATATAGGTGCAAATTATACATTCGCCATGCAGAACATAAAAATATTAATTTCTTATTTTCCATTAAAATTACAAACGATGTCCCGATATTATCTTTAAAATCTCCATTGACGCCGCGTTACTTAATTCTCATGAAATTCGTTTTTATAATATTTTGTATACAAAAAATACATTTTGTTGCCATCACCAGACTCAGGTACAATATGCGGAATGATGTGGTGAAATGCACTATTTATTTGTGATGACTCATCGACTACTGTTCTTAGGGGCAATCTATTGCCCTTATGGCATCAAAATTTAGCATTTTTACAATATTTTTGTCTTAAACAATTAAATTTTGGCCACCATCAATCTTAAGCTAGGTCGGGAAACACAACAAATACTTGAGGGTCCAAAACTAGAACCAGATGACCTACAAAAACTAATTCAAAGAACAAGAATCACTGAGTGGGTATAAATAAAAATTAACTGGAGTGAGCCCAATGCACCCAACTTAACTGAAGGATATTCGGTTTAAACGGCCCCTCGAAAAAAATACTTTATATAGTATGTTCTAATAAGTTTTGAAATGCAACACTTAAGAACTTCATCATGAAATTCGTATGCAAACATTTCAGAACAATCAATTTTTAATATTCATCTTCCTCACACCTACATCCACTTCTCTATAGTTTCTCAAATGACTAGTCAATAATTTTCTTTTTCTTAAATGATTATTCCCATTCACTTCAGTTTCATATCTTTCAATAGTTTTTTCACACACAAATGTCAAACATTTCATTCTACCTTTAAACTCTTATAGTGCCTCAAACCCATATTTCTCTTTTTCACAATGCAACGTACCTATTTTCTTACCGTTCTACTTATTTTTACATCGACCCTACAATTTTGTTTCTCAGTTAGGATGATATCTACTGGTTTTTCTTCTTTATATTTATTCTCCTGAAGATGAATGCTTCTGCATTCGAAACATGTAGAGGAGTTGCTTAAAAAATATTTCTTTAATATAACAGTGGAGGCAGACTTGGTGTTCTTATTTCTTACCTCTAAATTTCCACTCCACTTCAAGTATGGACTATTTCTTCAAATTTCAGAACAATTTTTTTTTGATTAACTTGAAAAGAAAAACATGTTTTTCCAGTCACCTGAGCCCCTTGGTTTAAAGTAAGTCACCCATTTTAATTATTGAAAATTCTTCAACTATAAAACAAGTTAATGTAAATCAGACCTGTATTTAATCTGTCAAAATTCCGAAAGCCAACTTGATGGATGACTGACGGATAGCGTAAAATAGATTTGCCTCTTGCCCATCTAAGAATCTAAAGTGATCAATTTGTCGTGTAACTGTAAATTGGAATTACTTTAGCATGGACACCTGATTGTTACTATTATTATAACGATAATAGAGCTGTTTTATTGCTTTTGTATAGGAAGTCAGATGATGTAAATACAGTCATTTGTAACATATACGATCTATGATATGGCTGACTTGACGTTTAACAGGTGAAGCTCGGCAACATTAATTGAAAGAGCGATGTGTGGTCAAATATCTGTAGCCACAGGGATATTTTTTGTGCAAATCTTGAACTTTGTTTTTTACTATAGGAATATTAATAGAGTCATAATATTAATTATGTTATATGTCAGCTTTGTCAATGTAATCATTGGTGTTTTTCTTGTTCGCTTATCTTAACGGTTAATAATGGTTACATCTCAATAACTAAATGTTCTCACGTACCTTTTTTTGCTGACTGAATATTTTAGAAACTACACTATAATATAAGAGTATTAGGAAGAAGATTTACAGTTGCCTGCAGTAACAGTTGGGGCAAGGGCCTGTCGACATATTAAGCACCGGTTCCCGCAGATCACCGAAGTTAAGCGGTGTCGAGCGCGGTTAGTACTTGGGCGGGTGACCGCTTGGGAACACGGCGTGCTCTTGCCTCAGGGAAGAGTGTAAAATGAATCGACACCTAACCATCCTATTCACGCCGGACAGGCCGGATGAGATCGGATATCTCGTAGGATGAAGGTGCCGTTTCACACTCCCCAGTCGGTAGATCACATTTGTGGTCGATGACCGGTTCAAGATGGTCTACGTAGTCGGCGAACCGTAAAAAAAAAAAACAGTAACAGTTAATCTTTAATTAGAAGCGAGCTAAGAAGGGATGACAACCAGGGCAAAATTCTATAATCGCTTCCCTTTCCCGGGGGATAATAATAATAATAATTATTATTATTATTATTTCAGCCAGAGCCTGGAAGGGGGCGAAATGATTTTAATCGCCCAGGGGCGAAAAAAGTTTTAATCCGGCCCTGCTTCCCCCTCCTACCTTTTAAAATACTTTTACAATTAGGATTTTCGATAAACAGTATCGCAAGATTTATCAGTCTGCTCTGACTAATACTCATAGTTGATCTCAGATCGGTTTTGATTAGTTTCAGTTTGTAGAAACTTCTTTCGTAACCTTCAATTATTGATAAGCCCATGGTCAAAAGAAACCGCATGCAGAAAAAAGTAAACTCTGTATAGTGACTCAGGGATGTCACATTTTGTACTTTTGTACTTTAAAATCGAGTTTTAACGCTTTGTGTGTGTTTTAGTGTTATTTAGGGGGGGGGGGGGGGCTGCGGGGCTGCTTTTGGATTGACACCAATATTCATATTATATACAATATAAAAAATGGTTTTTTTTTTAATAAAGAGCCAGCCAGGGAAATTTAAACGAATTTTGGGCGTGGCCCCGAAACCTTTCGCCTGCGGCGCTTTTCCGCCTTCTTTACTAGGTACGATATCATGACATACATGTAGTCCCGACTGTCCCTTTCTCCAGAAAAAAAATGTCCTACTTACGCCCATTCAGCCCCCCCCGAGCATAATTATCCCGTTTCCGATAGACGATATCAGTAATTTGTTATTGATCAGCTGATTCGGAACCTCATAATTTTTTTTAACGTTGGCTAAGCCCCCCTCAGCCCCCCCTCTAGCTGAGCCTATGCTAACTTCCTTGACGTTCGGGGCGACCGTCTTTCCACTTATATCATTACATTACTGTATATTATAATTAACAAATTTATTCATACAGAAAAGACTGGAAAAACATTTTCTTTAAATTTTAATAAAACATTCTAAAATTATTTGTACTTAGCTAGATAATACGCAAATTCTCACTTTTTCATTTTGTGTTTCTTTCTTTTTCTATGCAAATTTTATAAAAAGTAAAAATGATGAAAAAAATGTCTAAATCATTTTGCAGTAATGAAAATTAAGACAATGTGGCTCAATATCTAATAATAAAGACATAAATATATAACTTTTGCAATTTTGCGACAGTAGTTACTAAATTAAACTAGTTTTCCAACAAGTTGAACTTTAAAAATGTTGCATTAATTTCCTTGATCAAAATTGATATTTAAATGACCTTCACGGTGCTTTTCAAGGTTTGGCAATAACATTCAAACCTAATTCTTTTACTTTCACGAGTTGAATTATTTAATTGCCTGAAATTGATAAAAAAAACGATTTTTTTAAAGAGAGGTTAATAGCAACAAACTTCTGGCAGAAGATAAGAACAAAATTTCAAAAGACTAGAAACAATATATATATGTCAATGTTTCATTCATTGGTAAATGAAGGACTTACATCAGCCAATGTTTTAAATTTATTAACTTAATGTAATGACTTATTGAATTAACATTGTGACAATATTTTTTTTCATAATTTTAAACTCTATTTTGAGTTATGTAATAATTTTCGAATTCAAGTCAAGGATTTTCCATCTATTTATTTCAAGTTCAAATTTAAACACATACACGATAGGTAACAACGAAGCCGTCAAAATGCGTTCTTTCACACCTTTTGCAATTACATTTGCTTTTTGAATTTTGGATAATCCTAATATTTTCCTAGTTATTCAGGATTTTTTAAATTTAGTTTGCTCTCTTGTTTTCTGCATCCTTTTAAACGAAGATACCTTGGAAATTTATATCTACTACAAGAAGTGCATGTTACTATTTTGCATTTTTAAAATAGATATGTCAAAGTACTAATAAAAATGTAAATTTTATGAGGGCAAAATGTCGAAGCCTCTAGTATTAATCTAAACCCCATTTTACAAAATACTAGGGGCCTCGACATTTTGCCCTCGTAAAATTTACATTTACACAGATATATATGCCCCTGTATATTACCGGCGCCGCGCCGCGCCGGTGGCCGGTTGTAACGTTGCTTGTGGATAAACCGGCAGTGTCTAATTTATTGCTAGTAATTTTGCTATTTACTGACCTAGCTTATATTTTACAAGTCAAATTAGTAAAATTATGCTAACGAATTCAGTTATTTCTTGAACCTATTTTTCTTTTACACAAATACAGTATATATCCATAAATAGAAATACTGTTGAATCTGAAAGAAATAATAACGTGACGGACAACGTGCCTATTTAGAATAATGTAAAATTGTTTGCACAGGACCAGCATATAGCTCGAAAATGGCATTTTGCACACAAATTGCGAAGTAAATTATTTTGCAGACATCTCACTGTTATCAAGGTCTGCCATCAGGGCCCCCGTAAGCACAGGTGCATCGCACGCAGGCGCCACTCTAAACTTGTGCCAATCCTAAGTTTGTAGAGAAGCGTTGAAAAAAAAAGGAATATATTTAAACTAGAATTTGAATTTTTTTACCAGAACGTTAATTTTTAGTTTTTTAACAATTTTCAACGAACAAGGCATTATAGACATCAACTATTTTTATCTAAATTCACAATATAATTCATAATGTTACATGTGATGGATCTATCTGGATCTATTCCTGTGCTGACAGGAACATTATAAACAAGGAGTAAGGGCGGAGAAAAATGCGTTTTTCTCGTTGGGAAAGCCTCTTAAAGTGTTACAAGTAGAAATCTACGCCATATTGCAATGTACATATGAAAACAATAGGAGAGCTTACCTCAATAATCGGATCCATATATTATGACACTCAAGCAGACCTTAGATCGCTCATATGCAACAAGGTAACCCCAAGACTGGTATGGGATCCGAAGTCCCTGGCAAAAGTAAACAAAGTAATATTGCAGTGGGTACCAGGACACGAAGGTATTACAGGAAATGAAAAAGCCCATGACCTTGCGAAGAAAGGCTCAGAAAATACATTCATTGGTCCAGAACCGGTACTAGGAGTACCAACATACGCAGTATGAGATGCCATACAGCGATGGATCAGAAGTGAATACAAAACTATAACGCCCTAAGCAGGAGCAAACAAAACTTCCCTTTTATCCAAAGTGACGTCTAAAAAAAGGTCACCGTTCTCTTGAAAATCTCACCTCTTTCTCATCAATATTTTCATAGCCAACTCCCCTCCCCCCCCCCCCCCCCCGGAAATTCCATTACAAAACTGAAGCCGCCACCGCTGCATCTGATTGATACATACAGAAAAATTCCGCCGATCGCCTTAAAAATTAAAAAAAAGTGCACAATGTAATTATTATTTTTAAAAAAATTTTCATATTAGCAGATTCACATCGCCGCTGTTTAAAAACAATGTTCACCCATCGTTATGTTATGTATGTCTAGGTAGAAGAAAAGAAAGAACAATCCAAAAGTAATAATTACAGAATTATAGTGTTCGGCCTATTTTTATTGCCTTTCCACCGTAATTGTTTGTTGTATTGTTTTATTGTATAATATGCACGAGTAATTACTAGGCATAAAGCTATTGTTGGAAAATTGGACGATAGAAAAAAATTATCAGGGAACAAGACAACTTAATTAGTAGGCACAGTATGCTTTGCGTGCGTTTCCGGTAAAAACGGGGAACTAAATTAAAAACGGTATTTTATGATCTACCCTGTATTATCATTCATCATCTTAAAGCGTTGGTGTTGATGTATTCACAATTTTATTGTGTAAAGTCAGCCACAGACACGGAGAGAAGTACGCGTATTATATTATTGTAAAGTCCGTACAGTAACTGGCTGGATGCACGTCACAACTCCCAAAAACATAATGATAACAGAAACAAAACATAATTTAGGTTTGTTATTAATTAAAGGATTCTGTCAATTGACATAATAGTTATATTATTGACCAAGGTTTAGACAGATACTATTATTGACCGAGCGTCGATTTTAAATCCCGAGGAGCGCAGCGACGAGGGATTTAAGACGTGAGGGCAATAATAGTTGTCTAAACCGTGGTAAATATATTATTTTTTCCACTACTAACACATTTACAACATAAAATTATTATTTAAAGTTAACATACATAAATAATACATAAAGAAAAACGATTTCTAAAGTTAATAATCGGTCAATAATGAGTGATTTTAAAGTTAGTAGTGGAAAAAATTTGACAACCTTTATCATTTCGAAAAACTTTATTAAAAATTAGTTAAAAGTTATTTCAAAGCGAAAAATAGTTAATTGGATCACATATTCTGAAAATATGTCTCAATATTCAACAAAAGAAGAAATACTTATTACAAAGTTTATTTCAGTCCTGACAAAATTGAAAAAATATACGATTAATCAACATGACTCCAATCCAAAATTACGTCGGAAGCTGTGACGTGCATGCAGCCTGTAATTGAACGGACTATAGTGACTTCCTTGAACGCGGGTGCATTATTTACATCCACACACATACATTGGTGAACGCGCATTAACGAACGCGCACACATACTATGTTTGCTAATGACACCACAATATTATAACATAGTAAATGTTGTCTTGAATTATTAAAAATAATTTAAGAAGATTTAGTAAAAATTGAGGAGTGGCGTGATTCTAACCTATTTTTTTAAATATTACTACTATCAATTTTAAATATGCAGCAAACTGTAATAATTTTTTTATATTGCGTATTTTTCTCTCTTTAGTCCAATAGAGTAGTAAATTATAGCTGTCAAACACAAATGTCATTTATGACGTAGTAGAACATACAATTTTGTATCGTTTACGTAGTCACATGATGCGTATTAGTACAACCCAGTCTCCTAGTCTCCCCGCTACTACAGTTTCTTTTGTGTCCCCGTGTGAGGACTGCCTAACTGTTAAAATAAAAGGATATCATTTTGTTTTCCTTATACAAAGTTCAAGGCTTTTCGTATCGTTACTCTACATGGAAAATTTAAAAGTAAAATTGGAAGATTATACTAACAAATAAGCCATTTCTTTTTTGATGTTAAATATTTACGATTTTCTCTTAAAAATTTGAAAACATAAGTAAGTTATATGTGTATATTTACATATACATATAGCATGTTAAGTTAAAGATGGACACAGACCATAACTAGATAGCCGTTCTTCGAAGCCCATTGGACAGTACAGTTTCTGAATAACCTATATAGCGAAGCTTGAGGTGAAGTTAGAAATAAAGGGCAAAAATAAATTATCTTTTTTTCAAATTCTGCTAATATTTAGCAAAAACTCCCCATTAACTGCATGGTATCTATAAACAGCCACTATTTAAACGCGGAAACTAATTAGAATAACAAACTTCACGTACACACATGTGAAAATTAAATAAACACAGACTATGTAAAGAATCTATTAAAGTTGTATTAAACTCCCTATTTTTAAGTCATTAAAACTGTTTGATGAGTGATGAGTACTGTCGATGAAAAAGTAAAATATCAGTGATATAATGTATTTTACTTCGATTGATTAGATCGGTGAGACATCGGAACACCCTCGTCGGTGTAAAATCGGCGAATATTACATAATGTAGACATCTAACATAAAAAAATGGAAGGCACAATTAATTAGAGCTTTTCCTAGCTGAGATATACAATTTTTTTAAGTTTAACAAATAATAACAAGTTTTTCCTTGATTTTCAGATCTCGCAAAAGAAGGCCAAGTAGTAGTCAAGACGATGGCCTTCATCCTAAGACAGCCATGGATGAATGTAGTGCAGCCTTGGTTCTTATGAGCCTTTCGTGTTCACCTCAAAATGGTAAGTCTGTTGCTTTCTTAGAGTAATGGAGTAATGCTAGCAAGGGCTTGTGTGAAAAGCCTGTTACAATGTTTGTAACTTTTGTGGCATGATATTGGGTAAATATATTGGTTAAACCCGTAAATCTTAAGATAACATGATGCACACATTTTTTTTAATGTAAAATTTCATTAATTGTTTATAGTATTACAGCTTCGCCGCTGGAAAACTTCGTTGCATGTATTAAGGCCTTTTTACATTGTGTGCAATTGCAAGAAAAATGGCCTGGAAGCATGCGCTTCAACGACGTTTTAATCAGCTGATGCACGTTTTCCCATTTAAAACCTGCATCAGCTGTTTAAAACGTCGATAAAGTGCATGCTTTCAGGCAATTTTTTCTTGCAATTGCACTCAATGTAAAGAGGCCTTTAGAATCGATATTGTGTTCAGTCTCTCTCGGCCGAGAAGGTTCTGTAGGGGCCATAGGCCTGCCCATGTAAGGAAGGGGGGTAGGGGTGCCATGGTTCCCTCTAATACCACAGAAGGGACCTTTTTTTAAAGTAACTTTTTATAATAGGAACGAAAAAGTCTATTGTGTTTTGTTATTTCTACGCTTAGTGGTATTGGCTCAAACACGGTGTCGGCGCCGCACACACGTAATCACTTGTACTTCGCCACGCCCCACACATAATATGTTTAATAGTCACCTGCGCTTTCGTTAAACTAGTTTCTCCAGTGTCTCACCAGACTAATTTTTAAAAATTTTTAATTTTTCAGTGGTTTTAAGATTAAAGGAATGGATGTCATAATATATCTTTTTTTTATCTACAAACATGTTTCTAATTATTAAATAAAAACTGTTGAGAACGTGCAGGTGAATATCTACATTACCACAATAATAATGTATTATATTATTATTTTAATATATCCAATATTCCTGTTTTAAACGCCTCCATTAAAATCAGCAGCAAATTATGCTTGTTTGTTTAAATTACGTATTTAATTGTACACGCGGTAGTTTGTGAATAATGAAAAGTGTCACATAAATCATATCATTAATAACCTGTAATAATAGTAAACAAATGATTCGATATATTCTTCCTTTTTATATATTTTTTCATTTTTAAAAAGGAGTCCTTCATAGTATATATATTTTTTTAAATCAAAATTGTAAAATTAATGAACACAAGAATAATATATCCTATAAAGTAATGGCTTGGCCCTGACATTCTCAAACAATATTGTTGGTCTACAATATTATATTAACTTCCTCATGAATTTTTTTGTTTTAATTAGTTGCTTGCTCGCTTTATCGGCTTTTTTCCTCTTTGTTCGCGTCCCGCTTTCCCGAGGGGGCCTACAGCTTAACGTGGGTTCCGAACCACGATCCTTGGTCATGCCATTGCATGACCTACCGATTGGGGAGTCTGTATCTTCTTCCGCACCCTACGAGATGATATTTTTTTCATAATATTTTGATTGTCTTTTGATTCAGGATTTTTTTTATAGAAAGTTCATCCCTATACATGTACGCGTGCTGTATGTTTTAAGAATAAGATTTTTTTCCGTCGACCGTGTATTTACATCCGATATTAACGTTCCCAAAATCATTCATTAGTGACCCCTATTAATGCATGATTTTCTGTAAATGCACGATTTCCCAAAATC
Organism: Polydrusus cervinus; assembly: GCA_935413205.1. NCBI lineage: Eukaryota > Metazoa > Arthropoda > Insecta > Coleoptera > Curculionidae > Polydrusus > Polydrusus cervinus. Next base: position 90,584,335 of record OW284511.1, read on the forward strand.
ATTTATTAATGACCCCTATTAATCCATGATTTTCTGTAAATGCACGATTTTGGTAATTAAAATTAAAGGCAGCCATGCAAACAAATTAACAAAATAATAAAACGTCAATCCAAAACGTCGTCCGCTGTCATTAGTATTTGTAGAATTGTGAAATCTGGATTGTAAATTAGAAGTTGTTAACTGTTTTTTTTCACTTTAGTAAAAAATACGGTCGACGAAAAAACATTGTAACCAACTCTTACATTAAAATGCGATTAATGATCTCGAACATTAACGCGTTCGCTACGCTCACGCGTTAAAATATTTCGATCATTAATCGCCATTATTAATGTACTTGTTGGTTAAATTACTATAAAATTTAATTTATATCAAAGTTCGTTATTTATTTATTACCACCACAAAAATACCATTTATCTCCTGCTAACACAACTAAAATAAATCTTATTTACGATACGCAACGGTAAATATGACAAATTAAGGAGAATAACATTATCCTATTATTACCTCTATTAAAACAGTTTTATTGCGAGCTCTTACACCATTGAGGTGTAATATAGGTCGCATAGACCCGCATGTCGGATTGACACACCCAGAATGCAGTGTACCGCCAAAGTAATAAAACCTTAATAAAACCATTGTATTAGATGGATATAAAATGGCCCATAGAACGTTGACCTTTGTCGTCTTTGTTATGTAGTTTATGAGGTAGTCTTAGTCACCTACACGAATGATTAAAAAAGGCAATTGACCCTAAATGAATGGTCAAATATTTAATAGATCTTAATACTAATAATGTCTACAGAGTGTTGCAAATTTTATCCGAAGCTGAACTTATATGTAACGAAGACTGGGAATCGATACGGATTATCTTCGGAAAACTATGACAATGACTAACATTTTTATCGTCTTAACGGGTCACACTTATGCGTATATTCAAATCCATATGAAGTTAAGAGACCATTGAACTTGTATATCATTAAATAATCAATACAAACAATGGTTAATGGATAAAAGTTTATTAACTTGATTTAAAAATTCGGCAAGTCATTATTTTTACCAGTTTCGATTGAGGTAAATAAAGACGTTGTTTAACAGTTATGTATCTACATTATAGATTCATTTATTCCCTTACCGTATATAAAAAGATAGTCACAACAAGTATAGAGTTTGAATCTGTGTACATATTGCTTCACAGAAAAAATATTCTGTTAATTCAAAGAATATTATCTAAATCCAAGAGAATCATTACTTCTATACCGGGCGACAACGACATTACTACCCATCAATTTGTCACGTCCTTCTAAAATAATACATTATTATGACATTTTGTGCGCACATTTTCAGTATTCAAATGTCTGACTGTCAATTCAATTTCAACCGGAAGTGTAGACAACTTTGTTATTTTAAATAGAACACCCTATTTATCTTTACAGACACACAAATCTTAGATAGGTTTAGGATATGGTACATGTTTTATGGTTAGAATTCTTCGTAGAATGCATGTTTTTAAAAATATATAGGCTGTTCTATTTAAAATAACGAAGTGTGCACTTCCGATTAAAACGGAAGGAACAGTCGGACATTTGTACATTGAAAAGGTGCGCATGCACAGTGTACTGTACAAAATTTCATAATAATGTTTTGTTTTATAAGGACGTGACAAGCTGGGTAGTAATTTCGTTGTCACCCGGTATAGTTCTAAGAAATATATTGTTATATTGTGATACTATAGTATATTTCAGAAAGGCGTAGAGTAATAAAATGGGAAACTCCGTCCAGTTCGGCTCAATTTCGGTGTTGGCCATAGACACAACTAAATTTTGTGCATAAAATTATTTATGATAAGTAACCAAAGAAAAAAAAACAAGATAATTTGATAAAGAAGGAACTATTAGCTATAGCAAATTTACACAAACATCGTTTAATGAAATATGCCGTGGAAGATATAGCTGAAAAACATAGTCTAACTGTGCTGCGCATGCCGCCATATCATTGCGAGTTAAATCCTATAGAACTTATATGGCCGCAAGTGAAAGGATTTGTAGCAAGACACAATACGACATTCAAAATGAAAGACGTTAAGCTACTGTTTGATGAAGTTATCAAGGAAGTGACACCAGAAAACTGGCAGAAATCAGTCCATCATGACATTAAAGAAGAGGAGAAAATGTGGGATCTTGACCACCTGATCGGATCGTCGCGTCGACCCGTTAATCATAACGTCAAGAGGAGATAACAGTTCCTCAGATGAGAAAGAATATTATGATTTTTTATAATTTAATTTCTGTATAATGTGTGTTTTGTATTTAGTATTTTTTTTTATCTTGTTTAATAAAAAATAAGTGTATCGAATACTATGTACATAATCCACGACTTTGTTACACCATTTTCAGTGTTTGTGAATGGATAACAATAGGCAAAACCCATAAATTGACCCAATCCCGAATGGTAATACCACCACTGATGAAGATAAAGAATTTTGCAATAAAATATTCGTTGGGTCACTCTGTAGTTCCTTTGCATTTTTAATGACCTTTTATTTCTTTACACCTTTCTGAAATAGACTATAATTATCGAACAAACTCCTAGTATTTTTTAGTGTTGTTATGTGGACCACTACTTTATTACACCTACATAGTATATATTTTCGTCATTTCTCCAGACGTTATTAAATTCTTTTGATAATCCGTTTACATAATTGCATATCTTGTCTGGCTTTACAAACATACCAGCCCATTGTTGGCATACATTTTCCATTTCACAATGTTTTTGTGATGATGTATGGCATAGTTTCAAAATTAAAAGTAGCTTACTAGGTAATTGTTAAGGTAACTAGGCTGTTGGCGGTATTCATGTCTAGGTGCACCAGACAAGTCCTGGTATTTAAACACACTTTCATTCAAATGTAATAATACAGAGTGTGTCAGGTTGAAAATAACCCGATCATAAGGTTATATTTTGGAACTGTCACGACGAAGTTATTTTCAGAAAATCATCTCACAGTACTTTAAACAGCCTTATATAGATATACTAGATACTTAGTTATTATTGCAGTGGCGGATTTTCGGGTATTTCTTTAAAACTTGACATACGATTTGCTTCAATTCAAATATTGAAAGACTTATGACTGTTTTTTATGTAGCGGATTTTTAGATACTTATACCTTTTATTTAATGGACCAACTTTAAGAATTATTTTCTCCCAAAGAAAGCCCTAAGTTTAAAATTTATTACACATGTTTGAACCTTAGTTATTCATTAATAGCGAATTTGTATTTTCCTACCGCCACCTATGAAAATAAGAAAAAACGCACGATTAATTTGGTTACGTATACAACACGCGTGTTAAAATAGTATATTACATAACAAGTGATGAAAGTGATACTTTTCAAATGAGGAGATATTTAGCACGAGGCGTCAGCCGAGTGCAGAAATTCTCCGAGTTTTAGAATAATCACTTCCACACAAGTAATGTACACTATTTTTCCTACGACCACAAAGAATTATTAAAAAAACCTTTGATTTGTGAAAAAAATATTTCAACTCTAGAGTGGAAATACAAGGCACACTATTTAATTTAAACATATGATACCAATTTAATAGATCGAAAGGTCACACGTTCAAATCCCATCAGGAGTACTTGACTTTTTTTTTATAAAAACATTAAATAAATTATAAAATTATTTTGAATTGAAATCTTCCTGGTTGGGTGGATTTTTTAAATTTATGTTTGTTGCATCCTTCCTTGATTAAAATTAAATATTTTTATTCTGATTAATCTAGAAGTCAATCCAGGATTAATTTTTCCTATGATATATAAAATATGAAAAAGTTAAATTACAAATAAATGAAAAGCCCATTGACAAATTATGAAACCAGATATTAACTGGAACATAATCCTAAGTATGCTAATTTCAACACTAGTGTTGATATTTTTTTCACAAATCAAAGGATTTTTTAATTATTCTTTGTGGTCGTAGGAAAAATAGTGTACATTACTCGTGTGAAAGGGATTATTCTAAAACTCGGAGAATTCCCGCACTCGGCTGGCGCCTTGTGCTAAATATCTCCTCGTTTGAAAAGTATCACTTTCATCACTTGTTATGTAATATACTATTGTTTAATCAAATATTAAGGGTGATATTTGGTGACAGCCAATGTTTGTTAACGTCAAAATAACAAAAATTAACTCATTATCTCTTAAGAAACAAATCTTAAAATAAAATCGATAGTCTCAGTCGTTTTTAAGTAATCATAACAAATGTAATGCACACCTAAAAACGATGACATACCCTTAACATCGACTCAATCGTGTTGAATGTCTTACTACTGTTGCACTATCTTCGTCAGCGGAATAACTCGAGACGCAGCGCGGCGTGGTAGTATAACGCTTGTAGAATGTATCATGTACTTATGGGCGATGGTACGACGAAAAACGGAGACAGAGATTTTAGCATTAAACTCCCGGCTCCGTACGATATTTCTTGCTGATTTGGAAAAAAAACTAACTTATTTCATCAGATATTGTGTATCTACCAGTGCTGGAGCTAATATTTGATTTGGTCTATTACCTTACCTACTACACCCTGTATTATAACTTTTGTTTTGGCGGGAAGATTTCCTTTTAATTTAATCGGATTTATTTACCTAACACTGTTTCTTGGGTAAATATTGATGATTCTGAACAAAACTAAAAAGGTGTATCTGGGCTAGATAAATATTTAAATTCAATATCTCTGTTTGGCTTTTCTTTAGTCGTTTATCTAGAAATGTTGTTGCTTTACAATAATTAGCTTATCAGGTGCATATAATTATGAAAGATGTAAATTCTTTCTCTTAACGTGGGTTCCGAACCACGATCCTCAGTTATGGGACACTCCCCCCCCCCCGGGCTAACCCTCAGAGTTTTTTGCACTATTGCCTGACCTACCGATTGGGGAGTGATGTACACCTTCTTCCGCACCCCACGTGATATCCGATCTTATCCGGCATACTTTTTTTTATTGTGCGTATGCCCCCTCCGAGGATCAAACTCGGAACGCAACGGTCAAATAACTCTTAAATTACTAGGACAATTTACCTCTCATATATAGAACCAATCAGAACGCAAATTTTCATAGCAACCACCTTGGTAACGTGATCTTACCCGATAAGACCTACCTCTAGCTCGATAAGACCCCTGTAGTTTTTTGTCAAACAAACAGTAATTTATTTCAAGAAATCAAATTTTATGAATAAATATTATAACCCCTACAAAATAAAAGTGACACACAACACTATTTGAGGTGATTTTAGGGCATAAACTTAACTTAATTTTGACATTTTTAAAGAAATGTTTTATGACAAAAGGTATGTAAAATTAATTTTAAAAAAAGGCAGAACGGAAGAGACAAGTATATATTGGAAAAATGCTATAAAATATTATTCTTTTTACTCGGTTTCCTTCAAAATTGCATCAAAAATCAATAACTAAAACGATATGCGTCTGAAAACCCTAATCTCTATATAAAATAGGACTTTTAGAAGGAAAAGTTTAAACTAAACGTTTCCTACAAAACCTTTGTAATCTAGGCTAAGAATACATTATTTAAAGATTTAAATTAAGTGTCCAAGCGTTCAAAAATTAGGTTGCAATTAGATTTTTAGAGCCGAGCTCCGGAGCTCGGGGGGAGCTGCAGCCCGGCAGCCCCCCCCCCCCCCCCTCAAATACGCCACTGGGTCAGACTGACCACAGAATAGGACTGACTAAACGCACTTGTCGGAAATTGAAGTTGTCCAACGGACGGACAAATAAAATTGTTAGTAAATCTTAAGGTAATGAATGAGGTAAAGCGAACGTGGAAGGACACACCTTGATTCATTTAGGTAATATTGTTTTTAGTATCTACTATATTTTAGTAATATTTTTCTTAGAAAATAATCTTCTTCTCTAGTAAGGCTAGGGAGACGATTTTTGAGCTGGGTAGTTCAGTCAAGTAATATATCATGGGGGGGGGGGGGGGGGGTTGAACCCCCTTAAACCCCCTTCCCCCCCCCCCTTACCTACGGCCCTACTCAACCGGATCAGTATTTAACATTGAAGTTATGATAAAACTATAACGAACGTAACTATAGAACTGGCGCGGGCGTGTCAAGTCGCGATCAAAGTCATACACGTGTCGTTTGTCGAAGGCAAAGTCTCTGGCAAAGTGGCAAAGTTTTAAATGATTGCACCGAGCCACGGTCACCTCGATGCATCGAGATAATAATATGCAGGTTGCATGTTAGAGGTTTATCGCACAAGTTCAAAAGAAAATAGGTTTCGTCACGTAATAATAATAAACCTTGGACTTTTTCTTATTATTTATTTCTATTCTAGCTTAAGTACTTTTGTCGTGTTTCTTGAAATTATGAAGTAAATATTACATTTTTAATCCAAACTCTTTTCATTTATTATTCATAACTTTTTTTTCTTTGGGCTGTGTCCAATTAACTTACTCATAAAACTTTCATCGTGTGGCAACACCGAAATTATAAACAAAAAACGGATGACAAAAGTTAAAAAATTTTAATCTAGTTTATTTGTTGACGTTTCGTGGTTTGTTGCTATTTTTAAAAATTAATTTACATTCATATTATGATATAGGAGTATACAGAGTGTCCACCAATGAAATTAAGCGTTGTATTGCAAAGTACTGTTAAAAAACCAGTGACAGTATTCCGAACAACATATTCATATCCTTTCCAAAAGGAGTCACAACAAAATCCAGTACTAACAGCAATTGTTTTGAAAGAATATTAAATTTAGTGCTAAAATACATGTCTATACAACAAGCAAGTGCAAATGCAGTACTGGATTTTAGAGACTTGTACAAGTTACTGACACCATCTAGATTCGTCTTTATATTGGTGAAACACAGACCACTCTAAATAAGGATAAAAGAATACACAAACAATACGCTATAAGAAGACACTGAAAAATCAGGTGCAGCTAATCATGCCTGGACGCACGACCATCATACCATGCATAAAGTACTACACTGGAGAAAGTTTAAGGTAGCTGTCACCATAGGCCAGAACCCAGGTTGTTTTAGTAAACCCTCATTGGATATAAGAAACCTTTGTTAAGTACATGTAATATTCAACTAACACCGCGCACGAATTTAAAGCATGTTGTGATTTAAAACCAAAGAATGTTCAAAATTCAAGAAACGTCTCATACCTTTAAACAGGCACTAAACGGAATAGCTATTTTAATCAAAAATATATTATATAAGTCAGTGTAAAAAAAAATCCTGACCTGCAGCTCTCTGATTAATAACGAGTGAGGCGAGGACTCGGTGCTAACTAGCAAATTTTTATCGGACATACGTCGTTAATCGGGCGTGTTTGAGATTGTAATATTGGTTGAATTTGAGCAGGTTTTTAATGAGCTGAAATTAATAGATGACCTGGCAACAATTTTATTAATAAAAAATACTTATAGCACCGATTTAATAATTTCAGTGCCAAAACTATTAACTTTGCTCTTGTCCTTGAACGATTAAAGGTTTTAAAACATCGTTGTTTTGGCCGTAGTGCCTAACTTAAGTGAATAGTCTGGAGCATCTCCCATAAAAAGTCCCACCGGGCTGCTTAAAAATTACACATAAACGCATTATATTCCGATGACCGGAGTAAATAAACAAGTAAATGGCGACTTGACAGAGGGTAGTGGCTCACGGGACACTGTCGCGCTCTCTTGCGTACCTACGCAATGTTTTCAATGTGCGTGCTTGGTAAAGATAATAGTATATTACATAACAAGTGATGAAAGTGATACTTTTCAAACGAGGATATATTTAGCACGAGGCGTCAGCCGAGTGCGGAAATTCTCCGAGTTTTAGAATAATCACTTTCACACGAGTAATGTACACTATTTTTCCTACGACCACAAAGAATTATTAAAAAAACCTTTGATTTGTGAAAAAAATATTTCAACTCTAGAGCTGAAAAAAATATTTCAACTCTAGAGTGGAAATACAAGGCACACTATTTAATTTAAACATATGATGCCAATTTAATAGATCGAAAGGTCACAGGTTCAAATTCCATCAGGAGTACTTGACTTTTTTTTTATAAAAACATTAAATAAATTATAAAGTTATTTTGAATTGAAATATTCCTTCTGGAATGATTTTTTTTATTTAATTAAAGATGCATTAAAAATAAATTAAAAAAATTCACCCAAGGAAGATTTCAATTCAAAATAATTCTATAAATTATTTAATGTTTTCATAAAAAAAAGTCAAGTGCTCCTAATGGAATTTGAACCTGTGATCTTTCGATTCGTAGGTCATGGCTCTAGTCTCTAGGCTATGGCGACCCATAAACATTTTCTGCTTAAGTTTAATATATAACATTTTCTTCAGCGGGGCTTGTCTTGACTGGTAATACATTTTCCAGTATATTCTTAACTTTTTTATAATTTCAGATGGCGTATTTTCACACTCTAATTCTGAATCACTCGACAAATACGTGATAAATAAACTAAACTGCTTTCTAAAATTTGTTCTTTTTAATAAATAGGTGTGGTCTGTCAAATTGGCATCATATGCCTAAATTAAATAGTGTGCCTTGTATTTCCACTCTAGAGTTGAAATATTTTCTTTCAACACGCGTGTGATATTCGGCGCTTTCGAGCCAAGTTAACCGTGCTTTTTTTCTCATTTTCATAGGTAGTCGTAGGAAATTTTTTTAACTAGTTGTGTGAACTAGGTAATCTAATGGTTGCAACATGCTGAGTTGGTTACCAATACTATAATACAGTGAAGAATAATATTTAGTTTCCATGAGTAAAGAATGTTGTTTAAACCAACCAAGTAATAGCTACAATTGGTGTGGAAAACTACTAAAGTCTAATAATATAAAATAATAAGAAAATATTAACTTGAGCGACCAACTTATTATAGTCTAAAAATACGCTTAGCAATCTCTATTGTAAAAAATAATTCAGTACTATCATAACTTATATTTCTTTAAATAAAAGCCTTTTCTATAATAATTTAATTTAGAGATTATAATCAATACAAATCGAAATCGAGTCGATTTCAAATCGACAAAAATGTGTGCTTTAATGGCGGGCCCTAAAAATAAACAAGCTTGTCATGTTCAGTGCTAAAACATGCATTCCCAGTTATGTAGCCCGGTTATGCAACAGTATCGTATTTATTTATAGCTGTGCCCGGTACGTACGACAATTACATCATGTTTATTGTTTTCGATTAGCATGTCTATTTTAAAACTGAAAATGGCTCGTATTTTAATGTCAAATTATTTTTGCTAGTTCGAATAATGACTTTAAGAAAGATGAGCATGTAATAACAAACAATAAGTCAGTTAGTCAATGAAAAATGTACGTCACTTGGAAAAATTTCGTTTCTAAAATTATTTTTGTTAATTATTTCAGTTTAAAAACTATTTTGATTGAATACTTGACGTTTTAAATACTGGTGGACCCAAAACTGTTTAATTAGGCATTGGCTTATTCGAGATTTATGACGTGATCCATGCTAATGAGATAATCCAGATCACTCCAAACGTCAATTAAAATCATTAAGATATTAGAACCTATTGATCATCAGTGACAAACATTAATATTTTCGCGCAGACCAAAGGCAACACAGCCTTAGATCGCTAATATGCAACAAGGTAATCTCAAGACTTGTGTGGGAATGTCAGGAGAAACTGGAGTCCCTGGCAAAAGTAAACAAAGTAATACTGCAGTGGGTACCAGGACACAAAGGTATTACACAAAATGAAAAAGCCGATAAACTTGCAAGGGAAGGCTGAGAAAATCTATTCATTGGTCCAGACCCGACACTCGAAGTATCAGGGTGCACAGTACGAGATGCCATAAAGCGATGGATCAGGAGTGAACACAAAATCCACTGGAGCAACAGACAGCTATTACACCATAGCAAAAGCTTCATTGGGGATCCAGAACTGTACAGCACATAGGTAGTTTGCCATTGCTAGTCACTAGTTCGGAATAGGCAACATATACTCGGGTAACCAAAACTGGCACCAGAGGACATCCTCTCCCCAGTAAACCAACTCAAACTAATGCGAGGAACTGGGATCACGGAGTGGGTGTAACAACCAAACAGGGTGAGCGCAATGGGACGGGCCTTCCGAAAAAAAAAATGAAAAGAGACAAATATAGTCAGAACAAGTTCGCCTATAAACACGCTCATTTTGTGGAAATAACTACGTAGGTGTAATATTGACACATAAACGATAGGGATAAATGTAGGTCCTAACTTGAGTGAATAGTCTAGTAGAGGTCTGACGTCACTAGCTTCGATCCCGCCCATAAAAAGTCTCACCGGGCTGCTGGGAACTAGCCTGAAATTTTTCTTCATCGTCTTTCGTGCTTGTAGTAGGATCTGTTTACTTCTTTATTGGTTGGTTTAAAGTGGGGGTCGGGCGTTCGGCCCAAGCTTCCTGCACTGCAGCCTAGTGGCTTATTTTGCTCCCCTATCATGCATGAAAAGATTTGTTCCTTTTATAAGGTCCAGTAAATTCCTACACCAAGTTTGTCATGCGAGAGGTTATCCCCACATTGGATTCCTCCGAAGATTTTGAATCTTCTTCGGGTAAGTGCTTCGCAGTTATATATGATATGTGAGGCGGTTTCGTCCTCTTCGCCGCAAAGTCTGCATTCAATGGGACCATTGTAAATTCCTACTTGGCGTAGGTGTTTTCTTAAGTGGCAGTGCGCCTGTTAGTAGGCCAACCACTTGTTTTAGCTGGGTGCGCGTTAGAAGCAACATTCCAGTTGATATCTTTTTGAAGGGTTTTCCAATTGTGGCTCTCGCTTGAGTTTGACCAGGTATCCTGTTCCATCGGGTTACTTCTTTATTACTCACAGTATCATTAATCACATATTGGTTAAGTGTTAAAAATTTTATTTTTTTATTTAATGTTAAAAAAAAAATATTATTAATTTTAAATGAATTTTACTTTTAAAAATCAATTGTTAAGCCATTATTACGGTACCGGCATATTATTGCACACTTTACATACCCTTATGTAATTTAGATAATCTAAAACAATGCTTGAATTTATTATGCCGGTAGATTATAGTAGCGAAAGCAAATTTCCACTAACTTCAGTATAATTCCACGATAGAATTTAAATTGTACTCTTGAAACTAGTAATTAGAATGCTACCGCGAATAGCAACGTCATTTTGTTCTCTAAGATATGGAAATTATTCTTGATTTTTGCTGTAGATTTGAAGTGAGATGATTTGAGGTACGAGGAGGGAATTAAGTTTCCATAATTTTGTCTTGATTATAAAACTCGTCGGGAAACAGATTGTGGCTAATTTGGGTAGTTAAAATAAGATAATAAAGAAACTTGAGCTCAAAAGTGGACGAAGCAAAAAGCAAATATGATCTTTGTGAAAGCGCGGACGACAGTGCTAATTATGTAATCCAAATTATTATTACTTAGTTGAAACTTATCTACCTACAAGTTTTTTGGTTATACCGGGTGACACAATAAAGTGCTCTACTCTACAAATTTTTCCGTTATTTTAAAAGTAAAGGTTTGACGAGTTAACAAGTCTGTAATTTGCCATTTTTCGGTTAATTCAAACCCCCTTCCGGTTTAACCGGAAGTAATTTTTTTTAAATTTTAAATGGAACCCATCATTTTTATTCGATAATTAAATTCTGTATAAAATTCTCATTTCAATAACATATCACACTTTATCAGTTGTTAATGGCCGCCTAGATCAAGTTTCGTTTGTTTTCCAAAATATCCATAGCTTTGACAACACAAGGTACGTGGTAAAGAGTAGGCTATTGAAACGTTAAAATGGTTTACTGCAACCTGCTTTATAATATAAAATTGACTTCCTTGAAACAAATGTATGCGTCAGGGCTATTTTATTTACAACCTGTTTCTCAATTCTCGATTTTTTCAGATGACAGCTCATCTCTGTTTTATTATAATAAAAATCTTCATTTAATTTTCTTTCTAACGGTGTATCATAAGTTGATAATAATTATTTATTAGGTAATAGTAGAAAATAATAAGAAATATGATAAATGTAATTTCTACAATCTTATAAGCCATGAAAAGTGAAAAGGTATGTCAAGTAGCACGTGGATAACAATTCATTCATTTCAATTGTTAGTTAAAATGCAAACCTATTTGAATGAAGATTTAGACAACAAAAGCTCATCATGTCTTATTACGTATTGAATTATTCTAATTTTTTTCATAAACACCTTGCCAAAAAATATTGCAGCCTTGAGTTTCAATTTTTAATGTTAATTTTAATAGCAGGCACGGGTACATGTATTTTTATGCACAATTTATATTCATTACTACATTAGCTAATGTTAACGATTCAAACACCAAATCAACAACAACTTATTACCTTTTTTTAAATACAGTTTCGTATAATACAAGTAAATCTGTGTTTATTTACATATTACTAACCTTTACACAGGTATCAATGTCAATTAAAAATAATTTTATTTTTAAATGCAATTAAAATAAGTATTAGCCGAAACGGTTTGTTTGGTTCTAGTTCATGCCAACGCGACGTTTAAAAGGGAGAAATATGTCGTAAAAATGTTGGAGTACTTACATAGGATGAAGAAAATGTGTGTCTGGGTGTTGGTATTTTCGCCCCATGATAATTAAAGGTCGAATAAGATAGGTATTTTCGCCCCAGTCCAAAAGTAACCGAAAATAAATGCTAGTAATTTTGCCCCACGCTACCTGAGGTATTAGGGTAGGTAATAATTAATAAAATTGTCATATACAGGTGTGCAATTTATTGAATATGTACGGTAATTACAAACAACAGTTTTCCAGTTCCTAAAACTAAGTCTCTAAAGTCTAATTTTCTTACTTTTAAGGTGCACAATGAAAAGAAATACATTTTATTAAAAAAAGTCTAGTAATTTCACCATCACTGTACCGTTTAATTGTCTTTTCAATAAATTTTTGCCGGTTTTTAACGTTCACATTATGAATTTACCTGTACCCGTGTGTCTTTACTTCGCTTATAAAATCTATACTGGGTCTCCCAAAAGTCCCGCATAAAATTAATATCAATTAAAGGAAAAACATCTAGGAAAAACGCTCGGACCCGTGAATTATTAATTGTGTATTTTTTAACTTAAAAAATATTATACAGGGTCTCATAGAACACTATCATCACGTCTTTGACAATTTTTTTTAATGGAACACCCTATATAAGTATTGTATTATTTTCTGATTCCCCACAGAATTCTACGCTTATGTTGTAAATGTCACGTGTCTAAATACAATAGTTTTTGAGATATTGATGTTTAAAATATTTTGCATTTTTTGACTTTAACAGGCTGTAACATTGGAACGGCTCATCTTAGAGAAAAATGGTTTTCACCTCCTATCTTAGTTTTTAATTCTCTATCGAGAGAAACCAACCTCCGATTTGCCATGTTAATCCAAAAAACCGGTTTTAACGGTTTAACATGGTAAATCGGAGGTTGATTTCTTTTGGATAGAAAAAAAAAACTAAAATAGGGAGGTGAAAACCATTTTTCTCTAAGATGTATGGTTTCAATGTTTTAGCCTGTTAAAGTGACATTTACAACATAAGCGTAGAATTTTGTGGGGAATCAGAAAATAATACAATATATAGGGTGTTCCATTAAAAAAAATTGTCAAAAACGTGACGACAGTTCTATGAGACACCCTGTATAATATTTTTTTATGTCAAAAAATGCACAATTAAAAATAAAAATTTACGGGTCCGAGCGTTTTTCCTAGATGTTTTTCCCTTAATTGATATTAATTTTATACGGGACTTTTGGGAGACCCAGTATACTACAGGCAACTTTTACTGTGACATAAATGATTTATTTACAATCAAAGTGCCTGGTAGTTAATTGTTAATTTACGTGTTCGTTTAAACAAAATGTAGATTAATTAGACAACAAAATGGAGTTGACAAAGTGGACATTTTGATTTCATTTATACATAATAAGTTCGCAAAACTCAATTCTCCGATCAAAATCGTGTTCACTCAAATCTTGTAACAAGTTAATTTTGGTAATTTTTTGAATGGAATACCGATTCATGTTATCATTTAAAGCCCTCTGTTGTGTCGAAGTTATTAAATTTTTTACATTTAAAGATTGTTCTTCATTAGTAACGCTTACCTGTCCTCCACTTGTTGGTCAATCTTTGACACCTCCCGTTTCATAAAAACGCTGCAATATTTTGGACATTATTAATTAGAAATAGGGTCCCGATCTGGATGCAATTCATTCAAAATATTCACTACTTCGTTTAAACTCCATATTTGATCACGATACCCTACCATTATTAGGCCCGGTTGTACAATTACGGCTTAAAATTAGTTCAGCGTTGAACCAAGCTTTACATTCTTGTGGAGGTTGTACAAATAAAGTTTAAGCTTGGTTCAGAGCTGAACTAAGCTTAACTAGCACCATCTTAAGATAATTGTACAATCAGATCTCGGTCTCACTTAAACCTGCCATTTTTACCCGAAAATGACTTGCTTTAAATTTATTTCTGGTATCTGTGTTAAAGTCCCCACATTGACAACAAGAACGTTATTATGGAACTTAATCATTTCTAAGGTAACGTGATGGACAAGAAAATTAAGGAATTTTATAATTTATTAGTCATTTTTTGCTAACCAATAAAATCCAGCTTTTCGAATTTTTAAACGCTAATATCTCGGCTATCACTAACTCCTGAAACCTGAATTTCGGTTTGCTAGAAATAATTATATTTGTCACCGAATATGCAACAGGTTTTTACTAAATTGTTTGTGGAGTTTTAGAGAAATTCGCGTTTGAAATAGCGTTTTGCGAGATTTTGATAGGTGGCAAAACTGGCTATTATCAAATTAAAAATTGGTGACATTTTGCAAACCAACAAAATCCCTCGAAACGCTATTTCAAACGTGATTTTCTCGGAGTCCACACAAACAATTTTGTAAAAACCTGTTTCATATTCAGTGGCAATTATAATTATTTCCAGCGAATCTTACCTTAACTCCCCAAACATCCGCTGCCGACGCACATCTTCGCAGGCAGCATGAAGTATTGCGCCTCAATAATGACCTGGAAGAAATTTTGGCTTGGGGTGACAGTAACCAAGTCGAATTTAATGCTAAGAAACCCCAGGCAGCAGTCTTCTCCAAAAAGGTTAATATTGCAGAACCGGATATAGTCATGGCAGGACACGCAATTCTCCTGGCACCGTCTATTAATTTGCTGGGGGTCAATCTGGGAGGTAATATGTCTTGGCATGATCACGTTGCCGCAATTGCCAAGGCAGCTGCACAGAAACTTGGTGTACTTTTCCGCACCAAAAGGTTGTACACACCTCATCAACTTTTGACACTCTACAAAGCCCAGATTCAACCATCATTAGAATATTGCTCTCATGTCTGGAGCTCTGCACCCAAGCACACCTTTCGGCTACTGGATTCCATTCAAAGGAGAGCCGTTCGTCTGATCGGCGACCCCGAGCTGACCAAGACCCTCGATAGCCTGGAGCATCGAAGACAGGTTGGTGATTTGGCTCTCTTTTACAGATATTTCCATGGCAGGTGTTCGACTGACATTGCCCACTTGATTCCACCTAGAGCAATGCAAAACAGAAATACACGGCAAACCACTGCCGCTCATCCATATGTTGTTCAGCTTAGTACTCCTCGAACTTCATTGTTCAAGAATTCTTTCATCTGGAGAACGTCATCTTTGTGGAATGATCTTCCTGAGGTCGTGTTTCCCAATGAATACAATCTTCAACGTTTCAAGACCAACGTTAATCGCTTTTTTCGCACTCGCACCGCTCCCAGAGCGCCTTAAAGGATTTTTCCTACAGTGCAGGTGTTTTATCATAAAAAAAAAATATGTCTCTATTTCACTTTTGTATTGCAGCAGGTAGTTACCAGTATTCATCTGAAGATGACTGGAGATACTTACCAGTTAAAACGTTGTGATTTAAAGCAAATAAAGACAACGCAAGTCCAAAACTCTTTTATCAGTCAGGTAGTTATCAATTATACAAACAAAAACGCTGAATTAATAAAAATAAATGCTACGAAGTAGCCGCAGTGTCTAGAATCATTTCCTTTGTTAAGATAGATTAAACTAATTAATAAAAATACTAATATTTATATGACATTTAAAGATACAGGAATTTAATCCATTTCATTTCATCACATGTGTTTATTTATAGTATTAATAACAACATTGCATTTCTATAAACTGTGATTAATCTAGATCATAATGGAATGACCTTTTTTACTAAATTTCGGTTATAGTGTATTAAGGTTAAAATTAAATTGTCTACGTTTTGTAGCTCAGTGGTAAGTTACCCATTCGCCGTGGCGGTCCGAGTTCGATCCTCGGAGTGGGATACGCACAATAAAAAAAGTATGTCCGAAATTTAGTAGGTTTAAGAATGTAGGAAAAAGTGAAAACTGTACCATCTTCCAACCCACCCAATTCGCGCCGGTAACCAGGCCGGTTAAGATCGGATATTTCGTGGAGTGCGTAAATGGCTACACACTCCTCAACCAATAGGCCATGCAATGCCGAAAGAAACCAAGGGTTCATAGCCCTTGGGGGGAGCGTCGTATGACTCGCTACCCTAGTTCAAAAGCGAAATAACTTCGAATTTTTCAAAAATTAAATATTGCGGTAATATTATTTAGAGGAATTAATATTATCCGTTTCAAAAGAAAAACAACTTAAAAGTGTCATGTCTATATAATAAACATCGATATTTCCTTAAAGAACTCGTGAATTTTTTTCTCTTTTTGTGTTTAAAAGAGAAATATACTTAAATATTTCTGTTTTGAATTCATTTGAGATGTTTCTGTTTTGAACTTGGGTAGCGGACTGAGAATCGTGGAAATTATTAGCAAAGGCCCATTCTGTATTTTTGCACACTTTCATTTCTTTTGCGATTACTGTATTTAACGCTTTTTTAAAATTAAAGTCTGACTTTATAAGTCCTTGCATAATGTAATGATGAAAGGCACAAATATGACCAGACAAAAGTTAAAAATATCGTTTGTATTGTTAAATGATGTATTTCATCACTAGGAAAAGAACTGTATAAAACCCAATTATAAAGAAAAAGTCAACTAAAGAAAATGAACGCTAAACAATGACATTTTGACGAAATCAGCCGCATTGCTTAGTTTGTTTGCCAACTTTTTAAAATTATGATAATATCATACTGGAGTTATCCCTACTTTTACTAAAAATAAAGTTAACCTTAAATTAGGCAAACAACGAAAAATAAGCTTATGCGAAAAAAACCTTAATCGTTCTTAACATTTCGTAATTGCCCAATTCTTTGTCTCACTTGACGGATGTAACAAAGCGCCCAAGTTAATGAACTTGAGTGACAGAATTTCATTGTACGGTTACACATGTTGTGACATGATGAGTGTGCCTTTATCAGGAAGTGTATGTATATTAATATGGTTGGGAAAAAGGGGTATCAAGTATTATGTTTCTTTTTATTGCATTCTTTTATCTTTTTATTAACTTCTTATGACATTGTTATGGGATATAGTAAGGATGCACAGTGCTTTTAATCCGGGAGACAGTTTTTGCACTGTTTAAATTGTACTAACTAAATCCGTTTAAGCGAATTTACATACAAACTAAACTCGAAACGTGAAACTATCTTTTGAGGTACTCTTATTTCTCTTGCAGTGGCGGCTCGCGGTCTTAAAAAATGGTGAAGAGCTAGATATAGTGCGGGTACTTAAACAAACATTGACTAAAAACCCGTGTAAGAAAACGTCTCTCTTATCCTCATCTGTCCAACGACTAAATGAAGTTTTCAACAAATTACAAACTATGTCATTAATTGGGTTCATTTTTAAAACACACAACTAAGTAGGTACGTACACTACTGAATTAACTGATAAATAAAAACAAAACTTTTTAATCACACAGTAAATCACGTAAAAACGATATCTATGAATGAAGTTTCGCGAAGCCTCAAAATAAATACCTTAAGGTTAGGCGAACCAATGCTAAAACAATGGTGTATACGACTGATCTATTTTTAAATTGCCCTTCATCATAATGCAAATTGTTTGCGTGACTAACGTCACCTAACCATAGCAACAGTGAAAATCATAGCCATGTTGGGCGTTGCATCTTCACTTACTTTGAGCTAACGGAGACGACCGGCTGGGGCGCGCCAAAATGCACGAGTGTTTATATTTATTGTCCATCGGAGTTAACCATGGCCCCATTATGCATAGCTACATTCGGATTAAATTAATATTTTTAATTCGAACATAATTATTTTTAAGGGCTAAAATGGTATCTGTATTGGTACATTAACATTTAATATTGTCGAAAAACTTTCCTCCTGGTTTTATTTTTTTTTGCTGAAGAGCCCCTTCACTTACTTCACCTGACGAGCAGTCACTGTTCTCCCGAGTTAAGCATTCTAAGCATTTATTTTTTTTACAGCCTTCTCATTCGGTACATCCCCGGGAAGTAGTAGTAGCAGTTCAGCGTCATTCCGTTCCACTCCATCCCCTCCACCGACTAACTCTCCGATCTACTCGTTCAGCTCCGGATCAGATGAGGGCATTGTCATGGATTATATGCTTGAAGATCAACCTCGCAAGAAAATGGTAAGCCTTTTTTAAATTTTACGTCATGATAACGAAATGAACAACAGTGACTGTTGTTTTCTCAGTATTTATTTATTTAGTACGAGTACTTAGTACGAGTACGCTGATGCCAGATAAATGTATATGCGAATGCTCGCAACCAGAGTCCGATCCAGCGAGTGTGTTCGTTGTAAATATGATGTAATGTAATTACTTACTGGCTAAATATTATAAATGATAAGAAGGTTTTTATTAATGAATGATAATTAATAGTTGAACAACGCCCGACATAAAAGACCCCGCACAAACCTTATGGGAAAAGGCTTTCGGCTAATTATTCTGAATTTTTAGTATTTCGTAGTTCCTGCCGTCCTGATTAAAAGTGTCCATGGCCGTAATCCAATCCTATGACTAGTTTTTGAGTTATGACCATTTAAATTTGGCTTCTTCTTTAAGATTTCATGCATTGTCTGGAGTTTTCACTTGTCTCTTAAAAACTATCAACTTATATATTTTTTTTATTGGTGGAAAAGTAGGCCTTAAGTTTTCTTTCACTTATATAGAAATAAAATATGTACAGGATGTTAAATAATTTATTGGCTGATTAAATAAATACTAATATTAAAAAATGATGAAAATCAAAAAAAAAATTTACTCATTTTTTGAATTTTAAAAACAAAGAGCTAGATTTTATTCATATTTTAATATCTTGTAGCACCAAGCTGTGGATGAAAAAAAAATGGGTATAGGTTGACGTAAAATATATTGCCGGGTATTTCATTTTTCAAAGAAAAATTGAAAATTCACCTGAAAACGTACGTAATAAACGACTTTTAATTGATTAATTTAATTATTATGTCAATCTGTAACAATTTTCTTTTACAATAATTATTCTCTAACACATTCTTATCTTAGATATACAGGGTGAATCCAGTTACAATAATTTATACAAGTAAAAACTTTTAAATATAGGAAAATTAAAAAATGTTTTTTTTTAAATCAAATAATGACAAAATATTATTGTAAAATTATAAAATATTTTTTTCGTAAAATACCTTGGTTCTTGTACATGATACGTTTATCATGTATTTCTAAGATGATAATGTATTAGAGATTAATTATTGTGAAAGAAAGTGGTTACAGATTGGCATAATAATTAAATGAATTAATTAAAAGTCGTTTATTACGTTTTCAGGTGAATTTTCAATTATTCTACGTCAACCTATACCCATTTTTGTTCATCCACAGCTTGGTACTACAAGATATTAAAATATGAACAAAATCTAGCCGTTTGTTTTCAAAAAATGAGTAAATTTTTTTTTGGATTTATATAATTTTTTTTAATTAGTATTTAATATTTATTTAATCTTTCTATAAATTATTCAACATCCTGTGCATATTTTATTTCTAAGTGAAAGAAAACTTAAGGCCTACTTTTCCACCAATAAAAAAAAAATCAAAAAGATGATGGTTTTTAAGAAACAAGTGAAAACTTCAGACAATGCATAAAATCTTAAAGTAAGAAGTTGTCAACTTTAAAAGGTCATAACTCAAAAACTAGTCATAGGATTGGATTACGGCCATGGACACTTTTAATCAGGACATCAAAAACTAGAAAATACTAAAAATTCAGAAAAATTAGCCGAAAGCCATTTCCCATAAGCTTTGTGCGGGGTCCTTTAAAAAAAAACTGAATAAAAAAATTAACAATTTTGTTTTACTTTCTCGGAAATATTATGTGAAAGTTCCCGTTTTAATCCAAACATTATGCTAATAGCCGCTTACCATGAAATCACATAAGACACAATCATAAATATAATTTCGAATTTAGGTCACTTCAATAAATTTAGGGTAAAATTAAACCAGCGACATTACGGAATTTCGGTAAACAAAATCTTATTTAAAAAGCGAAAGTTTCGAAATTACACTGGCGTCATAATAAATGCGCGAATTTGTTTCTGTCAACATCTATTTTGTGGGTTGATAATGTGGACAGTAGTAGGTGTGACTACGCCATGACATGTTATTTACTTAATACAATACTGGGAAGCCTGCACCACAAACGTCATTATTTTTGTAGTATTCATGACTTTATTTGTAGATCCATTACCAACGTACTCGTGACGTAATTTTGTTTGGTAATAAAACTTATTATTGAGTATGACTGTATGAATACGTCAAAATGTATTATAGTACTTTTATTTTTATTGCATCGCACAGATTTTTACATGCGCTTGTCATTTATGGCACCCTGTTGACGTCTGGTCTATTTTACGTTTAGAGGTTGGCTAAAAAGACAGGACCGGACTATTTTTATGTTCCATTAACAAACTAAAAAAATATTTAAATATTAAGTTCCTTATCTCCCATTTTAATTTATCAAAGAAGACTTTACAAATTTTTCTATTTAAATCATCGTTCTTAACTAAAGTTGTCAATAAACTTTTGGAGATGTTATCCAAATTGGAACAAAAGTAATGTACTAGTAACATAAATATTATCGACAAAGCTTTTAAAAAATTTAACTTATCGACACACTACTCTCCTTTGCTCATGAATATTAAAGAATGTAATAAATGCCGGTAATACTGCACCAGGTAGGTAGAATACGTAAAACATGGTATATATGGTTAAAATATTGGTATACAAAACAATCACTATGCTTCATTTTAGTTATGACTCTAACTTTCAATCAGAAAACTCTATATACACTATATAAAAAACAGCTACAAAAATACTAAAAAACACCGAAAATAATAGGACGCGAACTGACATGTGAACTTGTCACGATCCACACTAAATCTAGTAACTTTTCGGCGGAACTAGAATCAGCTGTGAATGTCATCTGTGGCTTTCAACTGTCGAAACGCCGTTTTCTGTCGCGATTTGATCTCTAGAAGGCATTAAAATAAACAACATTTTCAAATACCTTTTTTTTAAAAAACCCAGAAATAAAGTACTTACATTCATTTATTACACTACAAATCAAATACGGTTCTACCTAACTTGTCCGTTGAATACCATTAGGAAAACTTCTTGGTCTAGAGAAGAAATATCCGCACTTTTACGACACTCACAATAAGTTAGCACCATAATTAGTTCATGGTTTTTAAATTTTACCATTTTCACCAATTTATTAAAATTAATTTGCTTCAGAAAACCACACCGCGCCGCGAATTGCCAAAATAAATAACTGACGACTGATCCGTAAAATGCATGACTCACATACAAAAAACGGAGAAAAACAATATAAAGTAACATACTATAATAACAAACTTCCTGTATAACCAAAAGTGATCGGAAAAAGCCTATAACACTTCACCCTGTATTTTCTTTGTAATTTTTTAGGAAGTTCTAAAAAAATACCCGATAAATTAATGTAAAGTGCGATATTTATCTAAATTAACCAGTTCGTAGGTGTGCCCGCGTGAAACCAGCGTATACAGGAAGCAGAAAAGTATTTAGTTATACAGTTTGACAGGTGTGCACTCGGTTGACGACGAACTTGGCCCTAATTTCGAATACTGTTGCATCAGATTTTCGCTTTAACAGGATGTAACGCTCTTACAACCGTATATACACCTTAAATTAAATGGGTTCAATGTCGTCAATTACCGTACTAGTTGCATACGGAAGTAAATGTGGATAAAGGTGTTAAAAGCTAGATTTGTGATGGTGAAATAAATAAACAATGACTTGTATTTATACTGCGCCCTCAACAGAAAATAAAATTGAAGCTCAACCTATGTCTGTTATGGTTGTCAGTATGAAAATTCCAACTTCACTCTCAGAGGCGTCTGGTGGAGGGTGCAATACGCCGACGGTGCCCTTGCATCCCCCCTGGATATTTTTTCTTCTTCTTTATAATGTGTGTTTTTCTCTCTACGCTGGTCGCTACAAGGTACCGTTTGAAATTCCGTTTAACTTAGCGGTTTTTCTTAAAAATGTTTAATTAAACTACACAGTATTCTTAGTAAATGATTATCTGCCCGTTATAACTTATCCGTTCTTAAAATCGTACGAATCAAATCGAAGAAATATCGTCACAACAAACTATAATTTCATAAATAATATAATAGATGTGCCTAATGTCTCAATGTACGTGTTCCTAAAAGTTTTGAATCGGAAATTTAAGTCTAGAACAAAACGACCATACATTTATTAGATCGTTCAAAAGCACTTTGCACAATATTTTTGTCCACAAAGTATACATGAATATATAATTTTTTTAGCATATTTTCATTTAGAGAAGCCAACGCCGAAATTTTTTTCGCGACATACCATTAGAAGTCGGAAATATTTACAATAAATATGTATCGAAGACACAAGAGAACGATAATAAACTCTCCGAAAAGAACTATTTTTACGAATAAAGAAATTTTCCTACGACCAAGTCAAGTCAACACTAGTGTTGAAATATCAAGGCAAACTATTTAATTTAAACATATGGTGCCAATTTGACTGACAACCCCTATTTATTAAAAAGAACAAACTTTAGAAAGCAGTAATTATAAAGTGTTTAACTTATTTATCATTTATTTTGTCGAGTCCTTCAGAATTAGAGTGAAAATACGCCATCTGAATCTGAAATTATAAATATTTAATGTTAATAATATACTGGAAAATATATTACCAGAAAAAACAAATCGCGCTGAAGACAGTGTCATGTATTAAACAACAAATCTTTATCGGTAGCGATAGAGTATAGAATAGCCTACAGATCGCAAGGTCATAGGTTCAAATCCCATCAGGAGTATTTGACTTTTTTTATAAAACATTAAATAATTTATAGAATTATTTTGAATTGAAATCTGCCTTGTTGGGTGGATTTTTTAAATTGATGTTTAAAGCATCTTTATTTAAATCTTGATTAAATTTAAATTTTTTCATTCTGGTTAATCTAGATGCCAATCCAGGATTCGTTCTTCCTATGATATATAAAATATGAAAAAATAAAAAAGTTAAACTACTTACTAAAGCCTATTGACAAACTATGAAACCAGATATTAAGTGGAACATAATCCTAAGTATGCTAATTTCAATTTCAAGACTAGTGTTGATATTTTTTTTTTCAACCCTAGTGTTGTAAATTACGTTTTCGCTTAATCGTTGACCAATGACGCACGAGTGAAGAATCACTGTGAGTACTATATTACTATGTCGGATTTTACATAGCCAAAAGGTAACTCTATGGTAGAAAAATTTAGAGAGAATGAAATGAGTTTTCTTATTTCCATTTCTTCTAGTATATTTGAATTTGAACACTCATATGTTTTAATTTTACGGGAGTGTCAGATATCAACGGATATTTATGACTTGTATTGATTGTTAATCGACTCGTAACTGTTCATTTTGAACGATGAATAAAAATTTGTGATTGTACAGACTGGTAAGTCATGCATTTTAATTGTCCTGCCAGCTACCGGTTTATTTTAACATCGCGGTTCACAATGAGGCGTTGCATTTATAAGCTGATTTTAAAAATGTAGCTGGGATATAACGGGCAGGGAATAGTTATATAAATAAATGCAAATTGCAGGCTGGTGGTGATTTTGCTGAGGCTAGTAATTATAAATTTAAGGACGACCGTTGGAATTTCACGGCCGACAAATCAGTTCGAGGTTAATATTTTCTTTTTGAAGATAAGACTGATTGTTAGTTTAAGTTTCTGGAAGTTCTCGTAATTTTATTTAAGAAAGATTTAAAAATTAGTTAATAAATCTGTTAATTGTCATTTTTCGGCCAATTCAAACCTGAAAACCAACCCGAAGTCAAGTTTTAAATTTTAAATGGAGACCCCTCATTTTTATTTGATAACTAAATTCTGTAGATAATTCTCTTTTCAATGACATATCACACTTTATCATTTGTTTTTAAAATGGTCGCCTAGATTAATTTTCCTTTGTTTTCTAAAATGTGACGCGGAATTTATCGATTTTTTCAAATGGCAACCCATCTTTGTTTTATTATAATAAAATTCTACATTTAATTTTGTTTTTAACGGTGTATCATAAATTAATAATTATTTATTAGGTAATAGAAATTAACAAGAAATATGATAAAAGTAATTTCTAGACCCATATAAGCCATGAGAAGCTATGTCTACTATGCCGTGGAAAATCATTCATTTCAATCTTCGTAATTTTATAAAATACCATTTAACATTTTGGTTAAATAAAAGCAGAAATAATGTTTTTGTTTTCCACGGCATACTTGACAAACTTTTCATGCCTTATACGGGTCTAAAAATTACATTTATGATATTTTTTGTTAATTTCTACTATTACCTATTAAATAATTGCTAACTTGTCATGCACCGTTAGAAAGAAAATTAAATGAAGAATATTATTATAATAAAGATGAGTTGCCATTTGAACAAATCGAGAAATTTCTCTTTGTTTTTTTAAAAAATAGGCTGTAAATAAAATAGCCTATACGTTAGTATACGTTTTTCTCAAGCATGTCAAACTTACAACATAAGTAGGTTAAAATAAACCATTTTAACGTTTCCATGACCTACTCTTTACCACTTACCCTATTTTACCAAAGTTATAGACATTTTATAAAATAAAGGAAATTTTATCTAGGCAGCCATTTTTAAACCAAATGATAAAGTGTGATATGTCATTAAAAAGAGAATTTTTTATAAAATTTAAACATTAGATAAAAATAAGGGGGTTCCATTTAAAATTTAAAAATTGACTTCACCGATTAAACCGTAAGTTGTCATAAAATGGCAACTTACACACTTATTAATGTCTCACATTTTTAAATCTTTCTGCTAAAATTACGGAAGAATTGGGGGGGGGGCACTTTTTTGTATCAGCCAGTATATGTATATAAGTCAGTAATATCTATCATTTAATCCATATTACCTAAGTGCCAAATCCTTTTTACGATACTAGTAAAATGGTGTTATTATGTACCAGGAAGGTGGTAATTTAAGATTCCTTATCTCGCACACAAAGATCGTATATAATGATAATTTTTATTTCTTCCTTCTATTGTTAACATTTCAACAATCATCTTAGGAAATATCATGGCCATCACCTCTTTTTAGTAACGTGCATACCGTTGATGACCTAAATATATGTTTCGCAACCTTTACATTTTTTAAAATTTTATTTGTTGTTAATTTTATTATTATTACTAGATATTATTATTATTATTATTATTATTATTATTATTATTTGTATTTTATTATTATTGTTTGTTTGGAAAATGTATAGGCTTTTTATGCTATTATTTTTATAACTGAATATTCTTTTTGTCCACTTCCATATGGATTTTTGCTGTTTTCTTTACACTGAAGTGATTGGATAAATATGCTATTCCGGTTAACTGAACGGATATAATTTTATATCCATCCTAGTTAGGATATGAAAGTTATTAATCAGCGGTCGATTACAAAGAAACTAAATTTTCACGTTGTTTTATGACAAAAGTTGCGCTTCTAAGGCCTATAGTCTAGTTATAAAAGCTCATTAGGTATGCAAGGGGAATACAAACTGACCCAACGAATATTTAACCTACTTTCATAATTTGGCATTGATTTCATTGCAAAATTCTTTATTTTCATCAAGTGCAGGTAGTACCACCCGGGTTTGAGTCAATTTATGGGATTACCGACAATTGGACGCGGAAAATTGGTCGCTACGACAATTGGACGCGGTGACAGTTGGACGCGGCGACAGTTGGACGCGGCCACAATTGGACGCTGGGACAACTGGTCGCAAAGTATAGAATAATAAAATAGGAATAAAAGTGTCATATTTTATTATTAAAAATAACACATGAAAATGTAAAATAAAAGCAAAGAAGTTTGTCAAAATAAAAAAATCGCATATTTACACGATGTAGACTATTAACAGAAGAAAGTGTATATATACAAATATTTGAAATTTAAAATTCCTTACACTTGCAATTGAAAATTGTGTGCAATGCCTCGCAGGTACTCTAAAACTGGTCTGTTGTTGTAATCAGCGACCACTGTTTTTATTCTTTGAGCAGTTTCTCGATACATCTTCTTTTGGGGTTGCATTTGTCCAGCTATTAGTTGCTCTATTTTCAACCGATTTAGGCTGTTTTCTTTTTTTAAGGCATTGATAAATTTCCAAATTGCAAAAATTGTTCACCTTCAGTTCGTGTGTACTCTTCAGAAATATCAAGCTCCACTAGATTTCTAGGATTTGCTGGAACATGGTCTGCTCTCTGTCGTACACGCTGTATAGTTCTCTTTAAGGAAATGACTGAAGGCAACTGAGCTGATACTGATGGTGGTAAACCTGAGGACATGGTAGCTACTATCGTCTGAGTGGATTGCTCGATCTGTTGTGAGTTTTTCTTCATTTTTTCAAGTGCTTTTTTGGCTTGAACTTTGGCGGCATCAGCGACATGTAGATGAGCTGTATTATGGACAACTTCTTGGTGCACCGAATGCACTCTTCCTGGGCAGCGATTCTTATTGTAATCAGCACATTTCCAGATTGTTTTTTCTCCGACAATATATATTTATTATTGAAATAATTTATCCCTTTGTTATACCTACAGGTATTTGCAATAATACTTATACAAACTATTTTTATTTTTGCATGCGTCCAATTGACTGCGACCAATAGTCGTGCGTCCAATTTTCCACGTCCAATTGACGCGAGACCCAATTTATGGGATTTGCCTATTGTTATCTATTCACAAACACTGACAATGGTGTGACAAATGCGTTCATTATGTACATTATTGTACATAGTATTAGGTACACTTATTTTTTATTAAACATTATAAA
The DNA here is from genome assembly GCA_935413205.1 of Polydrusus cervinus. Taxonomy (NCBI): domain Eukaryota; kingdom Metazoa; phylum Arthropoda; class Insecta; order Coleoptera; family Curculionidae; genus Polydrusus; species Polydrusus cervinus. Next base: position 90,611,776 of record OW284511.1, read on the forward strand.
AAAATACATTATACAGAAATTAAATTATAAAAAATCATAATATTCTTCGTCATCTGAGGAACTGTCATCTCCTCTTGACATGATAATTAACTGGTCGACGATCCGATCGATTAGGTGGTCAAGATCCCACATTTTCTCCTCTTCTTTAATGACATGATGGACTGCTTTTCGCCAGTTCTCTGGTGTCACTTCCTTACTGGCTTGATCCAACAGTAGCTTCAGGTCTTTCCTTTTAAATGTCGTGTTGTGTCTTGCTATAAATCCTTTTACTTGCGCCCATATAAGTTCTATAGGGTTTAGTTCGCAATGACAAGGCGGTCAGTAACACCGTGTTTCTCAGCTATATCTTCCACGGCATATTTCATAAAACGATGTTTGTGTAAATTTGCTATAGCTAATAGTTCCTTCTTTATCAAATTATCTTATTTTTTTCTTTGGTTAGTTATCATAAATAATTTAATGCACAAAATTTTACCTGCGCCTATGGCCGGCACCGAAATTGACCCGAACTGGACAGAATATCCCATTTTACACCTTTCTGAAACAGACTATGTATATAGAAATGTATATTTATCAAATTTCATTTTTCTACTACTAAAGCAAAAAAAGTTATAGGGACGAGGCATTTTTAAAAATCTTAGTAAACTACTTTTTTATAATAATCGTATTCTACTATCAAGCTTTTTATAATACTACAATAAAGTTAAATGGCCAGTTAAAAAACATTGTGCAATAATTGACTAATAAAAAAAATCACTTTCACTCCAGCCAGCCGGAAGAAATCGTTGTTATTAAAGCTCTTTAATTGTTGTATAAAATAGAAATCTTTTTATATGTATTTTGCTCTTCTAATGCGTAATTTACAATTTATACAAATTTGTGCTACATTTTTTATTATACTTTCTATATTTTAAATTCTCTGCGCTTAATGTTTGTAAAGAGGCTATTGTAATAAGTTTTACGGACAACTTCCAACTTTTACTGTTAACAAATACCTAGTTGTCTGCACAGAAAAAAAAAACTAACAAATTATTTATTTTGTTATGTTAGGTTAAAGATCCTTACGTGGAGTATGTTTAAACAGGTTAAGTCAATTTCTATATATATATTTACTTGCGCCGTTGTTGTTATGTATAATGGGATAGACTTTTTTTTTTGCGATGTTTTTATATCTCTATACTTGCTGATGTTTAGGAGCATCCAATCAATATTCTAAATCTTCTTAACGGTTAGCAGCTCCATGCGAAATCATATCTATACAGTGGCGTGCATACAATATAGGCAAAAAAGCATTCCCTACCCTGGGAACAATAAAACAAACAGAAACCTTTTTTTGTGTTTTAGTTTTTATCGGTGTAATAAAACTTTGGAAATTTATATCTACATTAATATAATAAATAATAATATAGGACCGAAAAATTAATCCTATATCATTTCCACGAACGCATTATTTGCTTATTATATAGTAAACTTGATCCCGGTATAAGCATTCCGTAAAACCGTTCTAAAAGCAAATATCTCGCTGTACATTAGCGTCTTATGCAAAAGCAAAGGCACTACTTTTGTACGAGTGGAAGCAAGCGAGAGAGTCGGTAGGCAGTATAGGGTAGAAAGAGATGTAACAAATAAACCCGTCGCAATCTTTCTTTATCTATCAGCCCGCGCCAAGAAAGCACGCATTTGGTAAGTGTCAATCTTCAATTTTTACCGTAGTTTGGAAAATACTTCGTTTTCTTAATATAAAATATGAAACACGCCTCTATAAGTTTTATTATTAATTAGTAGTGGTAGATATTTTTAATGGGATAACGGATAAGGTATCGTAAAATAAGAAGCACTTTTGTGACAATTCAAATAATTTTTGCTGATAGGTTCATGATATTTAATAATCAGTAAGCTTATCATCATATTTCACATAATAATTGGTTCAATAAGGTGGATGCTAGATTTTTTAACTTATAATTAGTGTTTTCGCCCTTTTGATAGACTTCGCGCCGTCGGGTTTCGGGAAAAACAGAAATGTGAAAGCGGTAATTGTTACTATTCAGGCTAGAAGCGCGTCTGCAGAACGATCCTTTTCTTTTTACAAATAATGTAATTCTATTTTTCTCTTGCCAGTGTTCTTTTCATAAATTCAAAAACAAGACATTTTGTGACAAAATTTGAAATATAGATGCTTGAATGCTACGGAAGGTAAATTTGTGTCTTAAGTGGACGCCGTAGCTACCCGCTTTAACAGATTTCATGCTGATACCTTCACGAAAGCCAGCGGCCGGCTGACGTGGAAAGGCATCGCGGATGGCCGGCAATTTACGGGAGCCAGTGGCGTAACTACCAATAATTTATTACCAACTTCTAAAAAGAAAGATTACCCAAAACGATTGGCGTTCTTGATTATCTATTTATGTTAACGTACAAACGTTTGCTGCGAGTGAAAAATTGAATAAATGGCTGACGGATAAATAATTTCTTCTAACAAAATATATATTTGGCATCATAATTGTCGCTTCTAATTGGTAAAAATTAAATGGTAAGATATAGTGGTTTCATAGGATTTTATGTCAATTTGGGAACTTTTGGAATTAAACACTTTTGATTCCTCATCGCCTTGAAAAATATAGGAAATATGTATAAATATATATAAATAAAATGGAACAACTTTAAAAAATTGTCTACAAATAATTAAATAAAAAATTAATATAACTAACAGGTAAGTACCTACTCCTGAAAAAGTCGATGCTTTAAAAAAAAAGTGTAAAACTATGCAAAAATAGTTAGAAATTCGCGATATGCACAAAATGGGCTTTTTCCATAAATTTTCATTTTGACCCTATGGTATAGAGAACGAAAAAATAAAATTTTCTACCTTACAGTTTTAAAAATATTTAATTATTTACTAAGAAAATAATTAAACAAAGTGCGCTATCTAATAAAAACACGCAGAAGAAAGTATAAACGTCACAACAAAACCGGCAAATGGGCAACCCGGGACAGCCTTCATTCAGATAACAAATAAGAAATCTTCAATGTTTCACGTTCTGACATGTTGTGAAATTGTAAACTAAAAAACATCAATGATTTATCATTTCCGCTTATTTAAATAGAGATTTTTTAAAAAGTTTTAACAGTCGCCATTTTGAAATAGCTTAACAGAATCGCGCCAAAATTTATAAGCATACGGTACGAGATATTAGCTGTCAAATGATGTATCACAAGCTGTATGTTTCCATTTAAAAAAAAGATCGATGTCGTCATATCTTTGACAAACGAATAACGTCAAAATGTGAGCATATATGAAACTAAGTTGACGTGTCCGAGCGTTTCCCCAAAACTTACAGGAGAAGGCTATATTAATTTTATTCCGGACTTCTGCGAAGCCCTGTGTATAATAGTACTTCCAGTTTGAACAGAAATAAAATGGTGTGTCTACTATACAGTGTCCTGCACCTCACGTCCCGTCTTCTATAGCTCACTTATTCATTAAATTAGGAGTTTGATACTTTGAAAATCTTACCTGTATCCTAGGGCGCATTTTAGGAAAATATTTTTGTATATACAGGGTGTTCCAAAAACGTGTGACGTCATAAGGATCTATTTTTTTAGATTACATGCTATATATATTCTTACTTACTTGAATTCCTCTTATAGTTGCCTACATATCCCCAAAATTTTAATGAAATCAGTTCAGTATTATAGGCGAAAAAAAATAAAAACTAAAAAAAATCAGTTTTGCACCACTGGTTTTAAAAATGAATAAAAAATAAAAATAATGCCTCGTTAATAAAATTGTACAAAGGTACTTAATAAATAAGGTCAAACAGTCTCGTTAACCAAGTTTGATTAATACGAATTGTACAGGGTGTCCAAAGTTTAGTCTCAAACTTTGCAAACTTTAAATCAGTTTATTTTTCTTATTTCAAATTGTAACCCCTGTATATTATTGTGTCATTCGATGCAGAATTAAAAATTAAACTTTTGTTCTAATTACAACTCTATCGCAATTTCTAAAGCATTAAAACTTATTTGCAGAAAACTCCTTTTATCAACTATTTCACCAGTCATTATCATAAATAAATATCGAAGGTGACTTTGAAAAACAATTTATTGGAATTAACGTTTACTAAGATGACAAAAAATAATTATTTTCGTATGCTTCTAATATGAAAATCATATCTACGCGCTCTTCTTGATTGTATTCCATCATAAAAAATAATATAGATTAAATAATCTAACAATATTTGAAACTAAAGTCAAAATGGGCTTTTGTCGTTTTAATAAACTTTTATACCAATAAATTGTTTTTCAAAGCCACCCTCCATATTTATTTATAATAATGACTGGTGGAATAGTTGATAAAATGAGTTTTCTGCAAATAAGTCTTGATGCCTCAGAAATTGCGATAGGGTTGTTATTAGAACAAATATTTGATTTTTAATTCTGCATCAAATGACATAATAATATACAGGGGTTTTAATTTGAAATAAGAAAAATAAATTGATTTAAAGTTTGCAAAGTTTGAAACTAAATTTTGGACACCCTGTACAATTCGTATTAATAAAACTTGGTTAACGAGTCTGTTCGACCTTATTTATTAAGTCCCTATGTATAATTTGATTAACGAGGCATTATTTTTATTTTTTATTAATTTTTAAAACCAGTGGTGCAAAACTAATATTTAATAGTTTTTATTTTTTTTTCGTCTATAATACTGAACCGATTTCATTAAAATTTTAGGGGTATGAAGGCTACTATAACAGGCATTTAAATAAGTAAAAATATTTACACACACATGTAACTTAAAAAAATAGATCCTAATGACGTCACACTTTTTTGGAACACCCTGTATAAATAAAAATAGTATCCTAAAATGCGCCCTGGAATACAGGTAAAGTCTGCAAAATATTAAAATCCTAACTTAACTAATAAGTGAGCTATAGAAGACGGGAGGTGAGACGCAGGTCCCTGTATACTATAATGACAGGTAATAATATCATTAAAAAAACAAATGGAAAAAAAATGTTGTCGCCAAAATGTAGATCATACAAAATCTCAATCGACGTGTTTTTCCATTTAAAAAAAAATATATTTTCCTAATCTAGCGAATTTGTTCCGGTTATAATCCTCACTCTGTACAACAAACCGTACAACATAATTTCAACAGAAAATCAAATCCGCCCTCATAAACAATAAACTGGTTCGCACGACGAAATAAATATAATTCTTTTACTCTAATAATAGAATATTAATGTCCAATCGTCCACATAAAGAGACATAAATAACTATGAGTCAATTATCTATACAATTCATTTGGTGCATTGTACAGATTCTTGGTATCACCGACCGGCAAGGCCAGGCGGTTTGCGTCTCCATAAGTTCGCCACTGATATTGTAAGAGAGAGAGAGCATCGGTGGGCGACTGCGATGGATTACAAATAAGCTAAGAAATAGACTAAAAATCGAATTTTCGTTTAAAAAAAAAACCGTGATCGTTTTGAAAAAAATGTTTTTATAAAAGTTGTCTAAAATTAGTTACAGAATATTGGAAAGTCCATATGGTGTTGCTAAATTAAAAAATAAATGATTTAAATATACATAATACATATATGACAAACCAAAAGGACTTTCCAATATTCTTTGCTAAATTTCAAAAAACTTTTATATACAACATTTTTTTCTTAATCGATTAATAAACCCTTGAAAAGAAAACTCGTTTTAGAGGTGTACGGAGTCCTCTTAAATAAAATTTTTGCCGACCCTGGTTAAAACAGCATTGCACGCCACTGAACTTTAGTATGTATATAATTATTTCTAAGGTTTATATATTTTTTTTCTGGTTGAAAATAACTTTCCCGCACCCACATGTAGATACCATCTTTTTATTGGTGATAATTTGCTTAGCGGTTTTGTTATTCGGGCCACTGCAAATTTTTAGCAAGGTCGGATACACTTTATTTAAAAAAATAAAGAAAAAATAAACTAAGAATAATAGTCTAAACCGCACCCTTCTATCGCAAATAATAACGGAGATATGCTTCTGCAAAAATGTCATATTTCAGCGCGTGACGTCACAAAAGCTTGGCCGCTGCATAAATCCGTATATTGCATGGAATTTACGTAAGTTTTAGCGCTTAGTATTTGTCGGGTTGTGAACCTCCATGTTGTTCACTGTCAAAAATCTTTTTATAACCTTCTTTATATACCAGTGGCGTATTTTGCAGCCCCCCCCCCCCCCCGAGCGATTGTACCAAAAAACCGGTTTTAACGGTTTAACATGTTAAACCGAAAGTTGCAACTTTTAGATAGAGAATAAAAAATTAAGATAGGGAGGTAAAAATCATTTTTCTCTAAGATGAACCGTTCCAATGTTACAGCCTGTCAAAGTCTGAAAATGCCTTATTTTAAACGTCAATATCTCAAAAACTATTGAATTGAAACATATGACATTTACAAAATAAGCGTAGAAATTTGTGAGGGATCAGAAAATAATACAATATAGAGGGTGTCCGATTTAAAAAAATGTACCTTTTTGACACCCTACTTTTTGGGCTCACCCTGTATAATTTAAAATATTTTTAAAATGTGCCTGATATCCAACCATACCCTAACACAAAAGCTTATTGTCGACAAATTTTATCTTTAAGGCATAAAATTACCCGGTACAGAGCGTCGCTGGTCGAAGCTTTTGTGACGTCACGCAATCGACGCCTAAAACTTTAAACCGCTATTTCTCAGCAATGGTTAGTCGTAGAATGACGAGGTTTGAACCGTTATTCTTAGATTTTTGTGTACTAAAACTTTAATTTTTGGCGCACACCCCCTTTAAAGCATGTTACAGAATCGCCAACGCAAAACTAACACTTTACCTGTTGGCCAAAAATCACCTACAATGCGTGCTTTAAAATTGCCTTTAGTAATAATTCACAAAGAATATCCTTATAAATATTTGTTTGAACAATTTTTACTAAATTAAAACAAAAATTCTTCATCTTAAATACATCTTGTTTTGGGTTTTGGGTAAAATCAATAAAAGTCGTATTAAAAAAATGAAGAATTGACTCCATATAAACATTCAGTGTATGAGACCAACTATTCATAAATTGACTAAACACGGCATAACAACAAATGAGCAACAAGAAAGGTTTGCACTTGTTGCGATCTTTTTCAACCATTCCGCATAATCAGTAATATAAAAGTATTTTCCTGCAAATCCATTATTATTATTTGTCGTAATAGATACATGCACTTATAATTTTGCATTTTCAATATCTCAAGTAGGTTAATACTGTTAGCATGTGTAGTAGGTACCTACTTACAATTTCCTTCATTTCGAATTGATTAAAATAAAAACTAGATAATAGTAGAGTAAAGGAATTGCAATTTCGCGTGTTTATTTTTGAATGGTCTGGTGGGGAATACGAAAAATATGCGTATAGTTTTCCACTTCCTACCCAGGTTCTTAGGCAAAATAAAGATCCCGATCCTGATTAGTAAATCAAGAATTAGGCTAACCCGGCCACTTTTTTGATTATGAGAATTAGGGAATCCAAACCACGTGATTCAGTATGGCGGTTGGATGGCAAAAAGCATTGAGTCACCCGTTAAATGCCACCAGCAACATTATTTTTATGGTCACGTGCACCAATTAGAAAGCAGTATTTGCCAGCCAGCCGCCATTTGGACACATCGTTGGATTGCCTAATATTATTTTTCTACTGACGTTTTATAATAACCTCTTTTTGATTGTCATTATGGTTTTTTAATAACCTCCTTTTAGGCGCAGCGTGCTTAAAAAACTTTTAAGCGCGTTACCAGGAGCAACGTGCTTAAAAGTAATGCAGGTAATTATTTAGAATTAAAACGTAACCACAGACTAGGTATAATTTAATTTTTTTTGGCAAGTGTCAATTTTTGAAAGGGGCAAATGAAATATAGGTAATAAAATGTTAGTAAAATAAATTAAGTTTTTTATTATAAAACCTCAGTAGAAAAAATATTGTATACAACTCATTACGAAACAATATCTTTTAGTCACTTTGACGTGTTGTCCAACTCGGCTTCGCCTCGTAGGACAATTCACGTTGCGTGCCTAAAAGACACTTATTTCGTTACTAACCCTTTCCAATCATTCTGTTTTGTTTATTTATCGATTTAGTCAACGTTAACTTAAATTAAATAAAATTATGTAGGTTGTAACTGTCATCTTCATAACCAACACCAACTTTAAAAAGTGCACTTTTTATTTAGAAAGGTTTTAATTATTAAACCCCTGGTGCTAAAAATGTGTGTGCATTTGTCCAGGTAAAGAGGACAACTCTTCTAGTCCTGAAACACTCTATCTATTACGACTCACGAGCCGGGACTGGTATAAATAAGTTTAAAACAAGTTTGTAAAAAATTGAAGTCTATTTTCTATTTAGCAACATTTTTACTAATGGAAGATATGACCAACTTTATAGCGTAAATTTTCATACGCATTATTTCCGTTGCAAGTAGCCCATTTTCTGTTTTCTTTGTAAATAGTCATTTATCGATGGAATAGCCCAACCTTCAATGCATTTTAATACAAGAGTGCATTTCTACTGTTCTGTATTTTAACTGTACCTACGCAATGGCAATTGCAGTGTCAAATCTGTGTCAATTACGCGTAATGTATGTATTCCAAATGGTGCAGCCCATTTTCCGCATTACAAATTTGACCTAAATGTTCCTAATTGAAGCCATTCAGAACGGTTTTATCTGTCTTGAAGTAAGAATGTTTATATAACGAATTTAGACACTTGATTTCCTGGATGCATAAGAATTCCCGCGAGATAAATGAGATAATGAATATTGCTTACAGAATTTTGGACTATTGGTTTTGTTTCTCGTGTTTATTGGGGTATTTAGATCGCCCCGGTGAAAAACCATAATTATGGTCTGTTTTTTGAGGCTGCAAGTTATTGTCTTGGACCCAAAGTCTAAATATTATGTACTTCATATTTTATAGGTATTAGTAAACTTATACCACAGAACAAATTTATTCTGTGCTTATAAGCAAGAAAAATGATTGGATAGCACTCTAGCAGCCGCCATTTCTCTTCGAACCTACAAATTTTGATGCTCACCTACTAATTTCTTCTTTTTTTCATTTATCTTCCTGAATATAAATGCTTCTGCGTTCGAAACATGTAGAGAATGTTTTAAATCATAAATGTTTCCAGTGGAGGAAGAATTTGTGTTCTTCTTTCTTTCCTTCTATGTTATAACTCTGCGAAAACTCTACAAACCAAAATTAAATAGATACACAAGGTTAGAAGTAGGCGTGTATCTCAACTCGACATTTCATGAATGATGAATTATTCGCAAGGTGTACCAAATGAATGCCGGCCGGTTGACATAGAATTTAAGATGACATAACTTTGTGGATAAAAAAAAATTGTTATTGATTGACATTTATAATTTATACATTAGTGTTGATATACTCGGGGTTATATATTGACTTTTTTGGTAACAAAAGAAATATGAATGACAAGAGTATAAAGTTACATCATAAGAAATTGTACGGAATATTATAAATATTTTAAAATGAAAGACCTTTTTTTGTATTTCAAGTGCAAAATTCTTTTTATTGTAAATAACATAGCGCTATCGACCTTAGAGAGTGGGGTCATCTTCAGTGCTTTTTTGTCAGGTACAATAAGTATTGCAACGAGCATCAAACTTGATTATTCAAAAAGGTATACAGTTAAAATAACATCTTTGATGGTTTGGAAAAACTGTGTAATCCACCAAAATTTTTATTGAGTTAAATTTTTTAACTTCTCTCCCTCCTCCCGAACAAACTTGGTTTATATGCCTTTTGGATGTTGAGTTAAATCTTGGGACTTTTTAGAACTTAAATTTATGGATTTATTGTCATCGTTAATGCGGAAAATAACATTGCAATGTATTTATTTTCAATTGGCTAAGACAGTACAGTGAAACCTCTCTTAGGCGGTTACCTACGGGACTGTCTAAATGTGGCCGCCTAATAGAGGTGTCCGCCATTGTTTACGATTTTAACCTTACAACTTACAAATAAACGGCGGACTGCTTTCGGGGAATCACACTACTTTCATTCGGCGAAATCCTTTCTCGCTGCCACGCATACGCGGTTGGTTGACGGTCTGTCTTCAGAGAGTTTTTGTACCGTACTTATTCTTCTCTCAAATACTTTTGAAAATTTTTGTCCGTTTAAAGGAAAGTTTTCGCACTCTTTGTATGAAAACAGCCTGTCCGCGTCCGCCCAAGAGAGGTTGATTTTCATGGAATTTCATATACCTAGTTCCGGACTATGAAAAAATGTCCGCTTAATAGAGATGTCCGCTTATCAGAGGTGTCCGTTATGAGAGGTTACACTGTAAACAAAAACCTGACCACGGCGCTCGATACGATCGGTACAGGACTGGGTTCAGCTTTCCCATTTGAATAAACACGTTTTCCGATTATATTGTAGCTTTACTTTGCACAACATACAGTGCAGTGCTAGTCTAATTGTGTCTTGTTTAAAATTATGCAGCCGTATAAGTATTGTAATATGTAATTTTAAATTTACGACACTGTTCAGGTTAAATGTCCACGTTTATTTGTTTTCATTTCCTGTCAGTTGTAAATAAATAGATTATAATATCAAGAAAGGACAAATCAAGAAATTTAAGTATGTGTATTTTTCCTTGTTTTTTAAGTTTTCAAATATTATTATATATTCTAGATCTCAATGTTTAACTATTTCATTGTCTAATAAATTTTTATTAGTTTATTATAATTTGGGAATTTTTTTTATTTTATATCATCCAACCTTGTACTGGTATCACATATTTTGCAGATATAATTTACTACTGCAAATTTCTGCCTCGTGCTTAAGCATTGCCAAATATTTACACACAATAGTTGTGAAAATTCAAACTTCAAGGTTTACTAGAGATTAAATTTTTTTTACGAGGTTTAATGAATAATTATGATTTATGTAGGTACAGGACCATAGAAATCATTTACTTTTTTGTTCTTCTTTTTTCTTCTTCTTCTTTTTCTTCTTTTTTTTCTCTTCTTTTTCTTCTTTTCCGTCTTTTTCGTATCGTATCGTATGTAAATAAATACATCTACAGTTTTGAAATAGAAATTTTGATTAATGAATTAATAAATGCGAAAACAAAAATTTGTGAAATTTGTCTATTTTTCTTTTTTTGCTCTTATTAATTTATAACTGAACGTGAACGGACGTGTTTTTTTCCTAGATGTAGAGATGGCAGACGTTGATTGTGAGATAATCATTTTGTTAGTTTAATTGAATTGAATCCGCGATTTATGATGCAATTTTAAAGGAAAACGAGTAAAAAGGATAATAATATAGTTTCTATTTAATACTTGTCTGTTCCGTTTTCCCTTTTTTAGAGCTATTTTAAATCAACAAAAATATAACCCAATGCAATAAAATATTTTTACAACAAAAACAAAAAACAATTAGGTATTTATTTTTAAAGAGAAAATTTAAAGTAAACATTTTAATTAAAACATTTTTTATGGAAGAAGTGTGATAATTTATAATAAAAACTGTGCTGGAAGAAACGAGAATGCTTTATTATGAATATACAAAACGGCCCTTAAGAAGGAGTATTTCAAAACCTAAGCATTTGCACCAAAAGCTGCTCTTAGATCTACGCTCCTAAAATACATGATTTCTAAAAAAATCACCAATTTTGGCGTGGTGAGCGATATTTACTTTATTTTTATTATGAAAAACTAAGCCCGAAAAACGCTTATGTTAAAATTTTGGATTGACACCAATATTCATATTTTTCACAAATATAAAAAATGTTTTTGTTTTAATAAAGAGCCAGCTAGGTATTTAAAAAAAAAGTTAAAAAAAACATTTACAAAAACAAATTTAATCCAACCATGCAGAGGGAAAGAGGTAATAATTTAATTTTTGAAATTTGATAGTAGTTAGGTGAATTTTAAACGAACTTTAGGCGTGGCTCCGATAATTTTTCGCCTGCGGCGCATTTCCACCTTCTTAACTACATACAATATAATGAAATACATGTAGTCCCGACTGTTCCTTTCTTTGTGCTGCTTACGCCCACTGAGCCCCCCCCCCCCGGGCATATTTTCTAGCTACGCCACTGACTGGACCCATAGAACGAGAAATACTACATGGCAATAATATCCCTTGTCCTTACGAACTCAGAATATGGCATACAGGTTCATTGCGCGCGAGAGAGAGAGAGAAGTTTTTGGATTTATAAAGAAGCGCGTAAGGAATAGCAACAGACCTACCCTTGTATTAATTATATCATTCGTTACGTCGTTTCACTACATATTACATTAAACTTTATTGTTAAACTACTATAATAAAACTACGCATTATATTGACATTGTTTGCTCAAGACGATAAGCGATTTATCCTCGTCAGGCAAATTTGCTCAATTACGTAACGGTCACAGAAACGCGAACGGATCGTGAAACGTTATCTTAAAAAAAACGTGCACATGTGAAAATCGTCGCAGCGTCGTACCTTCTTATCGGCAATCATGTTTATCAGCTGCATTGTGACGTTTGAAACAAAATAAACTGTATTGGTGAACGCGAAGCTCGATCGTGGTGCGCACTTTTTGTTTATAGCCGGCAATCCAATCAGCATAGTTAGTAGCCGGCCGGTTAACCTTTTTGACCGCAATTAAATGTTTTCGGAAATGTATTTACAGCGTTCGCGGGTAAACATTTTTTTTTATCAATTTTATACTGATTCTTTTCCTAAATATGACAATTGTTTAGATTCGCAAACAAAGCAATAATTTATGATTAAACTGTTAGTTATAGTAAAACAAAATACGAGTGAATCATGGTGACCGTCGGGCGATGGATTCGACCAGAGGCTTGGGAACGGAAGTATATAGTAGCATAACAACTGCAACCAAGAAAGCAACGCGGCGCGCGAGTTTCAGAAACACGCCTAATCTCGCCCACCCACCAAATCACATTTTAGTAAATATACGTACTAAAATAAAATAGCTTTCTTTCATTTCGAAAAGGTATAACACAACGCGACCTATTTGGGTCCAATACCAACTATTGGTCCTTCGGCACGTGATACAAAACCGACGATAAAAGTACAAGTGCGGCAAAACGGTCGTACAACACAGTCAAAATTACACAAAATTACAAATTTTCGGCAACACCGTCGAATAAAACAAAGTTTTTTCAACATATGGATATTCCACGAGACTAGGTAAGTCGTCAATTTCCAATTAGCCACTTTCCTAATATTTTACATTGTATTGCTTAACTTTGACCTATTATACATAAAGAGGTTTAAATATGACTGAACAAGCGACCACAGATGCTGAAATTCTGGGAAAAATAAAATTTAAACGGGGACAAATTAAATCTCAGTTAACAAGATTTCAAACTTTCTTAGATACTTTCCAAACTTCAGGAAATTATGAAGAAATTTCTGCACGCTTAGACAAAACATCTTTTCTTTTGGAACATTTCAATGAAGTGCAATCGGAGATCGAATATCTAAATAATAACACTGTTCAAGAAGCCGAGCGGGAAGAATTTGAGTCAAAATTCTTCAAGGCTGTTGGCAATGCAAAAAAAATGCTTGTTGATTTTTACAGAAAACAAAATTCAATACAGAGTTCTGTTCCTGTTAATCAAAATCCTAACATTTCAAATACAAATACAACTGTTGATTTACAAGGCCCGGTAAGACTACCTCCTATAAACTTACCAGAATTTCACGGGGCTTACAGTCATTGGATGACATTTTATGATATTTTTAACTCTTTAGTTCACTCAAATACACAAATAAACGATGTTCAAAAGTTTTGGTACTTAAAGTCATGCCTTAAGGGTGAAGCTGCTCAGCTGATCCAGTCACTCGAAATCTCAAACCAAAATTATATTATTGCTTGGGGTATGCTGAAAGATAGGTACGAAAACAAACGACTGATAGTACACACCCATGTAAAACATATTTTTGATGCGTTGGCCATGAAAAATGAATCACACTATCAGTTACGAACTTTACTTGACAATTTTAATAAAAACTTGCGTGCTTTGACAGCACTTGGACAACAAACTGACCAATGGGACACACTCCTCATTTATATTATTTGTACTAAACTTGATATTTCCACAAAACGCGAGTGGGAAGAATACTTAAACAAGGAAGGGATTGACTTTCCTACTGTTACACAACTTACAGATTTTTTGACAAAACGTTGCAACTTTTTGGAAACACTTGAAAACAAAACTAAGACGGACAAAGGGCATCACAACAGGGTCTTAACACACGTTATTACCGGAAGAGTTTCTTGTGCCTTTTGCCACAAAAATCACTTAAACTTTCAATGCGAAAAAATACAATCCATGTCCAAAAATGATCTTTATTCGGAGATTAAAAAACATAAACTTTGTCGTAATTGTTTGCGACCCTTTCATGACCACAATTCTTGCAATTCAGCAGGATGTAAACAATGCGGTCGTAAACACAATTCATTATTACATTTATTTTACAACAACGGTGGTTTTTCCAATAACCAAAATACTAAAACTACTGATATTGATAACAAAGGGGTTGAAAAACAATGTGGCACACATAATACCCCTACAAGTACACAAGCTTTAGTTTTAACTCAAAACAATCAAAATAACATAAATGATGATAAAAATAATCAAAACGTTGACGTCATTTCTGTAAATCAAAATTTACAACACGTGACAATGCATTGTTTATCACCGGAGAACAAGCAAATTGTTTTAGCAACTGCCGTAATTAAATTTGTAGGTTCGGGCGGCAACATTATAGAAGCTAGGGCTATTCTTGATAGCGCTTCACAAAGTAACTTTGTGACCGAATCTCTCGCAAAAAAACTAAGTTTAAAAACGCAAAATTTTAACATACCCGTTGCTGGAATAAATAATTCTCAGAACAAAATTTCAAAAAAGGTCGATGCTACACTTTTATCATCAAATGAGAAATACAAAACTAAAGATTCATTCTTAATCATAAACCAAATTACTGATAATTTACCTCAAGCATCTTTTGACATATCTAACATAGATATACCATGCAACATAGAGCTGGCAGATAAAAACTTTAATTTGTCACGCCCTGTAGATGCTTTGTTAGGTGTTGATATATTTTATGATATTTTATGTATCGGGCAAATTAAGTTGGGCAAAAATAAACCAATTTTGCATAAAACAAAGTTAGGCTGGGTTTTTACAGGAACTCTGTTATTTGATACGCGCTATAATATACCCATAAAAAACAACAATAATTCAACGCTTTGCAATTTACTAATAACAAATAATGACCTACATAAACAAATGGAAAAGTTTTGGCTCTTAGAAAATTGTGAAGTAGAAACAAAAGATTTTTTACCAGAGGAACTGGCATGCGAGAAACACTTTATTGAACATTATAAACGTGTGGAACAAGGTCGGTTCGAAGTAAGTTTACCGAAAAGTGATGATTCATTTAAATTAGGTGACTCAAAAAATATGGCGATAAAGCGATTTTACAGTCTCGAAAGACGATTACAAAAGGATGAAAACTTAAAAAATGATTATTGTAAATTCATGTCGGAATATGAACAAATGGGACATATGTCACCAATAACCGAGAATAATATCGATACTACTGATATGACTTATTATTTACCGCATCATGGTGTCATCAAAAGTGACAGTACAACTACGAAATTACGCGTGGTATATGATGCCTCGGCAAAAAGCGATACAGGATTTTCTTTAAATGACATTTTAATGACAGGCCCTGTCATACAACCAGATTTATTGTCAATTATTTTAAATTTCAGAATTCATACCGTGGTTTTTACGGGAGATATAGAAAAAATGTACAGGCAGGTTCAAATTAATGAAAGCGATAAGCAATTACAGCGTATCGTGTGGAGGTCAAGTCCACATAACGAACTTAAATTTTACACATTAAATACCGTAACTTATGGAACTGCGTCAGCTTCGTTTTTGGCAATTCGATCCTTAAACCAAGCCGCGATCGATAACGCGGAAAAATATCCTAATGCTAGCAAAGCAATTTTAAATTGTTTTTATGTCGATGATTTATTGACTGGTTCCAATTCTGTTGAAAACGCGGTTATTTTAAAAAATCAAATAATAGAAATATTAAATGATTATTGTTTTCCGTTAAGAAAATTTTATAGCAACAAGATTGAAGTTTTAGCTGATTGCGATCAGGGTCAGTTAGAAAATTATGACTTATCGGAAGATAAAACGCGAAAAACTCTTGGATTATTTTGGAATCCGAACAAAGACACTTTGAGTTATTCCACAAACTTTGATACCCATGGTACAACCACTAAACGTCAGATTTTATCGGTTATAGCGAAAATTTTTGATCCGTTAAGTCTCGCCGGTCCTATTACGGTGCGCGCAAAAATAATTATGCAGCGTCTTTGGCAATCTAAAATAGGATGGGACGAATCGATACCGATAGATATTTACACACTTTGGATTTCATTTTTTGAACAATTGTCAGTTCTTGATACAATAAAAATACCTCGGCAAGTAGTTATACCAAATTACATTGCAATTGAGTTACACGGATTCAGTGACGCAAGTGAGGCTGCTTACGGCGCTTGCGTATATTTAGTCACGACTGACATGAATGGATTACGTCATTCAAATTTATTGTGCGCTAAAAGTAGAGTTGCTCCTTTAAAAACAATATCATTGCCGCGATTAGAGCTTTGCGGTGCTCTACTCTTAGCATGCTTAATAAAAAAGGTCAACAATTTTTTAAACATTAACATTACAAAGCAATATTTTTGGTGCGATTCCACTATTACTCTTTCGTGGATTGCAGGTGAACCAAATAACTGGACAACATTTGTTGCAAATCGGGTAACACAAGTCCACGAACTGACAGATAAATCTCAGTGGAGGCATGTAACTTCTAAAGAAAATGCAGCCGATGTACTGTCCCGCGGTTTAAACCCACGGCAATTGCTGGAATGCAATTTATGGTGGCACGGACCTGAATTTCTGACAAAACAGGAAATTTTTTGGCCCATTTCGGAACAAATACATACAGACAATATACCAGATAAGAAAAAATCAATTCAATTATCGTTTTTTACAAACACAATATACCAAGATCAAGGTATATTTGAAAAATATTCCAAATTTACCAAATTAATACGAGTTTTTGCTTATGTATTAAGATTTGTCTTTAAAATAAATCCCAAAAATAAAAATAGTCGAGAAAATTTGACTGAACTAACCCAAGATGAGCTAGATAAATCTCTCAATACTCTTTTAAAAATGGTACAATACTCACAATATTCTACCGAAATAAACGACTTGCGTCATGACAAAGAAGTTTCTAAAAATAGTAAACTTTTTTCTTTGCATCCATTTCTTGACGAACATGGTTTATTGCGCGTGGGGGGAAGAATTCGACATTCGACTTTAACTCCTGACAAAAAACACCCAATTTTATTACCACCATATCACGATTTTACTGCACTTTTAATTCAGTACAACCATAACAAAAACTTACATGCAGCTACTCAAGCACTTTTGACAATTTTAAGAAATAAGTATTGGATAATACACGGAAAAAATGCAGTAAAGCGTGCTATCAAACAGTGTCTTGTTTGTTTTAAGGCAAAACCGTCTTTCAGCACGCCAATAATGGGTGACATTCCACAGTCCAGACTAATACCCTCACGTCCATTTTTGACTGTAGGCTGCGATTTTGCTGGTCCTATAATGATAAAGGATGGTAAACTACGTTCTAGAAAATTAGTCAAAGCATACATTTGTATTTTTATTTGTTTTGTTACTCGCGCCATTCATATTGAACTTGTTGGCGATTTGAGTACAGATTCCTTTTTAAATGCATTAAAAAGATTTGTTTCCAGGAGAGGATTATGTAAGGACATTTACACAGATAACGGGAAAAATTTTGTAGGGGCTAATCATGAACTTCAAAAAATTATTAACTCTTTGCAAAATTTATTAAAGGTTCCCAAAATTTTCACATTTTTACTGGAAAATGACATTAAATGGCATTTCATACCGCCACGTTCCCCATCATTTGGAGGCCTTTGGGAGGCTGCAGTGAAGTCCACAAAATATCATTTAACCAGGGTCTTAAAGGAGGCTTGTTTAACTTTTGAATCTCTTTGTACTATATTATGTCAGATAGAGGCAATATTAAATTCCAGACCTCTAACCCCATTATCCAATGATCCTAATGACCTCTTTGCCCTAACACCGAGCCATTTCCTTATTGGCGACTTATTGACTGCCGTTCCTCAAAGAGATGTCAGCGATGTTCCTGTCAATCGAATGTTATTATACGAACGCCTGCAGCAACTATTGCAACATTTTTGGAGGCGCTGGTCCGCAGAATACATCACTTCTCTGCAAGGACGCACAAAATGGGGAAGCAGCACTGGTCCACCAGTCCAACTTGGGGTTCTAGTCCTCTTGCGGGAAGACAACGTTCCACCACAACAATGGATTTTGGGCCGAATTGCAGCGATTCATCCTGGGAAAGACAATATTGTGCGCGTAGTGACCGTTAAAACAAAAACTGGATTGTTTAAACGCGCAGTAACAAAAATAAGCGTATTACCGTTACAAATGGACTAAAGGACTATATATTCTTTATTTACATTTGTATTTTATTATATTATTGTATTCATTGAAAGTATCCTTTCAAGGTGGGCGGGATGTTTAGATTCGCAAACAAAGCAATAATTTATGATTAAACTGTTAGTTATAGTAAAACAAAATACGAGTGAATCATGGTGACCGTCGGGCGATGGATTCGACCAGAGGCTTGGGAACGGAAGTATATAGTAGCATAACAACTGCAACCAAGAAAGCAACGCGGCGCGCGAGTTTCAGAAACACGCCTAATCTCGCCCACCCACCAAATCACATTTTAGTAAATATACGTACTAAAATAAAATAGCTTTCTTTCATTTCGAAAAGGTATAACACAACGCGACCTATTTGGGTCCAATACCAACTAACAATAATGAACTTTAAAATTACTTATTTTTATTGTTTTGTCTCTATTAGCCAAAAAATATTTGTTGTATATTTGTTGTCTAGATTTACAGTTAGAAAATCTCCTCGACGACATACAAAATAACTTGTATTGACATGAACATTTTCGGCAGCGTTCAGCGTAATTTATGAATATTTTTTACGCTGGACTGATGACGATTAGTTATTTTTTTACACTTACATAATGTATCTAAACAGTTCGTTTTAAATAAACTATCTTCCTTTTTTTTTTTAATTTCCTGATGAGTTATTTGCTTCGGCGACTTGTTTTTACAGCAATTTATAATTTGATAAAATTGAAAAAATCAGTTGATTTAAATAATACGAAAAGCTACGAAAAAAATTTATAAGAAAACATTGATTTTCATCAAATTTTAATTCTGATTCCAAAATTTCGTGTAAAGATTTAAATTTTCATTTTTTGGAAATTTAAGCTTCTTGTTATTTTTTTAGTATTTGTTTCAGTTTATTTTAAATACTTATTTATTATTAGATTGTAATGACAATTTTAAATTTAGTTGTCGCATAAACCGATTTTATAATAAACATTTACTTTAGTCAAAACTTTTAATTTTTAGTACCAAAACGATGTACTAAAATAAAAATTAATTTGGATTAAAAAGGAAAAAATATTTTTAAAGCTCCTTAAAACAGTAGAAATTATTTATTATTCTGAAAAATATAAAAATTTAAACTTTTAATAAACAATAATTTGGAATCGGACTCAAGCTGTGATGAGAAATGGGAAATAATAATTTCTTATAACTTTAGCTAAACTTAGCTAAAAAAAAATAATTTCCAGCTTTCTTTTTTGGCTTAGGTTATGCAGAACTTAATACCAACAACAGACCCTGTATAGTATTCACCTTTAAAACACAACACGTAAAGTGCTACCACACAAATTACTTTTTCAGGACCTAACGGCCAACCCGTTTTTTTTTAACCCGTCCCGTAAAGAAAAAATAAAACTTGCTAAAAGTTAGAAAAACACAAAAAATGTTTGTCTTGAGAAAATGTTATGCAAAATAATGTTTTTGTTCTCTATAATATTCCCTGCAAGAAATTTGAATAATTTTTTTCGTATCTTTTAATAATCGGCCATGATTGGTATTTCCTAAAGTTATATTATTTTTGTTTTTCGGGTTACGCACTACGCATTAATCATGACGAGACTGTATTATTTGTTGTTATGTTTGATGATAATGTTATTAAAATATTAACTCTCATTGCTACTAGTTTACCACAGAAGAATGATTAGGCCTATGTTTTATTTATGTTTATTATTAATTATAGATAGTAATAAACTTCAAATCTCATCGGAATGACATGAAGAATTTAGTTAAGCCATAGTAGGTAAAGTCAAATTTTTTTAAGAAAACGCCAAGTCACTTGTCATTTATGGCACCCTGTTGACGTCTGGTCTATTTTACGTTTAGAGGTTGGCTAAAAAGACAGGACCGGACTATTTTTATGTTCCATTAACAAAAAAAAAATATTTAAATAATAAGTTCCTTATCTCCCATTTTAATTTATCAAAGAGACAAATTTTTCTATTTAAATCATCGTTCTTAACTAAAGTTGTCAAGAAACTTTTGGAGATGTTATCCAAATTGGAATAAAAGTCAAGAACCTATTAGGTATCCACTGAATACTACCTAGATATTGTGATAGGAATTACTTACAATAAAGTAATGTACTAGTAACATAAATATTATCGACAAAGCTTTTAAAAAATTTAACTTATCGACACACTACTCTCCTTTGCTCGTGAATATTAAAGAATGTAATAAATGCCGGTAATACTGCACCAGCTAGGTAGAATACGTAAAACATGGTGTATATGGTTAAAATATTGGTATACAAAACAATCACTATGCTTCATTTTAGTTATGACTCTAACTTTCAATCAAAAAACTCTATATACACTATATAAAAAACAGCCACAAAAATACTAAAAAACCGACATGTGAACTTGTTACGGTCCACACTAAATCTAGTAACTTTTCTGCGGAACTAGAATCAGCTGTGAATGTCATCTGTGGCTTTCAACTGTCGAAACGCCGTTTTCTATCGCGATATGATCTCTATAGGGTGAGTCAACGATAAGGTAATGTTCATGTTCTTCTTTATCTTAAGAATTAGATAACAACTCGAAATGCAAAAGTTGTAAAGATAATTGAGGTGCACATTTTGAAATTATATTGGAGTATACGGGGTGGCCCAAAAAGACGTGGCGAATATAACTAACGCTTATTTTGTAAATCTAATAGGCATTAGCTAAAAGGTGAGAGAAAAAGACTGCTGTGCATATTCTCTTTTACTGGTAGCCTCTATCTATAATACACTACTTGTTGCACTTAAAAAAATATATTATCTTCTGATTTTTATAAATAACCTGTTTGCAAATAGTCGCTGACAAAATTTCCCTAAAGCAGTTGCTTTTGTAATTCCGTCGCTTAGCCTCTTATTGGTTTCAATTTCATCCCGAGGTTTCCTCGCGATTCGATGATTGCTTAGTGCTTAGTATTAACGAGATGACCGACATGCGACGGAAGAGGAAATAATACGCATACGAATGTTATTCTACCGTTTAAGGAATTAACTTGTATTTTGTCAACAAGACCTTCCTTCTGAAACTTTGTGTTGGGTCAAAAAGGCCTCACTTTACCGTATCAATACCTAAAATTTATTTAAATAAAGGTTGTGTTGATAAAAAAAGTGTTTGATTCAAGACGAAACTAAACAACAGAAAAGTAAATTTGCCATTGTTCCTTATGTTGATCGCCAGGGATGAAACCTACTAGTCATCATAATGAAATGTACATGTAAAGCATTCTTACTAACTAGGTTTGTTAAAGTTAGTTTAAAATATAGTTACTTCTATGCCATTATTGCTATTGCTATAAAATATTAATACATATATTATATTATTATAAATAATATGACTATATGTATTTAACTACTTTATTTTCTGAAATTTAGATAGACATAACATATTTTAGTGTTAACGGATAACAATACAAATATAAGGAAGTGACATTAATTATTTAAATCCATCTAACTGATAACAATATAATTCTGGCATTATTTTTAGTCCCATTTTAGCAAGAACATTATTAGATATTGACTAAACATTCATTGAAAGTCTACAAATTTACTTAAAATTTTTTAGTGTTTACGCACAAAACTATAATCGTAACCTAAATGAGACCCGTGCCAATTTTTTAAAAATAAATCTCAGCAGATTAGCAGATATCAGAAATAACAGGTTTTTACGCATCGCGATTTAAGTTGGCTGTGTGTGTGTGTATAAATACGTCATCAAATATATCATTTTACCTATAATTTAAAAACAATACCATAATCATCGTCAACGTTTACTTACCACCCAAAAGCGTAAAAAGGTAGAAGTTCAACCTAGAAATCGTCCTTTAGATGGATAATCTCTTCCTTCTCTCTCGGTATTGGAATACTTACACTAACCAACCGTTTATTGTCTACTTCACCTTCAAGAAAATAATAATCCAGTAATCAGTATTTTATTCTATTTTTACCATACTCAAACGACCAGAGATTGGGCCGATTCATTATTCCTCCATGTCCACACACTTGGCATGTTTAATAGGTTGTCTAACCTATTTTTCTCTACGTATTTTGTATAATTTCATTCTTTAGGTGAACATTTAGGCGGTTTTTAAGAGCGTTAGGCGTAGGGGACGTAACAATCTCGTCTGGAAGGAGTGGAAGGTCATTACATTTTTGCACTGCCCGATTTGTCATGAGGTTCTTTCTTGTTAGTCTATGGCTAAGTTCAGTAGTCAATATCAAGGAATGTCCACAAAGGTGATGTTTGGCTTTGGCATCCCGATGAAAGAAATCGACATCACACGTATAGTGTTTATGGAGTATCTTATAGACCTCGATCAAACAGCCTCTGTTTCTGCGTTCTACCAGCGTCACCATTACAGTAAAAACCTTCGTCAATAAATATATTTGGGTACAAGTTCAGATTTTATAGAGGAACTTAAATAACGTAATATGCTGGTTATCTATCAGAGATAATAGAGTATCCCTATCTTTTCAAGCTACAATTGAGATGTGTGTCATGAAAGAAAACGATAGCAAAAAAAAAACTGGAAACCACAATTTTTATCGTAAAATAAATACAGGTAATAATTCCACGTTGCTTTAAAACTTCGCGATTTTGACCTCGCTCAATAAAAAGTTGATTGGTGGACGCCAAAATTCGCGAGCGTTGAACTTCCTCGCGAATTAAGGTGCAATCAGCTCCAAAACTGTACATCTGCAACCTTGAGATGTTTTTTAATGATTTAAGGTGAACGAATACTCTTAGTTTTAGTTAAATGTAGGTACTGAGTTAAATTTTAGGTCCTACTCAGGATTTACACAACTTGTATCAATAATTAAAATTTCTAAATGTTATGCACATTGATTTAGGTACACAGTTTTAAAAGTTTTTTCTCAATTCTTTTCCTGTGATAGGTCAGTTCGTTGGAGCATCAACAGGTATAGTTTTAATATCGTTTTAAGAAATAAACCTCAGTGGGCATTTGACCGCGGCATTCCGAGTTCGACGCTTAGTTGTAGGTCCCGTCTAGCTGACATTATCCAGACGATAGGGGACACAATAAGCCTCAAAGGCCTAAGTATATTGGCTCTTCCTCGAACCCCAGCAACAACAACAAAAAATGAAATAAAGTAGTCTCTTCAAACAAGGACAATCACTTCAATGGACTCAAAGTATCATGGCAACTAATAATCTTAAAATGTCTGGAATTTTAAGAGTTAACGGTGGTTTTTGAATCAATATAGGTCACCTAGGCTTAGTAACATTTTTCCAGAAAATGTAAACAATAGCGATATTCCACGGAACTAAAAAGACGTATTTCCTTGAATGGTTGTTACGTTCGGCCTGTGCGCTACGCGAAATGAAATACGGGAGCAAAATGGAGATGTCATTGAGCGACGTCAACTATACCCACTTTAATTAATTTGTAAGTTGGTTAATGAGCTAAAAGTATATCTTGATCTTAAAACTCCTGAATGATGGACAATTGGTTAACAGTGACCTATATGCTCATCCTTCACGGCTTCATGATCTAGATGGGTGCTAATTTTCCAAAATTGACATGAATTGATTCCATTGCATCTTAAGTCTTCCTAGAATTTCAAGACGAAACAATATTGAGAAAATTATCACCTTTGTTTTTACGTTTATAAGCTGTTACAGGTGACTGACTAGCTTACATATCCGTTACTTTTACATTTACTATAAGAGCACTGTAAAATCGCTTACAAAAACGTACCATATTATACATACATGACTGTTTAACGCTTTCTGAATTTAATTTAATAATTTCAGTTGACAATTTTGATTATTTCTAATTTTAATTTAAAAATGGTTTAGTCTGTAAATTCTTAATTTTAGATTATGGGCCTTAGAATATGATTTCTTTAACTCTTACACAGTCATCGTCTTTACACAGAACTAAACTCTTTTTTCTAAGTATAATCTAAATAAACCACACATAATCTAAATATAGCTACCATGAGAAAGAACACTACTGCTTTATAACATCCGTTTACTGCCGTGTATTTATCTAGGGCAACCAAAATGGCACTCGTATTAAACGTCAATTCCTGTTTATAATTAAATGTTACTTTTGACGCCATTTGCATACTCGCGGGACTGTTAAAAATGCAGTTCGACCGCGAAAAGGCTGTTTTAACCACATCGGACGTGTGACGTCCCCTTATTAGGGGCCATTTAGCAGGGTTCAGTAACTAGATTCACATCACTTTGTATTGAACAGCGGCGGATTGTGGTCAATTTTACAAGAGGAGCATTTCGACCATTAGGTTAGGTTAGGTTAGGTAAGAGTGGCAGACCCTTGGTTCTGACCAAACGGTCTTACGTAGTCCTGATTAGGTCCGTTGTGATACCACACGTGTTCCGTAGAACCCACCTTCATCAGATCACTGATGGTTTTTGCGACGTAACCGCGGAAGGATTTTAACAACTCATTCAAACCAGCCACTACTGTTCAGAAATCTGCTCAGCCGTCCAAGTTGTAAGTTGTTTAGTTCCTCCAGGCTATCGAAAGATGATTCACCCAGAGTAGTGAACCTCCTTCTTGCGAGGCCAGGGCATTCACACAGAAAATGTTGAATACTTTCTTCCTCTTCCTCATCTCTGCAGCTTCTGCAGAAATCGTTAGTGGGTATTTGCATACGTTCGGCATGTCTACCGAAGAGGCAATGTCCGGTAACAACCGCAGTAATATTTCTCACGTCTTTTCGACTGTGTCTCAATAGCTCTGCGGTTCTCTTTTTATCTAATATGGGCCACAGTTGCCTGGATGTACTACAGGTTGTCAACCCTGTCCATCTGTTCTGTGCAAGCTGCTTGGCCGTGTAGTCAATCTCCTCTTTGACCAATCCCAGTGGTTTGTTCACTGTATTGTCTGCTAGATCAGCTGGCATGCCTGCGCCCTCTCTTGCGAGCGCATCGGCAGCCTCGTTGCCATCTATTTTGGAGTGTGCAGGAACCCAGCACAGAATAACCCGATGTTGGTTGCCAAGTGTGCATAGATTGTTGCGGCATCGCTTTACGAGCTTTGATTTGACGCTGCTGGAACAGATTGCCTTAATCGCCGCCTGACTATCACTGAAGATGGTGATTGACGAGGCTACTCCCAAGCCAAGGTGTTCTTGCAGGATATTGACCGCCTTCTCTACTGCCAGTACTTCCGCTTGAAAAATACTACAATAGTTGGGGAGTCTATACGATTTCTGTATTTGTAAACTTTCGGAAAAGACCCCGGCTCCCACACCAACGTCCATCTTTAAACCGTCTGTGAAGATTGCGTGATCTGTTTTCGTTATATTCTGATTGCCTTCCCACTCTTCCCTACTCGGAATGAGTATAGAATACCTTCAATCGAAGCATGTTATTGGGACAGAGTAATCAGTCGGGTCTCGTAGATTATTCCCCGGGTGAATCTTTAGTATACTGCTGTGCCCGTATTTCGACCATTAGGTATTGCCTAGAGGTACTTTGGTGATATTGTTGTAAATGTTGCCAATTTCTTTCTTGACAAGCCCGTTCGTGTGTAAGTCTTTGCCTGGTTCTTCTAAAAATGGTTGCTAAAATTGCCACTTTTTTTCTAGATTAACGAAATACAAAAGTAAATGGTGGAGTTTGAAAAAAAACATTTAAAAAAAAAGTTGGGATAGATTTTTACCCCAAGATGAGGGGTAAATTTATTGAAAATACGAAAAGAGTATGCCAAACTAAAATTTAACACAGCCGTAGTTCGGTATTTTATAAGCAAATAAAGAGACTTTCTGAATTGAAAACTGCATGTTTTATGTGGAAGATCATTGACATGCTCTTATTTAAGGACCGTCACTGATTTTCTATAATAAAAGTCGGCACTATGTTTTAATTAATAGAAGTTATTAAAAGCAAAAAGAGTAATTTTTCTCAAATTTGCCATATTTCTTTTGTATTTTTATCGATTTAAAATAAATACAAAACTTATTTCACTTGAAACTGAAAATGTGAAAAGTTACTATGTTCCAAAGACTGAAATTTGGCCAATCTGTGGATAAAAGGAAAAAATAACAAAATAATAATTAAAAAACAAAATGGCAAAATGCGTCACTAGCCAACAACTTCTACTTCTATAAAGACAGAGTAGCCCTAATTTTTTCTGTTTAAAGGTTTAAGACCATGATTATTCTTGAACGATAGAGGAGTCTTAAAAAGACATAAATTGTCTTTATTTGTTTTTAAATCACAACATTTCCTTGGTAAGCATGGGTGCAGTCATGCGTTTAATTCACGACGAGCGGTCTTATTCTAAGATTACATTTACTTAACAAAGGTTTTCAGATTTTTCTTATATCTAATGACGCCTTATTAAAATAACTTGGGTTCTGGTGTACAGTGGCAAGTAGTTATCATATTTATTTAGTATTCACCTGAAGACTACTGGAAATACTTACCAGTTAAAACGTAATTTAAAAACAAATAAAGACAATGCAAGTCCAGCAGTGGCGAGCCTGGGAGCTCGTGTCTAAAAGTCTAATTACAACCTAATTTTTCATCTCAAGCTTGAACTCTTAATTTAAATTTTTAAATATTCTTGGCTTAGATTACAAATGTCTTGTAGGAAACGTTTAGTTTTTAAACTTTTGCTTCTAAAAGTCCTGTTTTATATAGAAATTAAGGTTTTGGGACGCATATTGTTTTAGTTATTGATTCATGATGCAATTTTATAGGAAAACGAGTAAAAAGAGTAAGATTTTATAGTACTTCTCTATTATATACCTACTTGTCTATTCCGTTTTCCCTTTTTTAGAGCTATTTTAAACCAAAAATATAACCCAATGCAATAAAATATTTTTCTCCACGACTATTACTGAATGCAATAATTCCAAAATCATTTTTGATAATAGAATGTAAAAAATTTCGCTCTTGAGTTGGAATATTTATTCTGAAACACTTGCTTCTTATGCGTTTAGCGTGTATTTTTATTCCATAACAAGATACGGAATGAATATTCTGTAATTGATGTAAACGACATAGGTTGCCATCATGAATTTTGAAACTGTCAATGTCAGCAGACAAATTTTAGTGCAAGTCAAAATATGAGTGAAAAATCGGATGAATCAGATATGGAACTGGATAATTCTCCGCCTAAAATTACAAATATTGCGAATAGTATTTTTGGTCGTGGAGAAAATATAGTCTGCTACTCGGTTAGAATGAAAATTCGATACTCGTGGTTTCTCACGCTCGCGTTCGGAATCTTCCAGTCGGATCAAATTTGCATTCCAACCTCGTTACAGAATCTACTATTACAACCAAAACAAAAAACAGTTAGGTATTTATTTTTAAAGAGAAAAATTAAAGAAAAAATTTTAATTAAAACATTTTTTATGAAAGAAGTGTGATAATTTATTATAAAAAAAATAGTGCGGGAAGAAACGAGAATGCTTTATTATAAATATACAAAACGGCACTTACGAAGGAGTTTTTCAAAACCTAAGTATTTGCTCTTCGATCTGCGCTGCTAAAATACAGGATTTATGAAAAAAATCATCAATTTTGGCGTGGTGAGCGATATTTATTTTATTTTTAATCTAGAAAAACCGAGCCCGAAAAACGCTGGTTAGAGTCATTATGTAAAATTTTGGATTAACACCAATATTCGTATTTTTCACAAATATAAAAAAACTTTTAATAAAGAGGCAGCTAGGAATATCAAAAAAAAATTTATTTAAACTGTAGAATAGGCATATTAATTATTACATTAATTAAGACAGAGAAAACTTTTTTTTATCGTAGCTTGCTTACCTTGAATTAAAATTCCCTAATAACTTTTTTAAATACATATAACCTTGATTTTGACGATATATTCTAAACTACATACTTTAACCGTTTAAAGGGAAATTAATTATAATCAAATTTTGACCCTGAAAATTTTGTCAGTATATACTAACTTTAAAATCCACCGTCTATATTTGTTGTTTTAAAATTACGTTGTTTTGCACATCGTGAATTTTTTAAAAAAGTGGGATCTATATGGAAATATTTACTTTACCGAAAAAAATAAACACGAAACATGAAATACCTACTTATTAACGGCGTTATTTAATATTCAGGCAAATAGATTTAATTATTAGTTGGTGAATATGGGTTTCCTGTAAAATATTTGGTGGAGTAAGTGCCTCAAATATAACATTGTTATTTAAATTTTTTTTCTTTAAATTTGTAAAAACTCCAACAAAAATGCACCCTCTTTGCGAACTATTGCAGACCCTTCACAACCTATAATACTGACAGTTCTGAATGATATCAACCCCATTAATGTATGAAGTTTGCCCTTACACGATCAGTTTTAGTACCGTTATTCCCTTAT
This sequence comes from Polydrusus cervinus, assembly GCA_935413205.1. Lineage (NCBI taxonomy): Eukaryota > Metazoa > Arthropoda > Insecta > Coleoptera > Curculionidae > Polydrusus > Polydrusus cervinus. The sequence goes on from OW284511.1 coordinate 90,640,821, forward strand.
TATTGTTATTATTGTTACAAAATAATTACATTATTATTGTGATTTATCTTAACGAATGGTTTTACTTAAATCATTTTATGATTGACATCTGGTCGTGTACTGATAATAAAGCGATAGATTCTTGAATATTTGTATTTTGTACAGCTTTTATATTATAATACTACATTTACTTTACTAAATTTAAATAAAAATTATTTTCCTATAAAAAATGTTATTACAGAAGTTAATAAATATAATTCCTAAAACAGTAGCGACAATTCTTTATAATATATTAAATAAATAGTAAAATAATAGGCTATATGAATTTTTGACTTAGCTGATTGCCAAAACTGCCCTCTTGTGACGTCTAAAAAAAGTTACTGGGTGGGCATTAATGTCTAGGGTGGGCAGCGCCCGCAGTAACTTGTAACCTGGAGTCAGAGGGTATCAACCTGGAGAGGAGGGTTTCAACCTGGAGGCTCTAAGCCAAACCGGGATACTCCAGGTCAAACCTGGAGAGGTAGCAACCCTAACTGCAATACATTCACTAGTATAGTGCTTCTAATTACTGGCTGGACGCACGTCACAACTCGCAAATATATAATTATAACAGAAACAAAAAATAGGGTAGGTCTGTTATTGAAATAAAATTCATATTGACAACCTTTGTCATTTCAAAAAACTTTAATTTTACGCGTTAAAAGTGATTTGAAAATGAAAAATAGTTAGTTGATACATATTCTGAAAATATGTCTTATTATTCAGAAAAAGTAGAAATGCTTATTTTAAAGTTTATTTAAATCCTGACAGAATTATAAAAACATACAATTTATTCAACGACATGACTCTAAGTAAAAATAATACGGCAGAAGCTGTGACGTACATCCAGCCAGTAATTTTATGGACTTTAAATATTGTTACCTTTAGAAATGCAATAATTCCAAACAAGGTCTTTTGTTTTTCCCATTTTAAAACTCACTAACCATCGACACTATTAAAAAATCAAAAATATACTTTAAAAACTTACAAAATATACTGTACACAATATATAATGTATAAAAATCTACTCTTAAAACGCACTGGGGCACTCACATTCTTGCTTTAACAAATTATACGATATTTTTGTCGACCGGGAATTCTTCAATGGGCTCGGGACTTCCCAGGTGCCAGCCGTAGAAATCTAATGTTGCCAATATAAATCGGAGAAGCGGCGAGCTGGATATATTTATACTAAATTTGTGTTTGTGAAAACTGTATTGTTAGTTTAATGCTTGTAGGGTTACAAAATATAAAAGATATATTATTAAACATTTGTCTTGAATCATTTAAAACACGTTTTTTAATATGTCCAATATTCCCAATATTTCCGAGACACTTTCGGAAATTTCCATTTCCATGGAAATATGTCCATTTACAATACTGTGTAGGATGATGTAGAGTAGAAGAAGTCAAAATAACCAATAAGACACTTTGTTGAGCAGGTGACGCCACTGGACTGATTTCACTATCAATTTTATAATGAATAGGAAAAACAATAGAATAAGATTATCCGGTAGTTGTTTTGATAAAGCCTACTTGATAATTATAACAACAAATTCATAAATAAGGAACGGTGAACGTTTTCGCAATGCTTACTGTACAACTGTTTTCAGGGTCTCCGTTTAACATTGGCACGTGGAGCCCATGCAAGGACGTTTCCATTTCATTTTGTTTGTTTTTAACTCAGCTGCACACGCCATAACTCTATAATGATGTAATCTATTTTTATTTTCAATGCCGCATATTTTATACATATACAAAAAAATTGATGTATATAGTTGTTTTATTAAGTAATAAATTAAAGTTGTTAATAGAACTTTCTTTATGTTCTTAAGCAGTGTTGATTATGAAAAGTGAACAAACTTATTTAGACCTGCCAAGACAGGCGGTAGGCGTGGCCGCCTCGCAATGCATTGCCTCGGCCTGCATGGACCTGGCAACCAAAAGCAAAATATTCGGAGGCTGCCGGAGCACGGCTGGTAATTTATGAATGTCACCCGTGCTTCTCAGGGGTTCATGGACGCAAGGAAGCAATGCTTCTTTATAGTCCTTTTGTCACAAACATCGCATATCAAAAAGAGTCGGGTGTGGTGTAGTCCCATTATTTGTGTATTGTGTGAACTATAGACATCGCAGATAAACAAGAAAGGTGTTAATCGTTTGTTTGGAAAAATGTTCTATCTCTATACAGGGTGTGTCAGTAAGGCGTCTGTCTTAGATAGCACCTAAACTATCAAAGATAGGGAAAAAAGTGTAATACAAAAGTTGAACGGTTTTTTAGGATACATAATCTAAAAATATTTTCTAATCTACAGGGTGGTCCCAAAAAGTAGTACTGAATAATCAAAAAGAAAATTAAATGGGACACCCAGTATAATTTTCTAGAATATGATTCAATGGAATAAGGACTTTGCAACCCTAATAAAATTTTTGAAGTGAAATGCAACGTTGCCAAGTAATTAATTTTTTTCCGAAATTTTAGTAATTTTAAGGTTAAAAAATCATAGCAACCTGTGGATTAACCCTAGACAAATATAATTTACGTTGTAAGTACTTTAAGGTACGATATATTGATTTATAATAATGTTTTTTAAATCTCTTATACAGAGCGAGAGTTCATTACAAGTTGGACAATTCGATAGTTTTAAAAATACTTTATTTCAATTTTTTTAAATGGGACCCCCCTAATTTTTTTAGGCAAAAGAATGTATCTTTCGAAAACCTTACTTTTTTGTTAAACATGTCATATATCTAAATATCATAGTTTTTGAAATATTTTAGGATTTGTCTTAAATCAAGGTAAAACAAGAAAGATCTAATTAAACAATTTAGTCAAGATTGCTTTGGAACAAAAAATAAATAATTTTCTTTGTCACAGCTGTCATTGCAAAATTATTTCGCCAACATTTTGTGCTTTATTACTGTTTAAATTTTAGTTTCCTGAACTAACTTTATCATAACTCATATTTTTCTATTTCGATAAGGTTAGTTTAGGAAACTAAACTTTAAACAGTAATAAAGCACAAAATGTTAGCGAAATAATTTTGCAATGACAGCTGTGACAAAGAAAATTATTTATTTTTTGTTCCAAAGCAATCTTGACTAAATTGTTTAATTAGAACTTGCCTTTTTTACCCTGATTTAAGACAAATCCTAAAATATTTCAAAAACTATGATATTTAGATATATGACATGTTTAACAAAAAAGTAAGGTTTTCGAAAGATAATTTCTTTTGCCTAAAAAAATTACGGGGGTCCCATTTAAAAAAATTGGAATAAAGCATTTTTAAAACTATCGAGTTGTCCAACTTGTAATGAACGCTCTGTATAAGAGATTTAAAAAACATTATTATAGATCAATATATCGTAGCTTAAAGTATGTACAACGTAAATTATATTTGTCTAGGGTTAATCCACAGGTTGCTATGATTTTTTAACGATACCTTTAAAATTATTAAAATTTCGGAAAAAAATTAATTACTTGGCAACGTTGCATTTTACTTCAAAAATTTTAATAGGGTTGCAAAGTCCTTATTCCATTGAATCATATTCTAGAAAATTATACTGGGTGTCTCATTTAATTTTCTTTTTTATTATTCAGTACCACTTTTTAGGACCACCCTGTAGATTAGAAAATATATTTAGATTATGTATCCTAAAAAACCCTTTCACTTTTGTATTACACTTTTTTCCCTATCTTTAATAGTTTAGGTACTATCTAAGACAGACACCTTACTGACACACCCTGTATAATATCATTAAAATTATAAATACTTCTAATAAAAGGTTTTTCAAATGTTAACGCATCGCTTGTTTTAAACTATAATATTTCTTAAACTGTTTAAGTCATTGCTCTTTAATACAAGTCACAGCCCCCCCCCCCCCCTTTCCCCCCGCTCAGAAGCTCGGGGTCTAATAGTCTACGTCTTACACCTTTTACAAATATTTTTTATTCGGCTACACTTCAAAAAAATGTCAAAATTCACTATTATCAATAGTTGAATTTTGCTACGTCTTGCAACAGTATTTCTCCATCGTCATAGTGGCACTAACAACTCGAGATGACCGCCGAGCCGGCTATATACCGTCCTCGAGTTGCAACGTTAGTTTGTTGAAACCGACGTTTCTACTCACTCGCTAGAACGCCGAATTATTGTTTTATCTGGTTTTATATAGATTTATCGGTTACACGTTACTAAGTAGTTTGTTAGTTGTGTGATGGAAAATTGATCCTAGTTGCCGTAAGTAAAAATGTGAATTTTAAAGCTTTTAAATGTAGGTTAAACCAAGTATATTTATGTTCAATTGGCAGCGACAGTAAACATTTAGGACTTTATGCAACCCGACATTATTATATTAAGTATAGACATATCAATATGGTTTTATTTTTAACTTGAAACCCCGTTAGCTTCATATACCAAAGATAAAATTTAATCAGAAACTGTCAGAGCGATCATATTTCAGTTCTTGTAAAATATTTTTTCGCTCAAAAACGAATTTGTTACAGTTTTTATGACGTTTGGTCCACGAAAGCCAACGGGTCAGCCGACACGCGTCGCTTCTTCCAGAGTAGGGTTTCCCACTGATGTTAGAAAGAGGCGACTGAGATGAATTATAATTAAGCTAAGAAATAAACTAAAAATTAATTATTGTCATTGTTTTTGATAAATTATTTTAATAAAAATTGTTTAGAATTAATTACAGAATATTAGAAAGTCAATATAGGGTGGCTCAATTAAAAAATAAATAATTTAAATATACGTATATAATATGTTCTACATATGTATATGAAAAACAAAAAGGAGTTTCCAATATTCTTTGTTGTTGTTTTAAGAACTTTTCTATACAACATTTTTTTCTTAATCGACTAATAAACCCGCGGGAAAAAATATCGTCGTACAGATGTACGGCGTCCTCTTAATTAATGAAGAACTATATTTTTTTGTGCAACTCGCCGTGAGATTTTTAAAAGAAGTAGAACCCCAATAAGTTTTTTTTGAGGTGGGACTACTCTGTTTCTATAAAACCTGATTTTTTCGCACTTAACGTATAGATAATGAATGAATGAATGAATGACTTTCAAATAAAAATAAGAAAACATACAATATTTCATATCGTTTTTACTTGTATAGGTACTTTTGCAAAACCCAGTAACTTTTCATGCTGAATAAATTGTCACTTGCAGGTATTTTGCGGTTTAGTCGTTATGCAAAAACAATCGATTATTGCAGAGCAATAGAGTCTAAGAATAGCATTATAGGGTCTTTCACTGTTGCAATAACGATTACTTTAGTAGATCAGGGCATTAATTGTATTAAGTGGTCTACCAATATTTTAAAATTAGTGGGTTTTGCTTGTAGTCCGGAAGCAGACGACATTCCGTTTACTTCACATTTTGAGATAAACGAAATAACCACATAGAAAAAGTTAGTTAGTGAGTGACTGCAGAAAGATGTAAGTGTGTTTAGGGTTTGTGATTATATAAGTGCCCAGAGGGTAGGTGAGAGATAAAAGGCATGTAATGTATTTGTTATGAGGGATCGGTCATATGTGAGAAAGCAATTGCTAAGTTTACCTGGTACTCCAGGGACGTGTCAAAACCTCATTCAGCCTAATACACTTGTTTGTTAGTTAAGGACCAGACCTTGAAATCGGTATCTTTTAAGGCTAAGTTTGTTTGTCACATTACGACAAGATGTCAAGACTTAGTAAAAAAGACAAAGAATTAGCTACCATTTTGATTTGCTTCTCGGCTACAGTTGATTTATTTCTTCACTCCCCGAGTAGCAGCATGCTGCGACCTACGTCATCTGCGACGTCTCTATCAGCTCTGCTAAAGTTGAAAAATATTTTCTTAATTAAAAATCAATTAAAAACGCAGAAATCTTAACTCTACCTCTGTCCATCTAGAACAGTTATTAATTTTTCATTTGTACACTCATGTTAGGTAAATTCAGTTCCATGTACATATGTTAACCTATAGTAAGCGCGGATCCAGGGGGAGGCAGTTCTACCTCCTCTGGGGGTGTTTTTTTTTACTTTGAGCCTTGAAAATTGTAGAGCGTGTGAAGGGTCCGAATTTTTTTTAGAAGTCGCTTTTGAGAGTAGAAAGGATTTTAGAACCGGGATACGCTCTTTTTTTTAGTTTCTCCCTCCCCCCTCTACAGAATCCTGCATCCGCCACTGACTTGTATTAATAGGATGGTGTTTATGTATATTAATATATCTATGTTATTTGACTCATTATTCGGTCATATTGTACAAGGTATGATCTAAATTTTAAATACATTTATATGGTATTTGTAAATCAGACCCTGACTGATGACTCGTGTAATATTGAAATCCGGTCTCAATTATGTCTCCCATTATGATGGCTCGAGTAAAATCAGGTTCGTACTTTACACTTGGTAGTCGTAATTTGTTAATATATAATTAAAATGTCACATCATATTATTTATAAACACACTAATCTTCAAGTTTTATCACTAAAAGTTACCGAACGCGCTCTTGTGTTTAAACTACAAATATTCTACATAGTTATTATTTGTCTATAGATTATATACCAAAAATCTGGTAAATATTTGCCGGTAAAACCAACGGCGGATCTTCTTTAGCTCATGGTCTAAACGGCGTTTCGTTTGCGAGCTTTAGCTGAACGCTGAACTGGATAACAAAACAAGTGAAGGTCGTTGGCTGGTAGAATCATCCCAGCAAGCGTGGTTCGAGTATGGGTTTGATGACCTGGAATAGTAGGCTGCGTTGGCCAAGGGTAATTCCGATAAGTTTTGCTTTTATTTTCAAAAACATCGCGTTTCGTCGTTTTATTTTCAACGATCGTGGGTACCTGTTTTGAGGGCGAATAATGGAAATTTTAGCTTTTGTTGTTTTTATTCATATCTTTGTTGTTTTTTTCACCTTTTTTAACCTACCTGTGTAAAAACAAATAGTTTATTAACCCAGAAAAATTATTTAATGATTTATATATTAACACAATACACTGTAAAACCATTATTTTGCTAGCAGTATTTATCAAAAACAAATAAACTTTTTAATTGTCAGCAATATTTTCCTTAGCAACTACACTTTTTCGTGTTTTTAAAACCTTAAACAAAGCAATTTTGTCAGACTGCGTGGTTATTTAGAAAGATAACATTTTATCGGCAAGTACTTAATTGCTATTTTTTGTGAATTGTAGATTATTAAATAAACATAAAATTAAAAAAAAAACATAAAGAACATTTCCTTTGTTTTTATTATTTAAAAAATAGGGTGCTTGAAAATGAAATATTTTACCGATATAAAACAAAAAAACTTAAGTCTTTATCTTTCACCTTCAAAAAAATAATGACAACGTATACGTATCAATTACTGATTAAATTTGTGATATTTAATTATAATTGTTTTTTCACTAGTAACCTATAAAGCGGCCGATTATAATAATCTTGTAATTTCTTGTCCTTCTTTCGAATCAGGCTTTTTACCTCTTCGTTCGCTGCCAGGGCCGTTCCCAAGAGGACCTACAGCTTAATGTGGGTTTCGAACCACGTTCCTCAGTCATGCGACACTCCCCAAGGGATACCAACCCTTGGTTTCTTGCCATTCATGACCTACCGATTGGGGAGTACCTTCTTCCGCACCCTACGAGAAGTCCGATCTCATCCGGCCTGGTTACCGGCGTGAATGGGGTGGGTTGGGAGATTATATATTTTACACTCTTTCCTTCATTCTTAAACTTACTAAATTTCGGACATACTTTTTTTATTACTGTATGCCCACTCCGGGTATCGAACCCGGACCGCCAAGGTCGAATGCCAGTACCTCACCTCTGAGCCACTGCCGAGGTTATATTGATCTTAAAAATCTGTTTTTTCTACCTTGTCAATTATTATTGACCATATGACCATGGTTAATAATGAAAACAATCGTGTTTTCAAGTCGGTAACTTGATTTTTTAATTCTACAATAATAACATGATAGGTAGGCAACCAGATAATTGACAATACATATCAGTTTCTCAGTGATGTTGTAAGGTATCGATACTGTAAATAACAAATATAAGTTATAATAACAAAAAATACTGTGCCATATTCATTAGAATTGTAATGTTACAATAAATTAATAAAAAACGGACTTTGTGACTTCATCAAACAACAAAACTTAACAATAAGAAAGCCCCTGATATGACAAAAACAAATTTATCTTGCCAATTCCAAAGAAGCGATATTTTAAATATACCGGGTGTTTCAGGAGGAACGCTCACCTCCATAACTTTTTTATTGTTTAAATTACAGATATAAAATCTTGGGGGTTTGTTCATTGTATGACATCAGGGACGCCATTTTGTCACTTCCGGTTAACCGGAAATCAGCTTAATTTTAGATTTTTAAGTGGAACACCCTGTATATTTTTAGCTATATTAATTCAGAACACAATTCCCAATTAACGACACCCCATGTCACTTGTTGACACTTTAAAGTAGTTTTATTTTTTAATCTAGATCTAAAATGGTTTACTTCCAATGCAAAATCTTGGTAAAAATGCAGTTTTCCGGTTTTTTTTGGTGTTTTAATTTGTTTACTAAGAGAGAACTGAAATTATTTTAGCAGTGAAAAAGAGATTTGTTAAAAACCTTATTCATACTTGTTAGCAGTACATATTCTCTAAGGTGAATAAATCACAATTTTCTTCAGTAATTTAGTCTAAACCTTTAATATTTGACCGAGGTTGATCGTCATCTTTTAACCCTATTTTTGGTCTTATTCCATTCTTGGTGGTCTTACCCTTTTATTAAAGTGAATTTATACTCTTAATTATGTTTTTATAACTTTATTCTAACTGTGTAAACTTGACCCAACACTCAACTTATGTTAGCACGGATGCTTTTTTAAAGTTAATCTCTAGAGAGCTCCTAAAAACAATTTTGTTTGATTTGAGAGATTAAAATTTGGCTTAAAATCATCCAAAAAATTTGGTATTTGGTGCTAGGCAGACACTGGGTACAAAACAAGTGGGTTGTCTCGCAAAAGGTCAAAGAGTGATGAAATTTGGCAGGGTGTTAGACCTCGGTCTTTAACTACTACATCTAAATTTGCGATCTTGGAGAAGTGCCGCTCGATGGCGGGAGGTCAAAGGTCTCTTTGACAAATATGGACGACTTTTTCAAATTTCAAGCACTACCTTTTCAGCTTTTGTACTCAAGATCCTAAACGCGATAGATAAATCAAAGTTACTCAATCTTACTCAAAGTTGTCAAGTAATAGTCAAAATTCCATCATCGGGCTGCACTAAGAATAAGAATAGTGCATGACTCACCTGTTAAGGTAAATAACCCCCAACGATTTAGGTTCCTTTAAACAAACTAAAAAGGTATGACGATCAGACTGGTTGGTTTCTGCTGGTACGGTCGTTTAAGTCCGAGATTCGTATTTCTAGTGTTTTATTTGTTCCATGGGCGTCATCTTTTATAATATAAAATGTTAATAAAGAATTAAAGATCCCAAATATAAAATAAAAAACCAGTAATTAATAGAATAGCATAGTAATTACTTAAGTATAAGTATTATTAAAGTAATTTAACAAAAATTAAACTTGGGGGGGGGGGGGGGGGGGGGGTAAGAAAGAACAAGAAAGATCATTGTCCCCATGATTCATAAATTTAACAGTATTTGTTGTGGACGATAATTGTTGTAAATCTGTCATGAAAAGCAATAAAGGGTTTAATACTCTTGTGATTAAAACATTTGATTTAAATACATCTATGCTTAGGTAAATTACTTCTGATATCAGTAGATCAATAGACATAAAAAATTTCCCTGACGAAAACTGAAGGGTTCGAAACGGGTTTACAAGTAATTTGATCAATTTATTGTTAGATGAGTTGTTTTCTCGTTTTGGTATCGTGTATTTTGTCGAAAATAGTACCTATGTACTTAATATCTAAACAGTAACTGTATTAAAATTTGGTAAATTCTGCTTCGCTATTTTGTATCTCTCGACTGGACCCAAACCCACAAGAATTATTTTACTGGTTAATTATCTCATCAATAATTTTAATTTTATTAAAAAGGATTTATAAATTCATAAAAACAAACAATTTTGAACGAAAGCTGGCAACATTTTAACGAATCAAATAAATGCTTTTAGCTGCGTAGTTTAGATCATGACATCAGTTTTTAATTATTATCATCAACAAAAACATAAGTTGTTTTAAGTGATTGTAAAAATTGTAATTTAAACACTGTTTATTTCAGATTGTACCTGTGGTTTTATTACAGCTTTATTATCATTAATTATGTGGTTGCAAGATAAAGTAAAACGAGAAAAATAAATCGGGTTCAATAGCTTGCAACCGCTCTGCAGGAGTTTGCTGGTAAACTCAGTTTACTCGTGCGGGTGAACGACCGTCCTTCAGTATAATATTGTTTTATAAATAGGAGGAATGTTCTCTCTTTGAACTCAAATACATATTTCAGAAAGTTATGATTACTTTTCATGTTTGTAAATGAATATTTGATATTTTATAAGATATAAATATATTTCCCTACTTTGCAACTCGTTACGTTGATATGGCTGAGAGTTGTGGTGAACAAGCAATAAATACTATACTACGAATTTAAAAAAATATACGATTTTTTGTGTTAGGTGTAAAATCTGCAGGATTACTATGTTATAGTTCTAGTTAGTTATAGTACTTAATTACACAAAAACTAGTTTTTCTACTCCCACATGGCGGCACATGCAGATGCACTAAATTGTATCCACACACAACTGACGAGATATAATTTTATATCCATTCTAGTTAGGATATGGGACTGGTTAATTATAAAGAAACCAAATTTACATGTTGTAAATATTTCGTGTCGTTTTATGATACTTTACAAAAGTGAGGTTAGAAATATACTTCAAAAAGATGCAAATCTATCACATACATTTTTTTTAAATGTATTCAAAACATTTATCCCAGAGCCTATGCATACACAATTAAAGCCCTTTATAAAAAGTGCTTGGTAATTGAATTTCGTGTTTCAAGCTATTAAAAGTGCTTGTAAGCAATCTAAAAATCCCTCAAAATTACGGTAATTGCAAGCACTTTCAAAGTGCTTGGTGCTTAATGCCGGCATTACTTTTCCAAAAGGTTTGGGGCATGGTGCTCGAATGCTTTGCCTAGCTCTAAAAAAAGGGAGATAGGACTTTACTTCCACCCATTTCCCCAAATAATCAAAAAACCATTCTAGATTTTATAACCTTTATCTACTATTTTAATTTATAGGCCGCTTTACAGTTTACAATTTTTCTCTCACGCAAGTTGTGTTGCAGCAATTCGTATTTTTGGCAATAAAAATTGTACTTCGTTTTACAGCGTGCAATGACTTGCCAAGGTCGTAGGCAATGTACCACTTGCCAACCTTTAAAATAGAGACATTTGGTTAGGACTTACCGGCGTTTTTTTGTGCATTCATTTTAACATAACATCATTACAGGACACGAAAGCAAACCAATAAACCCAATACGAACCCACTATAAGTTAGAAAGAACATAAACAAATGTAAGTGATTTTCATTTTTAGGTTGGTGTCTCATAAATTACCAAAAACTTCCCAGAATTACGCTTGCAATTGCAATAAAAATAGGGTCGGAGTTATATTTCTTGCAAGCAATACAAATGCGCCAGATGATCACTAGCCTCGTTCTGCGCATACTCGCAGGCAATCTGTTCTTGCGTGAAAGAAAAATTGCAAAGTGTAAAACGGCCTTATGAAACATCAATCAGAATGGTAAAGTGCAATACCTCTTGTTGTTTTGACAATGAATAAAACCTGCAAATTTGGTGAATAAGTCTTGATTGAACTAGTGCAGCGGAACCACGTAAGTAAAGGATAGAGAAGAAATTTTCCGTCTATTTTCCTTTCTGTTCTTATTTAGCACTATGTAAGATCGCTCGAATACATTATTTGCGATGGCCGAAAGGCGACTCGCCCCCATAGAAATACGAAGAACTTCACGACTCTTTCCAATTGCCTTTCTTGCTCTTTTAAATCAGCCTTTGCGTATTTCTGTTTTATTGTCTTCTTGTTCTGTGGTCTTTATGTTGTGTCAAGTTTGACACTTATGTCAAACACAGAAAACCTTTATGTAGTGCCAAATAATATCGGAAAGAAATTTCTCCACCACCAATGCAATAATTCCAAAATCATTTTTGATAATAGAATGTAAAAATTCTCGCTCTTGAGTTGGAATATTTATTCTGAAACACTTGCTTCTTATGCGTTTTGCGTGTATTTTCATTCCATAACAAGATACGGAATGAATATTCTGTAATTGATCTAAACGACATAGGTTGCCATGAATGTCGAAACTGTCAATGTCAGCAGACAAATTTTAGTGCAAGTCAAAATATGAGTGAAAAATCGGATGAATCAGATATGGAACTGGATAATACTCCACCTGAAATTACAAATATTGCGAATAGTATTTTTGGTCGTGGAGAAAATATAGTCTGCTACTCGGTTAGAATGAAAATTCGATACTCATGGTACCTCACGCTCGCGTTCGGAATCTTCTACTCGGATCAATTTTTCATTCCAACCTACCCAATTTGTCACTTAAAACAAAAATGTTCCTAAATAACACCTAAATTTAATAGTTTTCATTGGGTTGGAACTAATTATAAACATATCACAGATATGTTCCTGTTATATAATTTGTGTGCAAAACGTGAGGAGCTTTTAGAACTATGGCTAATATAATTGCTGAGCTTGTTGCCGTATGGACAGGACAAAACTCTCGCCAATTATATTTGCAATTATGCTTATCATTACGTTCATTAAATGATCTTTACAAAATACATTATTATTTTAGTAACCTTTGATGGATATTTGCCTTAATAGAAAAACTTGTTATTAAATTGCTTTGACATATTGAAAGTTATCTCTTATATTGTATCTTGTCAACTATTCCTGAAGTGAATGGTAAATTGATTGCTAGTGATTGTTTTTTTATCAGCAATCACTTCCTTGTTTGGTATTGAGCATTATTATTTGTAATATCATTACATTTACAAAATAATACTAGTTAAAAATGTACACATCTTACTAATAATGAACATCAAGTCGTCGGCAATGGCTGTTTGTTTCTTTAAAATACGTGGGTATGGAATTAATTATATATGGAGAATATACAGGGTGTTTTTTAATTGAGTACCGATACTTAAGGTTGTGAATCCTTGGGTGATTTTAAGAATAAAAGTTAATATTAACATATGTCCTAAAGCTCTTCATTTTTGAGCTACAGGGTGTTAAGATTTTTTTTAAAATATAACTTTTTTATCATAATTATTATACCACTCTTAGATATTTTTATGAAATTTTGTACACACCTCTTAATGATTAAGGAGCATTTTTTGACTTAAAAGATTTTTTTTAATTTTTACCAGTGACGTCCGCACAGGGTTTGAACTGAATATTTTTAAAGAAACAAATGGTACGCCACTGATTTTTCTAAAATCCAAACTTATATTTGAAATCCTCATTTATTTTGGAGCAAATTTGATCCAAAGACTTACTTTCGTATGATGCCCCCTTTTTGCTTAAAAAAATAAAAACAAAAAGACAATTTTTTTCTTCGGATCATTGAGACTGCTTTCGATATTTTTTTGAAATGAAAATGAATGAGTTTTAGGACATATGTTAATATTAACTTTTTTTCTTAAAATCACCCAAGAATTCACAATCTTAAGTATCGGCACTCAATTAAAAAACACCCTGTATAGAATAATTACTGGCATTGTCTTTATTTGTTTTAAATCACGTTTTAACTGGTAAGTATCTAGTAGTAAGTATATAAGCTACACAGCTCTATTTATACCAGCTAAATGTACTAGAGCACAACTGGATGGGTGCAGTCATGCGTTCAGTTTGTGCGCAGTAGATATTTTAAGTTTACATAACGAAGGTTTCCAGACATTTTTTATATCTACTGAGGGCTTTTTACATTAGGTGCAGTTTCAAGAAAAATTGCATGAAAGCATGCGCTTTGAAGTCGTTTTAATCAGCTGATTTTCTCATTTAAAACCTGCATCAGCTAATCAAAACGCATGCTTTCAGACAATTTTTTTTGAAATTGCACCTAATGTAAAAAGGCCTTAAAACAACCTGAGTTTTGTATGGAAGTAGCTTTTTTGAAGTTCCTCTTTCTCCAGTGTGGTTCTTTATGCAGAATTTCAGCTTCTGTCCACTTCATATGGTGGCCGTGTGTGTCCATGCTTGGACTGTAGATACTTACCAGTTGAAACGTTGTGATAAATAAAGACAATGCAAGTCCAAAACTCTTTTATCATTCAAGAAACATTATTGTCTCCAACCTTCAAACAGACACACAGGATTATATTAATATTTAATTTCTTTAATTTAAGTGATCTATATACCGGGTACATATTCCTGTTTAAATGTATCCTATGCATGTATAGTCAAATGAAATAACTAGCAAGCTTAATTTTTGATATAGAAATACATACCGGGTGTTGCATCGTCGAGCGGGACATAGGAAATCCCATGTAATTTTAAATGGGGTCAATTATTGGCTTCCCTAATTATTTTAGAGAAAAATTCTATTTAGGTTTATTATAGAGCACTAAAACCCACATTCAAAAGAATAACTTTAGATATTTTTGATGAGCCCGTTTACTTTTTAACTATTTCTCCTTTTTATGGCCCCGTATTTGCGGGCAACAGTCAAGGTAAAAGATGACTGTCAAATAAAGTTGTCATTTTGAAATGTGTGCTTTATTGTTATAAAAACTCGTACATCGAAAATATTAAAGGTGTATTTATGAGTACAAATTAATCTGAATAAAACTAAAATAAAGTATCCAATTACAAGGTTAATTATGACATTTTACATGTTTCAATATTTTACTAATTAATAGGTAGGTACTATTAAATTGTTAGGACTTTAGGATTTAAGAAGATGTTCAAATATTCCTCCATTGACTGCTAGACAATAACCGAGGCGATCATAAAATTCTCTTCTTACATTCGCTAGTTGGTAAACTGAAATTCTATTGCATTCGGCAGAAATAGCATTTTTTAACTCGTCTAGATTTGGGTATTTTTTATCTTTGTATATCCTGTTTTTTAAATGGCCCCAGAGAAAGAAATCATTTGGCGATAAATCAGGAGACCTGGCTGGCCAATTTTGCTGTATGATTTAGGCCAATAACATTTCCATTAAAAGCACGGTTTAAATATTCCCGGACAGCCAGGGTACTATGTGCCGGACAGCCATCCATTTGGTACCAAACTTCCTAAGTTTCCCTGGCGGCATCATGTAAAGTAGGTAAAATATGATCTTCAAGTAGTTCTAAAAAAATATTCTGCATTTAAATTTCGTGTAAGAAATAATGGCCCGATATTATTTTCTCCGAAAATCCCAGCCCAAACATTAACTTTTTGTGGATATTGCGTCCTTGTTTCGACAAACCTGTGTTGGTTTTCTTTGCTCCAATATCGATAATTTTGAACATTGGGTTCATTGTTTAAGGTAAATGTGCATTCGTCAGTGAAACAAATGTTTTTTAAAAATTCCCTATCCATGTTTGCTCTTTCAATCATACCAAAACAAAACTCCTGTCGTCGTATTTCGTCCCTATCTCTTAGCTCTTGGTGCTTTTCATATTTGTATGAATAATATTTATGTCGTTTCAAAGCTTATAACGCTGTGGTGTGATCTAATCCTATGTCATCCTCAAGTTTCCTTGTGCTGATCTTCCCATCATTTTCTTCCACGCACAATAAAACTTGCAAGTCCCTATCATTTCTTGCATCTCTTCTTTGTTCCTGCCTTTGCAAGTCCCTATTATTTCTTGCATCTCTTCTTTGTTCCTGCCTTTCTTCACATCTGCAGTTATTTATTACAGTTGTCTCAAATTTCTTGATAGTCCTTTCGACTGTAGATTTTGCAGGTATCGGTTTATTCGGATACAGAGCAGCAAACATGTCTGACACATTTTGATAACTATTTCCGTGATAATACCATTTAATCATCAATATTTTTTCTTCAGAAGTGTAATTCATGGCTAATATTTTCGATGTACGAGTTTTTATAACAATAAAGCACACATTTCAAAATGACAACTTTATTTGACAGTCATCTTTTACCTTGACTGGTGCCCGCAAATACGGGGCCATAAAAAGGAGAAATAGTTAAAAATAAATCGGCGATAACCCGTAAACGGGCTCATCAAAAATATCTAAAGTTATTCTTTTGAATGTGGGTTTTAGTGCTCTTTAATAAACCTAAATAGAATTTTCTCTAAAATAATTAGGGAAGCCAATAATTGACCCCATTTAAAATTACATGGGATTTCCTATGTCCCGCTCGACGATGCAACACCCGGTATGTATTTCTATATCAAAAATTAAGCTTGCTAGTTATTTCATTTGACTATACATGCATAGGATACATTTAAACAGGAATATGTACCCTTTTTTTACATTCTTGGTTTATATTTTTCTTACATTTCAGTACCATCATCTTTAAACCAATGCTTTCTAAACAGTAATCCCTTTTCAATCTCCGGTATGTCCGGTAATTTTCCACTGCGTTTCTCGAAGGTCTTCCCCGAGTATACAAAAACCGAGCAAGCAGCCCCGTGTGCCTTTAGAATTACTAGGTTAAGTTCCAAAATGTTTTTTGTAGTAAGTAATAGTAAGTTTCGAAGAATACAAAAAATGTACAGTATATATTAGACAATGTTATTTATGTTAAAATATTTTAGACAGCTAGCGGATGGCAAAAAATGTTACTAGCGGTAATGATCTCTTTAGATATTGTCGTTAAACCACTATACAGGGTGTCCCAGATAAGGATGCACTCTACAGGGATTTCGTAAACGATACAAGATATAGAGGTGGTTGAATTAAAAAAAAAGTTGCGCCCTACTAAATTCTGCAACATTGTATTCTTAAATTTAAAAAACTCCGAATCCTTCCAAAGATATTTGGGCAAAACCAAATTTTCGCAATTTTGTTTTTATTTTTTTCTGACTCTATTTAAATCGATATATTAAAATAAAGTTAACATTCTCATTATCACTTTTTCTCCTCAATAAGTTGGTGTAATCAGATTTTTAATCCGACGTTTCATTTTTCAAAACTATCATCTATTTTGCTTTTTTAAATAGTCTGGAAATTTTATTTTAATATTATTAAATTCCGCTCTTCCTTTATAATTCAACAACGAATCCCACCCAGTAATAATAATACGTTTCGGACTGAAAACCCGTCATCAATAAGAATACCTAAGTGCAAATTCATCTTATTTGAAACTATTTTATTTTTAATCTACCTAACCTAATCTGTCTCAACCTTATAGCAGACTATGACGGGCACTTGTTTAAATAAATTATAATTACTTGGCATTTGCCAAATGACAGATTAAGATAATGAAATCGTTTATGAAACTTCTTCCCCGTCCACAGTGTCGTCCCTCCTCACACCCAAAAAACACAGCTCAAAGAATTGTAATACCGATTCCCTATTTAGAGAAGTGACATCAACAACACACGACACAATACCATCCTGTTGCTGGGCCAGGCAATCACTTAAATTTAATTTTTAACTGAACCGAGAGCCGCCAGACATCCGACTCATAAGGCGAGTTCGGCTATTCCTCGCGGATGAGATGAAAGAGAACACAGATTTAAAACAGCTGATCAGCAGATTACTTCGAGCTTGTCGGTAATTACGGAACGGTTCATATTCATTTGACAAACAGGATAACCTCACTTTTGGCCTTTCATGATAAAAATGGATACTAATTTGTAATTTGTTAATTCCAATTGTTGAAATCGGCCATAATTTGATGATGAATTGAATGAAATTATTAACCCAACACCCAACTTTCATAAGCAATGTTTGTCAACGCTCCGAATCATCTGCCCCGGTTTAAACGAACGCAGATAAATGTGAGCCGTCAGCTCTGCAACGATTAAACGAACGACATTTTGACAATCCGAGGGATCGGAGACCTCGCCGATGATTAACCGAACTCGCCTATTGAATCAGCTCAAATTCGATCCGCTCACCCCCTAACAATTACAATTACCAATCAATAAACATCAATATATTATTATATTTTTATCAAGTAATTAAAGTGTACTAAATTTAACTAAATTGTAATTTTGGAACTCAGCTACAGGCTTAGATTAGTGAGAAGGGCTTCACCGGACCAGCCAGCAGTGAAGACGTGACGTCAGTCACAAAGAAGTGTTCAAAGAGGGCCTTATAGAGGGGGACCGAGGGCATCGACCCCGCAATGTTTACATCGAAATAGGGCTGTCCCTGAAGTGCACTGTACTGAGGCAGTGTTGTCGTTCATTCACATTTTGTGTATGTTTACATTCTCATGATTTCGATATTCTTTACATATTATTATTGAAGAAAAGAATTCCTTAAAAAAAACATTTATGTTGTATAAAAGGAAATTCTTATTCTGCTTTTATGTTGTAATTAGCAGGACAATTATACAAGTCTACGCTGTGAGCGAGAATTTTTGGAAAAATTGAACATTTAGGAAATACTTGTTTCTTTGCGAACTCATTCGGAATCTGCCACCGAGCTTTAAGCGTCCAAAGCCACTCGTTATTTTAGTTTAGCTTTTATAGATTGGTATTTTTCGCCAATAATAATTGTGGAAACATAAAACTCTACATACACGTAATGTCAATAATTATGGCAATTTAAATTCAACAGCTGTATAAACAGGTAACAGTCAGCAAGTATCCTGAATTTACCTTTTCTCAGGTTCATCCTCTTAAAATGTTATATTTACTATTCTAGCACTGCTATCAGCTGCCCTGCAAACATTTTTAGTTGACTCTTATGGAGAACATTCAAAGGCCATACAAAAATTACCTTGGACATCTTTAAAAAGAAAGTCATTAACTGTAAAGGACATTAAACTACGGTCAAGACAACAAGTTGTTAAAGCGGTACCACCACACAAGCTACTTTAACTGCTAGAACGAACTGCATGTGTCATGCAAATAATTCGCAGTAGCAAGTCATACAAATTTCGAGGCGAAACAAGTTAAGAAAAAGACTGAGTGTCCTCAAGAGAATTTAATAACACCCACCATTTGGCACCAACGCACAAAGAAGCAGCATGTTATTGTTGTTGTTTTGCCGGCTTCTTAATCAAGCAGGCATGGAACTGAACCACGTGTTCAAGCGGGCAATGGACTGAAACCTACAACGACTTACGCGCCAAAACCAGCGGTGACACGCAATGGGGGTAGTGTAGATTAAAGATAATTTTTTATAATATGAGAATTTACCCAGTTCGTTTTTGTCAATGTTTCTATAATAATGAGAATAAATGGATTTGTCCAACCAACTTTCTGATTGTATCTAAAGGAATTTTCAGGACCTTTAAGCTTTTCTTTATATGAACTTGAAGCGGTCCCAGTTTAGCACTCGGTGCTAGGAAGGATTTTTTAGAGACGGAATCATTAATATGTGTGTATAGTATGTTAGATGGCCACCACATTAAATACCAGGTCTATAAAATCTCTTGCGATTAGCATTGCATTAAGCAAATTTACAGACAGGTTCTTCAGCACCCAATAGCACTTTTTTAACACCTGCTCTGACTCTTAGTAAATTTATTGTTATATTTTTTCCTAGTTCAATTTTTATTGGCCTCATGGCTAAAACAAACTTTGACTCTGAATTTAGAATAATATGTATTTTCTTTCATGGAATATTTACATTACATTTACAACACCATCTAGAAATTACAAAATAAATTCCTGTTAAACATGTTTTTTCTTAATTATCCACTATAATTTTATTATTTTAAATTGTTACTACACGATTTAACCTATTTATTAGACTAAAATATTTAAATTTGTTTTTGCTATATTTCATTATGACTCATATTTAATATTTTCTTCCTCTTCTAAAATCAACACCAGTTAAAATTAGCTTGATACTGACAATAAAATTAGTATTTAGAAATAAGGTCACACGTGTTCAATCATTCTAGGTGCTTACAAAAAAAACTTAGGCCACACACTGTGCACTAAAGCTTTGTTTAGGTTTTATTACATTATTGTTTGTTTTTAAAAATATATTTATAATAGTTTTTACTGCAACTAACTGCTAAACCTGGGAAATTTAACAGAATAATACGGAAAAGGCTGTTCTATAATGTAATCGTTTAAAAAAAAACTAGTAAACAGTTTGGTGCTTTCAAGTTTAAGTGCCTGTCTTATGAGGTGTTTATAGATAAATGTATTTAGATTTTTAAGCAGTGGTAAAGAAGGTTTTTTCTTTAGATTAAAGTAATAAACCTGCATGCAATTTTATAAAAATATTAATTTTTGAGTATTAAAATTTGACAAGTTTCCACTGATTGTCATTCCTTCTTCTCTTCTAGTTCTCGTTCCTTACTTAATCCCTTGTTCTTCTTCCTTCTTCAATTCCTTTTTTTACTTTTTTTTCTGTAGTACTTAGAGTTGGTTAAATAAAGGTAAAGTTTCATATCTCAATGCTAAATAATTTATTAAGAAATTTAAAACATTCCGGTGACTTCCGGAGATATTCTAAGAGCACTTTTTTAAGACTTTTTTCTTTCCAGAAAATAATTTTGGGGGTCAAAAGCTACTCAAAATTTTTTAAAAATTCAGAGTCCGTATTAAAAAAAATTAAGGTGATTTAGGTATCAAAGAACGTCGTATATGAAAAATAAAATTATTTTCTTGAAGAGTACCTTAAGAAAGTCCTCTTGGTTGCGTTTAGAGTCTCTCAATTTTAACCTGTTTTGTATCATAAAACTATCAATACACGCTAAGATTAATTACTAAATTTGTATGTTTTTATTAATTAACAAAAACGTAGCTTTACTAGAACAAGCTATTTAGTACTGTATTTTAAAATAAATTACCTTCGACAGGTGGATTTCAGTTAATTAACTTGGCAAGAACTTCTTCATACTTTATTTTTTAACCCAGAAGAAAGACGTAATTGCTTCTTCATGTTCTTAACATCATATAAAGCAATTTCACTCACTACTTACAAGTTATTACTACAGCAACCGTTAAGAAGTAATATCTATTCTCTGTGGATACTTCCAACACCTGTAATCAGAACCCGATTACATTTTTTATAACTAATGAGTTTTATGGGAAATATACGAGATAATTTTTTTATGGTTAACTTTATTTGTGACCTTTGCTGATAACTTGTATATGCTTTTCTTTATGTTGGTATAGATGGGCTTGATGGCAATGATAAAATTAATGATATGGATGAACTATAGTTCAATTCGAGTGGATTTGTAATAATCTAATAAAGCGGAATATTTATTTTCACGGATTTTTTTCCCTCTGACTTCGTACAACTCGCTGCTCTCGATATTGTCGGGCTGCGAAAAGGTAGATGACTGGAACGTGTAGCTTAGATAGTTTTAAATTACATTTTGATTTATTTAAATTGTTATGCGCTATTTATTTACTGAAACGCCAAAGATTTTTAATAGTTTTATTAAAACGAAGCAAAGCAATTGACGATTACATTATGATGAATAACATACAAGTCTTACCAAATAAAGTTATCAAATCAGTAAATTTAGAGAGTTTTCTCTAAAGAAGAGTTGTTCCCTTAAAATTCTCATACGACACTATTTCAAGTAAGTTTAAGAAAAACAATTTCTGCTTTACAGTCAACTCGTACCAAAAGAAAAATAAACAATTTAACGCTTAAATAAACATTACAAAGACCGCTTACTCATTGGCTGGAAACTGTTTTGTTTCTGACATTATAGTTTACATCATTTAGACAGACTTGAACTACCAAACGGGCAGAGGTTACCGTTTCACTTGAATACGTTAACAACTCCATTGAGTAAGTGGTTCTTTGAGTTTTTATAGTGTTTTGTAACCCCTACCAAAATAGAGAAGGGGTTTCTTTTTTCTGTGTCAGGAATTATTAATATTAGGAGAAATACTTCTTAAATGTACTATTCAAAATGGAACCCTTTCTTTAACCAATTAGAAACAGTTATTTTTATAAACATTTGTGTACTGACTCCTCCTACGAAACTAGAAATGTTTTTGTCCTTGTTCTATGCACTATCTTTCCACCTATTTTTTTATCAAACTTATCACCCATTAAGAATTTTAACTTCACAGCGAAGTATTAGATGAGTAATCCATCCTTAAGGATACCAATCCGACAATATGATAACGATGAATCACTGATAGTAAATTTGGACGTAAAGTATATATATACATGTCCATGAAATGACAAAAAAGATTGCGCTATTAATAGTGGTCATTCTTAGTTCTAAAATTAGTGGAAATCGATAAAGGAGTTTAGAAATTATTCCGAAAAAACTATATTAATGTGAAAACTTTAGCGCCCTGTGGCGGCCAAACGAAGCAACATTTCATATAGGTAAGTTTGCCTATCTAATATCGCCTTATTTTTGGTTAAGGAATTTATGGTGAAGCGTTGTACAGTCATTTCATGGACACCCTGTATACCTACATTTGGTGTATTGTCGTGATAACTATAAAAATAAATGCTGCTTATCAATTTTATTAATTAATTATTAAATAATCTCTGTGACCAGTGTTAAAAATAATAGGCCACCCAAATCCATATTATTAAAATTATATATATTTATGGCCAATTTATATTGGTATAAACATTTACATTTAAAGTCAATACACTCCTTTACTATCCGGTTGCACCGTTAGTTTTATGGTTATATTTTAATAGTATGCGTAAAAATAGCGTAGCGTCAAATAAATTATGATTATAATTCGATAATACTGAAAATCCATAAATTAATTCCTGGGACAAAAGAACGTAACTTTAAACTGTAATAATTATATTAATAAGATAAATAACAATCTATAACATCCGCACAAGGCTAAACAGGAAGTTTAGCCCTCCATTTTATATCAGTGTTTTTTAAATGTTTTTCCTTGTATTTTTCACGCAACAATCAGAAATAATAACACATTTGTTTAATTCAAATGATTTGTGCGAGATTATACGTGGAAAAGCCTTAACAAATAAATTATTGATTGAATATATTTAATACTATGTTAATTTCTTTTATCCTGTTGTAATTAAATTTATTGTTAAATTTTGCAAAATTTTTTTTAAATTATAATAACAAAAGTTACTGTTGTAAGTAATTTTTTTACGTAGGTATATAAATTATTATTTTTTATTATGCGTTTTGGTTAATAAATGTATATGGTTACTGGATATGGATCATCGATCAAGCATTACTACAGAATATAATTATTTCAATGATATAACTGCATTTATTAATTTTCTAAATTTTCCTACGCAAATATACATGCTTACAAAAAACTAAGCAAAATATTGAGTTTTTTTTCACGAATGGAAAGGTATTATAGTGTATTCCACGTAAGCTTTTAATGGCCGTCGATGACACACGTCATCAGAACTTAAGGTTTGGTTAGAGCCGGACTGGTGTTCCTGTAATAGTTAATACCAAATAAACTTTATTTACTTGCTGTTTCATAAAAATAACACTTTACAGACACACACACCATCCAACAATTGGCTTTTTTTTTTTGGCGGATATCGAATGGCAAATGTGTCACATGTTCTTGATATAACTTTATCACATTCTCCATAAATAATAAATAAGTTTAAATAATCTTCGTTTGTATAATTTAAACGCCCAGGCATGATTATTAATAATGTTCAAATGGTAAGTGACAGCTTCATAGATTTTCTTAGCATTTGATTGTTTTTCAACGCCGTCATAGCCAACTAAGAGTAACTGAACTTAAAATCTGCAGCAAAATCGCCTTATAAAAATACTAAATTGGCAATATTTCGAAAACTAAAAATTTTTAGATATGCAACCCTACACAAACTTAGCCTTATTTTTAATGCTAAATAAGAAATAATTATAAAATTTGGGTGTTCCTATTTGAAAATGTAGACTTTTTGCAGTTTCTTCAATTTCATTTTTAATCTTATTTTTTAAACACCCTGTATTAATGGTTATCAAAATATTATAAAAAATCTATTAAAGCAGGTTCTTTATAACAAGGAATCCCACCTAAATTAAATAAATAAGGCTTCTTTATAGAAAAAATTGATAATTATTCTATGGCCTGCAAACGTCATTTTTGACATAAAAATTCAAATATGTCAAAAACGTTTAGACATAGGTATAGGACATGGTATACAAAATCTGCCTAGAATTTTGCGTAGAATGCAAAAATGTAATAATATATGGGATGTCCCATTTAAAATAAGCAAGTTGACACTTACTTCCGGTATAACCGAAAGTGCCACCATTATGAAAATATTTTAGCCCGGTCGCCCCCATCTGCATCAGCATACTGTCAAATTTTCAAAATTTTCCTATGTATAGTTTTCTATAATATAGATCGATTCGGTTCCCGGTGGGACACCCTGTATATCTGTCCAAATTTAAAATTGTAAAAAAATATTCAATAATTAACATAGTCAGGCCAATGTTTTTGGTGTAATTTAATATATATAAATATAATTTTGCATGGATCTAGGAATTTTGGAGAAGAATGTAGAAATATTGGATGCTTTTAAAGTTATTTTTTACTAGCAACTGCATTTTAATACTATTATTCCCTTCACCGGGGATTTGTTGCACCTGCATCTGTCCCTAAAATACCTTTAATTCTTATGCCCTTTTCGCTTTTATGTCTATACCGTCGTCTTGCCAGACATACAGAACAAAAAAGGTTTTAAATGCAGCTTTTGTTTGGCCTTGAACAAGTCCAACGGTCTCAAAAAAATCTCGGGGTTGTTGAATTTCTCTGGATGACGGTTGTTTAGAGACCCCTTATAGTGTTGCCGCTCTGTTACCTGTTGAAATATATAGTGGGAGTTCGTTGCACTTAAGCAGGGGCGTCGGGGATGCATCTTAGTTTTATTATGAATAAACATTGATACATTTTTTTATGGGACAATAAATAAATGCATAGTAACTAGCCTGGTAATGGTGGTCTTCTTACCTTATAAGACTTACTTCTAGCAATTGGCTCTTTCACTATAATAGCAGTTTATTATCAATAAAACTATCGCTAGGTCATACTATGAATTTTTTGCAGAATTGAAGACATACACAATTTCCACAAATTTTAAAAAGGCAAAACTAGCGCGATTACTCGATGATAAAAATTTACAGTGAGCATCGTTACCGATCTTTTACTTCTCATGTTGTTGTTTTTTTGTTTACACATCACTTACATCCGAATTATTGTGTAATATTGATGTATTTTTGTTTAAAATAACCGTTATTTTTATTTATATGCTTATTGGTACAGCAGAAAGATCGACAAATAACTTAGGTTAGAACTTTTCAACTGTTATTTTATTAGCTTGGTCTTCTGTTAATAATTTCGGTGTTGCCACATATAAAGCCTTTTATGCTAGTTAAATAATATATTTTGTTTCTAGAACCATAGAACTTAATAACTTATTTTAAGACTAAATATAGATAACATTTTGAAAATAATATGACAATTTTTTTTATTTTTCCGCCTTTTGGACAATTATCCCTATTGGATTACTTTTCATACTTTGTCATTGTATTATAAATAATAATATAAAAATTTTACTTTTCATGACGTATATTCGATAAAGTCTGTGTTTTTGTTCCAATAGTTTTTCCATTTATTTATTTTCTCAGTGATGACTTAAAAATATCAAAAAGCACAAACACAGAAAATTTTATTTTTCGTTCTTTTATACAGTGCAACCAAAATTAAAATTTAGTGAAAGAACCCTATGGTAAAGTGATAAAAAAAAACAGTGTTCAAAATTTAGTAAAATTCTAATATCTTATTCTTGTATGCCTGGTTTTGCATTATTTGTGATCTTATGGGACCATAAATTATCCAATCAAATACACAGATGTGCACTAGGTCAGCATCTCATCTTCATAAATTTATTATTTATTGTGTCAAACATGCATGTGTTAAGATGATCATTATTGTGGCACTATGTAATTTATAATAAAAGTACATAAGTAATTTTTTTTTATTAGGAGTCCCTTTTGATGAAGGAAATAGTTTTTGTAGAGAGGCACGTTTTTTTTAGAAGTCACTTTCAATCAGGGAAAAAGTCTTGTGATTTCAGCGTCCCCTCCATAAAATCCTGGGATTGGCAAGGACAAGTTAGTTCTAAATAAAGAAGTTTTATTGAAAGCAAAATTTGATAATAATTTAAATCATCATATTTACATGGATAAAATAAAAAAGGTGTATAATAATGTATTAGAAAGTGACACGTGCAATAAGAGTATATAATTAAGTTATTATTATGGAATACTACTTACTTGTTCAAATAACTTCCTTTTTTGTGTGCATGTACGTGACACGCAACAATATGCGTCTGAATGGTAATTGCTGGTTATCACGAAAACTTAACCAGAAATACCTAAAAACCAGCTTCTGGGTTGAACGTATTATTACCGGTAGTCTGGGCAAATATTTTTGACCGGGGCACCGTTTTGTCTATATGCGGTGACCAGGGGATTTAATAAGGTATTGCAGCTAGCTAACGACCTGACTGTGATACATTTTCGAATACGTGAATAGGACTGCGAGGATTTATAGTGTGGCCACCCAAATCTCCGGATATTACACTATTAGATTTTTATTTATGATGCGATTAAAAAAGAATGGTCACCACACCTAGAAATCTGGAAAAGTTGAAGGCAGAAATACGTTTAATAACGTCAGAAGTTTTGGAAGAGTAAGGGAAGAGTACCATCGGTTTGGTCTGTGCTAACAGATTCATGGGACACAGTTTCAACAATTGCTATGCCAAAAAGTGACATTATAATTTTAAAGTTATTGTTCCTTACATTAGTGTTTATTAAATTTCTGGCACATGGTTTTTTTTTAAAACAAACAAAAAAGGTGCCACAAGTTACCACTAATTTAAAAAACCACTCTGTAGTAGAGATTATTAAGAGTTACAAACTGATTTATATCAACCGAAAGATTTATTTTTGTAAATTATTGGAAATAACCAAACAAATTAAATGACATTTAATAAATAACAATTTCAATTACTTACGTGCTTTTTTTTCTCTGATCTCCTTTCCCAAAATACTCGTCGCCTCTATGTTGGTTGCAGGATGATTTATTTGGTCGGGTCTGTGGGAGCTGAGTCTCCCCCTCCCCCTCCTTGAGTGCGCTACTGTTGTCAACCTTTTTATTAAGTTATCCGAGAACGATATTTTTATTTACAACCCTTTGACCGATACCTACAAGTACTAGGAAGAAAGCATACCCTTTTCGATTTAAAAGAAGTGAGTGAAACAGAATTTCTAGCCTTTTATTTTGACACTTTAACGGATCCAGGTCTTTTAGCGGAAGGCCTGACGCAAGTGGCGATCTCTCCATTGCGGCTATTTGATCTCGATTTGGCCTTAGCCTAGTAACAGAAGTCGTGGGTCTACCGCGTAGCCGATTCCAAATTCTTACTTTTTTTTAGTATTGTGTCTTTATCTCTCACACTTCCTCAAATAGCAAAAAGCCTTGGGAGTATAGTTAAAATAACTTCTTTGAAATTACCTGTTAACCCCTAGTTATCTTTAACATTTATAATTATCATGTAACATGGTCATTATAAAAAATGCTATCTAGCGGGGCGTTATTCTAAAATTCAGGATTAGCACACTTTTCCCTTTAAATTTTTTAATCTTTAATCTTTTCAATCTTTTTTGCAACTTCCCTTATATTATATATGTACTTATTCAGTCCGGATTCATGCCGAGATAAACATTACAAAACATTTTTTACTATCTATTTAAATAACTAGATGCTGTTATTTCAGCCTACAACACCCAAACGCAACAAGGTTATCCAGCCATAACTACCAAAAATCCTTCAATAAAACCCGTATTAGATTAGCTTTTCAGTTGTATAAATTAACAGTTAACATTGTCGACACTCCTGCTCTTCCTATATAGTTTTTTAATGTTACATTGTAACCTAAAAATAACTTTCATCATATGGGTGATGCAAACTTTAACATTGACCCAAAAAAATGGCGCCTCTATATTATATAAACTTTCGCCAACTAACCTACCTAGATTGTTTACAATGAACGGTAGAACGTAAAATGTGTACATTAAGTATTGTTTATGTTTTAAGATGAAGCTGTTATTAAATTAGCTATTATAGTATTTTATGATGATGTTTAATATAGTACCCACGTGTTTTCCAAAAGAATCATTTACATATATACGAATTGGGTAATTCTTTGTAAAATTTAATTATTTTCATCAGTATGTGCTTGGTATTTTTAAATTAAACTGGTCAAGGTAGCAGTTTTACAGTAACTGACAAGGAAGAAAAAAAAGTGTTTACCAAACATGGAAATCGTGAAATGTATATATACTCCTGAAACTTAAACTAAGCTGGGATATCACGTCTACATGTGTGTTGGCAGTAACCTTACAAATCTATCTATAATATCTTCGAAAACTCAGCAAGCAAACGCAAAGTTTTTTTTTCTTCAATAATGATCTTTCAATATCTCTTGATTTGGAGCTAAGTTCCAATGAAACTGTAATGCTAAGTCAGACAATCCATGCGAAGCACATAAAGTATCTTATTTAGTCATGAATTTCGAGCAGTTTCGGCAAGTTTTGCAGTCAAATCGAAAAGACGGATAATGGACTCTTTCACTACAATCGAATTTATCATATTCGGCACTAACATCCTGAGCTAGAATCTATTAACAACATATCCCAACAATAAAAATCTTTCTAGAGTATCACCAACCTTTTCTAGAAACAATAAAATACATGGCGGGAAAGCTGGACGTTTAAAACATTGTAGGTACGAGAAGGGATGTGTGTCATCCTATTAACCGCGCCATTTTTTTATTTGCAATTATATTGTTACCTTTGTTTTGAAAACTTAAATAGAAAAGAACGGATTAAAAACATAACATCAGTCTTAATCGATCAGTCAGGTCGGAGCGTGTCGAATGAAAGCTTAAAACAGACCAACGCGACTAGCGCGGGACCGTCAGATTGGTCACAATGTAAGCAAATGGCAAGACGCGAATATTTCGGCCCCTCCCATCCGCAGGGAATTCGCGTAGGTTTGTATGAAGCTTATTAAGGCTGTCCATTTGCCGGATTTGTTGTGACGTCGGTACGTTCTTCCGCGTGTTTTTATTTGAGACCGTATTTTGTTTAATTATTATTAAAACGAAGAATGGGGATATGTTTGGAAGTAGAAGGCGAACAAATCATTTAGTGTAACTTAATAATTCTAAGTTTTTGGTTCCATTAGTTTTTTATTTTGTATTGTATTATGTAATGACAATGACTAATAAGTTTTCATAAAAATAAAAACTTTCGACCCTGACTTTTCTATTTTTCATTCACGTTGGATAGATCTCACGGCATACTAGGTACTTAGTGGAATTTTTTTTAATTGATTTATTACAGTTTCTTTTGTGATATCAATATACCATTTTTACAAATAAGGTACATTTTATTTAATTTCTTTTTTGAGTTTTTACTTTTCTAAGTTGCTAAGTTTTCCAATACGACGCAAAACCCTAAATCCTAAATTCAATCTAAGGGTCTAACGAAGAAGGGAACAAAACAAACGAAAAAAACATTAAACATTATCCTCCTTTCATTTATCCCATCGAACGGAGACCGTGTTGACTTCGCTCAGCCAAGAAGCTCAACCCAAACAAAGAACTGGCGCAAACGACAAAGACGAACTAACGTTGTTATTGCTCCTTCTCTCTCTTGATTAAATCGAAGTCCGTTATGACGCAGTTGGCATGGCCACGGGTCGATATGTTTATAGACAAATGCACGTGTTTGAGCGGTGTTGCCGGCTCTTTGCACGACTTTTCGTGGAAATAATTGCGATTGATAAATAATAAGGAAGGTATAAATTGATCTCTGTTGAGGTAATGACTTGGGAAAATTATTTATAGAGGTGAAATTATTAGTTACTTTGAAGGACTCGGTCATGGTTTTTATTAATGTTAATGTAATTGTTTAAAATATGTATGAGTTGTTCCCCATTTTGTTATACTTTCTTCGTTCGTAGTTTTAACATAATTTGTTGGGGTATGATACACTTCTACTTAAAATTGACAAATAATTTAATTTATATTAGTTAGATGAATTATTAACAAACTTTGCGTTTGGCCTCAAAATGTTTTGGTATTTGGCCCTTTCTCACCTTCGTTATTTCCCTTTGGTTTCTGAACCTTCTACCCCAATTCAATAAACTGTGATTAGTCAGTACTTTATCAGGACGCCACAGAGGAATCTAATCCTTTTTTATTTTCGGCTAGTAGGAAATTTCCGAATTCGTGAAAAATAAAGATCCAAAGCACAGAGGAATGATAGATCGGCGCGGTCTCCAAAGGGAAAAGGGAATTTTTACGCACAGAAATTCATAGGGTATTCTTTAGGATCACTTGTGGTTGTGATCTGCTAAAAAACACTTTTTCAGTATTGTGTACATTCGTGGAATTTTTCTATTAAAATCGGAATTTTATTTTTAAATGTTGCAACGCTGTGCAGCACTGACAGTACTGGATATCAAATTTTGCCGTACATTTAACTGAAATAACCTACTTTTCTCGTCACGTAAGTGTAAAGGAATCAGCAAATATCCATGTGAACATTAAAAAAAAATTTTATAGTGTTTGTTGAAGAGGACAAATATGTATATTATCATTTCTTTTAATATACCTGGGCAGATTTAAATGTTTAGTGGGAACAAACGAACTAGAACTTTTTTAGAACTTGCTGGCGCTTCTAACCAAAACAAATTAAGTTGTAGGAATGTGCAGGTTTCCTAAATAAGTAATTATTTCGTTTTTTTACGGTAGTATTTATCATTCACACTTGTCATTTGTAAAAATTCTGTATTATTGTTCCACAAGGTCACTACACAAGCTAAATGGTTTCGTGCTGTTTTTTTAGGTAATTCGACGTACGATATAGTCATAAATTTTAAGTTAAAAGCTTTATATTATATTCAGGCGTATATTCTTCTTTAGTGTCCTATAATAACAGGTTTTAAAATAATTAGTTTTTTGTATGGTATTTCAAGCGCTAAAGACCTTTATACGTTAATGATGTTACTAGGACATTACGTCACAGTTCTAACATAACTGTACTGTTTACTAGTTCCAGGTACTACTTAAATATACATAATTTACATTCAGTAAAAGTATATTACTTTTTATTGAATTACTTACATCAAATTAACTGTACAAAGGATTTACTATTGATTTTGATCCAATTATTAACCTTATCTGCAGATTCTAAAAATATTTTTTGGATGCTCGTATCATTGAACGATTTAATGTAAAGCGAGAGACAGACCTACTTGTTCTCTGTGGTTAATAGAGCTTTACGAATTTTAGCCAATCAAATGATTAAACCTAAAGAAACAAAATTCATCAAAAGAAGCTTATGAGAAAAAGCGTACATAAAAAATGAAAGTTTAAAAAGTTGGCCAACAGAAATTACGATTTTAAACATCCATTTTTTTCACCATATAAAGGCGTAGTTACGCAGTTTATTTTTAAATTTAATAGTATTTTATTTTATATAAAATACTGTTACAATTTCAGTAAATGACATATCTAACATTTTAAGTTTTAAATTTCATGAGGCTCGGTTACCGTTTCTATAGTCTATAGGTGTAGGGTAATAAAAGCTCATTAGGTATGCAACGGGACTACAGAGTGACCCAACGAATATTTAGGCCACTTTCATAATTTGGCATTGATTTTATTGCAAATTTCTTTATTTTCATCAAGTGAATGTAGTACTACCCGGGTTTGGGTCAATCTACGGGTTTTGCCTATGCCATTCACAAATACTGAAAATGGTGTGACAAAGGCGTGTATATTATACATAGTATTGGGTACACTTATTTTTTATTAAACATTATAAAAAAATACAAAAATTAAATTATAAGAAATCATAATATTCTTCGTCATCTGAGACACTGCCATCTCCTCTTGACGTTATAATTAACGGGTCGACGGTCCGATCGATCAGGTCATAAATATCCCACATTTTCTTCTCTTCTTTAATGACATAATGGACACTGCTTTTCGACAGTTTTCTGGTGTCACTTCCTTAATGGCTTGATCAAACAGTAGCTTTAACGTCTTTCATTTTGAATGTCGTGTTGGTGTCTTGCTACAAATTCTTTCACTGGCGTCTATATACGTTCTATAGGATTTAGTTCGCAATAATATGACGGTGAGCACAGCACAGTTACACTGTTTTTTTAGCTATATCTTCCACGGCATATTTCATGAAACGATATTTGTGTAAATTTGCTATAGCTAATAGTTCCTTCTTTATCAACATTTATTTTACATCTTTCTGAAATATGCTTACTATAAATAAGCCATTTAATTTTTTACAGTTTTTCTTAAAAGTCTAAATTGGTGTAGAGCAAAATCGTTATAGTCACTAAAACTCTTAAATTTTGCATCAGAATGCTTTGTAGTCACTAGTCACACCTCTAAAAAATAAATCCGTTAAAACCCCAGTTTGGTCCCGTATAAACTAATCCTGTTAAATGCGGCATGAATTTGTATAATTTTTATTCTTCCAGGGTGCATCTTTCGTACAAATACAAGCTGCCACTCAAACCCATAAATGTCAACCCTGTATTTCAATTTAATAATTTATTGCATAATGACAAAAATATATAAAAGCGATAGCAACCCCGCATGAAGTTAACCCAAAATTTATGACCTAGAGCAGCGTATAGATACGTTCCGGCGTTGCCAAAGTTAAAATATTAAATTTCTTTCCCTTAGGATTTTTATAACTTTATTGCCAGTGAGAAAAAAATCTGCATCTACGACTATAGCATATACATAAACATAAACAATATATTTACTTGCTTTTTCATAAAAAGAACACTTCACAGATACATACAGACCAACAGTTTCTAACCAGAAAATCTACGCACAAGATGGCAAAATGATCTCTAAAAATACCAAAAACAACAACAATACTGCACTTATTATTCAACAACGAATTAATGCCGGCTTTGTAATATTGAAAGAACGTAGAGAAGACAATTGTATTGATGAAATGTGGAAAGGGATGTGAAGGGACAAAAGCATAAGAAAGATCACGTACTAACGGCAGTCGATGTCGGTGTTGTAACAATAATCTCTTAACCGGGTTTAAGCTGATTGAAGGGCAACAGATTGGAGTGTGCAGTGTATATCTTTGTCGTATACCTACACGTAAATATACGGTAAGATATGTCCATCTCTCATGAATCTAGCCAATGTTCGTGAGGAAAAGCCGTTGTCGAATTTAGGGAATTTTTAAACCACATGTTGGCGAACGTGTTTGACAAAAGAAACGCATTAAAAAAGGTCGTCAAATACACAATATTATGTATCGGGTGTTCTAAAATTCCGTTCGTTTTACGGGGAAATATGAAAACGTAATTAAAAGTTCACATGAATATATTCTTAAATGTTTTATTAGAAAGCTATGGCCGTTCAAAGGTATCCTCCAAAGACTATAATTTCTATCTAATTTCTCTGCAACCGCTTAAGATACTGGTGTGAATCTAATCACACGAACTAAAGTTAATAAGTGCACATTTTTTTATATTGAGTAAAATTTCCCCGGATCGACGTATGCATAGATGAAAAAGGCATTTTTTAGTTGAAACTTCATATTCTAGGATTCAGCCCTGCTTAGATAGGAAGTAATTTGTATGATAATTTTAGTTTCGAAAAATCAAGTGCCTTAGGAAAAGTTGTTCAAAATAATAAATTAATGACGTTTATTATTTTGAATAATTTTTCTTAACAATTAGGCAATCCAACGATGTGTCCAAATGGCGGCTGGCTGGCAAATACTGCGATGTAATTGGTGCACGTGACTATATAAATAATATTGCTCGTGGCATTTAACCCAATGCTTTTTGCCATCCATCCGCCATATTGAATCACGTGGTTTGGATTCCCTAATAGGGAGGATAATTCAAAATATTAAAGTATACATGGGATCTTAAAATTTTGTATTCTTACTTAGTTTTTCTTTCTGAACATTTATTCTTAATAACATTTTTTCGTATCTCCTATAGAAAACGCACCTTAATAGTGGAAAAAGTAAGCTTTTAGTCAATTTCCAAGGCAAACTTGATTTTTCGAAACTAAAATTACGATACAAATTAGTTTCTATCCAAGCAGGGTTAAACCCCAGAAGATCAACTTAAAAAAATTTCAGTATTTTTCACCTATTTATGCGTCGATGTAGAGACACACTGTATGTAGGTTTAAATTTAAAAAAAAAAATTCTAGCTAAAAATTTTAAAAAGAACCAGCTATAAACGGGTCTCTCCTTATATCATATACATACTCCCGTACACAACCTAAAAGACGTCGAGTGCATTTAAAATATCAAGAATCAATTATAGATAATGCCTTTTAAGAATCGTACGAGAGTATAATATAAAAACGTATACAGCAAATAACAAATTGATGATGTATCTCTTAAGCCCTAGGTAAAAAAATTGCAACGTGGCAACAAGGCACGTAAGCAAAAGCTAAAATTAACGCCAGGCAAGGGGCACTGGACCAAGGACAATGGATTCACTCGATTTTGCCCCTTAGAGCAAGACTCCTGCAACGCAAGCGCTGTGCAGTTTGTTTAGCAGGATTGTCGTCTGCTCTATGTTGGCAAAAAAAGTAATACCAAGGTAAAAAACAGAGGAGAGTTTACCTAACTGGATTTATAAATTAAAAGTACCATATTTCTATGAATTACTAAAATGTTAGAGGTTCTAAGAGGTTATGTATTAACAATTTTTTACCTGTTTTCAGACAAGAAGGTTTGGCTTCAAACAAAAGCTTATTTTTCGGGATAGTAAGCTAAAACTGGAATTAATCGAGAATAGGTTAAATTGTTACTACACTTTGAGGTTAAGCTAACTCTTAAGAACCAGTACTTAATTTAATTAATTAAATAATAAGTGGGATAAGCTCTCCTTACATTAGAGTTGCCAACTCAACGAAACTGGCTGGGATAAGCTGGAATTCTAAATTGGCGGACCAGTCAGGTTTAAAACCACCAGCTGGGTTATAAGATAACAAACCTATATTGCATACTATTTTTTTGGTTATGTTCTTGTACTAAGAATACAAAAATATCTGTCATTTTTAACCTTCTTGGTATTTGTAACTCCTACTTTTTTTATGATCATTAATTTTAGAACCATTTTTTTAATAAAAAAAAGTCAAAACCAGCAGAGAATTAAACTATACTGAGTGAAGCGTTCATTACAGCTTTTTAAATTTATGTTTAGATATTATTTCGATGTGCCCTCTTTAACTAGAATATTGGCGTTTTCTTATCACTTCTGATTATGCTGGAAGTAGCTGTCAACTTTGTAATTTTAACTAGGATATAATTATTTTTATTGGATTTTTCTCTAGTTCTTAAACATCTAATTTGAATAGATTTTGTAATTATTGAAAAATTACTTTTTTTTGGTACTTTGACTACATGCAGTCTTAGAAAAAGACTACTTTTACAATCACGTCTTAATTTTTTATTTTCTTCTTAAACCTATCACTTTTAGGATATCCAATTAAACCGGAAGTGGTAGTTTTTTAAACGGATAAAATCAACATAAAAATAAGATGCACCATTCAGAACTTATAAATATTACATTAGGTGTCATTTTTCAAATGCCTATATCTCAAAAACTATTCAGTTTAGACGCATGACCTGTGATACAATATTTGTTTAAAATATTATATAAAAGTCAAAAATATATAAAAAAAAACATGCCATATTTAAAACAACAAAGTTAACAGCCGGTATAATCGGGAGTGATAGAAAAACACCACCATTTTTATAAGTTAAAAAATAGCTATTTTCCTAACAAGTGCAGAAAATCGATTTTTCCGCACGCAAATGCCGTTGACAGCACGACGCGTAGCGGAGTGGTGTCAAGCATTTAAGTGAGGAAAAATAGGTTTCTGCACGTGTTAGGAACAATAGTTTTTCTACTAGCGTGAGGAAACAAATTGAAAATAATTTAAAAATTTACATTTTTCTTCTCCTTACTCCATTTGCAAAAAAGGGTGTATTCTTTTTCATACCGTTTTCTTGATTTTTCTGGCAATAAATCTTCTTTGAGATTTTCAGCCGACAAAAAGAATCTCCTCCGGTACTTCTTCTATAAAATTTTCGTTCATCTCTTCATCGGAAATCATTTTGCGTGCCGAAGAATTCAGCAAAACTCCAGTAGAAAAACTGATAAACTAGTTTAAATTTATAATATTCTGCTGACAGTGACATACAAATCAACAACTGGTTATATACAACATAGCAACTAAGATATTTCAAAGGTAATATGATGAACAGTGACTTCAAATCGTACATCATTTAATTTAATTAAATTTAATTTCAAAATATAACAGTGCGGAAAAATCTTTGCCGCACGGTGCGGAAAAGTGGATTTTCCGCACTAAAACATGTGCGGAAAATGCGTTTTTCCGCACGCTAGTAGAAAAAAAATATTTTAAAAAGTTTTCTTAAAAGTTCTAATGAATGCTCGTCGCTCAATATACAATTCTTCAGCAAGTAGAGTCAACTAGCAAAGTAGTTACTAATTTCTCTTGGTTTAAAAAATTAAAAATTGTTTCGATAATTTTATTTTTGATTATTTTCCTTAACTTCAAGATACCAGAGCTCAGAGCTGGGCAGTAATTATATCGAAAGTGCTTCAAGCATAATAGTGCTTAGAGCATAGTGCTTGCAACCACTTTTAAAATACAGTGCTTATTCAAGCCCTTTATAAATAGTACTTGGTAATTAATAGTTTAGTTATTAAGCAATTCAATCCACTTAAAGTGCTTACAAGCACTTAAAATATCCAAAATGCTTGGTACTTGATGCTGACAATTACTTTTCCAAAACGCTTAGTGCTCGAAGCACTTTTCGAGTGCTTTGCCGAACTCTGCAAGAGCCACTGTGGCGCAACGAATTTATTGCAAAACTCGAAACGGATTCAGAAATTTAGAAAAGCACATCAATGGAATAGCAAATCGTGGCAATACAGATCTCGCACATGCAATGAAGTTAAGGAAGGATAATGTTAAACAATAAAAATATCTGTTTCCGTGTAAGGAAAAAACTGTTTTAGTGCATCTCGTATTTTTTTAAACTACCTGGAATTACGTCAATAGACACTTTGTCTTCATATCAATTTGTTGTATTAGAATAATAAGTAATAAGTAATAGAAATACTGGTTAATTTACTCTCATAAGGGCTTATTTTAAAGTTGGCAACCCTACCTTAAATATAAGGTAGTAAGAATAAGGTAATTATTTAAGCATAAAGTAATTATTAAGGTATCTATATCGGCATAAATCTCATTTGCCCAAACCAATGGTATTTTATCATCCTATTAAATGCTTAGGCTAAACAAGAAGTTATATGCAGACCCTGCACAATCAGTCAGATTGACAGTCTTGATAAGAAAATGACAGTATTACTGATGGTGTAAGGGCAAACTGCAAGGATTGATGGCCGGACTGATGTAAATTCTCATTAGATAAAAGTCTGGTGCGGAAATGACGCAGGATTGATATCATTTAGGACTGTCGATCCGCCCGTCAATCAATCAGATTAACAGTCTTAATATTGAAATGACAGTATTACTGATTTTGTAAGGACTGTCAGTCCGACTGATAGTGCACGGAACTACAATAACAGATTTAAATTTAAAATAAAAGTTTTATTGATTGTTACTATGTTTGCATAAAGCTCAATCAATAATGGACTAGAATTGGATGTGACAAAAACCACTGATCAATTAAATTTACAACGCGTTTTATTTGTATACAACACACTGGAAAATCGATACTTGAACACTTGAACTTCTTCTAATTAAAAAGTGCCCGTTTTTAAAGTCACGTTCTTAACGCGTTTTTACATTAGGTGCAATGGGCTCTTTCACTATTCTCATATTTGATAGTTTTGGCATTTAAATTATTTATCATCAATAAAACTATTACTAGGCGATACCATGAATTTTTTGCAGCTCGTTGAAAACATGCACAATTTCTACAAATTTTAAAAACGCAAAACTGGCGCGATTACTCGATGACGTCGATCCGATAAGAATTTACAGTAAGAATCGTTACCGCGCTTTCGCTTGTCATGTCGGTGTTTTCGTTTACATTCCGATAACATCCGAATTATTGTGGAATTTTGATGTATTTTTGTTTAAAATAACTATTCTTTATATTTATTTGCTCATAGAGCCAAAAGATCGAGAAATAACTTAGGTTAGACTTTATTTAACTGCCATTTCATTAGCTTAGTCTTCTGTCAATAATATCGGCGTTGCCATATATGCAACTTTTTATGCTAGTTAAATAATACATTTTGTTCCCAGAAAAAAATAAATTATTAATTATTTTAAAAGAAAAAAAATATAACATTTTGGAAATAATATGATTATTTTTCTGCATAAGTCCGTTTTGGACAATTATTTCTATTGGATTACTTCTCAGACTTTGTCATTATATTATAATATAAAAATTTTACAGAACATTGGCAACATTGTCAAGCTGTCATTTTTGTTACCTATATTCGATAAAGTCCGTGGTTTTTTCCAATAGTTTTTTATTTATTTATTTTTTCAGTGATGGCTCAAAAATATTAAAAAGTACAATTAGAAAATTTAATATTTTGTTCCTCTATACACGACAACCAAAATTAAAATTTAGTGAAAGAGCCCATTGCAACTTGCAAGTGCAACTAAAAGTAAATTTTTCTATTAAAAGGGTTTTGTTTCAAGTATCGACACCCTAGTAATTAAAGTTTCACTGCTTTATTTTAACTGAAACAGGTCTAGACGCCTCTTTTTTGAGTGATTAGAAACAAAATATGGACTGCCAGCAAAGTTTATAGTCTGCTTTAACTCAAATCTACTTCATAATAGTTTGAATCACATGGTTGTGGTGAAATTATTAACAAAATTTGTTGATCTAAATGATACTCTGTAAAGATTTATTTTATCAGCCAAGCACGCCAGTTCAACAATAAATGATTTGAGGACTTTTACTAATATGTTAATATTGTACTTACAAGTATTTTTTGTTACAGAATATCACTCGCGTCGTGTTCCAGTGCACATTTAGAGGTTGTACCAAATCTTCCAACACCTGTGAAGATATTGAAAACCATGTACGGATTGAACATGAGTAAGTTTTTTTTATTGTTATTAAATGTTTATTATCTTATGAAATATGAATAATTATTTGTATATCCAGATTCAAAAGTAGTGTTTGGCGTTAAGAGCATCAAATTCGCCAGCCGAGGGCTGCGATGGTACAAGCAAACGTCCGAACTAAAACCTATTTAAAATATATCTTAATAAAAAAAATCGTAGAGTATCACAAACCTTATCTAGAAATAAGTAATTAAAAACACGAAGCGAAAGAAGAAACGTTAAAAACATAAGATCAGAAGAGATGTACGTCATCCTAGTACCCGCGCAATTATTTTACTCGAAATAGGAGTGCGTCGTTTACAGAGCGATCGGCTGCTGCTATTGCCTGAAATAGTTGTGACGTCGGTAAGTAGTCTCGCGTGTTTGTATTAGAGAACTTATTTTGTTTAATTATTTTCTCAGTGAATAATTGAAGAATTTAAAAACTGAAACCGTAGAAAAATCCATTTTTCTTGCTCTATACGAAAGGGTCAAAATCAAAATTTAGTGAAAAAGCCCATTAATGTTTAAAACAGGTATTTCACTGCGTTCGAATAAGTTTGGAAAAGATTGACAGAGTTTAATCATCCATACTCTATTCAGATTACTCCGAGGTAAACGACCAGATTTTCAAATTTCTCGTACTGTTATTGGCAACGGCGGCAATAGAGTATTGATATAAGGGACCGGAATGCGAATAATCAAAATCAGTTCGAATTTTACCACTTTGGAGAAAAAAAATCGAAAATGTCAAAAAATCGAAATTTCAAAAATCCGGTACGACGACGACAACCCTCGAACATTTTAAAAATAATGGTAGGAATACAAATCGCCCGAAAGGAGCGATATGTAAAAGCCGCATATCGCAAATCGTCACTTACGGTGACTCTAAAGGTAAAAGTTATTACATAAAATAATTTATTTTTAAAAAATTTTTTTTAAATATTCTGTTTTTTATTATATTATTTACTTTTGCATCACACTCCTGCGGACTGTGATGTGGAAACATATCGCTTAATTTGTCGATATAAAACCTGTCAAAAAATATTCACAAATATTGCATTTAATATTATTTATGTATTTTAATCATAGTATGAGAACTATAATACCCAACAACATTAACGCGATTATAACACATAAAAAAATGTCAAAATGACAGCACAGCTAACATAATCGGATTATAGGAGTTTACCGGAGGACTGTATTTGCATGGTTCCAGGTGTCAAAACATAACCAGGTGGCTTGAAAGGGCGATTTAATAATATATTAGTTTAAAGCTCATAATATAGGCAGAAAACGCAATCACTAAAAAGGCTGCCAAATTTCTTTAAAAACAATAATTCGGTGACTCAGGAGAAGTAAATAAATTGGCTGCAATTCAAATATTCGTACGCCTATGCATATAACTATATACGAAAATCAAGGCTACTATAAGCTGCCAACTCATTTAAAAAAAATTGCGTAATTTATAAACATTTTTGTTTGCACAAAAGATAAACAGTGGCACACATTGCCAATAAAATTTGGGTTAGACTGTCTGGCGTGGTAATGTATAATAGGAAAATTATTCGTCATTTTAGACTTGCAACCGATTCGTTGAATAAAGTGTTCCTTTTTAAGAATGGCAAGACTTAATTATCTATCGCTGCCGGGCAAACCAAACGACGTCCTATGAATAAATATATTTATGATCTACTATGTCATAATGACATTGTTTTTAAATATGTTGAACGGTCATAATTTAGTACTTTATTGGACTGCTAAGATAAAAATACGCAGTACAATATATTTTTAAAAACTGTCAACTTCATGCGCTTTCGAAAAATTTTATGGGAACATCATAAGGGGGACATTAGGAAATTCGTAAAAAATAGTACGTTATTTTAGTTAAAAACATGCATTAGGACATAGGTATTTTACTAGCACATAAAACATTCTATTGGACTCTCCGTCTTTATTGGTTTCGTCTACTAAAGTTATGTCTATATATGTACTTGTAACCTAAATATCTATTGGATTTTCATTGTCTTTATTTGTTTTACATCACAACGTTTTAACAGGTAAGTATTTTCAGTCGTCTTCAGGTGAATACTAAACAAGTACAGTAACTATAGCTTTATTTATACTAGCTATATGCACTGGAGCATAACTGAGATGGGTGCAGTCATGCGTTCAGTTCGTGCGCGGTATTTTAAGTTTACAACTACTTAACAAAGGTTTCCAGATACTTCTCATATTTAATAAGGGCTTACTAAAACAATTTGGGTTCTGGTATATGATAGCAGCTTCCTTGACCCTTGGGTCAATTATCGGTTTTGCCTATTGTTATCCATTCACAAACACTGAAAATGGTGTGACAAAGGCGTGCATTATGTACATAGTATAAGGTACACTTATTTTTTATTAAACGTTATAAAAAAATCCAAAAAATTCATTATACATAAATTAAATTATAAAAAATGATAATATTCTTCGTCATCTGAGGAACTGTGATCTCCTCTTGACGTTATAATTAACGAATCGACGGTCCGATCGATCAGGTGGTCAAGATCCCACATTTACTCCTCTTCTTTACATTACATGATAAACTGCTTTTCGCCAGTTCTCCGGTGTCACTTCCTTAATGGCTTGATCAAACCGTAGCTTAACGTCTTTCGTTTTGAATATCGTGTTGTGTCTTGCTAC
Organism: Polydrusus cervinus; assembly: GCA_935413205.1. Taxonomy (NCBI): domain Eukaryota; kingdom Metazoa; phylum Arthropoda; class Insecta; order Coleoptera; family Curculionidae; genus Polydrusus; species Polydrusus cervinus. The sequence continues at coordinate 90,682,852 of OW284511.1, forward strand.
AAATCCTTTCACTTGTGCCCATATAAGTTCTATAGGATTAAGTTCGCAATGATATGGTGGTGTGCGCAGCACAGTTACACTATCAGCTATATCTTCCACGGCATAATTCATAAAACGATGTTTGTGTAAATTTGCTATAGCTCATAGTTCATTTTTTATCAAATTATCTTTTTTTTTTCTTTGGTTCGTTATTATAAATAATTTAATACACAAAATTTATCTGCGCCTATGGCCGACACCGAAATTCAGCCGAACTCGACGGTATTTCCCATTTTATTACTGTACACCTTTCTGAAATGAATAGGTGAGTACTGATTCTGAATTAATGTTCTATTTTTACTTTATTTTTTTACCATTCTTCTGTAACAGTAATCATAAACGGCAATAGTGTATACTTATTTTTTGTGTGTAGATGTGTTGTTTATTGAATGATAGAATAGTTTTGGACTTGCATTGTCTTTAATTTGTTTTACATCACAACGTTTCAACTGGTAAGTATCTCCAGTCGTCTTCAGGTGAATACTAAATAAGTAAAGTAACTACAGCTCTATTTATACTAGCTAGATGTACTGGAGCATGACTGAGATGGGTGCAGTTATGCGTTTAATTCTTGTGTGGTATTTTAAGTTTACATCTACTTAATAAAGGTTTTCAGATATTTCTTATATCTAGTGAGGGCTTACTAAAACTAAAACAATCTGGGTTCTGGTATATGATAGCTATCATTGTCTCCAACCTTCAAACAGACACTGTGTTGTTTACTTAGTCAAATACAAATTTTCAACAACACTTAGATCGCCATACAGTTTTACAATATTTGCGGTAGAAGAATGTATTCCATTAGAAAAAATATACCAGTTCTTAAGTATCGTTATTAGTAACATCTAATACAATTTTGTCTTAGCATTACGCGAAAAATATAGCAGGAAAAAATACAAACTTGGTGTTCTGGCCTTGGACCGTTATTAATTCCGGTACTTACCAAACGCGTACATGCAGAAAGATAAATTAGCCGGTGACCATGAATACCCGAAAATTATTCCGTTAGTTTACTAAGTCCGTATTAGATAATAACAAATTTTTTGATTATTGTATAATTGTAGCCTTGTGGTCTATTATTTATGGTAACTCTGTAAATCAAGTTAAAGTGGCTACTCTGTGGTCAAATATTACGCATATTTATTACTTAAATTGTGTAATTTTGTCGATAAACACCAACAGTCAGTTGCCTACTTTTGAAAAAAAACAAAAAAATAACCTGGTATTTATTTCTATAGTTTAGTTGAAAATATTTAACCATAGAAAGTTACATTGAGGAAGATAAGCTTACCCCTTAGTAAGGTGGACATGGAAGAGAAATAATTTCTTTTTAATTTCCGCTCAGGCAAGGGCCTGTCGACATATTAAGCACCGGTTCCCGCAGATCACCGAAGTTAAGCGGTGTCGAGCGCGGTTAGTACTTGGGCGGGTGACCGCTTGGGAACACGGTGTGCTCTTGCCTCAGGGAAGAGTGTAAAATGAATCGACACCTAACCATCCTATTCACGCCGGACAGGCCGGATGAGATCGGATATCTCGTAGGATGAAGGTGCCGTTTCACACTCCCCAGTCGGTAGATTACATTTGTGGTCGATTACCGGTTTAAGATGGCCTACGTAGTCGGCGAACCGTAAAAAAAAAAAAAAAAAAAAAAAAATTTCGCTCGCAAGGGTAGTCAACTTATTTACCCCTTTTCATCATTATTACTTTTTGTTTTGCAGTACTTACCTTGTCATTTCTTGCAATTTTTTCGAATTCGGCTTTTTACTTCTTCGTTCGCTGCCAGGGCCGTTCCCAAGAGGACCTATAGCCTAACGTGGGTTTCGAACCACTCCCCCCAAGGGCTAACCCTCGGTTTTTTGCGCCATTGCATGACCTATCGATTGGGGAGTATGAACCTTCTTCCGCACCGAATGGGGTGGGTTAGGAAATGATACATTTTACACTCTTCCCTGCATTCTTAAACCTACTAATATTCGAACGGTCGAATGCCAGTGACTCAGCGCTAAGCCACTGCCGCAGTCAGTACTTACCTTCAGATAATGGAGCAAAGTTTTAAAAATGACAAATAACCTTAAAATAAATTTGAGAGAGTGTGTGTTATAAATAGGCATCCATTTTTAATTTTATATTTAAAAGGGCCAGTGGAATTTTTTTAAAAAAATTTAAAAACTCAAGAATTTTAAATTTAATCGTTTAGTTAGTTCACTTAGGCGCCACTTAAGTTTTTAAATTGAGCCAAGTCATACTATCTGCAAAAATTATTTAAATGAGCCAATCGACATGTTTTAAATAAATTATTTCCATGCTTGCTGAAACTTGAACGTGTTTAAACCAAATAGCAAATACACAAATACATCGTTTTAAAACGCTTAATAGAAAAAAAATCACGAAGTGTAATGAGGCCAAAACTGTTTTCTATTAAACAATAAATAATGCTACTTACTTCTTTTAAAGATTTTTGCAAAGTATATACAGGTTGTTATTAATATTGCGAAAAAATTCAGAATGATTCTCTTTGTCTAAATATATAAAGAAAATGTTCTATAAACGAGGCCAGCCAGAGTTTTCGACCTATCCAACGATTTGGATATTCACGAGCAACTAAACTGAAATGAGGTGGAGCACCATCTTGCATGAAATAATTTTGCAACTTCAATGGCGATGGAATATCTTCCAAAAGTATGGACAATTCAACTTCAAGAAAATGGCGATCACAATTATTTAGAAAAACAAAAATAAAAATGTCGGTTTGAAGGTTGGAGACCATGATGATTCTTGAACGGCAGTAGAGGTTTGGACTGGCATTGTCTTTATTTGTTTTGAATCACAACGTTTCAACTGGCAAGTATCTCCAGTCTTCCTCAGGTGAATAATGTCTTCCCTATTCACTTGAAGACGACTGGAGATACTTACCAGTTGAAATGTTGTTATTTAGAGCAAATAAAGATAATTCAAGTTCAAAACTATACTGCCGTAAAATAAAAAGTGACCATATCCTTTTTATGTTAACTCGGGAACAGTTCCTCGTAGCGGCTTCTATAAAGTATACCTTTGTGACGTAAAAATGACGGAGAAATCTATTTTCTACTTAAAAATGCAAAACAAGCACGTATGAAAAAGTTATGACTTAATCAAAAAAGTAAAAAAACATGTAGATGGCGCCTTCTACAAATGGGACCATACTAACATCAAATTCGAATTTGGCATATCAAAAATCCTCTAGACACCAATTTTAGTTCAAATATCGACATTATTTTAAGAATTATTAAGAAAAGGCAAAAATAAAAATATAACTTTAACACGCTGTATCTTTGAGACGAAGCATTTCCAGACGTGGGTTTATAAAACCTTTTCTTTATATATTTAAGGGAAAATCATCCTGAATGCTTTCGCAATATTAATGAAACACTCTTTATTATGCATTTATAATTGTACTACATTGAAAACTAATATAGTATGCTCATAGATATCTATTATTTTTAGTGTCTCGCCGAAAGAAGAAGAGTTTTACTACACCGAAATCGAGCTGGGACCCACCAGTTCCCCACCGACCCTCTCCCATCGCGATATGGCCCGTCCACCACACGAAGACCCAGATTACCAACGCCAACTGGTAGGAAATATGAGACAAAGTCTTCTCTTCGGTCCCACACCAATTCCACAGAGTCCACACAAGCTTCTGAAGCTTTCTCCACGTCCACACAGCCCAAAAATGCCAATCTCTCCACGCAGAGTGCGAGGGGAGAATAAGAAATGCCGAAAGGTTTATGGTATGGATCATAGGGAGCAATGGTGCACACAATGCAAATGGAAGAAGGCTTGCTCCCGCTTTGGAGACTGAACTCGTGTCCACACTCAGACTACTCAAAAGACACTGATGACCACACAGCAGTGCGTCCATGTGTTCTTCTAACGTTGTTGTATACAGGGCTTTAGCGATTTATGAAGCCCTCGATCTCAATCCAATTTTAAAGTACAAGAGACTTTATCTGAGAAATACATTATGTTCCGTGACTCAGAATATGCCAGGAAGGGAAGCCGGGGAATAAAATATAACTTTTCGAGTAAGGCTTGAATTTTACCTGAAATAAGACCATAGAAAGTTTTACCTTTTACTGAGTGTAAGAGTATAATCATGTGATATGTTTGTGTTACTAGTTTAATAAGTCACCTGCGGACACTCTTACATTCTTTAAAGGTGATATCTGAAATGCCCGAACATGCGTTTGGCACGTTAGCCATAAATTTCCCTCGATAGCTTCTATAATATAGTCACAATAACACAAATGCAATGTTACTGAAATGAGTAACCCTACTCAATACCCTTTTATTTTCTGTTTAAGAGTCGTGTTACTATACAGGGTGTTCCAAATACGAGTCTTATTATTGTCGGTTAAAATGTGAAGTGAAGTTGCGGAATTTAATTGAAATATGGCAAAAAATAATCTGTTAGTTTAATTCTTTAAATTTTAAATAGGGTGCTCCATTCATTTTTAACGTAACTGAAAAATAAGTTTAACATTATTAAAACATATTTTTTTTGCTCTATAATTACAAAAATGTTAACACAATATTTAATTTCTTTGAAACACCTATCTGATTTTTAGACATTTTAATGTAATTTTAATAAAATTAAAAATGTTATAATTATTTACATTTCTTTATTTACAAAAATAATAAATACGAAAGTTGACGATTATTCTAAAGAAACAAAGCCCTGCACTAAAATTTTAAAAATGCTAATTTTTCAATTACAGTTGAGATTAATTGAGAAAATTCAAAATAAAAAATTTATTAATTTACATTTAACTTCCTCAACTTTATTACAGCTTAACCTCCCAATGATAGGGCACCCTGTACGTCTTAATGAGAAAACAGTCAATCGTAAAAGATAATTTTTAACTACAATCAATTTCTTGTTGGGTATTTAAGGAACAACACTCAAAAAACAGTACTTATCTTGAGTAATATCATACTAGAATCTCGCGGTTACTGTATATTTTTACGTATAGCCTATTCAGGCCACCTAAAAAAATACTTAAAATTTAGTTTCTTACTTATAACAAAGAAACCTAGAAATGGTCTTGTTTCGTATCAGGTACAAATCTGTCATCAAATGTCAAAAGAATTTATGTCATCGTATTCGTCCCGTCTTTTATTGTACCCATGACCTTTTCAAAATTTTAGAAATAGTAAGTGAGAGACAGTACAGGCCTGTTCATAGAAAAAAGAAATGAAAATTTGACATTTACCACGTAGATGACGTAGGTCGCCGCGCCGCACAGACTGGTATTTTAGCTAAAAACCTGGCCAAAAAGTCAAAATTGTAAACAACAAAAACAGCGGTGTGGGTGCGTGCCTTTAACTCATAGATCAGTTTTGCCACGAAAATAACAGAACTGCCAACAAACAAATTATCGTAACGAAAAGACGCTTCCGCATAAAATGCTGCGAAGAAATACTTTCGTAAATAACAAGTGCTAGGTTTTCGGCTGTACGTACCAGTGTTTGGTTGCTTTATCACAGGTGGGGAGTCCACTACGCGAAGGCTTGTTTATCTATGAGTTAAAGGCACGCACTCACACCGTTGTTTTTGTTGTTTACAATTTTGACTTTTTGGCCAGGTTTTTAGCTAAAATACCAGTCTGTGCGCCGCCTGCATTCTTAAGGAAACAGGCCGATGTCAACGTCTTCCAAATTGACGAGCAAAACTAACCTCAAATTATTTAGAACTAACCGCTGACATGGAGGTCACCACTGTTCATTGGGCCCCCTCAAAGACGACCCCGCTCCTAAATCTGTCAAAGTGACAAAATGAAAGAGCTTGAAATTCTGTCTCACTTACTCCTTTTAAATCGAGAAGGTTATGCTGTAATCCATAGTCGTCTACGTGTACCTGAGAATAAAGACAGAATGGCAAAGGTTATTAGCGGGGTGGCTGGGGGGAAAGGGTGACGCACGAGATGCGTCTAAATTTTTCTTCATGATGACAATATGAATTATATTCTTTTGACTGCCGATGGTGGAGATAAAGAGTACTTAATGCTTCAACACTGCCAAAGTATATCGAAAATTGTTATAAATGGGCATGATTCATCAGTTTAACATGAATCGTTGTGTTAAACATAATATCTTTGACAATAATTGCCTAGTTATACAGGGTGATCATAAAATGGTGTCCAAAATAATTTAAATTTCTTCACTAAGAATGTATTAGGTACTATGAATCTTGCTTATAACACTAATAATTTAACGAAGTACTACATAACATTCATTTTATATCAGTCACCGTAAATCATTTTTTGATCACAATGTGTGCCATTTTATGAAACAACGAAAAATCTGGACAAAAATAAATGTTATAAAATATTAACTGTATTCCTGTAATGTTTTGACAAAGTTACTTGTGTAGAAAGCTGAAAGACTATACCAACTTTAAAATTTGTCGTTGAAGTACTGATTAGCTTGGATGAAGAGTGTGCAAAAAAATCCATTTCATAATGATTGTTGTTATATTTATAAAATATGTACAGGGAAAAATATCTTATATTAAGTGCTACATATACAGATTTATGTGTTTCTTGACAATATACATACTCTTCAGCCAAGGCAAACATCACACCAGTAACGTACTTTTTTTTGTTAAGTTAATTGTCTTTTTAATTGTTTATGCATTTTTTTTATTGCCATCTTTATTGTTTTTGTTTGTTCATTTGCTGGTAACCACAAATATTGTTTTATTTAACTTTTGTAACATCAATTGTGTTGTATTGTTGAGTAAATTTAATACGTGTTATTGTACAATGTACAGTATATATTATGGATCAAGTCCATTTTAAAACAAAAGAACTTCCTGAGCTAACCTGAGTATAAATTACGACTGGAGAAAAATTTATTATTGTAAAATTTTAAGCAATCATTTTATATTAGGTATTTTTAAGAATGTTGATTGGCGTGTTTGTTCGTTATTATATCGTGTAACGTTCTAATTATTGATAAGTTAGTAGTAAAATTGGAATTTTAGACTGTCATTGTCTTTTTATGTATATACTTATTAAGTAAACTGTAGCGTTAAGTAACTGGCACAGTTCCTCCCATATCGCAGCAGCCAGCGCAACGTTACACTAGGAGGCTGGAAATAGCAAATTTTTCATGATCATTTTGTACAATGTAATAACATACCAAAAAAAAAATTATTTAGTCCAAGTGTTTTAACCTTTTGTAACAAAAAAGTTAACTTTGCCTACGTCTATTTTTGTTTTGAATGTTGATTTTGTGATGTGCCTCAAGCCCTCAATAAGGTAGAAATCAAATTAACTACCGAAACGTCGGAAAAAATTAACTTACATTAGTAATAAAAAGATAGTCCAATCTAGGAACCTTCACACAAATAAATTTAAAGGTTCCAACTATTTTTCTCTCTAATTTTTCCTGGCACTAGATCTCCACTTTGTTCTTCATACATTAGTAAAGTTCTGGTTTTCTAAACCATTAGAAAAATTATTTAGTGAGCAGCAAAGAGTCTAAAATAGTTTAAAAAAATTCAACGTGGAAGCCCTGTTATTTCAGTGTCCTGATATGACGGAGAAAAGGTGAGGAAGCGATGGGAGAAGCCATTGTTACCTGACTAACTATCTACTTCTATTACTTCGAGCTCTGGCTTTGAAATATTATAAAACCAACAGTATTGGGAAGGGGCGAAAAAAGCTGACTACGTAGTAGAGTGGAAGTAAACCAGAAATCTTCTATTTACACTCTAAGTAAGCTTTTTTCCATTCCGGCAATATGTTCTTCCATATTTCATGACCAAAATCAAAGTCACACAATATAATATGAGATACAAAATAGATAGTTGTTTAGAAATAATGGAGGAAGTGTCATTGATTACGGTTAATAATAAGTCAAAACCCAAATGTGATCTAGTAAGAATAAAGACAAAGTGTAAAATTCCAGTTCTACTATTAAATTGTGTAGTTATTGTTGCCTAATAGATGAGATTATATGAACAGTTTAAAATACGAATATATTATGTGTGTTATAATTGATTTTTAGAGTCATGGATTAGACTTTTTAAAATTAATACTGTTACCTAAACAAGACTGGTGAGTCAGATCTTTAAGTATTGTGAAAAGTTATTATTGCAGATTGTATTACCAATAATTTTCTCCGTATTGATTTTTGTAACAAAGCTTTACTGTCTGCGTCAAAAAATAATTTTTAAACTATTTCAACCGCCAGATAATTAGATTACTTTTAAAAAGAAAGATGGTTCATTTTTAGTTGACTGAAACTATTAGTATTTTGTACACACTACAGGGTATTTCATAATTGAATGCTGATCCTGTAAGGCGATAAAATTTGAATGATTTTAAGAAAAATTCTTTATATGGACCACGCTTTATTTCTGAGATACGGGGTACTGAAATTTAAAAAATATTTTTTTTTCCCAATATCTCTAAAACTGCTTTGTATTTTCGTTTCTATTTTGGTACTTGCAAAATACGCCAAAAAATAATTTTTTTCAGGATATAGTATATTACATAACAAGTAATGAACATGATATTTTTCAAACAAGAAGAGATATTTAGCACGAGGCGTCAGCCGAGTGCGGAAATTCTCCGAGTTTTGGAATAATCACTTTCACACGAGTAATGTACACTACTTTTCCTACGACCACAAAGAGTTATTAAAAAAGCCTTTGATTTGTAAAAAAAAAATTTTCAGAAAGAACTAATCCTGGATTGACTTCGAGATTAATCAGAATGAAAAACTTTAAAATGAATCAAGGAAAGATACATTAAACATAAATTTAAAAAATCCACCCAACAAGGAAGATTTCAATTCAAAATAATTCTGTAAATTATTTAATGTTTTTATTAAAACAAGCCAAAAAAACCTGATGAAATTTGAACCTCTGACCTTGCGATCTGTAGGCTACAGCTCTATTCTCTAAGCTATCTGTGCCAATAAGGGTTTGTTGTTTAATACTCTTTCTTAATCTTCAGCGCGATTTATTTTTTCTAGTAATAGATTTTCCAGTATATTATTAACATTTTTAAAAAATTTCAGATGGCGTATTTGCACACTCTAATTCTGAATGACTCGACAAATACATGATAAATAAATTAAACACTTTACAATAACTGCTTTCTAAAATGTGTTCTTTTTAATAAATAGGGGTGGCCTGTCAAATTGGCACCATATGTTTAAATTAAATAGGGTGCCTTGTATTTCAACACTAGTGTTGAAATATTTTTTTTTCAATACGCGTTTGAAATAGGGCGTTTTCTAGCCAAATTAGCCGTACTTTTTTCTTATTTTCATAGGTGGTCGTAGGAAAAAGATTTTTTAAATTAAACTTAAAGAACCTGCAATATTTTTAATCAAAAAAAAACGCCACTGTATATTATTAAAGTAGGTAGTAGAAGTTTAGTGTCCGTAAATAAAATAGAAGGATGCGACGTTATCCTAGTGGGTACTTTGGTATGATCTATTTCTATACCTGCGAATTGCAGAGAGTTGTAGTGAACCGCAAAATGTTGGTCCCTATATAGATTTTGGTCTCACTGTGTACTTTAATGCAAAAGACAGATGCACCACTTTGGTTGCTTGTCGCTAACTTTTCTTTCTACAAAAAATATTATTTTTATAATTGCCCTCTATCTTGTCATAAAAATACAAAGAGGTTGTAGTACTATTAAAAAAAAATTATTTTAACACCCTGGACCTTGATTATGTTCATATAAAGAATTTCACTGATAATCATCAAAGTATTATATTTAGAATCGGCATTTAATAATGAAACACCCCGTATACATAGAGTTAAGATACAAATAATTTACTCAGTTTTTGGACCATCATTGATTATTATATGTGGCATGAAATATTTTCAAAATTGTGCTTTGGTCAACGTGATATGATATTAGAGTTAAATGATCTATGCCATGGCATTTTTAAACAAAATTATAAGAGAGACGATCTCAAAAGATATAAATATATTGTGAACGTCGCGCTACCTTACCTTTGAATTCAGACTGAAAAAGTAAAAGTCAGTTTGTAAAAATGTGTAAGCCATACTAAAATGCTCCTTTCTCTCCTCTCTTAAGTAGGTTGTGCTTTGCTCGTACGAAATAGGGACTAGTTATAAAATTGATAAAAAAATATCTGTATGTAGGTACATATTTTTGATATAAGCATGCAACTAAACTTCATTTTATTATACAGTGTCTGCCCAGATTAAGTTAAGTTAGTTAATATGGGAACCGTTTTTATTTTTAATTTTAGCGCAACAATGTATCTTTCATAAAAAGTTTTGCTTGGCCTAAAAATAATAATACCACTAAGAAAGTTAGATTGTACAGAATTCGTAAAAATGTAATATTACATCTTGAATTGCAGAATTTGGAAAATCTTATATAGTACCTTGTTAAACTAGTGGATAACAGAAAGGCAAAGTGGAGTTTACGCAACAAAAATTTATTGTTGTCCTGCAAATCTAATTGACCTAAAAACAGAATTAGACCTTGTAAAATCAGATGTCACCAATTCATATGGAAAATTCTGTAGGACCTTTTAGAAGTCAATTAATTAAATGCATAGAAAATGATAGTTTTGTCAAAAGCCTATTAGTATTTTTGTTAGTTCTTATTGTCTTTATAACACAAATTTTTGATCAATAAAATTATTTTCTTGTACATAAATTTGTTAAGTGTTATCACTTTATCACACATTGTATACATTACAATATAGCTTAAATTTTTTAGTAATAAGATTAGTTTTTGTCGCAACAGAATGTTCTCAGTTTGTCGCACCCTGTATAATATAACTTATATTTCTTAACAATATTATTTATTATTAACAATATTACTTTTATTGCAAGCAAAATTTTTTTCAAGGAATACGTTTCATTTAAAAATTAATATTAAAAAATGTTCCCATATAATAACTAAATCTGGTCACACACTGTATAAAGAAAATCATTCTTATTTCAGCATACCTCACATTGCATGAAAATCGTAACCTTGAGTTTTCCCACATTAAAAATATTTGTAACAAATACTATTATAGTCATTTTTTCTTGCTCTGCGCTTCATACCCTTTTTTTTGGCTAAACAATGACTTCACAAACGAAACTGTTTTAATTCGCTTTGAAACGTGGTTCGACAGCATTTCTAAACTGTAATATATGTCAAATAAGAAAAGTATAGTATTTTCTTGGATTTTTCAACACAATTTATTTTTTAATGTCTGGGTGTAAGCATATAAGCCGTAAAAATTTCAATCAATTCATAAAAAGTACAAACGACCGAATAATATATAAATTAACAGACGCTTTCACAACTTTAACCATCAGTTTCAAAAACTTTTTTACTTATATGGTTCTGTTAAATATGATATCACAGTCAAGCCATTTTAAAACTGTTTTGAAATGCAGTCTTAGCAAGAAAAAAGGTTTGATGTATAGGAAAGAAACTATCCTAGCATCAAACACTTATCCATTGATTTTTTTCCGAAACTGATAATATTTGATTCAATGACAATCAAGTTGAATGATGGAAGAGTTTCCGACTTGCACTGTCTTTATGTTTTCAAATCACTACGTTTCAACTAGTATCTAAGTATTAATACTAGCTAGATGCACCGAAGCATAACTAAAATGGGTGCTGCCATGCGTTTAATTGGCGCACGGTGTATCTTCGATTACATTTACTTAACAAAGGTTTTCAAATATTTCTTATATTCAATGAGGGCTTACTAAAATAACCTAAGTTGTGGTTTATGGTAGCAGTTTTCTTGACTTCTTCCTCCAGGAGGAGAGACCGAACAATCAAGTGCAGCTGACCATGCTTGGACGCACGACCATCATATAATGTGGACCAAAGCTAAAGTCCTGCCTAAAGAACCACACTGCGAAGAACAGGAAGATCGAGGAAGTTACTACCATATACCAGAGCCCAGGTTGCTTTAGTATGCCCAATAAGGAATATCTAGAAACCTTTGTTAGGTAAACAAAATCTTAGAATTAAACGCACGACTGCGCCCGTACCAGTTATGCTTGAATGCAACTAGCTAGTATAAATATGTTGGGTTGCACAAAGATTTTTAATAATAATTAACTAACCAGCAAGTTTAACTGTGCCATAAATGACAGTGAAGGATATTTATGTATTCACAATCAAAGTTTCCTGATTAGTAAATTAAAAATTAGGTAACCGGACCACTGTGATTGTGAGTAAAATATTACTGCCAATGGCATATATGTCATCGTCGAAGATGCTGGTTAGTTAATTAATATTAAAAGTATTTATAGAACCCGACCTACAGTTGTAATTACTATACTTACTTAGTATTCACCTGAAGATGACTGGAGATACCTATAAGTTGAAACGTTGTGATTTAAAAATAACTAAAGACAAGGCAAATCGAAAATTATTCTATTGTTCAAGAAACGTCATTGTCTCCAACCTTTAAACAGAGACAATCTTATTGTTGGTTATGAAATAAAAAATAATATTGATTTTAATATAAAAACCTATTGGGTTTCAATGTCAATTAAGTATAATAAACAAATGGGATCTTTATATCAAAATATTTTTATTATAAAAGTATATTATTTTATTTTTTTAAATGATATTTTAAATGTGAATGTATTTTTGTACAGTAACGCGATATCATTGTGACTTTTATTATTCAAATGTTCTATAAATTGTTTAAATATAATTTTCTAGTAGTTATTTATAAAGATATATATTTTTAAATTACTAGATTAACAATTACAAATTTTTTTTCGAAGATTCGTTAAATTTGAATTTAATCAATTTATAATTATTACAATCAAAGGAAGAGTGAGACAATGTGAACTTCTAAATTTATTCATTAAATTTTATTATAACTTAATAAGTAAATAATTAGGTATAATATTATCTAGTTTTCTTTTGACCAGAATAATAAGACTCTAATATAGTTCTCGATTAGGTTAACCGCTATTAAAAAGACAAAATTTAAATAGAGGCTGGCAAGGCCAACAATAACCTTATATTTTACAAAAACTGGCATCTGACAGCACTGACAGCGGCCAACTTTTGTAAAATCTAAGGCAATTTCCGATTAAATTTTGTCTTTTTAATACGCTGTTAAGCTAATCGAGATGATTTTTCTCCAAGACAATTACTGAATGCAATACTTCCAAAATCATTTTTGATAATAGAATGTAAAAATTCTCGCTCTTGAGTTGGAATATTTATTCTGAAACACTTGCTTCTTATGCGTTTTGGGTGTATTTTCATTCCATAACACGATACGGAATGAATATTCTGTAATTGATCTGAACGACATAGGTTGCCATGAATTTCGAAACTGTCAATGTCAGCAGACAAATTTTAGTGCAAGGCAAAATATGAGTGAAAAATCGGATGAATCAGATATGGAACTGGATAACACGTCACCTGAAATTACAAATATTGCGAATAGTATTTTTGGTCGTGGAGAAAATATAGATTCGATACTCGTGGTTCCACTCGGATCAAATTTTCATTCAAACCTCGTTACAGAATCTATTATTCCTTATGCAACCCACTGTTAAGCTAGTGTAATTTCATATCGGACGGTAATGTTATAGGTTTAAATAATGTTTCTGTCTGTTTGGTCTAAACACATTTAGAATTATTATCAAATATTTAAAAAAAATTACGTAAATTATATCTTCAGTTTTTCTTGATTAAGTAATATTTGCAATTACTACAAAGTAATGATTTTAAATAAAAAACTAAAATTTAATATACAATAGGAGGGTTTCTGTGTAGCATTATAAAAATTTGTCAGTGAAACGTTTAGTCAAAATTAGAAACTCAATTATTATTGGTCAAGAGTCTTATGTATTTCCTTTTAACTTACCACTCTATTTCAAGCATGGATTGTTTCTTCATTTTAAAATATTTTTGTTAAATAATATTGTACACTCATCAAATATCTGAAAACTAATTGTACATAAATACAGATTCTTTTTTTATTTATTTTAAAACGCAATGATGGAGTATGTAGCTAACTGCCATTTAAAGTAACAATAACTATTATTGGCTTTCGGTGTTTGTGAAATTTCGATACTATTAAGAATAAGAAATCTTTACACAGTTTAAGTAGCTATTTTATATATATTTTGTTAAATATTTAGAAATGTGGCATAATATATTATAGTTTTATAAAAGCACTGATAAAGATTAAAAATATAAACTGTCCATTAAAATGGAGTGTGTAATGTATTATTAGAGAATGAATTTATTTTTAATCGTATCAGTGACGCCATTTTCCAAAATTATTGCTAAATATTTTTCCTTGAACTACTGTATATTTGTTTAGAATATTTTATTGTTACATAGTTTTTATTTATATATTTTTGTTAATATTTATTTTAAGATAATTTTTCTCATGACAGTGTTGCTCTCGGTATGTTTTATCATAAACTGTATAGCAATAGTTTAACTCTGGTCAGTTTACTCCAGTCAGTCATTAGAATGTGAATAGTTTGATAGATTTTAATTATTTCAATACAAGGAACTATCTAAAATATGGTATATGTTCTTACATTTATACGTTTTTTGTGAGAACATTTTTTTAGTTTAAATTAATAAATCATAGTGCAGCATTATTTGGTTAATTTATCTCTTTAAAGCAATTTTTACATTAGGTGCATGCATGGGCGCCCATAGGGCATATTTCAAGGGGGGGCAACCACCCAGAAAACTGTAAAACTTCTTTTCCAAGTGAGTTAGAAAGAATCGCCCCTCCCTATGGGCGCCCAAGGGTGCAAGTACAAGTAAAATTGCCTGAAAGCAAGCGCTTTGATGACATTTTAATCAGCTGATGCAAGTTTTCCCATTTAAAAGGGCCGTTGCAACTGGCACCTAATGTAAAAAGGCCTTAAGAGTGAGGTCTAGAGACGTATTCGCCATTTCGTTTTTTGATAAATATTTCGTTACGTTTTTATTTTATCCAAAAATCGGCCGAATACCCATATTTAAAGCATAAATACCTATAATTTAAACAAGTTTGCATTTGCAGAGTAATAAAAGCAAAAAAGAAAAATGGACAAATTTCACAAAATTTAGTTTTTTTTTCATTTATTAATTCATCAATCAAAATTTATTTAAATTAAAACTGTAAGTAATTGTTACTCAAGGATAGGAGTTGGCCGCTTTTTAAATAAAACGAACAGGATAAGAAATATTAATCAAAAAATTAAATGGTAAATGCGTCACTAGATTTCACCCTTAACAAAAACGATGTAAAAAGTTAGTTGCAAAATTTCATTTATTATATTAGTTACAGGGTATTTTACTAAAAATTTACAATTCTTATATTTTTAAAACGAGTCGGGATAACTAATTTCTTTAAAAAGGGTTTGGTAGTTGTAATCGGTCTCTATAAATTCGCCAAGCGTCGCGACACCATAAACATGTTAATCGATGACAAATACTTTGAAAATATTACTTTACTTACAATATTACTTACTTTTGAAATATTACTTTTAAAATTTTAGTTCGATGTTTCGTATGTAAACGATTTTAGGTTAATGGGGTATGCTGATTCATTCCTTGGATCCGCTAAACTTCGCCCTTACAGGCACTGTGTTCATTATTAATATACAATAGGTAAAAAGGCCTTGTATCAATCCTTTCCATCTTTAGTTTATTATGTAAGCTTTCTCTTTAACTACTCAGTAAAATATGCGCTTGACCTCAGTTTATGCCTTTTTTATAAACGGCTGTAGAGTGGCGTATTTACAAATTTCGTCTGGAGGAGGCTTTACACTTATTTATAGAGACTACAGACTAATTGCACCTTCCAAGATTACTACAGAAATTAATTATTCCAACTTGTTTTAAAGGAATAAATCACCGAAAATTCATTTATAAAAAGGTTGCCGAGATCTACCTCGCCCAACAAGTTTTTTTTAAATGGGTTATTCTACACGAAACTCGGTTTTACTGATCGAAAAGCCAGAAAAACGTTAAAAATCTATTCGGCGCACGTGTAAAAATTTCTCTATCCACAGAATCACCCATATTTGTTGTCGGATGACTCACGCCAATATGGGTGATTCTCTGGATAGAAAAATATTTACATGAGCGTCGAAAAAAACATTTTTAACGTTTTTTCTGGCTTTTTGGATCAGTAAAACTGAATTTGGTGTAGAATAACTCATTTTTTAAAACTTGTTGGACCAGGCGGCCAGGTAGATTCCGGCTAAGCTGTTTGATGTCGGCAACCTTTTATAAATGAATTTTGGATGGTCCCTCGTTTAACATAAGCATTGCAAGTTTTAAGTTAAATACGCTGTACGTAACATTATTTGATTTTTTTACAAATATAATAATAATTCAGTATTTTATGCGATTTGTTGTACCAGGTGACTATAAAAATGATGTTCCTGTATACCACCATTCCGTTACTTTTGTAAACACAAACATCTAGACATGTTTAAACGAATTGGGAATTCCTTAAATTTTTTATAATTTAATTTTCTATTGTCGGGTTGCACAAAGAATTTTAATAATAATTAACTAACCAGCAAGTTTAACTGTGACATACATAACATTGACAGAAATAAGTTTCTCATAATCACACTGGCATGGTTACCTTCATTTTTAATTACTTAATCGGGCACCTTTGATTGTGAGTCAATGTCATTTATGTCACAGTCAAACTTGCTGGTTAGTTAATTATGGTTAAAAATGTTTGTGCAACTCAACATTAATGTCTATTTCACATAATATACGAATAGTATATATTTTTTAAATTTAAACTTAAACATTGGATAAATAATTCCACCAAAATGATAATTCACTAACAAGTAATTGAAAATTGTGAGTGTAATTTTTAAAAATGTCTTTATTTCATTTAAAGTATTAAATGGTAGAAGAGTTTTGGACTTGCATTGGACTTGCATTGTTTTTATTTGCTTTAAATCACAACGTTTCAACTGGTAAGTATCTCCATTGGTCTTCAGTATTGATATACTTACCAGTTCAAACGTTGTGATGTAAAACAAATTAAAGACAATGCAAGTCCAATGCAAGTCCAAAACTCTTCTATCATTCAAGAAACATCGTTGTCTCCAATCTTCATTACAAGTATTGTTGTTTGAAAAGTAACGAATACTGGTAAACATTCTTTCATCATGATCAACAGGAATCATTGCAAATTCTATTTTAAATTTATTTTAGATAGTTCTTACCAAATAACACAAAAATATATCAAGATAGTATTCGTCAAATCAAAAGCCTCATATTCTAATTTTAATAATGTACATATTTTACGTGGATTTTCATTACCCGGTCTTTCAGTTTCAGTTGAAAAAATACTTACCAAAAACTGCATGATATCAGTAAACATATTATTATACAATGCTTTAACATAATATTAACCCAAAGAAACTATGGGCCCGTTTTATGCATTAAATTGAGTAGTAAATGCCAGTTTAAAATCGGCCCCTAAGAAATTTCGTCTACCTCAGTATATTCAAAATGTAACGATTCTAACCCATAGTAAATTTTTTGTAAATATAGTTACACATAAAAACTCAGAAACTTTATTAATGATGTCATGACAGTTTTCTGATTTTTTTTAAAAATAAGGTTATGTTAGAAATACGAAACATCATATGTTTTGAGACTACGGTTATAAGACTTTTCATTTAAAAAATAATATATTATAGGATAGTATTTTTATATTTAGCGTGTACGTATTTACTCTTTTAAGAAATTCTATTTAAAAAAAGATTTAGGACTTTATTAATATACAAAGATATAATAAAGCACGGCCAATAGGGCTGGGATCAAAATTTAAGATTTTTTTTAACACACTGAATATGAGTAAGTTTTAATAATATACCAAAACATGCAATGTTTCTTTATTTAGATAATTTATTTTCCAGAGTATTCATATACATACTTTCTGTATTTTAATGTTAATTTATTGTTAAGTTTTTGCATTATGTCTATAGATT
Organism: Polydrusus cervinus; assembly: GCA_935413205.1. Lineage (NCBI taxonomy): Eukaryota > Metazoa > Arthropoda > Insecta > Coleoptera > Curculionidae > Polydrusus > Polydrusus cervinus. Next base: position 90,700,898 of record OW284511.1, read on the forward strand.
TAAGATAGAGATCCTTATTTTAGAACGATGGTCATTGGTAATTTTACCTCGTGAACTATTCAATTCTCGGATATGGAAAAATACACACAATATTAAGAAAATATAATTTATTTTTACATAATCTCTAAAATAATAATACAGGATGTCCCATCGGGAATCGTCTCGATCTATTTATGGAAAACTATACGTAGGAAAATTTTGAAAATTTGACAGTATGTTAATGTTAATGGGGCCAACCCGGGTAAAATATTTTTAATATAGTGGCATTTCCGGTTATACCGGAAGTCGGTGTCAACTTGTTTTTTATAATTTTCAGATTCTACATTAGATATTACGCAGACTTCGTATATCATATCTTATACCTAAGTCTAAGCATTTTTGACATATTTAAGTTTTTATGTGAAAAATGACTTTTGCAAGTCTTAAAATAGTTATCAATTTTTCTTTTATAAAAACCTTTTTATTATCTAATTAAAGTGGGATGATTTGTCAAAAAAGACCTTCTTTAATAGGTTTTTTATAATATTTTGATATCTATTAATACAGGAGTGTTCAAAAATAAGATGAAAAATAAAATAGAAAAAACTGCCAAAAGTCAAGATTTTCAAATGGAAACTCCCAAATTTTATATTTATTTCTTATTTAGCATTAAAAATAAGGGTAAGTTTGTTGAAGGTGGTTTATTCCAAAAAATTTTAGTTTTCGAAATATTGTTAAGTAATTAGTTATCGAAATATTATAATAAATCTGTTAAGGCAAATCAACGAGGAATAGAACCCAAATTAAATATTAAATGCCTCCTTGTAAGAAATGCAACGTAATTTTTGACTTAAAAACTTAAATAGGTCAAGAACGGTTCAATTTGTTCCATTTAAAATAAGCACGTTGACATCTACTTCCGGTATGACCGGAAGTGCTGCCATATTGAAGATATTTTAACCGGGTTGCCTCCATCAACATTAGCACACTGTCAAATTTTCCCATGTATAGTTTTCTATGTATAGATCGAGGCGATTCCTGGTTTAACACCCTGTATTATTTATATAAAAGCCATCTTGAATATTTAATAATTTGCGATGGCTTAAATTATTATATATAATAAATAACGTTAATAAATTGATAGAGGCATTTTCATAGCGCTTTCACTTTCAATAATAATAATAATTTTTTTGCGTATTGAGCAAAACAGATACATTTTTAAATATTGCATATGTTTTTTTATATTCCAGAGTTAAATTGTACACCCGGTGTATAATCCAATACTTTATTTACAACGTAAGGTATTAAGTTTTAAGAATAAAAGTAATGTAAAAGTAAAAATAAGTGTGTAATCATATATCATCGTAAAAGCGAGTTTTTTTGATTAAAGTTTATTAATAAAGCGTATCTATTATCATATTCATAAAAAAGACTTTTAATTAAGACACCTCATTTACCCTTTCGATCTGGGCCTATTTTTCCAATAGGCCCGGGCCTAGGGATTCGTTTTCAAGGGGCCCCGCGCTTGATTCTAAGCGATACTATACTTCATATAAACTGCTGGACAATTGCTTTCGAGCAAGAAAAATGTCACCTAAATTTAACAGTTAATATTTTCTGAACCAGATATGATATCGACCTACGGTATTAAATGGTTGATAGATTCATCCCTTGGGAAACAATTGTCAATGTTGGATTTTCTTTAACTCTCAGAAAATCTTATATACAGGTTGTTAAAGAAGATGATGATTTTTGCTCCAATTTTATTGGCGTGTAACTTTCACAATAATATTTTTAAATTTTATCACTGTACGTCAATTGAATCACTGGTTTATAGCAAAGAAAGTAACTTGTCAAATTTTTAATATCTGCTATATTTTAAGAAATACCGATTTTTTTGGAAAACCTTGTTTAATTTTAACTTATTGGTAGCTAGATTTCACTGTGCGTTGTATCGTGAAAACTTTGCGAGTGATTATTATATCTTATGAAAGGCTTGATTATGTTGAGTAAAAAAAGTTGTACCTAAATGTTATGATGTACAGTGGCGTACTTATAAATACATATATCTATGGTTTATGAGTAGGTATAGTGTTGGAAAGTTAAAAATTAATAAATACATTTTTTCCAAAAATTAAAAAAAATTACCTTTGTTAAAATTTTGTAAACACACTGTATAATATACCTGTAGTGCGATATGAAAAACTAAAAAAATAAGAAAAAATTCACCTAATCTAGGGGCGAGTACTTTCCAATATAAAACAATCGTTAAAAATTGAGAGATACTCATAAACCATAGACATATAGATGTTTATAAGTACGCCACTGTACATCATAACATTTAGGTACAACTATTGTTACTGAACATAATCAAGCTTTTCATAAGGTATAATAATCACTCGCAAAGTTTGCACGATACAACGCACAGTGAGATCTAGCTACCAATAAGTTGAAATAAAGCAAGGTTTTCCAAAAAAATCGGTATTTCCTAAAATATAGCAGATAAATTTGACAAATTACTTTCTTTGCTATGAACCAGTTATTCAATTGACGTAGAGTGATAAAACTTAAAAATATTATTCTGAAAGTTACACGCCATTAAAATTGGAGCAAAAATCATCGTCTTCTTTAACACCCTGTATATAAAATTTTCTGACAGTTAAAGAAAATCCAACATTGACAATTGTTTTCCAAGGGATGAATCTATCAACCATTTAAAACCGTAGGTCGATATCATATCTGGTTCAGAAAATATTAACTGTTAAATTTAGGCGAAATTTTTCTTGCTCGAAAGCAATTGTCCAGCAGTTTAGTTTAAGAAAAAATTAATAAAAAAGGATTTTATAGAATCTAAGCCGATCGACAGATTTATTTATTACTGTATGCAAAACAAAAAGCAATTGTGGCACATGTTTTTCGCCTTATAAATACAAATAAAAATTATTTTAAATTATATATTTTAAGAAATATTAATATTATTCTATTGCGAGAACTATAAAAAAAAGAAGCCATCACCATACTGATGGTTTTCGTTCGATTGCAAGTCTCATTATGGGTTATGATTAACTAACTAACTAAAAATACATATATTGTATATTTTTGAAACGTTTATTGATAGCCAAAAAAAAGGCTTGTGGGCGTGGCACCCAAAAAATGTTCGCGCTTCTTCTGAAAAATTAAATGGATAAAAAATATTTTGTAAAAAAAGGCTTGGGAGCAATGACTGACATCTCTTAACTTCTACTTAGCTTCACTGATTTATCCCAATCTCCACAAGAATTATGTAGTATTTTTCTGTTTCTCTATTACATTTTGTCATTCATATATTTCTGAATCTTACTACTACTGTACTAAAATGATTCATTCAAATTAGTGTTACTTTTTATCAAAAATATTTATAAATATAATTAAACTATTTATGTGATTAGCAACAGTAACGCATTGACCCTAAGATGTTTATTATGTTGTGAAAGATAAAGTTTCAAAGGCGTAGGTTTGGGCTTAATAATTGAGTTTTATAAAAAGACCGAACAGATTTAACGAAAAATGTAATTAAGAAAGTTTTGGAAAACAGGCAGTAAGGTCGGCCCAAATTCCTCAGAAAGTTTGTGTGTATTATTAGTTAAATGTCGTTTATGAAAAATTTGGGCGGTTTCTTCCTAATATTCAGTTAAAAACTTAGGTAACATGTATCTATACTAAATGTGAAAAATCTAAGAAAGTACCTTCGAGTAAGCAATATTTTCTTACTGATCGGAGAAATAGCAGCAGAGGTATGGGTATAGGAGCAGTAGAGGTAGCAGCTACAAAGAAAATCAAAATTACAGATGAAGAAAAAACAGCGACAGCCCGAAGGGTACTAAAATTCGCAGAAGACGGAAAAGAAGAAGAGGAAAAAGAAACACACCTCTCCAATACCTCTACTTTCAATAGCTTTTATCTTAGCTATTCATATATCTCAGCTTATCATTCAATAGCTTATTTTAGCTAGCGTTTCAGTAATAACACGCGTTCCAGTAATGGCAATTTTCCAGACGTCAGATTCCTCAATGGAATGGAAAATAATACTAAGATTCGAAGAAGACGGGAAAAAGAAGAGGAAAAAGAACCACACCTCTCTACTTTCAATTGCTAAGATAAAAGCTATTGAAAGTAGAGATATTGGAGAGGTGTGCTTTTTTTCCTCTTCTTCTTTCTGTCTTCTTCGAATCTTAGTATTACTTTCCACTCCATTGAGGAATTTGACGTTTGGAAAATTGCCATTACTGGAAAGCGTGTCATTACTAAAACGCTACCAAAATATTTTGGACACGGCATTTGTCGTGCGCTTACGTCGTCGACGGCTAATATTTTTTTTCCCATTAATCACCAAGTCAAGATTGTTTGTTGGCAAGTCATGGCCACATTACACATTACTTTGGAAAATATAAAGGTTTACCATCCCTGCATAAGGATGTGCTCTGTAAGGATTTTAAAAAAATGCTGATAACTATTTAAACCAGCTTCATACCACAGTACATAGACTAAAGACTTTACGAATATATTTATGTTGAAATTGATACTTTTGATGAGAAGCGAGTAAAAAGTCGCCGTACGCCTCTGCTTAATCTGTACCATAATGCATGTAAAATGCGAATATTTATCACATGAAGAATAAATAAAAACCACAACAAAATTTACTTCTGCAAAATCAGTTTCAAACCAACGAAAGTCTATCTATAATTTTTTTTCGAATTCAATTATATGGTTTTCTCAAAAATTTTTGTTACTGTATTTAATAAAATTTTAAAATATTGAAAATGGAATCTCTTATAGAACTGTGCTCAGCACTCTGTGACCTCGGCTTATCCATCTCCAATTGTTGTTGCGGTAAGTAAAATATTTTATATTTTAGGTACTTAATTCTTTATTCATTACTTTTCTAATCAATAAAATTATGGTAATTTCAAATTCTCATTTCTACATTAAAAAAAATTTAATTTGTGTTGCTCCTTATAACTGATCATTTTTTTTTATTATTATGCCGGGTTATCAAAGATTTTAATTAACAATTAACTAACCAGGCAACTCTGTAACAACCTTTATTTTCTTATGATCAAAGTGGACCCGGTTAGGCAACTTTGATTCTCAGTAATCCGTTTCTGGTTCATATCGTGAATGTCACAATACCAGTGATCTGGTTATTATTAATTATGTTTAAAATGGTTGTGCTACCCAACCTAAAACTGTTAAAAATTAGTCTATAAGTCATCACTAACAAACCGTGTATTTCCACCGCATGGCGCATGTTGTACTTGTGTCGGACGATGGCAATAAAATTTCTTTTTTATATACAAATATTATAACAGAGAATTTCACGAGAATTAAGTGGCGCGGCGTCAGTGAAGATTTTCAATATAATATCTGGGTATCGTTTGTTATTTTGATGAAAGATAAGAAATTAACATGAATAGCCGCAATATTTCTATTTTTATGTTCTGCATGGCGGATAATATAATTTGAACCTATATAATTAAAACTTTAAAATAAATTTTCAATTTTTTTTTCAAAAAATATCCGTCAAAATAGGAGTTCTTATGAACCTCTTAGTAAAATTCTTGAATTAAATATAAAATATCACTACAGCAATGTTAAATTCTAGATGTATTTTATTGTTGGAGTATAACTTTCAACGTCATAGGGACCATTTTAATTTTCCGGCAGATTTACATTATTTTGTTCATAATCAACGTTTTTTCTAAATTATTCAACATTTCCTATTTATATTTAAGGTGACCGTGTATGTTGCAGTGATAATACTGAAGAAGATAAAGACGACTTAAGCTTAAGCTCCATGAAAGATCACCGAACATTTGAAGCAGTGAGCAATACTGATGTTAGCAAAGACAATGTTAGCAACGATAACATAAGTACTGGAAACGATAGTGGTGACGAAACATGTGATGCAATGGACAACAACATTAGTTCCAGTGGTAATATCATTACAGCTAGCAACGAAAATACATCTATGGTGAATACAGGTAGCAACGGCATCAGCACTGATAGCGACGGCGATCGTACATCTCAGGATTAGATTACTAAGGGTAGAAAATACAATATTTAGGGTGCATGATCATTGGTCACTCTATACAGGGTGTAACGGAATGACTTATTATATTTAAATAGATGACTCGTGACTCGTTCAGTGTTCTAGAGAAATCCTCTACTTTTGTATTTTTAGATCGATCGTCTAAAGACTTCTAGTTTACATGCGCCGCCAGTGACCTCTACTAGTACAGTAGCGGAGGGCGTAAATTAAAAAAAAAAGTTTTGCTTATTAAAGCAAAGTAACTTTTAAAAATATGTTTCTGCAATGTATATATATTTATATCCTCATATAATATTTTATATGAGTATTTACGGGGTTAAATGATAAATCATTTCCATAACACCCTGTATATCCGATAATAGCATAAGACAGGAAGATGATAACTTGGCTAGTGAAATACACATATTGTAAATAGTAAAAAAACTTTTTAAGATATACAAGTGTTTTTCTGTAACTGCCATTAAAAAACAGGAATTTAGCCTGCGACTAGCTAAGCTCGAAAATAAAAGTTTACAAACAATTACACACAAAATTATTTTGTACTCAGTTTTTGTCCTATCACTTAGGTAAAAAAGGAGTCACCAGAAATTTGTACTTTGTCAAGTATGTAGTGCTTTATTGTATATTCTTTAGTAGAGTTACCATCTGTAAAATCATTAAAATAGGACAAGAAGCTCGAAAACCCCGGATTTTTTAGCTTTAACCCCAGATATTTCTGCTAGAAAATTTTCATCTTACACTAATACAATAAATTGAAATTCTTCTTATTTGACATCTTCATAAACTATTATTTTATAGAATATACTGTGGAGGAGAGTATACAGGGTGTTCCTTAATGGCGTGCTAATATTTTAGAGTGTGATTCCTCAAGTCATTTTATGAAGAAAAGTTCATATAAACATATGTCCTAAAGGACTTACATTTTTTGTTACAGGGTGTTGAATTATTTTTTTTAATGCGTTTTTTGTAATATCTCCGAAAGTACTTTAGATAATATTTTCAATTTTGGCATGTATAAAACCATCGATTTTAGTTATAAAAGTTATTTTTTTGTCCCACCAGTGGCGTGCCTGCAAACATGTCCTCTGATATTTTTTATAAAAAAAATGGTACGCCCCTGACATTTTTCTATGTGGATATTATTTCTAATTAGCCTGTTCAATTCTGCATAAAAATAGTATCTTGCGTTTTTTTCCTCAGGCACACCGTTCTTAATGAAAATAATTAAATTAGCTCTACTATTTATTATTATTAACATAGATAATGCAAAATTTTGTTTTATAAAAATTGTTGGCAATGACCACCTTCATTAATAGGCATGCTTCCGCCTTGCCCGTCTAATTTAAATTTTTATGGTTTTAATTGGAAAATCATTTTCTTCGATTTTTTAGCTACATAAAAACCAATTTTCCATTGGTGAAAAAAACTCAAAATTTGTTTAGTTTTTTTGTAAATCTGGTCAAGAAGAAGAGCAGTTTAACAAGGCAAATTTTAGCTCTCTCGGTTCCCAATTAAATTTATTACAAATAACTTGGTATATGTTTTCTTAGAATATTGTGATTTTTTTAGAATAATCAACAGAGAATACTATTTTCAAACGACATGAAGTAATTTGTGGTAACTAATTAATCTAATAATTACAATACTTTTGTCATAGAACCTTTTTTTTTACAAAATCCATTAACCTTTTAGCCGTTTAGGACATATGTTTATATGAACTTTTCTTCATAAAATGACTTGAGGAATTACACCCTAAAATATTAGCACGTCATTAAGGAACGCCCTGTATAGCGTCGTTCCGTAACTGTCGGTAGGCGGCAAGTGGTGACAACCCGGACTGTAAAGAAAACTCCGCCCGGACGCTCCCCGGACACCCTCCAAACTAGGACAAATCCGGGGAAACCCGGGCGGATGGCAACCCTATTCTTTAGGATCACTTGTGGTTGTGTGTATTGTGTGCATTCGTGGAAAGTTTCTTTAAAAAATGGGAAATTTGATTGCAACACTGTGCAGCACTGACAGTAATGAATATGAAATTTTGCCGTACAGTTAACTGAAATAGCCTACTTATCTCGTTACTTAAGTCTAAAGGAAACAGCAAATATCCATGTGGGAGTAGACATTTTTTAAATTTTTTTATTAATAGTAATTTAACCAACAAGTACATTAATAATGGCGATTAACGATCGAAATATTTTAACGCGTGAGCGTACCGAACGCGTTAATGTTCGAGATCATTAATCGCATTTTAATGTAAGAGTTGGTTACAATGTTTTTTCGTCGACCGTATTTTTTACTAAAGTGAAGAAAAACAGTTAACAACTTTTATTTTACAATCCAGATTTCACAATTCTACAAATACTAATGACAGCGGACGACGTTTTGAATTGACGTTTTATTATTTTGTTGATTTGTTTGCATGGCTGCCTTTAATTTTAATTACCAAAATCGTGCATTTACAGAAAATCAGGGGTCATTCATTAATGAATGATTTTGGGAAATCGTGCATTTATAGAAAATCATGCATTAATAGGGGTCATTATTGAATGATTTTGGGAACGTTAATATCGGATGTAAATACACGGTTGACGGAAAAACTTATTACCGTCGCTATAAAAACATACATATATATTTATTTATTTATTTGGATAACATATCCAGACAAAGACAATAGTTATAAAATAGATAACAAGTTTTTGAACTTTTTTGTTAGAATGCAGATCTTTTTCCTGTTTCTTTGTATGCCGATAAACCCTTGAACGTTGTTTTTCACAATCTGGAGACAAATAAAATGTTTGACATACATTTTTCTAGCTTTTTATAGTTTTTTTTTAATTCTATATTTCTAATATATCACAGATTTAGGCGTACGATGAGGAAGTAGAGCCCCTAAGCTTTCGCGGATTTTCCACTCGCGACTTGCATTAACTTCTGTGCCACGGTACATATTTCAAAAATAGTTGCGGGTAATCAGGTGTCACTTAATATCAAAGTTGTTTGTCTTGTAATATATTTTGACGTTAGGACCTTCATTGGGAAAAAATAATTTTTAAAGAAGGCATATTTTAAAAAGTAAAGTTAAATCTAAAAACACAGTTTAAGAATAATCTTTTAATGCTTTTAAATAACGTGTATCCCAATTTGAAAAAATTTAGCAACAGCAGAAGGCAAAAAATTGATTTATTTTACAAGATATGGTTAATTTTTGTAATTGTTACAAATTTACATTGTAAAACCTTCAGTTTCTATTTATTTGACCAGTTAGTTGATCTCTAAAAGTACTGGTTAAATTAATCTACTCTTTCGACTTTCACAAATAATTTTTATTGGGTGCTAAATTTGATCTTGCGGAATGAAATTTTCAGCAGAGCATGGTACCGAACACTTGTCACGCGAGTTTGACTCGAACTTGTCAGTTTTTTTTACAGACAAAAGAATGAACAATTGTTTTATTTATAGACATTTTTATTCTACGTTAACCCCACAGTGGTTTTAGTAGTATTGTTATTAATAAACCACATGCATATTTAAAAAAATTAATCTATATTTATAATACAAATATAGTTAATATCTAAGAGGATGGCGTGAGGGGGAGGTGAAGGGGGAAGGGGGAAGGGGAGAAGGGTTAAACAGAGAGGAGGATGGAGAGGGGAGAGGATGGGGAGTCAAGCGCGGATCCGAAACTTCGTCTGGGAGGGGGTTGTTAAATTAATATTTTTAAAATTATCATAAAATATAATATAGATAAGGAGCTGTATTAGAAAATGTTTAAAGCTTAGTGGCAGATTTAGGAGGGGTAGGGGCTTGTCGACCCCTTAAACTAAGAGAATCAAATTAGTAATTTGTATCACACTTGGTATAAGGTATTTATTTTTATAATATTTATGATATAATATCCTGAGAACTAAATATAAACTCCTTCAATAAAATATTTAACTACACATCTGACTATTTAAAATCTCAATAAATTATATTTTGGTTTAGTGGAATTAATATTTTATTGGGTTAAGCACACAGCCACCCACTAAATAACATATTTGTTGGAATTAAAATAAAATATTTTTGAATATTGTTTCATGAAAGGTTTAGTAAATTAAATTTGAATTATATATTTTTTGTCAGTAAATATTATTTACTAAAAATTTTAAAAGTTGTTTAATACACTCTTAAAACTGGCCTAGTACCTACCTACCTATGCCCTACCAGAATTTTAGTTGTCGTGACAAGAAAAGTTAGTTAAAATAGCCTCAAGAGGAAACGTAGTAACGGAGGCTACATTTTATTTCTACGCCGGCGCCGATTCCAGCATTGGTAACCAGTCACTTTTTTTTCACAAAATAACTGCTTGTTAGGTTCAACAGTATATGTTTTTTGTCAGTACTAATTTGTTTGGTAAATGCATAACGAATAATATAAGATCATATTTTGTCAACACTGTGTTGGATATCAAAATGCAAATCAGATTGCACCACCAGAAAGTAAAGGCTTTACTATTGGTACGATGTAAATACCTGCAGACGGGTTTCAAACTTTTTCGTTCTCGTCCATACAGGGTAGGAATCCATACCTTCCAAACGATAGCGCCGTCTCTTGGTAGTCCTGGTGTGTTTGGTTAGGATAAATATTTAAATTTGTTGTGGGAACTAGGTAAGCTAGTCCGTTGGTTGCAACATGCCGACTTGGTTGCCAATACTATAATACAGTTAAGAATAAAGAATTGTGTTTAAACCAACCAAGTAATAGCTAAAATTCCCTTGGGAAACTAAAGATTATTCCAAAACTAAAAAAAATTGTTTAAACCAACCAAGTAAACGCTAAAATTCGTTTGAAAAACGAAAGATCATTGTAAGGTATTATAAAGTCTATCTATCAAGAAAAAATCAGCTTGAGCGATGAAGTCATTTTTTAGTGTACCTATTAAAAATGTTCTTTCTGTGTAGGTACGTACTACGTACATAGGCAAGTAAGTGTTACTTTACTAAAATCTAGGAGTTTAAATATTAATTTGAACATATTACAATATGTATGAATATTTTTTAATAAATTAAATTAAATATCTATTATTATTACACCTATATTAAGTCGATGGTTTGATGATAAAATAAACACAAAGAAAACTGCGTCACACTCATTGCCTATTAAAACTCGAATATTTTGATTTGATCAACCATCCACTCCCGTTTCGTTATTCGAAAAGGCTACATCTTTGAATTGTCTTCATCGATTCGCTTGATCACCATGGATGATAGTGATTGTGAATCTTGTGATGATTGTTGTGACTGCTGTAGCGTATGTGACGACTGTTGTGATGATGGTTGTTGTTGTATGGACATCTGCGATTGTTTATGTGACGCTCTATGCATATGTAAGTATTATTATTGATCCGACCAGTGGCGTAGCCAGAAAATATGCTCGTGGGGGGGGGGGGGGGGGGGCGGCATGGCTCACTGGGCGTAAGTAGGATAATTTTTTTTTTCTGAAGAGAGGGACTACATGTATTTCCTTACATTGTACCTAGTGAAAGAGGCGAAAAATTTTCGGGACCACGCCCTATCTACTATACTATCAAATTTCAAAAATTAAATTATTATTTCTCCCCTTCTGCATGGTTGGATTTTGTTTTTGTAAATGTGTTTTGTTACTTTTTTTTTCTAGCTGGCTCCCTATTTAAAAAAAAACATTTTTATATTTGTGAAAAATATCAATCCAAAATTTTCCTCTAACCAGCGTTTTTTCGGGCTCGGTTTTTCATGATTAAAAATAAAGTAAATATTGATAAATAAAAAAAACAATAAAAATTAATGATTTTTTCAGAAATCATGTAATTTAGGTTTTGAAATACTGCTTCGTAAGTGCCGTTTTGTATATTCATAATAAAGCATTCTCGTTTCTTCCCGCGCTATTTTTTTATTATAAATTATTACACTTCTTCCATAAAAATGTTTCAATTAAAATTTTTACCTTAATTTTTCTCTTTATAAATAAATACCTAATTGTTTTTTGGTTTGTTGTAAAAATATTTTATTGCATTGGGTTATATTTTCATTGGTTTAAAATAACTCTAAAAAAAACGGAACAGACAAGTATATAACAAGCGAGAGACGAAAAATTAGGTTGCAATTAGACTTTTAAGGCCTTTTTACATTGGGTGCAATTGCAAGAAAAATGGCCTAGAAGCATGCGCTTCGACGACGTTTTAATCAGCTGATTCACGTTTTCCCATTTAAAATATGAATCAGCTGTTTAAAACGTCGACAAAGCGCATGCTTTCAGGCAATTTTTTTCTTGCAATTGCACCCAATGTAAAAAGGCCTTTAGACCCGAGCTTCTAGTCACGGCGGGGAGGGGACTGTTGCAGCCTTAATACGCCACTAAACCCGACCACTTAGGTGTAAGTCGCAGAATAATTCTAAAATCGTAGAAATGTCAGAAATGGTTGATTTTTATTGAGGGATTGACAACAAAGTTCAATTTAAGAGTAACCAACCTTGTCACAACTTGTTATGTTACATTATATTAAGTTATGACAAGGAAAAACTCTTTTAACTCAAACTTTGCTGTTAATTCAACATTATAAAATTACTATTTTTGACATTTATTCGATTTAAACTGGACTTCAGTTTAAATTATTGATGTTCTTTTGCCCAATTTTATAAAGTCTCTGGACCTCGGTTTAAATCGAAGAAATATCAAAAATGGTCATTTTATAAGGTCGAGTTATACCTATAATATATTGTAACATAACATAACAAGTTATGACCAGGGTAAATATCCTGGCTGTACCCAATAACGTCTTCACCATAAGGGCACACGGGGCCCCCCATTCTCAGGGGGCCCCGACGACTTTAACAATTAATTTCTCTCACACACATTTATTCTCAAAACATTTTTGTCGGGCACATTAGACTTTTTTCACAAATCAGTAATTTTGATCAGTACGAAACGGCTGCTAAAGAAAAAAATCCAGATGCTGACTACAAAGATACATTTGAAAGAAAAAGATTTCGCAGCACACGCATCACTTTTTTTGAAGGATCATCAGAGACTGCACAGTTGAGAGGCAAGGAAAAGTTTCGTGTAGATACTTTTATTCCCATAATTGACACATTAACTACACATTTAAAAAAAGTTAGGCAGCATACCAAGAAAATGATAGTCGATTTGGTTTTCTTTGTCAGTTACCAACGATCGAATCTGGTGAGTTGACCAAAAAATGCAAAGAGTTTGCAGAATTTTATCATGAATTTCATGATAAAATGAATACATTAATGCAGATGAGCTCAAAACAGAATGTTTTCATTTAAGCCAATATTTAAAAAACATAGCCAAGCAATCAGCGGATTTAAATATCTCAACCTTACATAACCTAATAAAATCAGATAAATTGGAAGAAACTTTTCCAAACGTAGAAATTGCTACAAGAATAATTCTTTGCCTAATGGTTACCAATTGTAGTGGAGAGCGGTCATTTTCGCAGCTAAAGAGAATAAAAAATGAATTGCGAACAACAATGGTACAAGAACGACTGAGTAATTTGTCAATTATGTGCATAGAAAGTGATATCCTTCAAAAAATTGACTTTAGGGATATAATAGAAGATTTTGCTCAACAGAAATCCCGAAAGAAACCGTTATCGTAATCGTAACCAAAAACCCAGCAACATTCTAATATCATTAATGACATATTATATCATACTGTATTTGATTACCTATAATAAATGGTCATACTTAGTAAATTTTTTTATTATAATTCGCTTTTTTTACTTTCCAAAAGGGCCCCAAATTCTTGTGTGCCCAAGGGCACCAGCCTAGTTTAAGACGGTCTTGGCTGTACCCCCTTGCCAAACCCAACCGAAAGAACCATTTTACGTATACACTTTTTCCATTAATTTTTTTTATTATCTAATTCAGAATTATAAATTTCGCATCGGTCTATCTTTTAACTGAAATAAATTTGGTGACAAGTAATGCATTCATTACATGAAAAAATCCCATAACACGGGTTATTTTTTTTCTATGTAACAGTTTTTCGTAAATATTACCCTTCAACTAAGGATAGAAACGAATCCAACTTTTATTTTTTTAAAGTTTACTAAATAAATTAAATTGAACTGAAATTTTTTTTTACAGACTTGTGTTGCTTCGCCGGCAACAAGAAGAGCAACAGGAATAATAAAGTTATAACACAAAATAATCTAACCTCTACAGATATTTTATTGCCGCAACCAATTTCACAACAACCAAAATTAAACGATAATAAAAAAATTGAAAATAAATATGCTGATGTAGTTCCCGGAAACAGCGCAGAGAAAACTGGTCATTATAATTTGGAACCCAGTGCTCCCAATGTATCTTATCATGTAGAATCTGATTACTGCAGTTTACATAATATACCAAATTATGATGGTAAGAAAAGTGATAACAATCACCTGACTATTAGATACAATGGATGTTATAATCAAGAAACTAACTGTTTCCACCATAATTTTGCACCAAGCGCTCCCAGTGTTTCTTACCATCATGAAACATCAAATTCCTGCAAATGTCATGCTCCATATGTAGAAAAAGTAGGTTTGGTTGGTTATGACAAGAAATTGGAAAATCATCATTTTGGAACTAGATCTCATGGATTCCCTGACGCTAAGAAAATTATTTAATTCTGATCTCTGACTATTGAAAATTGACATCATGAGGAGCCGGCCGAATTATACAGGGACCTGCAATAGTGCGTCAGACTTCCATAGCACTATACAAATTCAGTTAGAGATATCAATCATACGCTGACTTAATACTATATTTTCCTACGACCACCTATGAAAATAAGAAAAATAACACGGTTAACTTGGCTCGAAAGCGTCGAATATCACAAGCGTGTTGATAGAAAATATTTCAACTCTAGAGTGGAAATACAAGGCACACTATTTAATTTAAACATATGGTGCCAATTTGACAGACCACACCTATTTATTAAAAAGAATAAATTTTAGAAAGCAGTTTATTGTCTAACTTATTTATCATGTATTTGTCGATTGATTTCGAATTAAAGTGTGAAAATACGCCATCCGAAATTATAAAAAAGTTAAGAATATACTAGAAAATCTATTACCAGTCAAAACAAGCCCCGCTGAAGAAAATGTCATATATTAAACATAAAATGTTTATGTGTTGCCATAGTGTAGAGACTAGAGCTATGGCCTACAGATCGAAAGGTCACAGGTTCAAATCCCATCAGGAGTATTTGACTTTGTTTTATAGAAACATTAAACAATTTATAGAATTAGGTATTTTGAATTGAAATCTTCCTTGTCGGATGAATTTTTTAAATTTATATTTTATGCATCTTTCCTTGATAAAATTCTAAAAATTCATCCAACAAGGAAGATTTAAATTCAAAATACCTAATTCTATAAATTATTTAATGTTTTTATAAAAAAAAGTCAAATACTCCTAATGGGATTTGAACCTGTGACCTTTCGATCTGTAGGCCATAGCTCTAGTCTCTACGCTATGGCAACACATAAAAATTTTATGTGTAATATATGTCATTTTCTTCAGCGGGGCTTGTTTTGACTGGTAATAGATTTTCTAGTATATTCTTAACTTTTTTTTAATTTCAGATGGCGTATTTTCACACTCTAATTCGAAATCACTCGGAAAATACATGATAAATAAGTTAAACACTAAACTACTTTCTAAAATTTGTTCTTTTTAATAAATAGGGGTGGTCTGTCAAATTGGCATCATATGTTTAAATTAATAGTGTGCCTTGTATTTCCACTCTAGAGTTGAAATATTTTTTTCACAAATCAAAGGTTTTTTTAATAATTCTTTGTGGTAGTAGGAAAAATAGTGTACATTACTCGTGTGAAAGTGATTATTCTAAAATTTGGAGAATTTCCGCACTCGGCTGACGCCTCGTGCTAAATATCTCCTCGTTTGAAAAGTATCATTTTCATCACTTGTTATGTAATATACTATATAACGTGTACTTCAGGAAAATATTTTCCCATTACAGGGCGATCCATTAAGTGTGATAACAAAACGGTGTATTTTTTAAATGGAACATCCAGTATTTTATTATATATTTAAGCTTATTTTATTGTCCGTTACAATTTCCTATAATTTTATGTAATTATTTTAATAAAAAAAGTTTTGCAGTCCTGAAAACAAAAATTAAAGAAAAAAAAATCAATCAAATCATTTTTTAAACCACAGTATTAGGTGAGATTTATGACAAGAGGGCTAGAAACACTATTAATCTAAAAGTATTTATATTTTTTATACAGGGTGTTCATAATAAGATTTGAAAAACGACACATTTCAAAAAATTTTTTTCAAGCTTTTTAAATGAAACACCCTGTATATTATTTGGCTATTTGATGTAGAACTCATAAGCAAAGGTTTTTTGGAATAAAAGCATATAAGCTATTTCAAGCCGTTTTTGAAATAATTGCAAATTTACTACATTGTGATTTAAATGGTTTTTTTATTATTAAAATTAAACACAGGCGACTAGATTAATTATTGTAAACTATAGGAAATGTTCAACATGACTTCCATTTTAATCAGTGTACAACTCAGCGCGTTCTTGAAAAGATCTGTTAACATCCCTTAAAATTTAACGCGAAATATTAGCAAACACTTATTTTTGCTGTATATTAATAGCAGTTGTAGGTGGATCTTCATAAACAATTCCAAATTGATCCTTCCAAATTTTTAAAATCTCAGTTATGTCAACATTACATAGGTGCTTTAAAGGGGGTGTGCGGCAAAGATTAAAGTTTCAGTACAAAAAAATCTAAGAATAACGGTTCAAACTTCGTCATTCTACGATTAACCATTGCTGAGAAATAGCTGGTTAAAGTTTTACGCGTCAATTGCGTGACGTCACAAAAGCTTCGGCTAGCGGCACTCTGTACATTGCTTCCTCGCACGTGGCAATAGATACGTTCTTGATATCGTACCGATTTGTTCCAGTCTGTGCCCAATTTATTGTGGAAAATTTTATTTAAGTATTATTAAGGAGTGCTAGTATTTGTGTAATGGCTTTTGGTTTTGAAGTTTAGAAAAAATGAGCTTAAACGAATAAGAAGAAAATCGAGCAGTCAATATACCAATAAGTAAAAAATAAAGTAAATTGGTGTAAATGCTCGGGCTGCGTATTAATGCCGACTGAAAAAGAGTGCGTTTGCGTAGTGGGAAAATTGCAAACACCACAAAACTTTAAAAGTGTCAATAAGGCGGTAATCTGCGGTAGTATATACTGAAAATTTCCTAGTAGTAGCTGCAATTCTTCCTCAATTTGATTGTTTTTAGAATTGCCCTGTATCTCAATATTTTCCAGCACTTGAGATTCACTGTCACTATAATGTCAGAAGAAAATTTAAATCACTAGCGTGAGTTGTGGCATTGTTCTGCCAGAACCCGCTAATCCGCCATTCCCACCAACCACAACACCAGGCAGGTCCCTCTAGGCTACCACGACAATGAGGGACCCAGGTTCAAACCCCTCGCACAACAACAACATAGTTTTAAGCTAATGTTTTGTCATTAATTAAGAGAAGTTATAGGCCTAGCCTCGCTCAAAATTGTAATCAATGAAGATCCTAGTCCAAGCGTGAGACGAAGAATTAGGTTTCAATTAGACTTTTAGACCGGAACTCCTAGGCTCGGAGGGGGGGGGGGCTGCTGCATCATGAAGGTTAACAACCCGACGACTACTAAGCGCTAGAACTTACGTTAATTCCATGCACTATACTGACTTATGCAGCGGCCAAGCTTTTGTGACGTCATACGCTGAAATATGACATCTTTGAAGAGGCATATATCCGTTATTATTTGCGATAGAAGGGTGCGGTTTGGACTATTATTCTTAGTTTTTTTTTTTAATTTTTTTAAATAACGGTGTTTTTTTTGCGCACACCCCCTTTAAATATCTACACTTTGATATTCCGATGAATAACCCAACAATCGCAACCTAACCTTCTCTTAATTTGACATTAACAAAGCCACCTGACAAGACAAGAACAAATTATATTGCTAATTCCAAAGCACAGGTAACTTACAGAATAGATATTTTTTAAGTAGTATAATACCTTAACGTTTTTATAATTATTAATACTATAAAATAACTATTTTGTAAATGTGCTAGTAGTGAAAAAAAAATTATATTAACCATAACCATAACCAGATATAGTATTATAGTCCTCGCGTCTAAAATCTCTCCCGGATATATTATACACTTCTATTGTTTGTTTCAAAAACGAACTGTTCAACTAGGATGCCCTACTCCACGGAGTGGGTCGACATTGCGGCGCAGCTTACAAGTTTACGATTATAACAAACCTAAAAAAACCCGTTACCATCAACAAACTAAGCCAGTTTTTCCGATTCTGTTATTTGTTTCTTTTTATTACACCCGTAATAACAATGATAACAAAGATAAACCTGAACGGCAGTAGAGTTTTGGACTTGCATTGTCTTTATTTGTTTTGAATCACTACGTTTCAACTGGTAAGCATCTTCAGTCATCTTCAGGTAAATACCTGCTGCTGCGTCAATAAATAAAAGGAATTAGCTTATGTAGCTGGCTAATAAATCTAAGAACGTTTCATACAAATATACAGATAAAATGAGCGACTGTGGTGATTGTGGAGACAGTAGTGATTGTGGTGACTAAAATTGTAACGTATGTTGTGAAGGAGATGAAGACTGCTGTCAATGCTACCACGATTTATATGACTGCACTGGGGTTTGTGCAGAAAGTAAAATAATTTCTTAGATAAGACTTAAATTAGAGCCTAGAATAACATTCTTTAATCTTTATACGTCACAAACAAGGGCGCTAAATCCATGTTTTCAATGAGCTACAAAAATGAATGGTATGACCGAGCAACAGTTTTATTGATGATGAACTTCTAATATGGCACCAGCCAAACAATTTAAATGCCAATACTATCAAATATGAAAATAGTAAAAGCGCCCATTATTAATGCATTTTTGTCCAAATTACTTGGAAAAATTGGTTATATAGATTATAAAAACACTATTAAAAATATCAATGTTGTTATATTTTATTGATTGATACTTCAAATCAACGACCACTTAACTTATTTTGGTCACTGATAAATTTAATCTGATGATAAGACGATAATGTTACAAGTACTCAAACCTAATAGTGACTCAATATGATAGAAATAGGTTTTTCAGTACTTTCTATACATTAAAAACGCTATAGATTTCTTTTGTGCATACAAGTACCTATAGTAGTAGCTAGATTTTACGAACTTTCTATAATAAAATCCTATTTATGAGAGATATAAATTGTAATTGTGACTATGACTGTGGAGATTGTTGCTGTATCTGTTGTAAATGTAATAATATTGTGAAGATTGCGTTAATTGTTGTAAAGACTGCGGTAATTAATACCCGACGCCACTCAACTACGTCACTGAACTCGATGATAAAACATTGTTCTAAGTACTCTAGTCAAACCTAATATTTCAGTGATAGGTACTTTAGTGCTTTCGATACATTAAAAACGCTACTAATGTTCCTTTCTAATATAAAATCGTATCCATAATGGCTGATTGTTGTGTAGATTTTATCTGTGAATTATGTTTTAAGCTATGTCTTGAAATTATTTGTACTCCAATTTGTGAGGCCCTGGGTAGTCTGTGCCAGGGTTGTGTGTTAGGTTGTAGACGTAAGTGTTAATCTGCTGTTATGTTTATGATATGAATATAATATCTTTAAAAAGATCGTATTCAGAGATAGGAGATAGACATTGTTAAGGCTGCCAACTTTTAAAATGACAAATGCGGGACAGCAGGACAATATTCGCTTTCTCGCCATTACATGTAAACTTGTATAGGGTGAAGTTTTTCCACCCTTCATAAAATTATTCTTTAATTTAATTGAAAAGTAAAATTTATTAATGAAAATGAATTTAAATACAAAAAATGTAAACAAGGTATTATTATTCTATTTATTTTTAAAATCATATGTTTCAACTCCATGAAATTTTCTGACAAGTTTTGGGTTCCGATTTAATATCTTCAACCAGGAACTGTTCACACTTTCCCAGATCGAGATTTATCGATATTTTTAATGTCGATAACTGCTGCATAATAACGATTTTAGGTAAAATTTTAGAGGCAGGACGGTTGGCAGCCTCCACAAAATATGAATAAAGATTTTGATTTCACAAAGCGATGATATTTCTATGTATTTTTGACGCTGAAGCCAAATCTGATATTAAAAAAAGTCATATTTTCTCAAATGTTTGCGTTAATTAATTAGAATCCTCAAAATGGGATAAAATTACCCCATACATCAGGACACAATGAATGGATTCAACTAAATTGTGTTAAACGTACATGTTTTGTACTGATCAACTAACATTCCCAAAATTACCCCTATAATGGGGTGGAAAATACCTCTATACAAAAAATTAATTGTTACAGAGTTAATCATCAACTGCCTCGATGAAGGCAAGTGCTGCAAGAACAAGAAAGAAAAGAGAGAAGAGGTCAATAACCAAAACAACGCCGATTTAAATTACTGTGAAGTAGAGATGGAAACCATTATGGATCAACCGAGATTGAAGCCAAATAGCAGTCCGATCAACCACCGTGATATTGGAGAAAGTGAAGGTGGACATCTTGGAACTCGCGGCAATCTAGAAACCACTAGCCATGGTACTTACAGTGGCGCTATGGACAGTAACGATCACCCTCCTTCTTACGACCAAGCTATATCTGAATGATGCAGTCTAAATGGGGACTCGGAAAATAGCAGTGGGGATCAGTGACTCTGGAGGTAGCGACTCTGGTGGTTGTGATTCAGGTGGAAGTAATCCAATAAACTAAACAGAATTTTAGTTAGAAAGTTGTATTTTTGAAGGAAGATAGACTTTGTCATATGAAGAACACTTTAGTAGTATTTTTTGTCTAGCCCTTGCAAGATAGTTAAAAAAACGCTTCAAATGGGGTTAAAAATATATTTTTTAACACTTAAACGATAAAAACAATATTACCAAAAGTTTTTAATAAATGTTATAGAGCATTAAATTTTGCATAGTAAGAGGTATTACTACTTTTTCTTGTACAGGGTGCTACAAATTCGTGTGCGTACAAGGGGGTCTCGAAAACGGTAAGAGATACGAAGATGGTTAAATTGAGGCACAGTTGCGTATTTTGGGGCTTAATAATTTGGCGAAAAAAACTTGTAATTATTCCGAATGCATCCAAAAAAAAAACAGAAATTTCCATTTTTGGGTTTTAGTTTTTTGCGCTTTCATTTTTGACA
Source organism: Polydrusus cervinus (assembly GCA_935413205.1). Taxonomy (NCBI): domain Eukaryota; kingdom Metazoa; phylum Arthropoda; class Insecta; order Coleoptera; family Curculionidae; genus Polydrusus; species Polydrusus cervinus. Next base: position 90,722,273 of record OW284511.1, read on the forward strand.
TGGGAAAAAAATAAAAAATACTTTCTTCGGCAACCGTCCGGGAAGTACCCACTACACGAATTCGTAGCACCCTGTATTAACTAATGTAATAAGCCATAGGAAATTTGGAAATTTCAAAACAATTTTTTGGTCAGGTCCTTAATAAATGGCACTTAAATTTTGATATACGATCTCTGTCGTTCTTGGAGTAGCGTTGCATCGTCTAGGGTGCCATTTTAAAAATATATAATAATAGGCAGTGTTCCCAAGTTGAAAATTTAATGAATACGTAAAATTTCGAAGACGCTGAACAACCCTAAAAATCCACATGATTTTTTGGCCATAACTATTCAAGATATCGTAAAAATGATTATAACTTTTTTATTTAGATTTTAATGCTCTACAACTTTTGTCAGAAACTTTTTTATAGTGTTTTTTTGTTGCTACCGGTCAAAAAACATAACTTCAAGTAATTTTTCCTCCCTTCTGCAAGGGTTGAATATAAAATAATGAAAAACAGCTGTCTAACTAAAATTCCTTTTTAAGGCTTTCGTTTATTGAACTAAAGTAATGATTGAATTGTTTGAGAAACCGCAAATATTTATTCTAAAATAATAAATCAATAATTTGATGAGTAATGAGATATTTAATTTTCAAAACATAATTTTGGGTTTTAAATTATTCTAAATTAGTTACCGAGGTTCGGCTGTCATATATCATCTTTGATTAAACAAGTGAAAATTTGGTATTAATGGATGACAACAAACGTTGTTTGTCTTTCAATAGATTTTAAATTTAGGGATTTCTTTGGGACAAAACAATTCTTAAAATTGGTCCAATTTTTCGGAGAAATTCAGTGATAGTAGATGGCAGAAAGTGGGTTTATTTTACATGCTATAATGAACTCTTAAATATATCAAAATAGATTTTGCCAGTGACATATTTAGGGGGAGGGGGGGGGGGGGGGGTTCCGGGCTGCAGCAGCACCCCCCGAGCCTAGAAGCTCTGGTATAAAAGTCTAATTTTTCGTCTCACGCTTGGACTCATTTAAATCTTTAAATAATGTATTCTTGGCTTAGATTACAAAGGTCTTGTAGGAAACGTTTAGTTGTTAAACTTTTTTTTCTAAAAGTCCTATTTTATATAGAGATTAAGGTTTTAGACGCATATCGTTTCAATTATTGATTCATGATGCAATTTTAAAGGAAAACGAGTAAAAAGAACAATATTTTATAGCATTTTTCTATTATGTATATACTTGTCTGTTCCGTTTTCCCTTTTTTAGAGCTATTTTAAATCAACAAAAATATAGCCCAATAAAATAAAATATGTTTAAAACAAAAACATAAAACAATTAGGTATTTTTAAAGAGAAAAATTAAGGTAAAGATTGTAATTGAAACATTTTTTATGGAAGAAGTGTGATAATTTATAATAAAAAAATTGTGCGGGAAGAAACGAGAATGCTTTATTATGAATATATAAAACGGCACCTAAGAAGGGGTATTTCAAAACCTAAGCATTCGCACCAAAAATTGCTCTTAGATCTACTCTCCTAAAATACATGATTTCTGAAAAACTCATTAATTTTGGCGTGGTGAGCGATATTTACTTTATTTTTAATCATGAAAAGCCGAGCCCGAAAAACGCTGGTTAGAGTCATACATACGTCTTATATTAACATTTTAAATTGACACCAATATTCATATTTTCACAAATAGAAAAATGTTTTTTTTTTAAATAAAGAGTCAGCTAAGAATATCAAAAAAAGGTAAAACAAAACAAATTTAATCCAACCAATATTAATTTAATTTTCGAATTTTGATAGTAGTTAGGTGAATTTTAAACGACGATCTGTGGGCTGGGCCTCGAAAATATTTCGCCTGCGGCGCTTTTCCGCCTTTTTCACTAGGTACAATATCACCAAGTCGAATTTAATGCCAAGAAAACCCAGGCAGCAGTCTTCTCCAAAAAGGTTACCATTGCAGAACCGGATATAGTCATGGCAGGACACGCAATTCCCCTGGCACCGTCTATTAATTTGCTGGGGGTCAATCTGGGAGGTAATATGCCTTGGCATGATCACGTTGCCGCAATTGCCAAGACAGCTGCACAGAAACTTGGTGTACTTTTCCGCACCAAAAGGTTGTACACACCTCATCAACTTTTCACACTCTACAAAGCCCAGATTCGACCATCATTAGAATATTGCTCTCATGTCTGGAGCTCTGCACCCAAGCACACATTTCGGCTACTGGATTCCATTCAAAGGAGAGCCGTTCGTCTGATCGGCGACCCCGAGCTGACCAAGACCCTCGATAGCCTGGAGCATCGAAGACAGGTTGGTGATTTGGCTCTCTTTTACAGATATTTCCATGGCAGGTGTTCGACTGACATTGCCCACTTGATTCCACCTAGAGCAATGCAAAACAGAAATATACGGCGAACCACTGCCGCTCATCCATATGTTGTTCAGCTTAGTACTCCTCGAACTTCATTGTTCAAGAATTCTTTCATCTGGAGAACGTCATCTTTGTGGAATGATCTTCCTGAGGTCGTGTTTCCCAATGAATACAATCTTCAACGTTTCAAGACCAACGTTAATCGCTTTTTTCGCACTCGCACCGCTCCCAGAGCGCCTTAAAGGATTTTTCCTACAGTGCAGGTGTTTTATCATAAAAAAAAAAAAAAATGAAATACATGTAGTTCCGACTGTCCCCCCGAGAAAAAATGTCCTACTTACGTCCACTGAGCCCCACCCCCGAGCATATTTTCTGGCTACGCCACTGGATTTTGCCTTTACTAGAGATGAAACTCCATAATTTACTATATGTATGTAGAAAACAATGCTATTGTATTAAAATTCCCCTATACAGGGTGTCCCGAAATTAGGGTGCAATATTTCTAGGGCGTAAAGTACATCCAAGAACCCTATAAACATACCCCCAGAATTGCTTCCTTAGGAGGCTAGACCCCTCTCAAAGAGGGTCGAAGGGAAAGTTTTTTTTTGTAATAGCTTGGAAACCGTTTAAGATAATGGCTTTAAAATGGTACATGGCTTACAAACGATAGGTTGTAAATTGCAGTGAATTAAAGTAAAAATATTTCTTCCAGTGGCGTCGTACGGAGTGGGGCTTACGGTAAATATTATTCTATATTTTTTAATTTTGAATGCAATTTTTTGATATTCTAGGGTCTGTCCTTAAAAAAAGATATTCTTGTTTTATTACGATAGGAAGCACACGTCGAGTAAAATGAATTTTAAAAATAACACTTTTTAAAAGAAAGGATGATCCATATGGATGAGTTCAGATAATTCCAAAAGTTACTCTTAATGGTGTAGCCATGTCTGAATGGTCTCAAAATAATATAAAAAGTTCCTATAAACAATGTTTCGAGTATCATAAGTTGCAAAATCTATTTTTTTTTGTAAAAGAACTTTTGGAATTACCTAATCTTATATCTCTCTCTATCATTAAATGCGTTATTTTTAAAAGTAATTTACTCGAAAACGGTGTTTCCTAGCGAAATAAAACCAGAATATTATATTAACAAACACGTCGCCCGTTCTTTCCTGCATATTAATTTAGTTGTAGGCGAATCTTCATAAACAATTCCAAATTAACACATCTAAATAAAAAATAAAGTTAATTTAGCGTGTAATAAATAGGGTAGTAACATTTTTGTAAGTATTAACAAAACTTTAGTTAGATAAATACTATAGGTTAGTATGCATGCACCCTTATAGACGAACATAGTTATTCTTCTGTCTGTTGAGCATTGGTCCGCAATATAACACGTTTGGTATACTACAACTACACACATAATATGTTTTAAGTTCTTCGATATCTTTAAACTAAAGTGAATTGTATGTCCCGTGCAATTTAAAGAAATTCAGTACCAGCAAAGGGTAAAAAGTGTTTATCTTCCAAGCGGTAATCAACTCTGTGCTCTCTGTTATACAAGATTACCTAATTATATGTAGTCTATGCGATGACATATTTATTTATGAAAATTCAAGTTTATAATGGATTACGCCTCTGGGTTGAATGCTATCAAGGTATAACGTTTTGAACCTTGTCTAAGTTTTGAACAGTACCTAAAACTATATGGATATTATTCCTTTTTGAAGAAGAGTAGTACTGCAATAATGTTTATTTACTTCTATTGTTTGTTTTAAAAGTGAACTATCTTTACCTAATACTTTAGAATGAGTGGCCCAACATTGCACCGGTTAAGCCACAGTTTATCAGTTTACGAATATAACAAACCAAAAAAACCCGTTACCATCAACCAACTGAGCCAGCTTTGCCGATTGGATATTTGTTTCTTTTTAATACACGAGTAATAATAGTGACAGAGATCAATCTGCTGCTGCGTCAATAAGTAAAAGGAATGAGCCAGCTATACAATTATATTTAGAATTCCGATTTCTTCGAAACTGTAATCTGTGGTAAAAACATCATCGCATAAGTGTGCAGACGCTGCCCGAGTCCTGACGCTTAAATATTTTAATTTTAACACAGTAGCTCATAAATTTAGATGATACATGAATAAATCTGAGAACTTTTCATAAAGATATTCAGATAAAATGAGCGACTGTGGTGATGGTGATTGCGGAGATTGTGGCGATCTTGGCGATACTGGTGATCTTGGCGATACTGGTGATACTGGTGATACTGGCGAGGTCGATTGTGACGATTGTGGCGATTGTGACGATTGTGGAAATTGTGACGATTGTAATTGTTGTGTTGGTGATGAAGACTGCTGTGAATGTTGCAACGACTGTGATTGCTTTACAGGTTTCTGCGGTAAGTAACTATATTCCATGCAGGGACGCAACTAGTCACCTATATTGGGGAAGGGACTTAAGCCCTGTTTAGAAATCTTACACAATCCTAAAAATGATCCTGAAAATGTCTTCTAAAAAAAAGGTCTACCGCGCAATAATGTAGCACCTCCAAAAGATGACTTTTGAAAAAGAGCCGTGTTACAAAAAATAATGTAAAAACACCAATTGTTCTAGAGGGTTAATCTCACGGGGGCTCAGCCCCCCCCCCCCCCCCCTCCTTGTGGCGCCTATGATTAGATACATGAAACCTGAACTATGGCCTAAAGTTACACGGTTTAACCCTTGCACGTCAAAAATGTGATGTATAGCTTAGTATTATGCATTGTTTATACAGGGTGGCCCATTTGTCTGACAAAGTAATATACCGTCTCTACTATTAAAGATATCAAAAAAAAGTTTCTATAAAAGTTGTGAGGTATAAAATAATATATGTTCTAAAATTATTTTTAAACATACAGGATGGTCCAAAAAAGTAGGACAATAAAAAGATACATTTTTTTAAATAGAACACCCTATATATTTTAGCATTTTTTGTTTCCTTACAAAATTATCCATATGACGCCATATATAGTTTTTTAATTTTTTGCAACGTTGCCAAACAAAATGCAAAATTCTTAAAATTTTGGAAAAAACATGATAGTAAAAAATTACCTGTATTTCTCAATAAGAGTATCGAAAATCGAAAATTTCTTGTAAGCTCTTAAGTTTAGGGATAGATAAACTGTTTTAAATCTTTAAGTACCGAAAATTTTGTACAGGGTGTTTTCTGTTGACATCCAAATATACAAAATTTTAAAATACAATAACTCTGTTTTTTCAAATGAAATACCCTATATTTATTAGGCTCGTCTGATAGATATTGTAAGTATCTTTTATTATTGTTAAGTAATACCTATATCTAAATTTTCTAGTTTTGGCAATATTTCGATTTTTATTTAAATTTTGGTATAAAAAACTATAATTTTTATTTTTCTAGTAAGCCATGACCAGCAAACTAAAAACAAATGTAATTAAATATTATCCCATATTAAAATAAATTGATAACCATAGTTAGTTACGTATTTATTTAATTTAATAAAATTTTGTTTTTATTACGCAACTTGATATTGAAAATAAGTTCACAAACATTATAAATATAATAATTATAAATATGACATTATATTCAATTACATTTGTTTTGACTTTGCTAGTCATGGCTTACTCGAAAAATAAAAATTATAGTTTTTTTCACCAAAATTTAAATAAAAATCGAAATATTGCCAAAACTAGAAAATTTAGGTATAGGTATGACTTAACAATAATAAAGGATACTTACAATATCTATTAGACGAGCCAAATAAATATAGGGTGTTTCATTTGAAAAAACAGAGTTATTGTATTTTAAAATTTTGTATATTTGGATGTCAACAGAAAAGACCCTGTACAAAATTTTCGGTACTTAAAGATTTAAGACAGTTTTTCTATCCCTAAACTTAAGAGCTTACAGGAAATTTTCGATTTTCGATACTCTTATTGAGAAATACAGGTAATTTTTTACTATAATGTTTTTTCCAAAATTTTAAGAATTTTGCATTTTGTTTGGCAACGTTGTAAAAAATTAAAAATCTAATAATGGCGTCATATGGATAATTTTGTAAGAAAACAAAAAATGCTAAAATATATAGGGTGTTCCATTTAAAAAAATGTATCTTTTTATTGTCCTACGTTTTTGGACCATCCTGTATGTTTAAAAATAATTTTAGAACATATATTTTTTTATACCTCACAACTTTTATAGAAACTTTTTTTTGATATCTTTAATAGTAGAGACGATATATTACTTTTTCAGACAAATGGGCCACCCTGTATAGGGATTGATTTGTCATCATTTTTGGTTTACAGTAAAATAAACATTATCGGCCAGGAATTAGTCATTCTTGAACTGCAAGGAATATTAACTTGTGGAAGACTGACAAAGGGAGAAGTGTTTTGTTTTATTTGAATGAGTATTTGGGCGCCACAAGGTGGCGACGAGGATTAATAAATAGGTACATTAGCAAACTATAAAGTGTACTATATAAATCACGATCCATGTTAAATAGTAGAAAGGCTATTGAGAATAAATATTATTATAAAGAAAAAGTAAGGTTTATAGAAATGTAATTTAAAAGTATTTCCAGATACGTAGTACTCAATCAAAGGAAAATAGGTATAAAGAAACGCCTGTTAAAGCAAAGAATGAGAGGGTATGAAGAGATACCCGAGGGTATTTAGAGATACCAGTTAGAGAGAAGGTGGGTATGAAGAGATACCCGAGGGTATTTAGAGATACCAGTTAGAGAGAAGGCGGGTATGAAGAGATAACCGAGGGTATTTAGAGATACCAGTTAGAGAGAAGGCGGGTATGAAGAGATACCGAGGGTATTTAGAGATACCAGTTAGAGAGAAGGCGGGTATGAAGAGATACCCGAGGGTATTAAGAGATACCAGTTAGAGAGAAGGCGGGTATGAAGAGATACCCGAGGGTATTTAGAGATACCAGTTTAAGAGAAGGCATAAAGAAATGACAGTACTTATCTAGTGAAAATATGTATAAGTAATTATTAAAGATAGAAACTCGTATAAAACATGGAAATATGTACATTTGCGGTCATTTGGATTGATTTGTCATCATTTTTGGTTTACAGTAAAATAAACATTATCGACCAGGAATTAGTCATTCTTGAACTGCAAGAAGACTTGTGGAAGACTGACAAAGGGAGATGTGTTTTGTTTTATTTGAATGAATGTTGGGACGCCACACTTAAGTTTTCCTTTTGTCTATATCCGCACATAGGGGTTTTGAACAGAATAAAAGAGCCAACTTTTAAAAAATACGTAAAAATGTCACTAATCAAAGATTTTTCATGAGAAATAAATAAACTGCTGGACAATTGCTTTCGAGCAAGAAAAATTTCGCCTAAATTTAGCAGTTAATATTTTTTTGAATGGTTGATAGATTCATCCCTTGGGAAACAATTGGCAATATTGGATTTTCTTTAACTGTCAAAAAAATGTATATTGTCGGATATGGATTGGTAACCTTAAGGATGAATTAATCGGTTCATACTTCGCTGTGGTGCTAAGACTCTTAATAGGTGTTGAGTCTGCTGATAAGAATAGGTGTAGTGAAAAGATAGTGTGTAGAACAAGGACAAGGACATTCCTAGTTTTGTAGGAGGAGTTTGTAGACGAAAGTTGATAAACATAATTGTTTGAATTGGTTGGGATAAAGGGTTCCATTTAGAATAGTCCATCCAGAGAAATCCTCTTTTTAATAAATTGCTGACATAACAAAAAGGAACCCCTTCTCCCACCTGGTAAGGGTTACAAAACATTATAAAAACTCAAACAGACACTTACTCAGTGGAGTTGTTTAACATTTTCAAGTGCAAGGGTAACCTCTGCCCGTTTGGTCATTCAAGTAAAGATATAGAAACAGAATCTCAGATCAGAACAGTTTCCAACCAGTGAGTAAGTGATCTTGGTAATGTTTATTTAAATTGTTAAATTGTTTATTTCTATTTTGGCCTGAGTTGACTGTAAAGCGGAAGTTGTTTTTCTTGAACTTAGAACAAATAGCCTCGTATGTGAGTTTTAAGGAAACAACTCCTCTTTACAGAAAACTCTTTAAATTTACTAATTTAAGAACTTTATTTTTATTTCTAAAGACGTCTATTTTATTTATTATGTAATCGTCAATTGCTTTGCTTTGCTTCGCTTAAATAAAACTATTAAAAATCTTTGGTGTTTTAGTAACTAAATAGGGCACAACAAATTAAATAAATTAAAACGTAATTTCAAACCATCTAAGCTACACGTTCCCGTCGCCTATCATTTTGATACGCGACAATATACAGGGTGTTAAAGAAGACGATGATTTTGCTCCAATTTTAATGGCGTGTAACTTTTATAATAATATTTTTAAATTTTATCACTTTACGTCAATTGAATCACTGCTATATTTTAAGAAATACCGATTTTTTTGAAAAACCTTGCTTTATTTCAATTTAGTTCTAGCTAGATCTCACTGTGCGTTGTATCGTGTAAACTTTGCGAGTGATTCTTATACCTTATGAAAAACTTGATTATGTTCAGTAACAATAGTTGTACCTAAATGTTATGATGTACAGTGGCGTACTTATAAACACGTATATGTCTATGGTTTATGAGTATAGTGTTAGAAAGTTAGAAATTCATAAATAATTTTTTTCCAAAATGGAAATTAAAAAATGTATCTTTGTTAAAATTTTGTAAACACACTGTATAATATACCTGTAGTGCGATATGAAAAACCAAAAAGTAAGAAAAAATTAAACCATAGACATATAGGTGTTTATAAGTACGCCGCCACTGTACATCATAACATGTAGATACAACTATTGTTACTGAACATAATTAAGCTTTTTATAAAGTACAATAATCACTCGCAAAGTTTGCACGATACAATGCACAATACAAGCAAAAAAATCGGTATTTCTTAAAATATAGCAGATATAAAAAATTTGACAAATTACTTTCTTTGCTATGAACCAGTGATTTAATTGACGTAGAGTGATAAAATTTTAAAATATTATTATGAAAGTTACACGCCATTAAAATTGGAGCAAAAATCATCGTCTTCTTTAACACCCTGTATATAAAATTTTTTGACAGTTAAAGAAAATCCAATATTAACAATTGTTTCCCAAGGGATGAATCTATCAACCATTCAAAACTGTAGGTCGATATCATATTTGATTCAGAAGATATTAACTGTTAAATTTAGGCGAAATTTTTCTTGCTCGAAAGCAATTGTCCAGCAGTTTAGTTGTGAAAAATTTAAATTTTTTTGCAGGGCGCATTAAAAATTAAAATATGTCTACCAAAAGAACAAAAATATAAAATCTATATTATTTGATATATTTATGAGATCACCCTAGGGCCTAGGGCATTATAATAAATTTACAATACTTACATATATCTTATATACGCTCATTTTACCGTAATTTTAGCGGTAAAGAATTTCTTCACATTTTTATAAATACTCAGTAACCGAGTTAGAAACCCAAAATATTTGTATTATTATAATAAAATTATTCATCTATCTATCTTTCTAACTGTGTATCACAAGAAATATAAATATAATTTCTAGACCCGCATGAGAAGTTTTGTCAAGACCAGTCTAGTATAGAGTCCTGCACGCCCGATAGGCCAAGAACAAATTGTTAGGGCCCGAAGACCCCAACCTTCATTAATTAAGTGGTCCGACCCGACCCGAGCCCGAGAGTCGGGCCGGGCCGCGTTAATGCCCGAAATGAAAACCCAGCCTATGCAGCTCCCTAGTCTAGTATGCTGTGGAAAACAAAAATATTATTTCTGATTTTATTAGACAAAATGTCAAATGATGTTAAATAATAATTACTAAGATTTAAATAAATGATATTTGTGTGATGTTTTTAACGGCATATTTTCATGGCTAATACGGATCTAGAAATTACATATATGATATTTCTTGTTAATTTCTACCATAACCTAATGGTTCTATTTTCAACTTGTAATCCACCGTTACCCAGAAAATTAAATGCAGAATTTTATTAAAATAATATAAAGAGAGACCTAAGTGAATCATTTGATTGCGTAGACCACAACATTTTACTAAAAAAACTTAAATTTTATAACTTTGATGCCAGTAGTATTAAACTAATAGGTTCCTATCTTGCAGACAGATGCCAGAGCGTGAGGTGTGATGATGTGACGTCGGCGGAAAGAGTAGTAAATATAGGTGTTCCACCGGGTTCGATTCTTGGATCAATCCTGTTCTTAATCTACATCAATGACCTACCGGCAACTGATCCTAGGGCAGGACACACTATTTTTGCGGACGACACAACTCTCTCTTCTGCTGGCGACTCATTGGAAGAGGCTTTAATAGGGTCCAGGGAATCTCTGGAAGTGAATGGTTCCGAGCAAATAGGCTTCTTCTCAACGAGGATAATACCAAGCGGATGGTATTCACTATGAGAGACTCAAGTGATATGTCGGGTGATAATGTTTCGGAGGCAAAATTTCTGGGGGTCACTCTTGACGCAAAACTACAATGGGGAAGTTATATTAGTCAGGTAGCTAAAAAGCTAACAAAAGCTGTATTTTTACTACGAGGACTCTCGAGTTGTGTTTCTCCAGCTATATTGAGAACAGCATATTTTGCATAATTTCAGTCCCATGTCTCATATGCTATTTTGGCTTGGGGGCACTCTGCGGAGGTTTAAAGACTGTTTGCCATCCAAAGGAGAGTAGTAAGAGTAATATCCAATCTCGGCTACAGAGACGATTGTAGAGGGGCGTTTGTTGCTCTTCAAATTTTAACATTGCCAGCCCTCTATATTTTACAGAATTTACTTTTTATAAAAAAGGCAGATAATTTTAAATCACACACAGACATACATGACTATAATACACGCAAGAAAAATAATTTAGTACCCATATGGTGGCGCTTAGGAAGGTGTCAGGATGGCCCGGGCTATTGGGCAATTAAATTTTATAATGTTTTGCCAGAAAGCATTAGGAACCTGCCTTATAATCAATTCTACAGCAAAATGAAGGAGATCTTGACTGATAATGCTTTTAATTCATATACAGAATTTTTAAATTTTAATGCATTTTAACCTGTTTCTTTTTTTGGTACTAGATTTACCTATGTATATTTTTTGACGTGTGTAAACATTATTATGTATTAACATGAATAAAAGAATTTTGAATTTTGAAAGACAGGTTTGCTATTTTAAAAATCGAGAAATTTTCCTTTGTTTTTTTAAAAAGCAGGTTGTAAATAAAATAGCATTTTTTTCCAGCAAGTGTTAAGTGTTTTCGACAATCCGAGAATCGATGACGGTGCTTGCAAGATTACGGGTGCCATTGGTTATCATACGGGCTCGGCGAGAAATTGGCGACACTGGGATGGACTATGGACTCACTTTACGTAAAACCCTTGTTGAGAACGCAACGTGTCGAATATTAATTTTGTTAATTCTAAATAAACCCTTTTACTAAGTTACACTATTCTAATTTTTTCAATTGATAACACAAGTTAATTGTATATTATACAGCAGGCTGAAATAAACCATTTGAGCGCAATAAGGCACCATTAAAAAAAAAATTATAATGTGTGATATCTCATTTAAGAACAGAATTGTAAATAAAAATGGGGGAATTCCATTTCAAATTTAAAAGTCGACTTCACTTCTGGTTAAACCAGAATATCGGCTATTACATCTTCTCCAATGCCTTGTCTTGCAAATTTTTGTTGGAATATGATAGTGAAAAAAAACTAATTTTTGAACGATAGTTTGCTAGGATTACTTCCAAGTCTTTTAACTAGAGCTTATTTTCCATAGGAACAGCAGCCTCTCCTTGCCCCCCTTATTGATCATGCACCACGTCATTTTTGTGGGCCTAAACTGCGTCAAATTTGCCTTTTATTTTCTAAATGAACAGTAATTTGCTTTAGTATACTTAAACGGTGGTTAAAAGATTAGGAAGTAATCCTTGCAAACTATTGTTCAAAAATAATTTTTTTAACAAATGGTGTTTTTTTTTTATTATTGAGTATTAATTTTTACATGCAAGCCGTAGCTAGAGCGATATACATGGGGTTTAACCCCCTCCGAAAATATTTAGTGCTCGATTCAATGGGTTTAACTAAACTATTTTCCAAGATTACCAAGTTGCATATTTTGGGACTTAATAATTTGGTGAAAGAAAATTGTAAATATTCCGATTACTTTCGGAAAAATCCGAAAAAAGCCGAAATTTTTAGTTTTGGTTTTTAATTTTTTGCGCCCTTATTTTGACTTACAAAAAAAACAAAAAACACTTTCTTACAGCCGTTCTTTATGTTCTACCATATGGCGTTACTAGTTTTCAAATTGGACTTTTCGTTCTTTAGATACTAAACTTAATTATTTTTTTTTAAATACGGACATGGCATTTTTAAAACAGTTTTAAGGACTTCTAAGCTTTGGAAATTTAATATCTACAATTTAAAATTTTAACGTTTTGTCATCAATAGTATTTCAAATTATCCTTTCTTTACTATTACGGCTCTGGCAATTATTTTTTGGATTACTTAAATATTAAAATTACATTACAGGAAGTTATGGTGTTTAGGCCGTTTATTTTTTCAAAAAGATTTACCGTTACAGTGCAATAGGAAGTAAGCAAGTTTTTAAGGCATGAGAAGTAATTTTATTTTTTATTAGTATTTTATTTATTTTATTAATACAACGTATATCTTAAGTCCTATGGTTTTTCCCTTAGACCTAGACCGAAATATTGTAAAACAGAAAAAAAATAATGCTCCCGAGTGAAGAACAGGTAATTGAAGTGTTAGTCTGGTTCAGCTGCGGGGCCAGGGGGGGCGGGGGCAGGGTGGGCACTGGCCCACCCTAGAAACATGAGTGCCCACCCTAGTGCCCACCCAAAATTGATAGATTCGGTTTTGTAATGGAAATTCCGGAAGGTGGGAAGGGGAATTTGGCTATGAAAGCTTTGATGAGAAAGGAGTGGTATTTGTATGTTATTTTTAAGATAATGATGACCTTTTTTTTATTAGACGTTAGTTTGGACAAGATGGAAGTTTTTTTTTTTTTTTTGAAGTCATTTGCGTAGTGCCCACTCAAAAATCATCGGGCCCACTTATATCAAGCCTCTTTGAGTAAAAATGAACGGATTTTTCAATTCAGAAATCTCTTGTTTTTTTAGTTTGGCTTTAAATGTTCAGGAACGAAATGAAATTACAAAGATAATTTTAAAAATGTGTTCTTAGATGACAAAACGTTAAAATTCCCTAAAACCGTATTTAAAATTCCAGGTTCATATTTAAAAAAAAATACTTGAGGTTGGTAACTAAAGAACGAAACTTCGAATTTAAAAACTAATAACGCCATCTTGTAGAACATAAAAAACGGCTTTGAAAGAGTATTTTTTACTTTTTTTCCCAAGTCAAAAATGAAAGCGCAAAAAATGGGAATTCTGTTTTTTCTCGGATATCTCTGAAAGCATTCTTAATTAATAAGAATTTTTTTCAGCAAATTATTAAGGCCAAGAATACGCAATTTGCCTCAATTTAACCATCTTCGTATCTCTTACCGTTTTCGAGATCCCCTTGTACGCACATGAATTTGTAGCACCTTATATTTGCGAAATAATAGTGTGTGTGGAAAATTTAAAAACCGATTACCTTTTACCACGAAAACTAAATATTATCTCCAAGAACCATATGAACAAACTAAAAACTGCACGAGTTTTCACCAATTAATGTATCTAGTACCCTTAATGAAATACTACCGACCTTATTTGGAAATTCCTTTATTAACAAAAAAAATTGTTACAGAGTTAATCACCAGCTGCGATGAAGGCGATTGCTGCAAAAAGAAGAAAAAAAAGAGAGAAGAGGTCAATAACCAAGGCAGCAGTGATTTAAATTACTCTCTGACAAACTGTGGACCAGAGATGGAACCCATCACGGAACAACCGAGATTTGAGCCAAATAGCAGTACAATGAACCACCATGATATTGTAAAAAGTGAAGGTGGACATTTTGAAACTAGTGGCAATCTAGGAACCAAGCCATGGTAGCGATCACCTAAGCTCCCCTTCTTCCTCTTACGACAAAGCCACATCTGCAGCAGAACCATGTAAAAAATAGAAAACAAATTTCCTGTCTATTTTTCTTTATATTCTTATTTGGTACTAGGTAAGATCGCTCGCCACATTCGCGATGGCGGAAAGGAACTTCACGACTCTTTCCAATCATCGCTCTTGGTCTTTTGAATCAAGTTTCGCTTATTTCTGTGGTATATATATGTATATGTCAAACACAGAAAACGTTTATACAGGGTGGGGATAAATTAAGGAAACAATTCAATATCTCGAAAATTGAAAAAGCAACCTTAAAACCCTCGGACACGTCGATTTAATTTTACTTTTGCGCAGACTGTAAAATTATTTTGAATTATACAGGACCACTTACAAAAGCTCTACAACTGTCAACTTTGTTTTTTTTAATGGAGCACCCTAGTTTTTTTGGCTGTTTTGGATTTTACGCCCAATTCTAGCCAAATTTCGTATAACATAACATATGACTAAAATTGACAGTTTTCGAGATATTTAAATTATAAGACATAATAACCTTTGCCATATCGCCTTAATAATTTGATTATAAACACATACCTAATTATAATTCATTAAAATATAAGGTAGAATCTCGAAAACTGTCAATTTTAGTCATATGTTATGTTATACGAAATTTGGCTAGAATTGTGCGTAAAATCCAAAACAGCCAAAAAAACTAGGGTGTTCCATTAAAAAAACCAAAGTTGACAGTTGTAGAGCTTTTGTGAGTGGTCCTGTATAATTCAAAATAATTTTACAGTCTGCGCAAAAGTAAAATTAAATCGACGTGTCCGAGGGTTTTAAGGTTGCTTTTTCAATTTTCGAGATATTGAATTGTTTCCTTAATTTATCCCCACCCTGTATAATTCCAAATCATATCGGAAAGAAATTTCCTTTCTATGTTTTTTTTAAATTTCTATTTCGTTAGATGGTTCCGCTGCTGAACAGTGCAATCCCTATGATGACTCTGGAAATAGTGGTGGGGAACAGTGTGGCGGTGACTCTGGAGGTAGCAACTCTGGTGGTTGTGATTAATAATCAGCAGCCCCGGATCTAAGGGGGGGAAACCGGGGCACTCGCCCCGGGCGGCAGTTTCATCGGGACGCCAAATCCTTGAGACAAGAATTCGAAATATCGGACAAATGAAGCCTCTTTTCCTACAATCTCATAGGCTTTTATCAAGTAATCGAATCTTAATATAATATGTTTGAAAAACAAACTTTTCTATTTCCATACGTCGTTATTAGTTATTAAATAATAAAAAGTTTAAATTTATTAAAGGATTATTATTTTAACAAATGGTCACAAAAATTCTACTCATTGGCAATTTTAACAGTATTTCTCAAACACTTAAAGGAGAGGGCGCTACTATCAAGGTTTTGCCCCGGTTCGAAAAAATCGTAGATCCGAGGCTGGTGATCATGAAGGAAAAGATAATTAAATTATTGGGGAAATTCCATATACTCATTCAAATTACTCTAAATTAATAAATCAATAATTCACAATATTTCAAAGCCACGAGACGTTACATTTTGAAAACATAATTTGGGAATTGAAAAGACAGTTTTAATTTTTTTTCAAACAGAAACCCTTAAAATTTTACTTAGTCCTAAAATTAAACATTTTTCGATAAACCAGAGAGACGTATTGTATACACGCTAGAACCTAACAGATTCATTTATTTAAAAAAAAACTTGTAATCCACTGTTTTCGTCAAGTTTTATTATCCCTAAATAAACCAAAACTACCTGTTGTGTGATTTGAGCAATCATGTATTTTTTTTAAATAAATTATAAATCTTAAATGTATCAAAATTGTATAGTTCTTATAACTAGTGTTTCATTTTAAAAAACTCCAATACTTATTATTAAATATATTTTATACAAACCTAGTTTAGGCGTATTATTCGCTATGAAACATAGACGAACTGCTTCTTGCCATAGCCAAAAAAGAATTTGTAAGCTGTTTTTGGGTCCTATTATTAAAACCTTTTTATTATATTAGCTTAAGAATAATCGCATACATTTCCTGAAATCTCTCTCTCAAAAATAAAGTACCACTAGTAAGTATTTAGTATTTTATTGAATTATTTTTGGGCACTCTTTTTACAATATTGTCTAACAAAATAAGCTTAGGACACATTATAAACTTACAGATTATATTATATTTTTAGTTTAGATATTATTATTATTACCGCGTATGATTTACAATACGTCAATTTGAATAAATGTTTATAATAAAATCGCATTTAAATATTAGTAAACAATAGAAAGAAAGTTTTTTAGTGGCAGGCGGACAAAGTGGTGCATCTATCTTTTGCATTAAATAAAGTGCACAGGGACGCCAAAGGTAATGGGTTCCCTGGGGCACAGGTAGACAATGACAGGCTGTTTCCTTCTTGTTAGAACTTTGAAAGCCAATTCCCGTAGCGACTTCCAGTACAGCGAGACTATTCTTTCAATACATTTTTAAGAATAATGTGATGGAAACCCAGTAACGCCATCAGTAGGAATCAACTCAATACAAAAGATAGCCATCTAACGTGAAAACATACAACTAAATAATATAGAACTAAATAAACCAAGTACCTCACCAAGTATGGTGGCCAACAAACACGAGTATAGAAAAGGTTTTACGCTTCACTATATTTTTCTACGAGTTTGTAGATTCAAATACAGATCGCGCTGCAGTAGCCCACTAAGTGCCAATCTTTTGTCTAAGGTGCCGATCCAATCACATACACTATATTGCCAATACAAGCAGCCGAACGAAGTAAGAATACACCCATCGTGCGATTCAAAATAACCTGAGTTGGGGGCCGTGGCGCTTGCGCAGTGGGGACAAAAATTAGGCAACCCACACGATTTCTAACAGAACGTAAACAGAACCCAAGGTCTCTTGAACAGAACCGGCTCGCCGTGCCGTTGTATCCTTATTTGTTTGTATTATAATTTCCAAGTTTTGGGTGTTAATATTTATAAAACTTTACTTTAGACATTTTTTTTTGTTAGTTTGTAAGTTGTTGTTAGTCGTTTCCATCTTTTTTTACGTTGATAAAATAGTAGAATTTAGTGTCCGTTCAAATATATAAACATGTTTACACATTTTAACGGACACTAAATTCTACTATTTTATTTATACTTACACACGGCATTTACGGAATAGTGCTGCAAAACCAGTGAGTGACTGCAGCGCGATCTAGATCTGAATCCACAAAGCTTGGAGATGTATGGAGAAGCGAAAAATGTTTTCTATACTGGTGAAGTGGCCGTTCCGTGCTTGATTTATTAAGATTTATTTATATTTCTACGTTTTCACGTTAGATGGCTATATCTTTTGCATTGAGTTGATTCCTCGTGATGGCGTTACTGGGTTTTCATCGCGTTTTTATTTCTTAAAAACGCCTTGAAAGAACAGGCTCGCTATACTTGCGGTCGCTTATGGGTTATAACTTTCTGATGAGTTCTAACAAGAACAAAACAGCCTGTCATTGTTTACCTGTGCCCCAGGGATTCCATTACCTTTGGAGTCCCTGTGTACTTTAATGCAAAAGATAGACGCACTACTCTGTCCGCTTGCCGCTAAGCTTCTTTTGTTTATATATTTTAACGGACACTAAATTCTACTATTTTATTTGTAATTTATAATATCATTTTATATCGGGTGGTGCATCATGGTTGGAAACATAGGAAATCGGAAATACCATGCATGATTTAGACTGTCCAAATATTTGCTCCCTGTTGACTTTAGAGCGGAGTTGTAAGGATACTTTTTTACATAATTTTTGGGTTTTAAATTATTCAGAATTAGTTAAGGAGGTTCGGCTGTCATATATCATATTTGATTAAACATGTGCAAATTTTGTATTAATAAATGACAACAAACGTTTGTCTTTTAATAGATTTTAAATTTAGAGATTTCTTTGGGACAAAATAATTCTTCAAATTGGTCTAAATTTTCGGAGAAATTCAGAAAGTGGGTTTATTTTATATTCTATAATGAACTATTAAAAGTATCAAAATTGAATAGATTTTGCCTTTACTAGAGATGGAACTTCATGATTTACCATTATGTAGAAAACACTGTTATTGTATTAAAAGTCCACTATACAGGGTGTCCCGAAATTAGGGTGTAAAGTTTCTAGGGCGTAAAGTACATCCAAGAAGTCTATAAACATACCACCAGAAATGCTTCTTTAGGGGGTTAGACCTCTCAAAGGGGGTCGAAGGGAAAGTTTTTTTTTGTAATAACATGGAAACCGTTTAAGATAATGGCATGAAAATTGGTACATGGCTTACAAATTATAGGTTGTAAATTGAGGTGAATTTAAAGTAAAAAGAAATTTCTCCCAGTGGCGTCGTACGAAGTGGGGCTTACGGTAAATATTATTCTATATTTTTTATTCCTAAGATTTTTTAATTTTGAATGCCATTTTTTGAAAATTTGGGGTTTGTTCTCGAGTAAAATTAATTTTAAAAATAACACTTTTTAAAAGAAAGGATGATCCATATGGATGAGTTCAGATAATTCCAAAAGTTACTCTTAATGGTGTAGCTATGTCTGAATGGTCCCAAAATAATATAAAAAGTTCCTATAAACAATGTTTCGAGTATCATAAGTTGCAAAATATATTTTTTTTTGTAAAAGAACTTTCGGAATTACCTGATCTCATATAGATTATCCTTAAATACGTAATTTTTAAAATTAATTTACTCGAAAACGGTGTTTCCTATCAAAATAAAACCAGAATATTATATTAGCAAACACGTCGCTTATTCTTTCCTGTATATTAATAGCAGTTGTAGCAGGCCCGTAGCCAGGATTAGATTTTAGAGTGGGCAGTCAAAGTTTTAGGGGGGGGCAAACTTACAATAATTTTTGGTGATCAGATGACGTAAGATCAAGGAAAATAAAAAAAATCGTTGATTTCAAAATTTAATTAACTATTCAGGGTGCTACAAATTCGCATGCGTGCATGGGGATCTCGAAAACGGTAAGAGATACGAAGATGGTTAAATTGAGGCAAAGTTGGAGATATCCGAAAAAAACCGAAATTTTCAGTTTTGGTTTTTAATTTTTTGCGCCTTTATTTTTGACTTGAGAAAAAAACAAGAAACACTTTTTTATAGCCGTTTTATGATCTACAACATAGCCTTTTTAATTTTTGAATGCGACGTTTCGTTTTTTGGATACCACCATCAAGTACATTTTTTTAAATACGGACCTGGATTTTTTATTATGGTTTTAGGGACTTAAAGGTTTTAGAAACCTAATACAATTAAAACAATTTAAAAATGTTAAGGTTTCGTCATCAAATAACACATCAATATTTAAAATTATCCCTTTTTACCCATTACGGTCCTGGCAATTATTTTTAGGATTAAATATTAAAATTGCATTACAGGAAGTGAGACGTATGGTTTAAGCCATTAATTATTTTAATAAAATTTGTCAGACAGTCAAGGTCAAATATTTCAGCAGGTCAATAAAACGCATAGTTTTTAATTCACTAATCAACATTAATATTTCTTTTTCCTTGTAATAATAATTGTATCGTATTTTATTTATAGGTATCTAACTAAAACATCTTAAAACTATAAAAAGGACTAACATTTTTTAAAATAATTTACAGGGCCGTAAGGAAATAAATGGATATTTTTAAATGTATTATTTGATGACGAAACAATAAAATTTTTAAAATGTTTTAATTGTATTAGGTTTCTAAAGCCTATAAGTCCCTAAAACCGTAATAAAAAATCCAGGTCCGTATTTAAAAAAATTGACTTGATGGTGGTATCCAAAGAACGAAACGTCGCATTTAAAAATTAAAAAGGCCATATTGTAGATCACAAAAAACGGCTATGAAAAAATGTTTCTTATTTTTTTCCCAAGTCAAAAATAAAGGCGCAAAAAATTAAAAACCAAAACTGAAAATTTCGGTTTTTTCGGATATCTCCGAAGGCATTCAAAATATTTAGAATTTTCTTTCACCAAATTATTAAGCCCCAAAATATGCAAGTTTACCTCAATTTAACCATCTTCGTATCTCTTACCGTTTTCGAGATCCCCATGCACGCACGCGAATTTGTAGCAGCATGTATAGTAAACCAAAAAAATCATTAAAAACGCAACGAAGGTAAATCACTTGTTTAAGAACACCTCAAAGTTTACGTTATTTGTTTGCTTACTCTCAAAAGCTAAATAGGTATATCAGATTGGCCATCCTCTGCTGAGACGAATACCTTTAATTTATATGTATTTTAAGTAAACAAGACATTTATCATGATTTTTTCTAGAGTGGGCAACTTTTTCTGTCAGAGTGGGCATTGCCCACTCTGGCCCCCCCCTGGCTACGGCCTGAGTTGTAGGCGAATCTTCATAAACAATTCCAAATTAACACTTCCAAATAAAAAATAAAGTTAACTTAGCGTGTAGGTAATAAATAGGGTTGTAAATTTTTGTAAGTACTAACAAAACTTTAGTTAGGTAAATACTATAGGTAAGTATGCACCCATATAGACGAAGATAATTATTCCTCAGTCCGTTGAGCATTGGTCCGCAACATAACACGTTTGGTATACTACAACTACACACATAATATGTTCAAATTTCTGAGTTCTTCGATATCTTAAATTGTATTTCCCGTGCAATTTGGAGAAATTTAATACCAGCAAAGGGTAAACATGTGTTTGTCTTACAAGCGGTTATGCAACTCTGTGTTATACAGAATTACTTAATTAAAATGTAGTCTATGCGATGACATATTTTTTATGTAAATTCAAGTTTATAATGAATTATGCTTCTGGGTTAAAGGCCATCAAGTTATAACTTTTTAAACAGTAAAACTATACGGATATTATTCGTTTTAGAAGAAGAGTAGTACTTACTGTAATAGTGTTTATTCACTTCTATTGTTTGTTTTAAAAGTGAACTATCTTTACCCAATACTTTAGAATGAGTGGCCTGACATTGCGCCGGTCAAGCCACAGCTTATCAGTTTACGAATATACCAAACCTCTAAAAACCCGTTACAATCAACCAACGGAGCCAGTTTTGCCGATCAAACATTTGTTTCTTTTTCATACACTAGCCATAATAGTGACGGAGATTAATCTGCTGCTGCGTCAATATGTAAAAGGAATGAGCCAGCTATACAATTATATTTAGAATTCCGATTTCTCCGAAACTAGTGTCTGGTCTGTGGTGGAAGCATCAATGTATAAATGATAAATGCGCCGACACTGCCGGAGTCATTGCGCCTAAGTATTTTAACACAGTAGCTCGAAAATTTAGATGATTCATGAATAAATCTAAAAACTTCATAAAGATATTCAGATAAAATGAGCGACTGTGGTGATTGTGATTGTGGTGATTGTGATTGCGGAGATTGTGGCGATGGCGATTGTGGCGATTGTGACGATTGTGGGGATTGTGATTGTTGTGATTGTGAAGGATGTTGTAATGAAGACTGCTATCAATGTTGCAACGACTGTAATTGCTTTACAAGTTTCTGCGGTAAGTAACTATATTCCATGCAGTGGCGCAACTAATCACCTATATTGGAGCGAAAGGGGGGGGGGGGGGGACTTAAGCCCTGTCTAGAAATCTTACACAATCCTACTACACCTCCTGAAGATGTCTTCTAAAAGAAAGGTCGACCGCGCAATAATGCAGCACCTCCAAAAGATGACTTTCAAAAAAGAGCCGTCTTACAGAAAAGAATGTAAAAATACCAATTGTTCTAGAGGGTTAATCTTAGGGGGCTTAGCCCCCCCCCCCCCCCCTTGTTGCGCCTATGATTAGATGCATAAAACTTAAATTATGCCCTAAAGTTACACTGTTTAACCCTTGTACGCCACAAAAAAAGGAAATATATTTTTCTCATGTATTTCTTTTGTCTACATCCGCGGATTGGGTTTTAAAGAGAATAAAGGGCGAACTTTTGAAAAATATGTAAAAATGTCACTAATCAAATATTTTTCCTCGGATTTTTCATGAAAAATAAATAGTTGTGAAAAATTTAAATTTTTATGCAGAGCGCATAAAAAATTAAAATATGTCTACCCTACCAAAAAAACAAAAATATAAAATCTATTTCATTTGATATATTTATGGGATCACCCTACGACATTATAATAAATTTACAATATTTACATATCTAATATACGCTCATTTTTACCGTAATTTTAAAGGTACACATTTTAAAATTTTAAGAGTTAATAAATAGTAAATTGTAATTTTTCGGCCAATTTAAATCATCGAAACCACTACCGTTTTAACCGGAAGTAAAAACCTTTAAACTTTAAATGGAAAGGCGCCATTTTTATTTGATGTTTAAATTCTATAGAAAATTATATTTTTAATAAGATATTATTTGTTTTAAAAATGGCCACTTGAATCAATTTTTCTTTGTTTCCTAAAATGTCCATAACTTTGCTAAAACAAGGTAAGTGGTAAAGAGTGGACCATGGAAACGTTAAAATGGTTCATTTCAACCTACTTTTTAATATGAAATTAACTTTTTGGAAAAAAATTTATCTGTTGGGGTTATTTTATTTACAATCTGTGTTTTAAGAAAACAAAGCGAAATTTCTTCACATTTTCGCAAATACCGAGTAACCGAGTTATCAACCCTTCTTTGATATTATTTATCTTTATAACTGTGTATCACAAGAAATATCGGTAAAAACCGGGTAAGATGACGAGGTTAAGCATAAATAGAAATAACTTTTTTATATAATAAAAATTGCCTTCATACTTTGTTATTTTAGTTAATTACATGGAACTCCTAAATACTCGAAATGACAAAAATTAAACAAATACTTTAAAATATAAAAAATGTTAATGTTTAAAAAAAGTGCATTTTCGTCATCTTACCCGATGCGGCGGATAAGTTGACGACCATTAGCAGGTAAGATGGCGAATCAGCAACAAGAATCACAAAAGAACTAATGATTGTAATCAATTGCTACACTGCTCGTGCCACCACCTTGGATAGGAAGAACATTGAATCAAAACTTCCTTTAATGGTTCTTGGTATAGTTCATTACACCCTGGGCAGGATATAACTTCACAATCTGCCTGTGATTCAACAGTAACATCACCTTTATTATGCATTACGGGTTTCTTATTCTGCTTAACTTTATTGTCTTTAGCAGCTTTTTGGCTTTGCTTCTCTTTTCTTTGGTTCTTTCTCTCTTCTTTTTCTCTCACAAGTTTTTCCTTCTCTTCTAACTCTTTTTTTAATGGAGTACCAATTATTATTCTTGCTGTTATTTTTTTTTGTTCCTACGTTTTCCCCTCTGTTAGCTTTAGGCAAAGGCCTTATATCCTCTAATGATACTTTCTTCTTTTCCGTGTTTTTTAATTCCATTTCGTTGATAAAATTCGGTTCATTTATTTCCAAATGAGGTTTTAGTTTTACTATTTGTATTTCACTTGGTCCTGCTTGGTTCGAATCATCGTTTTCATCAGTAAATAGCCAAACCTTTTATTGGTTCGCTTTTATCAGAGGTTTCCGATATCACTTCTATCTCTTTATTTTTCACTTAATTTATGAGGGCTAGATTATCTTCCAGTTCACTGTCCGTGTTTGAATTGTCGCCTGTGTCATGACCTAAATTTAATGTTGGATCTGGCCTTTCGGTTGTTAATGCTGATGCAAAATATGCATCATTGAATACATTTATTTTTAGGCATTCTGAAACAATAAATTAACTTAGTAAAAATGATTAAAATAGTTATCGGGTAAGATGACGAGTTCGTCAACTTATCCGAGTCATCTTACCCGCCAACCATGGATTTATTGAATTGCAACAAAACGTTTTTAAAACACGCAATATTCGTCATCTAAATGGGTCAAATTACCTATCAAAATTCCAACTTTAAACTTCAATATAAAAAAATACAAAATACTTACATGTAATTAGTTAAAAACACTAATAATTGGAACCCAATAATTATAACGCTTACTTGTCTAACAAGGAAAGTTAAATAACATACGACCGGTGCGCCACTGTGCCGAGAAAATTATTAAAATTAGTACCACTAATCTCTAGGAGATATTTATGTATTTCAATCATAATATGAGAACTACACCCAACAACAAAATATTTTTTTATAAACACGATTATTACACATAAAAAAATGTCAAAATGACAGCTGTCAGTATATAACTAATAATACTGTAACTCGTATATTTATAATATTATTTATGTTTCACAAAATTAACACCTTAACGTTTGTGCCGCAGCTCCGAAAATATTTGCGCCTATGTTTTAAAGTTTGTGCCGCAGCGCTGAAATTATTAAAGACCGAATAAGTAGTTTCCGAGGTAAATTAATTTAACATGCTTTTACATCTTCGTATATATTCGTTTTTCTAGCAGTCCATTTCAAATTTCACAACTATCATACATTTTTTGAATATAAGGATTGAAGATGTGTTATAGGGTCAAAACATTGGTATTTGGTGACAGTTTTATTGGTCAAAGACATAAGAAGGAGCAAAATTTACGAAACTGCAATAAAAATTATAGGTATATATTTAAAAATAAAAACCTGATGATAGTATCTAGATGACGAAATGTTTGACCCGAAATCTGATGACATCATATGATAGGAAACAAAATACGGCAATGTAAAAGTTAAATTATTTTTTCTTTATCTCTTCAAATATGGTCACAATGAATAAAAACTCGGAAAAAATTTTATAGGCAATTTTCGGCTGTTCCGAATATCTCCGATATTGAAATTAAATCAACATTTAGGTAAGCAGACCGATATTAAAATGAAAAATGCATCTATAAATACTATATTTGGAGCTATCTGTTTTATATCACTGTATTGTAGAAGTTTCGAACTATCTCTTATCCCTAATTTTACAGCGCGAATTGGTGAAATAACTTTTAAAACTTACGATAAAATATTCCATTTTCGGCCTTTTTTGACACTTTATATTTTTAATATCCACGATGACGTTTATGCATCCAAAGCAATATCTTCGAAAAGTTATAATTCTGTTAAAATGAAACTTTTACGGAAATTGCAGAGTATTTTTAAAATTGAAATTGCAATAATTATACGGACATTAATTTTGGTCTCATTAAATTGTAAAAATCCCAAATAATCTATAACATTCAATTTTTAACGTCAAAACGTTGAAACAACGTCAAATTATGAAGTCAAAAATACCCATTTTAGGCCAATTTTGACAGCTATAATTATTTCAATATGGAAGCCGAACTTGAATTTCATGGCAAGCTATTTAAAAACGTTGCATTTCGATATTTGACGAATTTTTCTGCTCTAAAAATATCAATTTTACTCGAATTTAAAAAAATTAATTGGTATATTCAAGTATACGTGCGTGTTTAGAAAAGATTGAGGAATGAAATAAGCCTAAAATGAACTCTTTAAGGATGTTATAGTACAAAATATAGTCGAATATATAAAACTTTTGGTAAAAAAAAACGTACAAAAATTAAATTTTACTTTTTTTGAACCATTAACTACCGAAGAGCCATGGTATGAATTTTAAAATCTATTTATCCCTCTAAACAATAGTGCAAAAAAAAATTGAAAAAGTTAATTACAGTGGCTTAGGCCCGTATTATTCATCTCCTGGTAACTTTACCAGCCAGATAATTTCTATGGAGACAATTGTCTTAACAATGGTTTCCAACCAGGAGATTAATAATACATCAAAATCAGTTCGACGTTTACCACTTTTGAGGAAAAAAAATCAAAAATGTCAAAAAATCGATATTTCACAAATCGGGTACGGCGGCGACGACGACAGAGGTCACACATTTTTAAAATAAAGGTGGGATAAACATATCGCTTGAAAGGAGCGATATGTGATAATCAATATATTTTGTCAAAACAGGCCACGAATTACGGTTTAGTTTTAGGCAAAAAAATATGTTGTGCTCTTAGTTTATGGTTAATTTTTGTTTTTTCAATAAATAAAAAATATGACTTATTTTTAATATTTTTTTGCTCAATTATTATGCTTATTTCATGAAGAAGTTTTTGATTAACAAGTATATTATCTGTTTTATATTACCTATATTAGTATATTTGCATAACTCACTACAAGTTTCTTTAAATGTAGGTATTTTTTTATTTTGAAATTTTTTTGATTGTCCAAACAAAAAAGGGTTTTTTGGGCGTGGCACCCAAAAAATGTTAGCTTTCGGCGATTTGCCTGCGGCGCTAGTTCGTTGCTTTCCCTCCCTTTTGCCCCCCCCCCCCCAACTAAAATTCTGGCTACGCCACTGTTAACAACTATATGTGAAATAATAGTGTGTGGAAGTTTTAAACCTTTTCACACGAAAACTACGTATAATCTTCAAGAATGAACAAATTAAAAACTGAACGATTTTTCACCAATTAATGTGTCTTAGTACGCTTAATGAAATACTATCGACCTTATTTGGAAAGTCCTTTATTAACCAAAAAAAATTGTTACAGAGTTATTCACCTGCTGCTTGAATGACGACGATTGCTGTGAAAACAAGAAAAAAAAGAGAGAAGAGGTCAATAACCAAGGCAACAGCGTTTTAAATTACTCCCTGACAAACTGTGGGCCAGAGACGATACCCATTATCGAACAACCGAGATTTGAGCCAAATAGCAGTCCAATCAACCACCATGAC
Source organism: Polydrusus cervinus (assembly GCA_935413205.1). Taxonomy (NCBI): domain Eukaryota; kingdom Metazoa; phylum Arthropoda; class Insecta; order Coleoptera; family Curculionidae; genus Polydrusus; species Polydrusus cervinus. The sequence continues at coordinate 90,749,433 of OW284511.1, forward strand.
ATTGGAAAAAGTGAAGGTGGACATTTTGGAACTAGTGGCAATCTAGAAGCCACTAACCATGGCACTTGCAGTGGCGCCAAGGACAGTAACGATTACCCTCCCTCTTACGACCAAGCCACATCTGCAGCGGAATTAGCGGCGACGCCAGGGGGGCCACCCAAGAAACACGAGTGCCCATCCTAGGGCTCACCCAAAAGTGATGGTTTCAGTTATATATATATATATATTTTTAATAAAGTGTTTCTTAACCTTTGTAATTAATTTTTATTTGGTAATTCTTGGGTTTACAAGGTTACACAAGAAACAACTCATTTTATTGTAACGACGTTTCGTACGTTTTGTCGTACTTTTTCAAGCTTTATTCTTGGAAATGCTTGTATTAAGTTGAACTGAGTTCAACTTAATACAACATAATTTGGGAATTGAAATTACAGTTTTATTTTTTGTTTTTAAATATGGAAAACGTTTCAGAACCCCTTAAAATTTTACTTAGTCGTAAAGTTAAACATTTTTCAAAATACAGAGAGGCGTATGTGTGTGAAAAAAGCAACGAAAATTAGCGGCAACGGTTTTTCACCGTAAAACCTAGCCACGAATTTAGCGTTAAATTGTCAATTGCTCCTGCATATTTGGCAACGATTTATCACAGCAACGTAAATGGTTACATCTCCCTGTAGCCACGAATTTCTTAATTAGTTGGAAAAAGTGTAAATATGGCCACGGTAGTTTAAATATTAACATCTTTTAACTTTAAATAATTAGCAACGAATCTTAACTTAACTATAAATCAAATTATTAAATTAATTAATTAATTAAACACAACTATTTTTTTTTATAAAGCTTAGCTTAAATCCTTACTATACTTCTAGCTGTATGACATATTTCAAAAGATTCCGCTTATAAATTGGAAAAAAGTTGCAATAACATCCGAAATAAAAGTTTAGACGCCACCATATTTTTAGGGATGTTAGACTATACCTATAGCTTACGTATCCACTATATGACATATTCCAGAAAATGTCGGGGACTTTGTAAAAAATTAATAACTCCGAGATTCCGCTTATAAATTGAAAAAAATGCATTTACATCCGAAATAAAAGTTTAGACGCCACTATTTAGTGGTTACGTAAGCTATAGGTATAGTCCAACATCCCTCAAAATATGGTGGCGTCTAAACTTTTATTTCGGATGTAAATGCAATTTTTTCCAATTTATAAGCGGAATCTCGGAATTATTAATTTTTTACAAAGTCCCCGACATTTTCTGGGATATGTCATATAGTGGATACGTAAGCTATAGGTATAGTCCAACATTCCTCAAAACATGGTGGCGTCTAAACTTTTATTTCGGATGTAATTGCAACTTTTTTCCAATTTATAAGCGGAATCTTTTGAAATATGTCATATAGCTAAAAGTATAGTAAGGATTTAAGCTAAACTTTATAATAAAAATAGGTGTGTTTAATTAATTTGATAATTTCATTGATAGTAAAGTTAAGATTCGTTGCTAATTATTTAAAGTTAAAAGATGTTAATATTTAAACTACCGTGGCCACATTTACACTTTTTCCAACTGATTAAGAAATTCGTGGCTACAGGGAGATTTAACCATTTTCGTTGCTGTGATTAATCGTTGCCAAATATGCAGGCGCAATTGACAATTAAACGCTAAATTCGTGGCTAGGTTTTACGGTAAAAAACCGTTGCCGCTAATTTTCGTTGCTTTCTTCGCACACATGAGAGGCGTATGGTATACACGCTATAACCGAACATATTTATATATTTAAGAAAAAAATTGTAAACCACTGTTTTCGTTAAGTTTTATTATCCCTAAACCAAAACTACCTCTTGTGTGATTTGAGCAACCATGTGTTTTTTTTTAATTATAAATCTTAAATGTATCAAAATTGTATAGTTCTTATAAATAGTGTTTCATTCTAAAAAAAATCCAATATTTATAATTAAATATATTTTATACAAACACAGGCACATTATTCGCTGTGAAACATAGACGAACTGCTTCTTGCCATAGATAAGTATACCTAATTAAAAAATGTGTAAGCTGTTTTTGGGTTTCATTATTACAGCTTTACATATTACATTATATTTTTAAGGCCTTTTTACATTACGTGCAAGTTGCAAGTGCAAGTGCATGCAATGCAAGAAAAAGCATTGCAGGTCGTTTTTACATTGTCGCAAGTACTTGCATGCAAGTATCTTCACAACAGATAATACCAACCTATAAATAATATACCTCCGATCAGCTGATGTAACTCGCGGGGTTATGGTGAAAAACCAGACAAACTCATCTCGTCACGAAGGAGTTGGTATGGCAAATTGCCCGTAAAGGAGCATTTCCATCAAGTACAAACAACAAAGAAAGCCGGCTGAATGTTGGAGACGGCAAGGAAACCATATTTTCTTCTGTGCGGCAAGGGACCATTAGTATTCCAGACAACAACAAAGAACTCTCCTTTTTTTCTGCGACATACTTTAATTTAAATTCACAAGAAATATACCCAAATAGTCAATAATCTAAACAACAAAGCCACAAAATAAATAACAAAACGAACAAAGTCAACGTCCAACAACACTTTTTTGGAGGTTATGTTCGTACGTTGGTAGTAAAGAATATTACTAGAAAATTTAGGAACATTTTATGCTTATGCGCAATCACGATAGACCTGGTGCAAGAAAGTAAACTTGCATCAGCTGATCAACACGTCGTCACAGCGCATGCTTTCAGGCCATTTTTCTTGCAATTGCACCTAATGTAAAAAGGCCTTTAGTTTAGATATAATTGCCGTATGATTTACAATATGTAAATTTGAATAAATGTTTCTAATAAAATTGCATTTAAATATTAGTAAACAATGTATTTTAACATAGGAAATCCCTTGCAAGATTTAGACTATCCAAATATTTGCTTCGTGTTGACTTTATAACGGGGTTGTAAGGAGACTTTTTAGGGTCTCCGTGTGGTGAGTGCACATGCAGAGTATGAACAATTTTGGACAACCCGATCGTAACTTATTTGAATAGAATTGCGGTTGGTTTTTCATTAGAATTCAACAGGTGATGTTGCGGACCCCAGCAGTGATTTGTCAAATGTAATTTGAAAGTATCAGATTTTTTACTAGTAATAATTTTTTACCTAGGTAATTACTATGAGTTACAAAATAGAAGAAAAAGTCACTATGAAAAGCTAAAGTATTGTATCTGATATGTTTTCCGTTTATTTCTTTGATAGACCCATTCCTACCAAGTCGGCAAAATAAAAAGTTATTACTAAGTTTGGGGCGAAAAGCACTGTAAGTAATAAACAACTGCAAATGCACAGCACAGAATCATGAGAGCTGAAGAAAACAATGATAGAGATCTTAATATTTTACTTCACATCGAAGAAAATAAAAATATCAGCACTGGAACTCTCGGGCAAGGGGTAAAAAAATATATCTGTTTAGTCATAACAAATCTTCAGACTGAGTAAATAATATTTTTAAAATACTCAGTTTATAGTTTCAAACTGAAAACGTATACGCTTCAAAACAAACATACTAATTTTACACATTTTGAAATATTTAATTTCATGTTCATATTCTCAAAATCAAAATACCATGAGCGAAAATATACAACTACTTAAAGTACGGATATGAAATCAAATATAGAAATACTTGAATGATAGAAGAGTTTTGGATTGTCTTTAATTGTTTTTAAGCCACAACGTTTCAACTGGTAAGTATCTCCAGTCGTATTCAGGTGAATACTTTTGTTTTAAAAATATATGTTGAATATATGAAAATTTTATTTTAAGTATTTTATATGTTCAACTTAACTTAGTTTCAGTATAAGTATATACAGTGTGTCTACTTAAGTTTTTAACTAATAAGAAACTTATTCATTATTAACTTTACGAAAAAAGTTATTCTTCACAAAAAGTTTTGCATGGTCCAAAACCTAAAATGCAACCATCAGATGTTAAATTTTTTCAGTCGTATACGAGGTTTGTCAAAAAATATGAATTTTGCCCAATTTTTGACAATATCGAAAACTGTAATTATGAAAAGTTGTTCGGAATGTAAAACTATATTTTAATATGCAATTACATTCTTCTACTTATTTTTTTTTTATAAATAAAAAAGATACATGTTCGATAGGTACCCGTAATTTGAGAAAAAAAATTTAGGTTTTGGACTATGCAGAACTTTTTATGAAGAATAACTTTTTTCGTAAAGTTAATAATAAAAAAGTTTTCCATTAGTTGCCAACTTAAGTAGACACACTGTATATCTCAAAATATCCAATGTTCTATTTGAGAATATGTTTTTTTTGTGTAGCAAGGCAAAGCTAATAAAAATAGGGATTAAAACGCTTTACAAATAGACCTGACCCCCTCTTAGTTTTATCCCCAGAAAATTAAAACAGTTATTTAATATTATTTACCTTTCAATTACTAAGAACTTCTCTTAAGACATAAACTAATTAAATGAAATAAGGAAAACAACTTATGAAGAAAATCTGGTCTACGAGTAAATCCTTGAAATCTGGCAATACTGGGACAAATGCAATGGGTACCACAATCGAGCAATCGACGCGACGGTTCCATTTACAACTTAGCTGACCAACGATTTTTACTTTGATAAACTGTTTAAAAGCAGCAAAATTAACTCAACTAGGTATTCTTAGATACATTTGCTTTTTGCTTATCAGCTTTTAGTATAATCGTATATTGGGCAGCGGTAGTACTGGTGTACTGCACAAAACTGCAATTTTTACATTAATATATTACATTTTATTTGAAATACCTAGTAAGCAATTTTAGGAATAAAATAAATTTCTAAAAAAATCATAAAAATACGAATATATCAAATGAGTCTCTTTGGTATTTGTTGTGAAGTAGATCATGAACGTCAAGCTCAGATCGATTTAGGCGAATTCCTTTGCTGTTGTAGCTTAGGTAAGTAAAATTACTTTTTGTATAATCATTTTAACATTGAAATTTCGGCGCTTTTAAAATGCATTTCTACATTTTTGTAAAATATCTCTAATCACACATTGCACTAATACTTACAGTGGTGCAGCCAGAAAATATCTTCGGCTGAGTCGGCGTAACTGGGACATTTGGGGGGGGGGGGAGGGCAGTCGGGACTGTATGAAGGGTACAGGCAAGGAAGGGGAAATGTCAAAAATGTAAATGTTCAGGAAAGCAATTTTAAAGTTTAATGTGTTAGTTTTAGGCACAATCATTTTATGAAATAAATTGGGATGTGTATTGGACATTGAAAGACAAAAATGTGTTACTTCAATTTCCCTTACAATTTTTGTAAAGCGTAATAAAATTGAGAGTGGTACAAATCCTAATGAATAAAAAGGGGGAATGTCACACATCACATCACATAAAAAATTTCCTAATGTTTTCATATTTTCTTTACAAAAACTATTTTCAAAAGTAAATGACAAACTTTATTAAATTTAACAAATATATATATATATTTAAGGTACTATTCTTTTTGGCTCTTGAACGCTTTTTTAGCACTGTTTTTGTGACATTCCGCATTCTTAGCCTGATCCGCGCGGACATTCCCCCTTTTTTGGCCTGTACGGCAAAACTTTAAGTCGCGATATCTTTTGACTCTCCTTCTTTTTCGCCTTTATGATGCTACTACACGATAGATTTTCTTATTTCCTATCGAATGGCTTGATTAGTTTAAAATGAGGAAATATTGACATTTCCCCTTCTTTGCCTGTATCCTTCATATGTATTTCATGATTTTGTACTTATTTAGAAAGGCGGACCAGCGCCGCCGGCGAAAAACCTTCGGGGCCACGCTCAATGTTCGTTAAAGTCATCCAGCTACTATCAAATTTCAAAAATTAAAAATTATTACCTCTACCCCCTCTAACTTACCCATGGTTAAAATAAATTTAGTTTTGAGAAAGTTTTTTTTTCACTTTGTCCTTGGTATTCCTAGCTGGCTCTTTAATTTTAAAAAAGAAACATTTTCTTTACATTCATGAAAAATATGAATGTTGTGTTTCTATTCAAAATTTTCACATAAGACGTATGTATGTCTCTAACCAGGGTTTTTCGGGCTCAGTTTTTTCATGGTTAAAGGAAATATCTTTTATATGGTCACCACGCCAAAATTAGTGATTTTTTCAGAAATCATGTATTTCTGGGGCGTAGATTACGAATATGAGAGCCGTTTTTGTTGCAAATGCTTGGGTTTTCAAATAGTCCTTGTATAAAGGTTAGGTTCTGGATACATAATAAAGCATTGTCGTTTCTTCCCGCACTATTTTTTTATTGTAAATTATCACACCTTTTCAATCAAAAAGTAAAAGTATTTTTCTGTTTTTTCAATTAAAATTAAAATTTATAAATAAAGGAGACTGGTAGTTGTCATTTGTTTTTGTTGTAAAAATATTTTATTTTATTTGGTTATATCTTTGTTGATCAAAATTAGCTCTTAAAAAGGGGACCCGGGATAGAAGAGTATATAATAAAAAAATACTATAAAATATTATTTTTTTTTCTCGTTTTTCTTTAAAATTGCATCACAAACCAATAACTAAGACAATTAATATCCGTCCGAGACCTTTAATCTCTATACAAAGCAGGACTTTTAGAAGGAAAAGTTTAAAAACTAAGCGTTTCCGCCAAAAACTGCTTCGTAATCTCAACAAAAAAATATATCATTAATTTTGGCGTGGTGAGCGTGTAATAGATACCTAGTAACAAGAGGCAAACTAATAAATTGATTTTGTGGTGATTTGATTTTACATTTTTTAAATAAATATTTAAATATTTAGATGAAGAGTACTCTAAGTGTAAAACGAAAATTGGGTTGCAATTATACTTTTAGACCCGAGCTCCTAGACTCAAGGGGGGGGGGGGGGAGCTTCAGTCCGGTAGCCTTCCCCCACTAATATGAAAATTACTTATTACCATATAGACAATTAAAATTTTTCACAAATTTTATTAAATGCGATTTATATTAGATTTCTGGGTTCAACGTGACAACGTTATTATTCTATCCGCCTGACATGCGCAGTGTGCCTGCAATAGATTGGGATATAGACACGAGTGAAATATGTTACTTTAAATACAAATAATAATTACCTACCTTGTTTTGATAAACCAGATCTTTATTTTAACATAATCTCTATAAAAAAAATTAGTATCACATGTTAAGAATCTATTTCTTAAAACTATATAGAAGTCATGATTCTATTTTTAATCGGTCATATACGAGGTTACTCAAAAAATATGAATTTGGTTCAAGAGTAAAGTACCTTAATTTTTGAAAAAATTTATAAAAAAAATCGATCAGAATTAAAAACTAAATTCAAATATGCAATTACATCCATCTATCATGAAAAAACAGGTTTTGTTATTTCTTAGAAAATGATCCGAGTATTTCGAATCTCCAGTGCAATTAATCATTTTCAATAATGAAAATTTATATTTATGTTGATTATTAAAATCGTGATAACCTTTTAGTTTTTTAATGAAGAATTTCGCAATTTAAATGCGTATTAAATGCATAATAATCATTTATTTTGCCAATAGGAAAAATACCAATAATAGGTTGTGTAACTAACACAACATTAATAGAAATAAGTATTTATTATTTTTTTTTGCTCATTATTGCTTTCTCGACATATCCACCCTATCGTTAATATAGTAGTTTGTACAACAAGAGTGGATATGATGTCCATATCGCACGAGGAAGTAAATTTGGACAATCCACTCGAGTTGAACAGTATATTTTTTCTACGACCAAACTTACAAACCTTATGCTAAAAAATGTAAAAAAAAGTTTTCAGGTTGCCGGGCTCGAACTCACGACCATTGGATCCATAGTAAAACGCTCTACCTCTCGACTATCGAAACGTTAAACTAATTATGGGAAAACTAACTGATAAATGATGATACATGAAATTAATTTTCTAAGCACATTATAAATGAGTCTAGATTTTATTATATTGAACAAATTAATAACAAATTGTACCATATGCATTTAAATTATATAATTTTGTGTCTTGAAAAAGAAGGCGGAGCCTCAGTAAAAATATTATAATGTGATTGATCAGTACTTTTAAGAACAACAATTAATCGTTCTCTTTCCAAATACCGGTAATTCATTTCTTATCATATCTGAAATAATTTTCTGGCATGCTTTTTAAATTATCTTTTCTAAATGAATAATAATTTGAAACGGTCCTTGCTGGTAAACTTTCTGGAAATAATCCAGAGATGATAAGTCAGGTGATCTAGCAGGTCGTCCCAGGTTACGTGTGCTCGCTTTACGCCTTTGATATTTTGTATTATAGTTATTAGGACAATATGGCGTTAATTTTATATCAAAAAAAATAAACATAAATAAGAAATCATCATCAACATCTCCACATCACTTCACGGTATTTTTAAATTAATATTACAATAATATAACAAAAACACATTGCATATGTGTTGCGGTAATATTGCGTGACATTAAATATAATTTTGTTATATTACAGCCTGAGACAGTGGCGAGCCTAGGAGCTCGGGTCTAAAAGTCTAATTGCAACCTAATTTTTCGCCTCATGCTTGGACTTTTAATTTAAATCTTTAAATAATGTATTCTTGGGTTAGATTACAAAGGTCTTGTGGAAAACGTTTAGTTTTTAAACTTTTCCTTCTAAAAGTCCTGTTTTATATAGAGTTTAAGGTTTCGGACGCATGTCGATTTAGTTATTGATGTATGATGCAATTTTTAAAAAAAACGAGTAAAACGAATAATATTTTATAGTATTTTTCTATTATATACTTGTCTGTTCCGTTTTCCCTTTTTAAGAGCTATTTTAAATCAACCAAAATATAACCCAATGTAATAAAATATGTTTACAACAAAAACAAAAAACAATTGGGTATTTATTTTTAAAGAGAAAAATTAAAGTAAAAATTTTAATTGAAACATTTTTTATTGAAGAAGTGTGATAATTTATAATAAGAAATAGTGCGGGAAGAAACGAGAATACTTTATTATGAATATACAAAAGGGCACTTAAGAGGGAGTATTACCTAAGCATTTGCAGTAATTTGCGCCAAAAACTGCTCTTAGATCTACGCTCCTAACCGAGCCCGAAAAACGCGGATTAGAGTCATACATACGTCTTATGTTAAAATATTGGATTGACACCAGTATTCATATTTTTCTCAAATTTTTAATAAAGAGACAGCCGGCTAGGAATATCAAAAAAAAAAGTAAAAAAAAACATTTACAAAAACAAATTTAATCCAAACATTTAGAGGGGGAGAGCGAACTTTGGGCGTTATTCCACCTTCACTAGGTACGATATCATGAAATACATGTAGTCCCGACTTTCTCCAGGAAAAAAAATGTCCTACTTACGCCCACTGAGATCCCCCCCCCCCCCCCCGAGCATATTTTGGCTACGCCACTGGCTTGAGACATAATCTATTGCATACATATTACAATGTCATCATCACATACCTCCGAATGTCACATTATTACAATATTACATAAGTGCAATATTTTGCACTGCCAAAATTTGGGACAACTTATATAAACATTAGCAAAAAAAATTGTTACAGAATTACTGGACTGCTGCGTGGATAAAGACACAGAATTATGCTGCTGCTGCGATAAAGACGATTGCTGCATGAACGACAAAGAAAACAACGGTCAATCAGACACGGAACCCATCCTGGAACAACCAAGATTTGAGCCAAATAGCAGTCCAATTAACCATAATCGCCATGGGAGAAGTGGAGGTGGTAATCTTGTAACTAGTGGCCATCTAGGAACCACTAGCAATGGTACCTGCAGTGCTGCTAAGGATAGTAGCGATCACACAAGTTCCCCTCCCACTTACGACCAAGCCACATCTGAATACTGCAGTACAAAATAGTCCACATGGTGAATCCGGTAATAGCAGTGGAGAACAGTATGGCGGTGGTTCTGAAGGTGGCGACTGCGTTGTTTTTTGGCATGTGATTGCGGTGAAAGTAATGAATGAAATCATTCGATTTAATCTAAATTAATAAATCAATAATTCTCAATATTTCAAAATCATATTATGTATCATTTTCAAAACATAAGTTTGGAATAGAACGACTTTTAAAGAATCCTTAAAATTTTTCTTAGTGTAAAATGTGTTTTTAAATAATGTACATTTAAAAAATTACAATTCTTAAAGGTACCAAAATTCTTTAGTTTTTTGTAATCAATATTGATAATAAAATTTATATTTTATACAAAACTAGTTCATGAATATTTTCCGTTATGAAACATAGAGGAATTGTTTCATTCCATAGGTAGGTATACAGGGTGTTACAAATTCGACATTTATAATTATATTTAATAAAACATCGTTGAAAATTTTAGAAAAGTCCGTTTTATTCCGGAGATATCCGAAAGAACCCGAAATAAACAGAAATTTTAAATATTCGTTTTTAATTTTTTACGCTTTAAATTTTGAATTTACAGGAAAACTGATTGGACATTCTTAAAACTTTTTAAGCTCTACAAAATTATATATACAGTTTTTCAGTTCGACGTCTCGTTTTTTTTTCACCATCATAAAGTTTTTTCTTAAATACAGACCTGGATATTTATTGACTTTTTTGTGATGCTTTAGTCCCAGTAATGCATTGACGATATTGGGATAACGTATCATGACCAAAACTAATTACTACTTACTAATCAACATTAACTTTAAATTTTAAAAAAATTATAAGAATGACGACGATAGTGTTGCCATTACTGGAATTTAAGCATTAAAAAAAGTCAACAAATAGGTATCCAGGCCCGTATTTAAAAAAACGAGACTTCGGACTGAAAAACTCAACGTATGATTTTGTAGAGCTTGAAAAATTTCTTTAAGAATGTTCAATCAGCTTTTCTATGAATTAAAAATTAAAAAAGAATATTTACTTTCGGTTTTTCACGGATATCTCCGGAAATAAACGGAATTTTCTAAATTTTTTGACAGTATTTTATTACACAAGTTAACGCATGCATCACCATTATGGGTTCTGTTTCAAGGCATTCTAGACGTATATTAAGCTTGAACAAATATACATTTTTAAAAATTTAATCGCTTATATCTTCAAAATGGTTGATATATTTTTGGAATCAGAAAAGAAATACATTTAAAAAAATATATTGAAGAAAAAACAATTTTACGCCACAGTTACTTTGTTTTAGGCTACCTACGCCATTTTTCTCTCGATCAAAAGTGACTTCTAAAAAAAAAGTATCCCTTCTCAAAAAACAGTCACCTTTACCACCAAAACTTCTATTAGAATATCGGTGGATCGATGCACAACAAGGTTGCTAGGTTTCAAAAATAATAATTATTAGAAATTTAGCCAAAAAGTTACTTGATTGAACAAAAAAATCACGAGATTTAAAAAAAAATATTTTACTTTTAAATTTTCCTCAATGCTTAATAGTAGGTCATGCGATGACAAAAGAAACCGACGTATAACTGTGGATCCTGGTTCGAAACCCACGTTAAACAGTATGTTCACTGGGAAATTCGAAAGGATAAATGCCCATGTGGATTTTCTTTAGATAATGGCCAATAAAGTATTAGTATAATGCTACACTCGGCATGTAGATACATTTTTATGAATGTATATTTTGTGCTAAAAATAGAACTGCTTCGCGTTTTACTTCTAAGCTCTATACTCATGCTTGAGAGTCTGGATGGTCCAGACGAGACACCGGCGTCGCGGCGCCAGGGTGCGTTATAGGTTTCTCCCGTTATCAATTCGTTGAGAATTTACAAGGCGGTGTTTAGAAATTCTCTATTGAGGGTCTAAAAATATGTCATAAATGGGTGACTTGTTGAGTATCCTAGACCTCAATTTTATAAAGTCGATTTAAACCGAAAAAATATTACTTCTAAAAAAAAGAGCGTATCCCGGCTCTAAAAATCTTTCTACCCTCAAACGTGACTTCTAAAAAAACTTCTAACCCTTCATACGCTCTACAATTTTCAAGGCTCAAGATAAAAAAACACCCATTTTGTGAGGCTCAGGGGGGGGGGGGGGCAAAAGTATCCGCCACTGAGTTACGCACACTGAGTCCCCTCCCCCGAACATATTTTCTGGTTGCATCCCTGAAACAGTCAACCTAGTCACTTTAAGACAGAATAAGCTGTGTCAAAAACAGCCGACATTTTAAAAATGTTAAAATTATTCTAATTCCTCCCCTCTAGGAGTCAGTCTTCCAGCGCATTATAATTACTGACAGGTATTAAAATAAATAATGAGAAAAAAAGTGTCAATACCTAAATCACCAGAAAAATTATAAACTTATCATCCATCCCGCGTACCTGGTCAAAAAGACTACAAAGAGAAATTGAAAATCCTTGCTAGGCAAACGGTGGCTGTTCAATTCTTCCCGAAATTAGTTATAGTATAGCTGTACACAGATACGATATTTATTAGCTGAATGTGATTTATTAGTCGATAAAAGTAAAATTATATACACCTAAGTAAAAATATAGAAATGAGTGACGATGAGTGTGACTGTTGTTGCCCCGATCCCGATAGTGATTGCATAGAAGCTTGCTGGGATTACATTTGTGGTGAGCAAAATCTTCGATGGTGAAAAATGTCGTTTTCAAAAAATAGAAGTAGAGAAAATGTATAGGTATCTATTTCCTGGCTTGTTTAACTGACACGGCATGTAATATAATAGGTATTTGCCTAAGTGTGAAAAATCGATTTTTCCGCAAGAAACTGCAATTTAACTAACCAAAGCAGTACGAATTACGAATAATAATTATATATTCGAAATATTACCATTTATAATTAATAAAATTACCACAAAGTTCACCTACTTTACCTCATGGGCCAAACAAAAAATTAAATTTTGTTCTCCAGTGTAATTTTTCCAGGGTTGTTGGAAAAAAATAGTGTTCTTATCTTCAGTAGTAGCTCAATATTTTTATTGCAGTATAGGAATACCATCGATAAGTGAATGTTTATGCTGGGAGGGAGGTCAGTGATAAAAAATACCCTTTTTACAGAGGCGCAACTAGAGGCGACTAGGAGGGGCTTAGCCTCCCCCCCCCCCCCCGAATCAAGAATCTTGATTCAAGATTAACCTACTAGACCAATTGGTGTTTTGACATTCTTTTCTATACAGGGTGCTACAAATTCGCGTGCGTGCATGGGGATCTCGAAAACGGTAAGAGATGCGAAGATGGTTAAATTGAGGCAAAGTTGCATATTTTGGGGCTTAATAATTTGGTAAAAGAAAATTTTAAATATTAAATATTTCGAATGCCCTCGGAGATATCTGAAAAAAAACCGAAATTTTCAGTTTTGGTTTTTATATTTTTGCGTCTTTATTTTTGACTTCGGAAAAAAACAAGAAGCACTGTTTTATAGCCATTTTTTATGATCTACAACATGGCCTTTTTAATTTTTAAATGCGACGTTTCGTTCTTTGGATACCACCATCAAGTCGATTTTTTTAAATACGGACCTGGATTTTTTATTACGGTTTTATAGACTTATAGGCTTTAGAAACCTAATACAATTAAAACATTTTAAAAATTTTAATGTTTCGTCATCAAATAATACATTTAAAATTATCAATTTATTTCCTTACGGCCCTGTAAATTATTTTAAAAAATTTGAGTCCTTTTTATAATTTTTAGATTTTTTAGTTAGACACCTATAAATAAAATACGATACAATTATTATTACAAGGAAAAAGAAATATTAATGTTGATTAGTGATGTATTAGTGTGTATTAAATGAACATGTTATTAAATGTTTTCATTTTTCTTTATGATTTCACTATTTTTTTAGATGTATTATCGAGTAAGAAAAAATTGTTATAGATAGCGATTACTATTATCTGTCTTTAGTTTTGCCCTAGAACCTTCAAATTTTTGTTTCAACTTCACTCTACTGCTATGTACCTCTTTTTCATTCATGATTGTCCCTTTTTCTATTTTCAAATATTTTGAGGTCTCAGGACAAAATTATACGAAATAAAGTAAGTGTTATGATAAGATATAATATAAAAACATAAATAAAAAATATAATTACTTCCCATGATTTAAAAACTATGCGTTTTATTGAACTGCTGAAATATTTGATTGTCTGACTAATTTTAATAAAATAATTAATGGCTCAAACCATACGTCTCACTTCCTGTAATGCAATTTTAATATTTAATCCTAAAAATAATAGCCAGGACCGTAATGGGTAAAAAGGGATAATTTTAAATATTGATGTGTTATTTGATGACGAAACCTTAAAACTCTTATAATGTTTTAATTGTATTAGGTTTCTAAAGCCTATAAGTCCCTAAAAACGTAATAAAAAACCCAGGCCCGTATTTAAAAAAATTGACTTGATGGTGGCCGCATTTAAAAATTAAACAGGCCATATTGTAGATCATAAAAAACGGCTATGAAAAAGTGTTTCTTGTTTTTTTCTCAAGTCAAAAATAAAGGCGCAAAAAATTAAAAAGGAAAACGGAAAATTTCGGTTTTTTCGGATCTCCGAAGGCATTCGAAATATTTAGAATTTTCTTTCACCAAATTATTAATCTCCAAAATACGCAACTTTGCCTCAATTTAACCATCTTCGTATCTCTTACCGTTTTCGAGATCCCCATGCACGCACGCGAATTTGTAGCACCCTGTATAGGATGACTTTTTTCTAGAAGTTATCTTTTAGAGGTGCTAAATTATTACGCGGTCGACCTTTTTTTTAGAAGACATCTTCAGGAGGTGTAATAGGATTGTGTTAGATTTCTACACGGGGCTTAGGCTATTTATGAACATTTTATCAATAGTTACAAGAGGGATGGTACTACGTATTCTTATTATGTGTAGGACACCCTGTATAGATATCATTTAAAGATAATTTTTACAGCGATAATTTTCTGCTTAGATGAAGACGACGATGACAACAAAAAAAAGAAAGAAAAGAAAAAAGAAGAGGAAGAAGGTAAAAACAGTTTAAATGACTCCCCAACCAAACATGAAACAGATACGCAACCCATTTTAGAACAACCAAGATCTGAGCTTAAAAGCAATAATCCTGTCATCAGCCAGAATGCGATTAGGAAAAGTGGCCATCCTGGAATCGGTGGTTATGGAACCTGCAGTGTCGCTAAGAGCAGTAGCAATGATCTAAATGCTTCCCCATCTTAAGAGTTATGGTTAGAGTGATACAGTCACTATTTCGTTTTTGATTAATTTTTCTTAACTTTTTTGTTTTATCCAAATATTGGTCTTTGGGAATCATATAATTATACTTGGATTTTGTATAAAGCGAAACAGAATCTACAACGAAATAGTGTTTTTGGAAGTCAATTATACATTATACCGGGTCCGCCAACGTTGCGGGGATGGACGATTAAATCATTATCGAGGAGCTTATCAAAAATACTAAACCATCATAAGGTATCGACTTAAAAGCGGCATATTTTAAAAATATTTTACATTATACAGGGTGGCTCAAAAAAGTGTGGCGGACTAAACTTGCATTTTTTAAAATGGAACACCCTATATATTATATTATTTTCTAATTCCCTATACAATTCCACGTATATTTGGTATAAAATGTCATATGTCTAAATTCAATTGTTTTTGAGTAATTGACGCTTAAAATATGGCATTTTTTGACTTTGACAGGCTGTAACATTGGAACGGTTCATCTTAGAGAAAAATGGTTTTCACCTCCCTATCTTAGTTTTTCTTTCTCAATCCAAGGAAACCAACCTCCGATTTACTATGTTAAACCGTTAAAACCGTTTTTTGGTTTAACATGGTAAATCGGAGGTTGGTGTCCTTGGATAGAGAATGAAAAACTAAGATAGGGAGGTGAAAACCATTTTTCTCTAAGATGAACCGTTAAAATGTTACAGCCTGTCAAAGTCAAAAAATGCCATATTTTAAACGTCAATTACTCAAAAACAATTGAATTTAGACATATGACATTTTATACAAAATATACGTGGAATTGTATAGGGAATTAGAAAATAATATAATATATAGGGTGTTCCATTTAAAAAAATGCAAGTTTAGTCCGCCACACTTTTTTGAGCCACCCTGTATAATGTAAAATATTTTTAAAATATGCCGCTTTTAAGTCGATACCTTATGCTGGTTTAGTATTTTTGATAAGCTCCTCGATAAT
The DNA here is from genome assembly GCA_935413205.1 of Polydrusus cervinus. Classification (NCBI taxonomy): domain Eukaryota; kingdom Metazoa; phylum Arthropoda; class Insecta; order Coleoptera; family Curculionidae; genus Polydrusus; species Polydrusus cervinus. Next base: position 90,765,618 of record OW284511.1, read on the forward strand.
GATTAAATCTTCCATCCCCGCCACGTTGGCGGACCCGGTATAGCGAATGCATTACTATAACCCAAACTTTTAAGGCAATATACATTACAGGCCATCATGTGATTTTCGTAAAAATTGCCTAAAATTTTCCTCCTCTGTATAACATAAATTTTCTTAGAGTAGGTACCTATAACAGTATTACATATATTGGCGGATAGAATAATGTTTAGAGATATACACACCGTCTAGCACACACATGTAAGAAAAATATTTAGATGTGAAAGTTATAATAAACATATCTATAGGCTATTTCAGAAAGGCGTAGAGTAATAAAAGCTTATTAGATATGCAAAGTGACTACAGAGTGACCAAACGAATATTTAATCCACTTTCAAAATTTGGCATTGATTTCATTACAAAATTCTTCCTTTTCATCAAGTGCAGGTAGTACCACCCAGGTTTGGGTCAATTTATGGGTTGTTCCTATTGTTATCCATTCACAAACACTGATGGTGTGACAAAGGCGTGCATAGTATTAGGTACACTTATTTTTATCAAGCATTATAAAATAAATACAAAATACAAAAAATACATTATACAGAAATTAAACTATAAAAATCATAATTTTTTTTCGTCAACTGAGGAGTTATTATCTCCTCTTGACGTTATAATTAACGGGTCGACGGTTCGATCGATCAGGTGGTCAAGATCCCACATTTTCTCCTCTTCTTTAATGACATGATGAACTGCTTTTCGCCAGTTCTCTGGTTTCACTTCCTTAATGGCTTGATCAAACAGTAGCTTAACGTATTTTATTTTGATTGTAGTGTTGTGTCTTGCTACAAATCCTTTCACTTGCGCCCATATAAGTTCTATAGGATTAAGTTCGCAACGATATAGCGGTGTGCGCAGCACAGTTACACTATGTTTTTCAGCTATATCTTAAACGGCATATTTCATAAAACGATGTTTGTGTGAATTTGCTATAGCTGATAGTTCCTTCTTTGTCAAATTATGTTGTTTTTTTCTTTGGTTAGTTATCATAAATAATTTAACGCACAAAATTTACCTGTGCCTATGGCCGACACCGAAATTGAGACGAACTGGATGAAATTTCCCATTTAATTACTAAACACCTTTCTGAAATATACTATAGTTGTAATGCCCTGTCCATTTCTTAACCTTATTTTTGTTTTGTTTTCTACTCCAGCGTTCCCAAGTGGTGTTCCACGGCACACACACGCTGTTGAACAGAAACCATTTAATAGCAAAAAAATTTTAAAGCAAAAGCAAAATAAGCTCTTTCATGGCGGTAAAAGATTACTGGAACTGGCCGAATAAAATCAATGAAAACAGGATCATTTCTACCAGGGCTAAGACAAGCCCCAACGGGGCGTTGCCTCGTTATAGTGTCCTGGTTAGCACGCGCTAATCCAGCGGAAAATAGTTTTAAGATATTATGTAATAATAATAATCGATATGTAGGAAAACCTGACATGTATCTTATTAAATAAATGAAGAATATTTTAAAAGTAAAGTAAGTACACACACTGTTCCGCAAAGACGTGCTTGGTTGGAAAATAGTTTTAAGATATTATGTAATAATAATAATCGATATGTAGGAAAACCTGACATGTATCTTATTAAATAAATGAAGAATATTTTAAAAGTAAAGTAAGTACACACACTGTTCCGCAAAGACGTGCTTGGTTGGAAAATAGTTTTAAGATATTATGTAATAATAATAATCGATATGTAGGAAAACCTGACATGTATCTTATTAAATAAATAAAGAATATTTTAAAAGTAAAGTAAGTACACACACTGTTCCGCAAAGACGTGCTTGGTGTTCCGCCAAATCTTTTAGTCTTAATTATCAAAAAATACCTAATTAACTAACCCTAAATGGATAAACGACCCTGTTTTATTTTGAAGATTAATCACTTTTCTTTCTTTCCTAGGAAACGCGAAACCCCACGTTTCACAATTTTTAACGCGGTTTCGCGTTTGCAAGTAAAAAAGCAGCCTTGCTTATTTTGACTTAGAACACCAAAAAAGCTAAATTTTGTTCACTTAGCCGTATTAATCGATTCACTGTGCGTAGGGGGCGCGGCGCCATAGTGTGTCATATTTATTTTTATCCCGTTATCAATTCGGTGAAAATTTACAAGGAGATGTTTAAAAATTCTATATTCAATGTCTTATGAAAATAAATTATTAAGTATACATTGGGGATTGGTTGAGTGTCCTAGTGAAACACTCTATCCCTTTTTTAAATGATCTTTTAAAAAGTTAGGTATATTAATAAAATGGCTTTGCAAGGGTAGTCTTATGTACCTTTATTTTTTTTTAACTATTTACAACGTCTTTTTAATCGGTTTTGGAGCCACACTGACTCTCACTGGCGGACAAAGGTCTAACAGAGTGGGATTGGAATCCGTTCCTGATTTTCTTTTCCCGATGTCTGCTTCGGGAACATAAAGCGCAATGTTTATTTCTACGTTGCAAGCTTCTGACCATACTTGGTGGGATATCAGGACCGAACTTAGCAGGCGGATGTTGTGGCCTATTTGCGACTCTAAAAAAAAGAATGAATAGACACCATAGATTACAATGACAGCTCGAGGTCGGCATTTGTCTGTAGGGCTGAACGCTATTGTTAATCTAATATCAAGACGCAAAAACTATTAATATATTATTATCAATACTTAAAAAATATCGATGTTTTCAAAAAAAAATATGACTATTTAAAAATATCATTTTTAATATTTCAACTCTCTACTCGGACAGTGTTTAGTACAAAAGTATATTAACTTCTTGATATTTAATTTTTTAAATATGGTTATTTGATATATCCAATTTTTGCCCAGCCGTATTTGTCTGTACTAGCGCAGAGAAGTGGATTTTTCCAGGTAAGGGCGAAAAGTTACTTTTACGTACTAGGGCGCAAAAAATTTACTTTCCATACTAGTGCATAAAAATCTGTACTAATGCGAAAATGTAAAGTAGTGTAGACAAAGCATTTTTTTTAAAAGTCACTTTTTACAGAAGAAAAAGTTTGTGTTTCAGATGATGAAGCATTTTTTGGACAAATTTTTGTATTCAAGATGGTGTGAAAGTTTTTTGTTGAAGTCACTTATATTATAAATACCTCGCTGATGTTTGAAGGACGAGCTGTATGTTACACAAGACCGCACTAAAAAAAATTTTTTAACATATTTTTACCTGTAAAAATTTGTGATATTTTTCTATTAAATCTAACACTTTGAAAAGGAACCATTGATAAAGTCACTGATTAAATAAAATGGGGTAGGGGACAAGGTTCAAAATCAAGCAAAAATACTATAAAATAGTATTTTTTTAGTAAAATTCAAAACAGCAAAAAAGTTTTTTAAAAGAATATTAACTTGTCCGGAAGAAAAATGTTGCTGCCCCAGTCAATAAAACTTCTTAGAACCGGTATTCGGGTGTTTCCATGTCGCTAAGACTAAGAAGTTATCATTTGTCATTCCGCTACCAATAGTCGAAGGGAGGGTACGCCGCACGAGAGTAGAAAATAACGGTCGTAACGGCGTAGGGCTGAGAAAAATAACCTTATAATCATCATATTAAGAAATTACCGGTTGTAATACAAAATATTTGTGTTTCATTCATATTTTTATTTTTTATTTTATTTAGTTAAAACGGGATTATGACTTAAATTAGTTATTTTTACTTCAATTATCCCAAAAACAATATACTACTGAATATTTTTAAAAGAATTACATTATATCTTCTTTTATTTGATTTTGAATGTTTAGTTAGTACCAAAGGTATCAATTTTCCAGGCGCGGCTTGTCCATAAGGTCCTTTGGTCATTGACCCACCTAACTAACCTTTTTTTTAAACAAATTAAAAATTATCTGTCAAGTGCATGTGCCATGCGAAAACTCCCCAATATATAGCAAAACTTGGACTCGACTGTTTTTTAAATTAACTTATTAAAATGTATTGAAAACTAAGAGCGAAATAAACATACATGCTTTCGGAAGTTAAAAAGAGAAAATCACTATCGACAGCTCATTGGCTTAGTCGTCGCTTGCATCAATATGAAATAAGGGAAATACATTCAAACCGCTCCGTGATATAAATTGATAAAATTCAAATTAATCAACAAAATGTTTCAAATCATTGAAATTTCTAATGAAATGCAATGTGCGGCAACACTGTGACTAAAAATTCATGATTTAGGGAACTCTGTCGTCCAAGCGCTACATTAAATACTATAGACTTAAGAACAACTCCACAATGGCGGCCAAACCAGCTCCAACGCAGGGTTGTCAAGTTTTTCCAAAGATCTGTTATTCTTTACATGTTGATATTCAATATGTTTTCTCTTTTTGCACTACACAATGGAGTATGAGAAAATTGCTTATTACCGCAAGAAAGACTTATTTTACTATAAAAAAAATTAATTCCAACAGTAGAAATAATTATTTTATTAACACAGATCTCTACAGAGACAACTAAGCATTTTTGATGCCACAGCAAGGTTACTTTTTAGACATAGCAAAATTACTTTATAGTTACAACAGAATTATTATTTGCAAAGTAGTTTTATTATCACAGCAAAGTTTACGTAGCAAAGTGTATTCTACTGATAGCGGAAAGTGCTTGACACTCCTCGATTTAACAAAATATTTTGGGTATGGTCGCTTAAATTTTCGGAAGGGATTAAAAGAAATTTTCTCAATGCACTGATACCTAAAAACAGGGTTGCAATAAATCACGATTTTTTTGAAAAAATCAATATAAAAATCAGTTGATTTAAATAGTCGCAACCCAGCCTAAAAATAAAGTAGGAATATTTACGTACCTTTATTCACTGTATCGTAATACAAAGGCTTACAATGTTGCGGCCTAGGTAAAATAACCTGTGTTCTTTGATCGGGATATTTAATTTTTAATCTAATTCTGCTCGGATCCAATAAATATTTTAATTCAGCTTCGAATTGAACCGACATAATTAGACCAGCGGTAAATTTCAGAGATGTATCGGTTTGTCCCGATGGTTCTATGATTGTTGCTGAACTCATCCTTATCTAAAATGTTACAAAAATATTTTAAGTTATTTATACAGTGACAGCCAGAAATTGTGAAGCAAATGGGAATTTTTTTCTTTATGAATTTAAGAGTTAGGACTAGTAACGTATTCGTATATGTTTTTTGATCAATTTTTTATTTTATTCAAAAATCGTTCAAAAACCCAGGTTATACAGGGTGTTATGTCCTAAAATGCTTTGTCTTCGATGTACAGAGTGTTAAAGTTTTATTTTTTTCTGAGTTTTTATTAAAAATCTCGAATACCGCTTGAGATATTACAATATAAAAACACATACTTTTTTACCCCAAAATGTTTTTCTTTCTCAAAGCAGTGGTGTAGGTAGAGGTGCGCCTCAATATAATTTTAACCAAAAAATATGTTACGCCACTGATAATAATAAGTTTATTTTCAATATTTATAATATTATAATAAATGTGTTTATTTATCTTCCTCAATAAACTTATTCTTTGATCCCCCCGAAGCCGAAGTGCTTGTTAGGGGCAAATCTAAGTATTTTAAATTATAAATACATATATAAGAATATTAAAATATTTTTTTATATATTTATTATTATTATATAAAAGTTAAATTGCAAATAAAAAACGTTTAGGTACATGTATATAAATATAAACGCAGTTTTTTGAAGATATAGGTATAATAAAATTTTGAAAAATATATTATTCATAACAATATTTATTAAAACATTTCCAAAAATGTTTTTAAGTTATCTGTTTCCAATATCCGTGCTTTTATTTCGACTTTATATTTTTTTACTGAAATACGTTTTTAAATTTTTGTTGGTAAATAATCGTTTAAATAAAAACATAAATATTTGAATTTTTTTGTCCTATGGACTTACTTATTTAAGAGTTTATGGTTATTTCATTTTTATGACGTGTATTATTATTATGGTTTTTAAACTGTATAAGATTTTTATTTTTAAATATGTATATTAAGATGTTATAAATGTTAATTTTTTTTATTTCTGAATATAATTTTATTAAAGGATACAGATAATCTTTATTAAATTTAATTTTTAGAAACCTTTTCTGTAATATTTCTGATTTTTCAACTAAAGTTGTATTTATTTCTCCCCAACCTAAAATTCCGTAATTTAAATGAGTTTTAACTAATGCATAATATAATATTTACATTTTTTTACATTTTAAAATTTTTTTAATGTTTAATGTTGTAAATATTCTATGTGAAAATTCCAATTTAATTTACTGTCAACGATTATTTCTAAATATTTTACTTGATTAACTTTCAAAATTTGAATGTCATCATTTATTTTAATACTATTCATATTTTGTGGTATATTATTTGGACTTAAAGTAAAAGGAAGATAATTAGTTTTATCAAAATTAATTGTTAATAAATTTTTATCAAACCAATTTTTTATTGAAGAAGATTTTTTATTATTTTAAAATCTTTTTTAATTTTGTTATTTAAGTTGTCCCAATTTGCATCTGTATAAAAAATTGCAGAATCATCTGCGAAACTATGAATTTCTCCATAACAATTTACATTAAATAAATATTTTTAAAACAATTGCTTTATTATTATTTATCGTTCAATTTTAAGAAGGTTTCTTTCCCTTAAAACTTCCAGTTTGAACGTCAAAGCGTTAAAAACGTACGTGAAATTTACTATAGTTAGTTTCAAAAATAGTATGGCTTTAAAAATAAAAACAAAAAATTTTAATATTTTGACTCCACATTGAATTTAATTTTTTGAGGAAACACAATTATCCTTGCGCCGACTCAGACTGTTGATTCGATTTTTCGTAGGCCTCTTTATCTTAAGTCAGCAACTTTTGGTTATTCCTCCTCAACATAATAACAATACAACAAAAACTTACATTAATATTTGGCCTAGGTATACTTCCCAACTTCGATTCTGATAAAATTGGAATCAGAATTCTTGCCACAGCTCCCGGTTTGGGCTCTTCTAATTGAGACAATTCTCTAAAAACCATAGATGTAAAACTGTCCGGTTGAATACTGCTTTGGCTTAGATCTCTTTGCATTTCTTCAACTGCTGTCAGAAAATGATGACATGGAGCTAATGCAGAGGCATTGCTACCTAAAATTCAATTTAATCATACATAAAAATAAAATATTGTTACATTGTGCTTTCTACTGGGTGATTCCTAAATTAATACTTATTATTTAGCTGTGTATAGAAGCCATTAAACTAAACAACATTTTCATATACCTTTTTTCAAAAAACTTAAAAATAGTCTAAATACAGAAGTAAAAAATCTAAGTGCGGGCCTGGTCATCAAAACGTAGCCTGCTATACTTTATGTTGTCTGTCTTATCTCTTATTAGTCATGCAATTTACGGGTCGGTGGTGAATTATTTGGTAATACGCTGCGGTGTTTTTCTTCTTTTCTTCAAGTTAATTTTAAATTGATGACACGAGAAAATGGTAAAATTTAAAAACAATGAAGTAGTAGATATGGTGCTAATTTACGGTGAGTGCCGTCAAAGTGCGGCTGCTTCGAGATTATACGCAGAACGCATTTTCTTTGCGGGCTCATCCTACACCCAGAAGTTTTCTTAATGTTATTCAACGGGCAAGTTAGGCAAACCCGTATTTGATCCATAGTGTAATAAATGAATGTAAGTACCTTATTTTTGAGTTTAAAAAAAAAAGGTATTTGAAAATGTTGTTTAGTTTAATGCCTTATATACATAGCTAAAACAGAAGTATCAACTTAGGAATCACCCTGCATTAAAAGCCTTTTTAGCTATTTTAAAATACCACTTTCAAATGTTATTTTTGACAAGTTAACTCAGAATTTGATATTTATCTGGATATCTTCGTGCAATAAATGTAGTTTTTTGTTTGTTTCAGAAATAGTTAGATCTGAAAAGTGACAAATCTCTTGTTACAGACCTCCGACTTACCTTTAACAATATAAACCAAGTTAAGGGCAAGGGCTCTAAGCCTAAACTGCTTGACGGCACATTGTTCGGTCGGACTGAGCCCCACAAAAAAGAACTGCAATTTTAGACAATGTTCTAACAAATTTTGTATATTAGTCTTTAGAGTGTTGAGCTGCTGTGTTGCTAAAGTGGCTGGATTAACCTAAAATAAGAATTATCCTTGATTAATAAATAATTACTAGATTATATACAGGGTGATTCCTAAGTTGATACTTCTCTTTTAGCTGTATATAAAAGGCATTAAAATACAACATTTTCAAATACCTTTATTAAAAAAAACTTTAAAATAGGCGAGATACCAAAGTAATAAATCTAAGTGCGGGCCTGGTCATCAAAACGTAGCCTGCTATACTTTATGTTGTTTGTCGTACTTATATTCATTTATTACACTATGGGTCAAATACGGTTCTGCCTAACTTGCCCGTTGAATAACATTAAGAAAACTTCTGGGTGTAGGATGAGCCCGCAAGGGAAAGCGTTCTGCGTATAATCTCGAAACAGCAGCCGCACTTTGACGAAACTCACCGTAAATTAGCACCATATCTACTAGTTAATTGTTTTCAAATTTTACCAATTTCACAGTGTCACCAATTTAAAATTAACTTGCTTCAGAAAAACACACAGCAGCGAATTGCCAAATAAATAACTGACCACCGACCCGTAAATTGCATGACTAATAAGACAAAAATAACATAAAGTATAGCAGACTACGTTTTGTTGATCAGGCCCGCACTAGATTTTTTACTTCTGTATCTGGCATATTTTAAGTTTTTTAAAAAAAGGTATTTGAAAATATTGTTTATTTTAATGCCTTCTATACACAGTTATAAAAGAAGTATCAACTTAGGAATTACCCTATATTTTAATTCTCATAAACATTTTGGGTTGCAAAAAAACTAACAAAAAATGCTATTTGCTATCCAACAGAATAAATATATGATGCATTGGATAATAAAAAACCTTGTATTTTCCTGGATTTAGCAAAACCGCTTGTATCATAATTTTTTTTTTACAAGAAAATATTGGATTTAGTGTAAAACCATTAGAATTATTCAAAAACGATCTGAAAGATAGACCAAACTTATATTTAAATAGATAAAAAAAAGCTATTTAAAAGTATTTAAATATGGTGTTCCTCAAGGAACAATTTTAGGACCATTATTTTTTAATATTCATAGTAATGATTAAGTATAAACGGCGATGGAGAAATTCATAGGTTTGTAAATCATTCTGACATGTTTTATACCGATACAAATGGGAACAACTTAAATAACAAAATTAAAAGATTTTAACATATAAAAAAATTGGGTAATAACAATATATTAACAATTAATTTTGATAAAACAAATTTTCTGCCTTTAATTAAAATACCAATCTTTACTTACCCAAAAACCGCGTTCCAAAATTTGCAGGATTTGCAACTGAGCACCTATGTAGAGCGCGGTAAACTGAGCAGTTCCTGATACTGTCGAGTCCATATCACTTAAACGATTAAGGTGTTCCTTTGCCGTTTGTAGTAACGAAATGTGTATCCTAATAAACAATATAAAAAAATGTTCTCACAACATCAAATTACACTTTTAACACCGACATAAACAATAATAAGTAATTTCCATAACACCCTGTATATTATCCTACCTTGTCATATTTTCTGCCATATCCAAATTAGAAATAACATTGTTTAAAAACTCCAAACTTTCGGGTACTGACAGCGGTCTCGAAATTACGTTGCAATTTGAATCTGGAAGGCTCAATACGGGAACAAATTCCGTCATGGTATCCCGTAAATAGGAATAATGACGCAAGATATGTGGTTCCAGGAGCGGGATTATTGTTAAAGAGTATTTGGCCGAGTTAAGAATTAAAATTAGAAGACATATGTCTAAAAAAAATTGTGTTAAGGAAAAATGTTGTAGTTAATGAAATGTTTGGCGATTTGTCAGTGGCGGCTCGCGGTCCTAAAAAATGGCGAAGAGCTAGGTATAGTGCGGGTACTTAAACAAACATTGACTAATTTATATTTTAATTACGTACTTACATAGCAAGTTTTTGTAAATCAGAATCAGATCGATTCTTCGGTTGACGTCTAGCGTTTTCTTTTAAAGCATCGACAATAGTATTTTGATTTTGTTCAAAATTTCTTAACATTAACTGACATTTTAAGTGTTCTCCAGAATCCCCGTGTTTATGCAACGATCTAGTAATATTTAAAAAATATGTAAATCCGTCCCTATTCCAAACGCAATATTTATTCGAAACGAGTAAACACGAACAACAAAACAATTTTTGTAAGGCGACACTACTACATAGCCAATTATATTCTGAAAACCAGGAACTCCTAAAATTAATCTTATAGGATCTGCCACTTTTTTTTAATACTTTTTTTAAATCTATGTTTAAGATTCCAGTAGGTCGCCCGTGTAACAAAACATCTCTCTTATCCTCATCTGTCCAACGACTGAATGGAGTTTCCGACAAATTACAAACTATGTCATTAATTGGGTTCATTTTTAAAACACGCAATAACAATTAAACTAAGTAGGTACTTCCACACTATTGAATTAACTAAAAAACAAAACTTATTAATCCCACAGTAAATAACAGTAAAAACGATATCTATAACCATAAGTTACGCGAAGCCTCAAAAATAAATACCCGAACGTCCCGAACCTATGATAAAACAATGGTATACGACTGATCTATTTTCAAATTGCACTTTTTTAAAATGCTAATTTATTCATGCTGCCGCGTGACGTCTTGCGTTTCGGACGCCAGTGAAGTCACGTAACCATAGCGACGAGAAAACAAAACCGCTTGACTGGATGGCTCTGCCTACCAATGCTGTTAATCAGAGAACACGGCGGTCGACTGGGGCGTGCCAAAATGCACGAGAGTGTATAATTATTGTCCATCGGAGTTAACCGTGGCCCTATTATGCATAGCTATATTCGGATTAAATTAATATTATTAATTCGAACATAATTATTTTTTTTGGGCTAAAATGGTACATTAATATTTAATATTGTCGAAAACATTTCCTCCTGGTTTTATTTATTTTTTTTGGTGAAGGGCCCCTTCACCTACTTCACCTGACGAGCCGCCACTGCGATTTGTTAAGCATGGTTTACACGAAACGTCTTATCGTTCGATTTGTTCGCATAGACAAAACGTTGCAAATGAGGCGCGTCTACACTGCAACGATTTGTTTGTTATTAATGGGATAAGAGAAAATTTAACAACAGCACTTTTTAGTCCACTCATTGACTTGAAAATAATTCATTACTTATTATTCACTTATTGACATGGTAACACGCACGATACTGGCGATTCAATTTCGTACGACGTTGCGCATGTCGTCACTGAGAGATCAGAATACTGGTTGTCGGTATGGAGAAGCCCAAGCGCCATAATTATGTGTTCGAGGTTCGATCTATCGGCCGTGCAAATTAAGTCTCGACATGACGTCAAATCGACGCGTGTGTATATTTTTTTAGTAAAAGTATCACGGTAACGCTAACCTGCTTGTTAGAAATGGAATTTAAAACCTATTCTTATAAATAAAAAATCATTTTTTAAAAAGGATACAATGTGGATTTTCAACATCAGGCTCTGCAGTATCAAAGAATGGGTGTATATTTAAAAAGTGAGGAACTAAAGGCAAAACCAATTCAGGATGTTTGGCACCTATACTTTGTAAACATCTGAAAAATAAAACAATTCCTCAAAAACATAAAAGTTTTACTTCAAAGAAATTAGATAAAAGCCGAATACTATACAGTTGATACATATTAGGTAATGGAGATTAAAAATAAAATAGTTTCAAATAAGATGAATTTGCACTTGATGATGAGTTTTTAAGTCCGAAACGTGCTATTAATGCTAGGTGTGATACATCATTGAAGCATAAAAAAGAAGGGGAATTTAAAAATAATAAAATAAAATTTCCCGGCTACTTTAAAAAAGTAAAGTTGATGATGGTTTTGAAAAAACGAAACGTCGGATAAAAATCTAATTACACCGACTTGTAGAGAAACAAAAATGGCGATGAATGTAAACTTTTTTTAATATATCTCTTCAAATAGAGTCAGAAAATATAAAAACAAAATCGCGAAAATTCTGTTTTGCCCAAATATCTATCTATCTATCAGTTTTTTAAATTTGAAAACACAATGTTGTAGAATTTAGTAGGGCGCAACTTTTTTCTAATTTAACCATCTCTGTATCTTATATACCGTGTGTAACAGGATCATGGTACACCACCGTATCTGCGTTAGTTTTAAAGGTAATTGATTGAAACTTGGGATATCCCATAAACATAATAAATGGCATTTTTTGACCTACAAATGATTTTTTTCCACTTCCGGTTTCAATATTTATTATTTAATTTTTAATTTTCCATTTAGGTGTGCCTTGACGGTTCCGATTTATTCCAATTGATGTGTCTAATGCTAGAGAAATCGAAATCCCGTCAAAAATACTAAATTGCGTTTTTTATAGGCAAATAAAATTCATCGTAATCGTTTTTGGGGTAAAACTCAATTTTTCCAAATGGAACCATATTGGTACCGTGGTACCATTTCTTAGTACTATTAATAAGGAATTTATTCATACCTGGTAATAACATGTGCAATAAATTCAATCAAAATTACAGCTAAAAGAAAATACAATTATTTTGTTCTAATTTAATGCTAAGAGATTACTGAAGTGATTGTATTTATTGCACATGTTATTATCAGGTATGAATAAATTCCTTATTAATAGTACTAAGAAATGGTACCACGGTACCAATATGGTTCCATTTGGAAAAATTGAGTTTTACCCCAAAAACGATTACGATGAATTTTATTTGCTTATAAAAAACGCAATTTAGTATTTTTGACGGGACTTAGATTTTTCTAGCATTAGACAGATCAATTGGAATAAATCGGAACCGTCATGGCACACTTAAATGGAAAATTAAAAATTAAATAATAAATATTTTTTACGCTTGAAATGTCACTTTTGTAGTATCATTGGATTCAGAAAATTATGCAGAATTCAATAATGTAATAATATACAGGGTGTTCCATTTAAAAATCGAAAGTTCGTGTCACTTCCGGCGAAACCGGAAGTGAAAAAAAAATCATTTGTAGGTCAAAAAAGGCCGCTTATTATGTATATGGGATATCCCAAGTTTCAATCAATTACCTTTAAAACTAACGGAGATACGGGGGTGTACCATGATCCTGTTACACACGGTATATGATTTTACTAGATCCCTGTAGAGTGCATTCTCATATGGGACACCTTGTATACAAATCATTCGTTATTAAAAATAATAGTTTTCGAGAATTTAATTTTTGGAAAATTACAATTTTTAAAACTTTTAGTAAGGATCTTAGAATTTATTTACAATATACAGGGCTGGCACCTGAAAAAGTAAGGTATAAAAAAACAGTAAATACTAGAAAAATAGGTCTATAACTTACCTAAAAGTAGATCTTCTATCATGTGGGTACTTTTTTAAATTGTCTAATAATTTTTCAACACATATTTTTAATCCAGCTGTTGTTGACATTCTACAAGAGGCCAACATACGGTGTAAACCTTCTCGGACTTCTTGTGAAAAATCCTCCAAAGCGCCTGAAAAACAAGTAAAATTGTGTTTTAAATAAAATATCAATTATTATAAAATGTATAAGACTTAAATACAGAAGATCATGTATAATATGATACTACTTACCTAAAATAGTTTCTAACTGATCATCTCTTAAAATGATATGCTCAGAAATCAATCTAAGGCTGTCAATGGCTTTTAACCTAACGTCTTCGATTTCATCATTGAACATATCTACCATAAAGTCGAGTGCCATATTGGCAAATTGATGATTACTTATAGACAACTGGCAAAGAGACTCGACGGCGGCAGATCTAACTTCTAAAATTGAATGAAAAAATTAGAAATTAACACAAATCTAAATAAAACATACATATATTTTTGCTAATATCTTGAAATTGATTGAATTTGGAGAATAAAGTTTCAAATAAAAAAATTGTATTTTTTAAATTTTCACAATTTCCTATTTCGTAATATTTAATGTTGCTCCAAACTTACAAATATCAGAGATGCTTTGCTAAATCAATTTTGTAGATATTTTTAAAATATACAGGGTGATTCCTAAGTTGATACTTATTTTTTAGCTGCGTATAGAAGGCAATTAAAATAAACAACTCTTTCAAATAAATTTTTTCAAAAAACTCAAATAAGGCGAGATAGAGAAGTAAAAAATCTAAGTGTCGGCTTGGTCATGAAAACATAGGCCGCTCTAGTTTCTGTTGTTTTTCTTATCTCTTATTAGTATTAATCATACGGGTAGTGTTGAGCAATCCGCTGCGGTGTGTTTTTCTGAAGCAAGTTAATTTTAAATTGGTGATACTACGTGAAAATGGTAAAATTTGAAAACAATGAACTAATAGATATGGTGCTAATTTACTGTGAGTGTCGTAAAAGTGCGGATGTTTTCTCGAAATTATACGCAGAACACTTTCCCTTGCGGGCTTATCCTACACCCAGAAGTTTTCTTAATGTTATTCAACGGGAAAGTTAGGCAGAACCGTATTTGATTCGTAGCGTAATAAATGAATGGAAGTACTTTATTTTTGAGTTTTTTGAACAAAGGTATTTGAAATTGTTATTTATTTTATTTTTTATTCAACTTAGGAGTCACCCTGTATTTGTGTTGATACCTCGAAACCGAAATAAAAATACTTGTTCTTTTTAATTGCTTATAAAAAATGTTATGTCTCCAAACTTACAAATATAATTTTTTTTACTTATGGTTCAAATCAGCTTGAAGTTTACTTTTTATTAATTTCTTAATTTTAGATATGTTGGAATTTTTAGTTGTCCAAATTACCTCTAGTCAGGTCACTTGCTGTATTAACATTTTATACAAGTTTCACAATTGGAATTTTTTTGTAGGAACTTGAAAAAATGTTAAGTGTTTTTGTTTGCTACTTTGCACTCATAAAACCCAAAATTTGGTTTGTTTTAACTTTTACCTAAAAATTCATCCTCTAACCCATGAACGAAAGCGCCACAAGCACCACTGCTCATCAAACTAATACTGTCAGCATCTAACAACTCTTTGGGTGCATCATCTGCCCATTTTTTACCACTAGCCCATTCGCCACTTGTAACATTTTCCCATGCCAACTCGTGTGCAGTTCTCTAAAATGATGTTACAACATTATTCTAAAACCTTTAAAATATCAATTCTATTTAATTTGCTTAAATAATATTGGTTTATATCTTCTATTGTAAGAGAGAAAGTTTAATATTGATGGCTATTTTTACAAAAGTCTTCAAGGGCATAAAAATGCATTCCTACTATGCAATACATTGTCAAAACATCTTAATTATTATTTCATTGGCAATGTCGGTACAGTACAAATATAACATTCTTGTTTACATTTATGTCTTTTGTATCAAAACTCCAACAAAAAAATGTCGCCTTGTAAATAAGAAGCGTATATAGTGTCCACGAATAGAGTTTGGAAGAGGAAACACTTTTTTATTAGTAGGTATAGAAGAAAAGTCGTTTGCTTGTGCTGAAACTACAATTTCAAATATCAGATTTACTATACAGGGTTCGTCAGATTCTTTTTTTGGATTTTGTTTAAAATAAATGTATGTAAAAACAAACAGCTATTGTTGCCTTCTTACTTAGAATATGATTTTATATCTGGCCGAATGACGATTTTGTTTTAAGAAAAGTATTGTTCTTTGTCTACGTTTGAAGTAAGTATTTTTATTAATACATATCATATTTCTTTAATTTATTCAATCATAAATTATTAAAAATATTTTTTCGGTCCAACCCTGTATAGTAATCGCAAATCTGATATTCGAAATTGTAGTTTCAGAACAAGCAAAATTGATTTAATAAATCAAGAAATTGAAAAATAGAATTGAAAAAAAAATCCAAAAAACTAAAAATGTTGTTTCAGACGAACCCTGTAGAGTTATCGCAAATCTGATATTTGAAATTGTAGTTTCAGCACAAGCAGACGTTTTTATAAAGAAAGACTTTTTCTTCTATTTTTACTAATAAAAGTTTTTCCTCTTCCAAACTCTATCCGTGGACACTCTGTATATATATCACGGTAAAAAAGGATCCAAAAACCTATAGCAGACCCTACATACACTACCATTCAGACTAACAGTTTTGATAAAAGAATGGCAGTAATAATGATCGTGTAAAGGCCAATTTCAAGGATTGATGGCCGAACGGATGTAAATTCTCATTAGAAAAAAGACTGATGCGAGAATGACGAAAGATTGACATCATTCAAGACAGTCAGTACATCTAATCGTCTAGAGTCTGCTATTGATAAGAGAAAAGCAAAGTCGTAACGGAGCTTCGGCTACTAGCGACTGAAATACTGTTGATTGGTTGAGTTTTGCATTTTTAACTGATTAAGGCAATGAGATACGGAAAACGGGCTTTGAAGGCCATTATTAGAATAAATTAAATAGGGCTTTTTGTAGTCCACATTAACTGTTATTATTTACAGATACATATTTTTAAAATTCATACTGGAACATTTTAGGTTTTAAAGGGTTAGTTTTATTGTTTTGATGAAAGTGGTAATTTGTTCATTTATGTAAGAGAGGAAGAAATGGAGGAGTGTTAAAGTAATCTATTTTATTATAAAAGGTAGGATATAATATGAACCAATTAAAAAATATATATATAATATTAGGGAATTATATTAATTTTATAATCCATTGCACAAACCCAGCAACGAACTTCTGTAGAGAAAAACACACATACAACCTATCGAACAAAAAATACAACAGTTAAACACAAAGTTTGCCAAGAGACAACATAATATTGAGTTAATCGAACCCCACTGCAGAAAAAGAGAAGACAGGCAGTCCAGATATAGATTTCCAATTCAAACAACCTATGAAAACATTATGCAACTACAATAACTTTTATTACCATTTTAGACCTTAAGATACTATACTTAATATTTTTTTTTTGTTCAAACAAATATTTTTTTAATTAATTACATTCATACAATGTATAGCAAATAAAAATAATATGTACACTTTACTGCGGCTGAAGGATCTCAGTAGAATGCCAATTGGGTAACCAATAAATAACATTTTAATAATAATAAAATATTAATTTACTGAATACATCTCTGTGAAACATCAATAGGTGATTTTATCAAGTGATTTTTTTATGGAAGATGGAAATGTAAACAAGAATGTTATATTTTAGGCTCTTACTCTAATAGATTGCCCTGAATTAAACTCTAATCTCATATAAACTGATACCTCTATTTCAATCAAAAAACATTAGATTTACCTTTCTTCTCATATTAGACATCAACTTTTTATCTAAGGTCTGATTTAAAAACTTGGCACTGACAAGCTTCATTGATCCTAACAATTTGGCTGCCAGAGTTCTGACATGCATTGACAGATCTGTGACACCATTACAAATCTTTCCAAAAGCATCATCTATAAGTCTTATTTCATGAATACTTCCAGGCACTAAAATTTCGCTAAAAAAACAATATAGAATATTCGGGCTTGTTCCCCTAAATAAATTTTTTAAAAATTTTTAATTTTTCGGCTATGAACTAAGATTCTACATCAGTTCTATGCCTTTTACTTTTCTTAACTAAAATGTTTTCTCTCTTCTCTCTTTTTTCCCTTAGAAAGAGGGCTAAATTAATAAATTTTCTTTCTCTCCACGGTTCCCAAGATGAAGGTTCTTGACCTGTGAATCTCCATTTTTTACATTTCTTAATTTTTCTCTTTGCCCAAACGGGCCCCTTCTTACCACTGTTACCTGTTGCCCATGGTCAGTGTTAAGACTTAAATATGTCAATTTTCTTCTAATCACTATCCCATTTCTCAACATTTAATCTTCCATGGCTCGATGAGAGCTCCATCGAGGTTCATTATCACTCACCATTTACGTCTGTTCCTTTCTATGAATTTTTCTCTAATTTTGTTCCTGATGATGGGTGTTGCTACACCCGAAACATGTAGAATATCTACCACCTTCTAACTTTATTTTTAATAAACTAGTGGAGAAAGACTTTATGTTTTTTATTTTATTTCAATATAGAATATACCGAGGGCTGTCAGACTAAGATGGTTAATGTACGAATATCTAAGCAATCACTGGCAGTCATTAGAAATCCCTGGACGCAGTCATTGGCCAGTATTTTATTCTATGACCAATAAGATGTATATTTTTTGACACAGCTATTCCGCCGTAAAAAAAAAAGAATCAAGTAACTTGACTTACTTGATTTTTACTTTGTATGCATCTTTGGGCTTTCCTTTGACCCCTCTTTGTCACCACTAATTCTGATATTTAAGTAGTGTTAAATTACGAAGTTATTTACTACTACATTCTAGTATCTCTACTTCCCTGTGACAAATATTTTAGTAAATCTTCTTACTTGCAAAGTTTTGCATTTTTCTATTCTTACTTATATTTTACCAGTGTATAAATAAATCTAATCGAGTTACTTTTTGGGATTTGACACTTTTACAATTTAAGAAACAAGTAAATCGATTTACTTAATGCTAAGGACTATAAAATGCAAACGAAGAATCAAGTAACTGTACTTAGCTTGTTCGAAAGGGTTAAAACGATAGCAAATATTTCGACTTCGTTTAAAATACTAATTACCGAAACAAAGTTGATAAACCGAATTATCCGCTTCCCGCGCTCTACGTCTTATTACCTTGATAACTGGACATCGAACGTGTCACATTGCCAAGCCAGATCACTGATGAGCACCCAGAATCAGAAACAAGGATGACCTCACATTTCATTTTAAGTGTGGCAAGGAATGTTAACATCAAATTGAGGCAAGGAATGTTAACATCAAATAAATTTGCCTCACTTTAAATGAAATGTTAGGTCATCCTTGTTTCTGATTCTGGGTGCTCATCAGTGATCTGGCTTGGCAATGTGACACGTTCGATGTCCAGTTATCATATTGATCCTCTAGACTCCTTAGCTCATTGTTGTCGGTGATTTATTCGACACATGAGAGGTAGGCAGCTTGGCTGCTCCTGAGTTCCAGTTAAGGCTGATTAAGCCTTCTCATTCGATCAAATCTTGTTACCTTGTTATGCAAGTGGGGGTTGTGACAAAATCTCAGTCGTAATTCATTAATTCGAGTAATAAGTTGTTGCAAAAAATGTCTAGTCGAGGGAAAAAAATGCTAGAAATATTAGCAAAGAAATCCCATAAAAGTAGTGGGTTATATTGTTTAATATTTTTTTAATTAGGCTAAAGCGCTTTTATCACTGGTATAACCCTGGAATGCTAAGCCTCCTAAATTCTACGACAGCAGAAACCAAAAAAAAAAGATACTATTATTAAAGAGCTCACCCAGTATATGCCACCAAGAAAACAGATTTTTTGGAAGAATTGGCCAAGTAGAGAAGATGTTGAAGATTTAGGAATTTCTACCGTACAATCTTAAAATCAATAATTTTTTAAGCCTATGTAAGTCAAGACACAAATACCTATATGTACCGAAAATCCAATTTTATTAATTAAATAATTTTTTTATTCGGCAGTTTTTGTTTAAGGGATTTATATGCTTGTACACACGTACTTATTCTTAGACATTATGTTTAATGTTGTTTTGTCACGTTTGAATTTCATTTTCATTTATTGAAAATAAAGCTTAGTTTTTTATACGTTGTTTTACTTTATTTTAAGAAAAGCATTTAGAAACTTGTACACCTTTTACTCTATTTATCTAAGTTTTTTGTTGCTTTGCTTTTTGTAGTGTAAGTTATAAATCCAGTTGCTTGATTGTTTTATTGCTTTTGCGCATTTACCTTATTTAAACATCTAGCATATAGAGTTACTTGCTTTTAGGATTGCATATCCAAGCGATTGTTGCATTTAGTAACTCGAGCACTATCAAAAACATAGATATTTAGTAGGATTGTCTTATATTTACTTATATCCTTAGAAAGAGGACAAAAAAACATTTAAGTTGAAAAAGAAAACAACTCTGAGGGATAAAATTCAAAAAAGTTATCAAAAAAAACATTTTAAAATAAACAAATCGATCTGGCCAAAACCTTTGGTTTTCGAGTTACTTGATTTTTCCTTTGTACGGCAGTATTGCTTTAAACAGATTGGCTGAGTTTATCTATTACCTAAACTGTTTTTTGGGGAATACAATAAAAAATACTATAGGTAGGTAGGTATGTTACTTATTTAAGAATGCTTATGAAGAAAAAAATACTAACTTTTCTGGGTAGGCATTTCCCAAAATCCATATGAGTTTCAATGCAACACTTCTAACAATTTCATAATCATCTTTTAATGCATCAGAAACATATATATAAATATTAGGATTTACTTTAAACCCCCTGTCGTACAAAGATATTACAGTTTGAAAGGCTTGACTTCTCACTCGGGCATCATCATTATTAAAATAGGAACTAATGAGGTGAAATAACTTTTCTGCTTCTGGTCCTATGCAAAGGGGTGCATGTGTGCCAATAATTTCTAGACATCTGCATTTAACAGCATGATTGGCATCCTAAAGCATTATATTTGTTTAAAAAACAAATACTTGTCATAAGTAAAACTATAAAGTTAACACAATAAAGATCACAAACCTAGTTTATTATATGTACTGGGTCATTCCAAAAATTTTGTACAAAAAGGCGTTCTCGCATTTAACATTTTTTTTTCGATGTATTTAAAAAACATAAATGGGGAAACTCAAAGTCTCAATCATGTCTTAAAATTTAATCAATGAGTGACATGTTTTGCCCTAAACTATGGGCATCATCAGACCTAACATTCAGAATAAAAAACAAAAATTAAAATTAACACGTAATATACATGACTTTTTTGCAAAGTCATGTATATTACGTGTTAATTTAAATTTTTTTTAAATTCTGAATGTTAGGTCTGATGATGCCCATAGTTTAGGGCGAAACATGTTACCCATTGATTAAATTTTAAGACATGATTGAGACTTTAACTTTGAGTTTCCCCATTTTTAAAAATCATATGTAATTAATTTGTTATGCATTTTAAATTTATGTTCTTTAATTTTTCTTAAATAATACTTCACTAGAAAAAAATGTCTCTTCTGTGGACATTCAACTTTTTATTTTAATAAAAAAACATAAAAATAACTTTTTTGCAACCTTGACCAGGCATAAATTAATAAAGTATTTATAGTAAAGAACATTATAAAACCAAAAAACTAACAAAAATATAAA
Source organism: Polydrusus cervinus (assembly GCA_935413205.1). Classification (NCBI taxonomy): domain Eukaryota; kingdom Metazoa; phylum Arthropoda; class Insecta; order Coleoptera; family Curculionidae; genus Polydrusus; species Polydrusus cervinus. Next base: position 90,786,916 of record OW284511.1, read on the forward strand.
TTTGTAATTTCAAAATATATATTTTGGAAATGTACATTATAACAATATTGACCCTACTATAAAATTACTTTCACCAATATACCTACCTTTAAATAATTTTTTCCAACTTCAATCAGTTTTTGATGAAAGACAGTAGCTGTGTCAGTAACCAGCTTTCCTAGTTTTAATATTGTTTTCATGCCTTCAGCTATGACTTTATGAGAATGATCATTCTTTATTAAAATTATGGTTTCATCTATAATACTGGCACTCTCGGATGGATTTTCACATCCAATCTCAGACAAGATCATTAAAATTTTAACTCGTACAGCTGATTCAGCTTCATTTTTAAAATGTTCACTAAAAGTAATGGAATTGTATTATTCATATATTGTAACCCATACAGCTTTAGAATATGTCTTTTTACATGACACTACCATAAGTAAGACCTATAAAATTGCATTACTTATATGGTACACCAGTCTATGTTGCCCAGATTTTTAAAACGAAAATAGTTACACAGATGCAGACTAAATTATGTACAAGAATCAAATAGTAAACCCAGTATCCACTTAACTGTAGAATTATTTGTGATCAAACCTGTAATATATTATAGGTAAGTACACCACATTACATTATGTACCTATATATAAATTCCAAATATATTATTTAGATGTGTTTTATAGGTACCTTACATCTATTTCGGTAAATATCAGACAAAGAATATGATATTCCTACCTTAATTTCTTTACTGCTTCAGATATATCCGCAGGGTCAAGTTCAAACTTAGAAGAAATACTAAGGAAAAGTTTTAAAGCTTCATTACTAGTTTTAGTTTCTTCTAGCTCGTTGACTATAGTTACCAGAGAAGTGGTGTGTCCCGGTAATGGTTTTTTAACAAGTTTAAGCTTCTTAACAGGGACTTGGGGAGCGGGTTCCTTAAAAATGTATATTTTAGTTTTTACCCTAAAATCTTAACTAAATGGCAGACCTGTGTGATTGTTTGACTAAATTCTGCTAATGCTCTCTTCTTTAAAACCGCAGCCATAATATTAAACTTGTAATATTTTTAACTACGTAAATAAAAACATTTTTCCTTAACCAAAGAATTCAAAGAAGTAAGTGCTTTTACTGCTTTTGCTAACTTAACAACGTTGAACGACGTATCGCTGCCGGAACTTTAAATCATCGGAAGGGTCCGCTAATTACGACAACGGAGTACGCAACGCAATTATGTTTTATTTGTAATTTTTATTACAGTTTTTCAAATGAAAACGCGGTTTAGTAAACATCTGTAGGTTTACTTTGAAATCAATTTGAACTGTACGACAAAACCCTTGACACTGTGCGGACAGAGCTAGCCTTGCACGGGACCAACAGCAGCACCAAAAGTTCACAAAGATGGAAAGATGCCAACCACTTTGTGGTGCTATAGATATACAATTTTATACTTTCTCATTTGTTAAAAAATAGTGTCTTTTGTTAACTAAAGCCTAGTTCTCAGAGCTTCGTTCTGTCGCTGGCGACACGTGATGTAACCAATAGAAAATGAGTATTGGAGTCTCATGTCAAAATACTAATTTTCTATTAGTCACAACACGTGTCGCCAGCGACAGAACACGTGTTGTGACTAATAGAAAATGAGTATTTTGACATGAGACTCCAATACTCATTTTCTATTGGTTACATCACTTGTCGCCAGCGACAGAACGAAGTTCTGAGAACTGGGCTTAAGAGGGGTATCAGGCTACAGAACCGCCCCTGTTTTAAGAACGTTCGAAATAGATGCTGGCAGACGTAGTACAAATTTTGATCTGGAACTTTTACCCACAGGTTAACGACCACCCCGGTGAAACTTTAAATGAGAGATTTTGCATCACAAGGTCATTTTTAATTGAAGCTTTGCCACGGCCTCATCAGGGAGAAATTGGCGCTATCGGCGCATTCAGTATCTTCATTTGGCAGAGTGAGAGTAGGTTTTTGTAGCATATCGCATACTCTTGACGCATAGAATAGAAGGACAGTCCTATTCCAAACTACTTTATGAAACCATAAATTATACCCGTTACTAATCGGATCAACTCGTCGTGTTAAGCTGTCAACAGAGTCAATTTATTTTTTTCACGTGTTTTTTGCAAGTTTATTAAAATTTTCTAAAATTCTAATGATTTTTGACCATAAAAATGTCTAACATTTATAATTTCCTAAAATATTATTCCAGCCTACCATACAGGTAATTAAAATTGTGTATCATATAGTTAGGTTTGTTTATTAACTTTATTTGCATTGTTATGCACACTTTTTATATTATATAAATTTACAATTTAAAATAAGCAAATAGAGATGAAATTTTGTTGTAGTTCTCTGACTTTATACATATTATGTTATCGATTAGAAATGTATTTTATACTTAAGACTTATTTGGTTTTAGGGATTTTTTTAACATTGACCAATGTTAAAGGAATGGACATGAGGACAAGGACAACGAGCTAACTGAGTGAGTATTTTTATATATTATAACAAACTTTTACCACTTTGTTATCAACATGGCATAGTGTTAATCGCAGTGTTGGAGGCAAAAAATATATTTTTGTATTTCTCCAGGTTGCACTAATTCTTACTTAGTCCCTGTCACAGATGAGGACTCTAAAAACAAACACTTCAATTTCCTTTAAAAGATGCCCAACGTGTGCATACGTGGAAAGATCATTGCAACATTAATGCTAATACCGGTGTACAAATTTACGAATCTGCGAGGATCTAACATAGAAAAAAACACATATTCAAATAGTCTTAATGTAGAGTTGTACCCTAACTATAAGATACAAATTATTGATAAAATCATACGTTTAGATATATATAAATACATCAAAGACACACTACCAAAAAGAAATTATAGTTCAGGTCACAGTGAAAAGGTTAAAAAATTTAAAGAGACCAGTGCAAAATAATTTCATTGCTTCTATAGATATCCTTTTTCTGAGACATTTCTAACATGGACGAAGAGATCTGACAAATTTATAGTGTTTTCTATTTACTGCTCTTGGGCACTCTGAGAGTGCTCTCCCCGAGATTGTATGTATTGCATGTTCAATTATCAAAATCGAGTAATCTCACTACATGGCTATGACAGATTTCGGGCAGATCTATGACGTCTCTTAGCGCTCTCGGAGTACTGGTAATTGAAAACGCTATTAGTTTCGAGCCGATACTGCTTCTTTTTCTTTTGTTTCAGAGACTTCTCTAGAAATTCCCCATGGATTTAGAGACATTATTATTAGTGAGACCTGATAGACTGAAGAACATTACTTTATTTTCGTTAAAGCTGTTATTTTATTTTACACTGTTTTGTGGTCCAAGAAATTGTACAAATAGTTCTATTATGCATAGGAGAAAAGGCATTGTAGCTTAGACTGTGTACTACTTATACGATTTTCTTTTAAATTTTTTTTTTGAAAATAAACATAATTTACTTTGTTAATATAAAAATGTGTTTTGATTTATTTCATAAAATAAAAACTTTTATGCAACTTTTTATTGAGTTAACTCGTGATTCATTACTTTTGAATCACGATTTAAATCAATAAAAACTAAAAAAATTAATAAATCCAAAATCATAAAACCGTCGTTTAAATTTCCCGCCATTGCGCCTCTGATAGCGCCGTGGCAAACTAAAGGTCTTTCTCTGTCTCTTCTTTCTCTCTCTTTTATGTTGCGTTTGTTTAACAAGGAGTTAACATTTCTAACCCTATAAATTTTCTTTGTTAACGACTGTGAACAAGGGGCGCCCCTTGTCTTTAGATATTGATATTCTGGTTTCTGGTACCAGTCCACTTATGTGCTGCTTAGAAACTGCTTATAGTGATTTAAATGTATGCACCTATAATTTTCTTTTTATAAATAAAAGCATTCATTTTGGAACAAAAATTCAAGATCCGTTAAAACGCCGTCATCTGTATCGGGATTTCTGTTTTTTTTCTATTCAAACATCTGAGGGGGCTCTCTTATCATAAGTTTTGAAAGCACACCCGTTATTTATCCGTAAAACCGAACGCTACCTAAATAAAAGTCATTTCCTTAAATAAATGTCCGACCCTTTAACCATGTGCCACTTAAACGTCAAACGAACGTTAACTTTTTTTGAGGTTATATTTTTATTTTCCTTTAGCAAACAAGAAAAAAGTGTTAGAAAAAGTAAGAATATGGGAAATGATAAGAAGCGTCGTTCACGAAGTAGAGAACGGAGTGATAAGGAAAGGGAAAAACGAGGAAAAAGTAAGGATCGAACACAGGATCGAGGACCGGATCGAGCACAGGATCGAGGTTTAGATCGAGGACAGGATCGAGGTCTCGATCGAGGACAGGATCGAGGTCTCGATCGAGGACAGGATCGAGGTCTTGATCGAGGACAGGATCGAGGCCTGGATCGAGGACAGGATCGAGGCCTGGATCGAGGACAGGATAGGGTACAGGATCGTGCACAGGATCGAGGCATGAAGAGACCCCGGTCGAGGGAGAGATATGAAAGGCGAGACCTTAGAGATGACAAATTTGATAGAAGAGATGATAAACTGGATAGAAGCAGAGATGATAAATATGAAAAAGACAAATACAAAAGTGACCGGGATAGAAAGGTAAAATGTTTTTAAATGAAAGATTTTAAAGTCTTATTATAATTATCGGTAATTAGGTACCATATCTGAGTGGCTATTAAAAGTATTTAAATCAAAGGGTTTATGCATTAAATCAATTGTATATTTACAGTTTAATAAAGAGTTTAAAAAAATAAATAAAAAATATTAGTTTTTATCAATGTTACATGTAAAATTGAGTTTTTTTGTTTTTTATATAGGATGATCGAGATCGCAGGGATGATAAAGACAGGAAATTAAAAGATAATAAGAAATCCCCTCCCCCAGAAGAAGATGTTAAACCAGAAGTTAAAGTTGATGTAAAACAAGAACCTGCTAAAAAAGAACCTTTATCTTTGGAAGAATTACTATCTAAAAAAAAGGCAGAAGAAGCTGCCAAAAGCAAACCAGTGTTTCTCACCAAAGAAAAACGTGCTGCAGAAGCTTTAAAAAGGCGCCAAGAAGAAATAGACAAACAAAGGAAGGTACAAGATGAAGAAAGAAAGATAATACAAAGCATGCAGGCTTCCAGGCTACAGGAGGAAAGGAATGATGATAGAGACAGGGATAGAAGAGGCAGAGACAGGGAGAGGGAAGAGGAAAAACAGAAAGATAAGGATAAAGAGAAAGAACAAGATGCAATTAAAGAAAGGTAAATTATTTTAAGTTTACTTGGGTAAATCTCCAGGCACCTAAAAGCATTTGTTATCAGCTTTCTTATATTTTTATATATTCTCTTCTCTTTAGATATTTGGGATTAATTAAAAAGAAGCGAAGGGTAAGAAGACTGAATGATAGAAAATTTGTGTTTGATTGGGATGCAGGTGAAGATACATCTCTTGATTATAATCCACTGTATAAGGAGAGACATCAGGTGGGTACATGTTCTAAACATTGTAGTTATAAACAAGTACTAATTACATTGAATTATATATATTAAGAAAATAAGACAGGAGGGTGCTACATGCATCCTGTAGACCAAAAATGATTTTACATTGTAGACTTCCAGTTCTTCAACTTTTGTATTACAGATTTTTGTATAGTTAACATAACAAAGCAACAATTTGATTTACAACTCTCCATCTTTATTGCTTATAATCATAAAGGTGACTAGGTATAGCTTGTTATCCAATATCCCTTCTTACAAAATAACTTTTCACATTTTTAATTAACATTAACATCACAAATAACTATTAGGAATCCTTACACCGGAATTAGGAACAATAGGCACATCTATTATAGTGTTTATTGTTTCTCACTAAACAACCAACTTGTATATAAAAAAAATCCTATTAGGTACAATTCTTTGGCAGAGGCAACTTAGCAGGTATAGACATTAAAGCTCAGAAACGAGACCAGAGCAAATTTTATGGAGAACTTTTGGAAAAACGAAGGACAGAGGCAGAGAAGGCACAGGAGAAGGTCAGATTAAAGAAGGTCAAAAGGAAAGAAGAAAAACAGTTATGGGATGACAGGCATTGGTCAGAAAAAGAAAAGGATGAAATGACTGAAAGAGATTGGCGTATATTTAGAGAAGATTATAATATCACTATAAAAGGTAAATTTCGAATGTTGTAAATGTTTTTTTTTTGTTTTTAAAGTAATTTACACTTAATATTTATTTACTTTTAAGGTGGTAGAATTCCTGAACCCATTCGGAACTGGAAGGAATCTGGAATTCACAAAGAACTTATGGAAATTATCGATCAAATTGGCTACAAGGAACCTACGCCAATTCAGAGACAGGCCATTCCCATTGGAATGCAGAATAGGGATATTATTGGTGTAGCCGAAACAGGTTGGTACTTTTTTGCTTTTTTACTTTTTTCTCTTGTTCAAAAATGTTGCTACAATAATTTATTTATCTGCATCTTTGGTAGTTTGAGCGATTTATTTGTTTGCATCTTTAATAGTCTGTTTTCCTTAAATTCTGCTTAATTTTAAATTTTATTTTATTTTTATTTTTTTTAAATTTCAATTTTAATTCTTTTATACATTGTTTATAGACTACAACCAAAATTACTGTAATTTTTGGATATCTGTTTTTTGGGAAAATATATCCAGCAAATATAATCAAAATATTGTATATTATAGGTTCTGGTAAAACGTTGGCTTTCCTTATCCCTCTGTTATCTTGGATCCAATCTTTACCAAAAATCGAAAGAAATGAAGATGCCGACCAGGGACCATATTCCATTATTTTGGCACCCACTCGTGAGTTGGCACAGCAAATTGAAGAAGAAACAGTGAAATTTGGTCAGCCATTGGGGATCAGGACTGTTGTAGTAGTGGGAGGTATGTATAGCTATACAAGCAGGATACAATAAATATTTATTACTTTAAAATGCCTCTATTTTAAACTAACTACTACAATTCAGTACCTGGAAAATGACAATATGACAATAATAAAGAAGACAATAAAAAATTTACAAAAAAATATCAATGGAAGTTACTCCAATTTAATAAATAAATTAATGTTAATACATTTTATAAATAATTTTATTCAATAAATAGTTTTTAATTTTTTTTTAATTGTCAATCCTTGATTTCTGATATTTTTTAGAATGTTGTTATACAGGGTGATTCCTAAGTTCATACTTCTTTTTTAGATGTGTATAGAAGGCATTAAAATAAACAACATTCTCAAATACCTTTTTTGAAAAAACTCAAAAATAAGGTACTTACATTCATTTATTACACTATTATATACCGTATACTAGTATATACCGTTGAATAACATTAAGAAAACTTCTGGGTGTAGGAGGAGCCCGCAAGGTAAAGCGTTCAGCGTTTAATCTCGAAGCAGCAACCGCACTTTGACGACACTCACCGTAAATAAGCACCATATCTACTAGTTCACTGTTTTCAAATTTTACCATTTTCACGTGTCACCAATTTAAAATTAACTTGCTTCAGAAAAACACACCGCAGCGGATTGCCAAATAACTGACGACCGACCCGTAAATTGCATGACTAATAAGACAAAAATAAAGTATAGCAGGCTACGGTTTGATGACCAGACCCGCACTTAGATTTTTTACTTCTGTATCTCGCCCTATTTTTAAGTTTTTTGAAAAAAGGTATTTGAAAATGTTGTTTATTTTAATGCCTTCTATACACAGCCCTTCTATACTCACCCTGTATTGAATATACTCCTTATGACATTTTAAGGGATTATTGACAGAATTTGTTTTATTTTTTAGTCATAAGCATAAAATATGATTTTATAAAGTTTATTTTATTGAAACCAAGAAACATTTTTTTGTAGGTTAATTGAAATACATTTCTGCAACAGTTTTAACAAACTAATAACTATATATATAACGTCTAGGGATGGATCTGACAAAATAAAGAGAAACTCTTCTTCTGTAATAACTATTAATTGTATCATCGGCAAAGAGCTTAATATTACCTTTTAAGTCTAATTTAAAAACATAATTAATATAAATAAAAAATAGTCCAGGACCTAATATCTATAGATTCTACTGGAACTTTTGTCTTTCCAAATTTTTTTTATCAATGTTATCGCTTAGTGTCAATGTGCTATTTAATTTTGTAAGTTTTACGAATCAAATCTTGATGAGTTGATGACCTAGACCACGGGTCGAAACGTTGGTATGATTTGACTCTCATACATTTACTAATTTTTTATGTTATAGGTTTAAGCAGAGAAGAACAAGGCTTTAGGTTAAGAATGGGTTGCGAAATCGTCATTGCCACACCCGGTCGTCTAATTGACGTCTTGGAAAACAGATATCTTGTCTTGAATCAATGTACCTACATTGTATTGGACGAAGCTGATCGTATGATAGATTTAGGTAAGCCAATTTCCCAATTACATTTAAAATCAGTTTTAGCGTTATTCTGTTCTGCAAAAAAAATACTTGCATGATGAGCAATATTTAAAATATATAAAACTTCAAATCACACACTCAATTATATTAAAAACAACAGACCATTTTACGTTAAAATTCTGTTATTTTATATCCTCTTTTACTCATTTTTCAAATAATTATACAGACCAATTATTACATACAATATTGTGTGTATATAAATAATATGTTATATATAAAAGCACTTGAAATAAAGCCACAATATACAAAAAGCTCACTTTAAATAATGCACATTAATGTGGTAAGAGACCCACAAATGCCTTGGGGTGCTTTTAGACAGTGGAGAAAAATAAACCAGGCGTTCAACTGCACATGGTGCGACTACCTATTACTTCTTTTGAACGTCCTAAAAATGACAGTTTTCGAAATGGAATAAAATAAATGAAGCAATCGATTTTAAAAGATATTGTATTGCTAAGCGAAAGGCTATAAAACTTTACATTGGTATATAGACCCATAAAACGAATTTATTTAATATTTAAAAGAGAGAGGAGGGTTGTATACGTGCATTCTTCGCGATAACGTGTTTAATTTATTAATTTGATGATAAACTAAAAAATGATCCCGGCTTTGACGTTGACGATTTTAATGTATTAAGGATTCATGTTCGCAAGCGGTCCGGCGGTCAACTTAATAGCACCGCGGTGCATAGGCTAGTATAAAGGGCGGTACGGTGAAGGACTTGCAGATGTCAGAAAAATCACTCGGCCTACTTTAACAATGTTGTGTTTGTTTTCCTGTAATGGTTAAAATTCAGATGAATTAAAAAAAACAAAAACTTAAAATTTTAATTTTTTTCAATACCTATTTCAAAAAGTAAAAAAGAAAGCTCAAATTTTTTTTTACGCCAAATGTAAATAGTTTTGTCTAGGGTAATTGGTCTGAGCTAGTATCTTATTTGTATAATAAATAACTTTTGTAGTACTTACCTGAAATATTCTGTGTTATTAGAATATCAAAAATACATGCTACTGGAATCGTTTCTTCTCACGTCGCACAACCAGCTCCCTGAGTTCCTGACAAAAATTTTGGTCTTATAGTATAGTTATATTATTTCTGCAACCGACCATCTATTGATATAATAAGTAAACAGTTTAACACAAGAAAATTCTCAATATTTTTAAAAATACTCCAATTTTTTAGGTTTTGAACCTGATGTACAAAAAATTCTGGAGTACATGCCTGTATCTAATTTAAAACCCGATACCGAGGAAGCTGAGGATAGCCGCATTTTATTGGCTAACTACAACAGCAAGAAAAAATACAGGCAAACTGTGATGTTTACAGCTACTATGCCACCGGCTGTAGAAAGGTTGGTTTATTTATCAACAAATATCTTTCAAGTTTTTTTATTCATATCCTAAAGAATTTAAGATGGTTAAACCTGATTGAAACACACAGAAGAAATGTTGATACCGTTATTTTTGGTCGGAGTTTTTACTTATTCAGGGTCTTGGGTGAGAAAGAAAATGTATACGATTTTTGTATGCCAACATTAATCGATTAAAGCTTCAAAATATACACACAACACATACAATGTGGATCCGCGGACACAAGCGAAGCACGGTGCGTCGAACTCAATGCTAAAATCCCCATCCTCATATTTTGGCGCATAAGTGCGTAACAAGCTTAATACAATTAAATCGATTTTCCAATATAATCGATAATCTTTTGTAATTAAAAATTTGGTTGCTCAGATCAACAACCAAGGTCTATCGTTTTAAAATATTTTTAGCAACGCGGCGTTGCCGCTTCTGCCCGAAACAGGTGGCAACATCGTTATTATAAATGAAGCACCAAAAAAATAGTTTTGCAGTTTAACGTGTTAAACCGGAAGTTTTAACTTTTAGATAGAGAATAAAAAACCGAGATAGGGAGGTGCAAACCATTTTTCTCTAAGATGCGCCGTTCCAGTGCTACAGCCTATTAAGGTCTGAAAATGGCTTATTTTAAACGTCAATATCTCAAAAACAATTTAGACATAATAGTTTATACAAAATATACGTGGAATTGTATAGGGATTTGGAAAATATTATAATATATAGGGTGTTTTATTTAAAATAACGATGTTGCCACCTGTATGGGGACTACATAATAATATTTCATGATATTGTACCTAGTGAAGAGGGTGAAAAAGCACCAAAAAATTTTCGGGGCCACGCCCAAAATTCACCTTACTACCTACTATCAAATTTCGAAAATTAAATTATTAACTATCCCCCTTTGCATGGTTGGATTAAGTTTGATTTAGTAAATGTTTTTTACCTTTTTTTTTGATAGTCCTAGCTGGCTTTTTATTTAAAAAAAAACATTTTTTATATTTGTGAAAAATTTGAATACTCGTGTCAATCCAAAATTTTACCCTAAGACATATGCATGACCCTAACTAGCGTTTTTCGGGCTCGGTTTTTCACGATTAAAAATAAAGTCAATATCGCTCACTACGCAAAAATTGATGATTTTTTCAATCATGTATTTTAGGAGCGTTGATCTAAGAGCAGTTTTTGGTGCAAATGCTTAAGTTCTGAAATACTCCTTCTTAAGTGCCGTTTTGTATATTAATAATAAAGCATTCTCGTTTCTTCCCGCACAATTTTTTTTATTATAAATTATCACACTTCTTCCATAAAAAATGTTTTAATTAAAATTTGAACTTTAATTTTTCTCTTTAAAAATAAATACCTACCTAATTGTTTTCTGTCTATGTTCTAAAAAATATTTCATTGCATTGGGTTATATTTTTGTTGATTTAAATAGCTCTGAAAACAAAGCAGACAAGTATATAATAGAAAATTACTATAAAGTATTATTCTTTTAACTCGTTTTCCTTTAAAAAAGCCTCATAAATCAATAACTAAAACCATATGCGTCTGAAACCTTAATTTCTATATAAAACAGAACTTTTAGAAGGGAAGGTTTAAAAACTAAACGAATCCAAGCGTGAGACGAAAAATCATCACCTAGCAACACGCATGACTCCACCCACTAGTCATGCGTCACAGCACCTGCCTAGTATAAATAGAGCTGTAGTTACCATAATTATTCAGTATTCACCTGAAGACGACTGGAGATGCTTACCAGTTGAAACGTAGTGATTCTAAACAAATAAAGACAATGCAAGTCCAAAACTCTACTGCCGTTCAAGAAACGTCATTGTCTCCAACCTTTAAACAGACACGAAAAATTAGGTTGCAATTAGCTCCTAGGCTCAGAAAGGTACTGTTCTGTTCATAAAAAATCCGTACAAGTCTTATGATTAGTTATTGTATTATTTAAGCAGTTTGAAACAGGCTTTTGTGATTATTTCTTTAAGGTTATCAGAGCCGTATGTTTAAGGTTATATGCAATAAATGCAAATCATTGGCGTAGAGGAAGTAATTAAAAAATTCTAAGTAAAATGGTAACTAATATTTTATATTTATAATAATTTTATAAAAATGCGAACAAATTAAATATTATATTACAAGAACAATAAGATAGTAGGTATAAAAATTAATATTTGGTCATTGAACCTTGTTTCTCGATCACTTGAGCCAATCTATTAGGCATTGAGTTAATCAAATTTCTTATAATCATTGCGTCAAGCTCCTCCCAGCATTCATGAATTATTTCCCACAATTCAGTAGAATTTTGAGGCAAGAAATTACGGTTATAAATTATAGCCCACACATTTTCTATTGGATTAATATCCGGACTGAATAAAGGCCACGGTAATACTTCTACATTATTATTTTGAAACCAGCCCTTAATAGCATTTGCAGCGTGCACGGGACAATTATCGTGTTGATAAATAAAATAATTATTGGGGTAAATGGACCTAACAGATGGGAGCATAATATGCTCCAGAACATTAAGATAATTTTCAGAATTAAATCTTCCCTCCAATCGCCAGCATACACCAAGCCCATGGGCACGCCAACCCCATATGTTGACAGAAAAACTCCCAGATCTAAAAGCAAGGTCGCTAGTATATTACTCTTCAATCTTGTCCCATCTGGTCGATACACCCGAATTTGTCCGTTATAAGTAGATTGGAAAGTTTGTTCATCCGGAAATACTACCCTGTTCCAATATTCAGGTTCGCGATATATGTAATTTAATGCAAAAAGTAACCGCGACTGCCTTCGTTCTTCTGTTAATTTAATTTTTTTCGCCGCAACGCGATTATTTAACTCTGATTCATTAATTCTTCTACTGGCGGTAAGTCGGGGGCCAGGAAATTCTGTAATATTTATAGCTCCCCTCGCGACTTCAAAGGGATGATCTCGTAAGTGCTCCAGAAGCATAGCATCCTCTTCGGGACTGGTAACTCTAGGACTACCGGAACCCTCCTTTCTTTTCAAGGACCCTTCTTGCTCCCAACGCTTTTTAATTTCTAGCATTGTGCTCCTATTTCTGCCATAAAATTGTGTTAGGGCACGAATTGACTATCCTTCCCCAATTTTTGTCACTATTTGTGCCTTCTCAACTAATGTTGAAGGACGAGGCATTTTAAAATGTTTGACTTTTAGACGTCTATCAACAATTGCCACCATGCACTTTTAAAAACCTTTAAAATAAAAAAGAACTATTTACACCATGGCAAATTAAGTGTACGGGTTTTTTATGAACAGAACTGTACGTCACAAAAATTGCGCGGTTAATAGGATTTTCTCATTTTATGTTTTTAAACTTTCAGCTTTCCCGCCGTGTGTTTAATTGTCTCTAGAAACGGTTTGTGATACTCTTAGAAGATTTTTATTATTGAGATAAATTTCCAATAAGTTTTAGTTCAGGATGTTAGTGCTGAATATAGTCAGATCTGGTCTTAACGTGCGGGTCCAAAGGTCACTGATCATATGCGTCAAATCAGACAACACAGAGGCTATCAAAATGTTGTGAGATTATTTACAAATATATCGAAGGAAGGAACAATAGTTTCATTATTTTAGCTATCGCGAAGATAGCCACATATACCTAATATTATTAATATTGTAAAAATTATGTACAGGGGAGTTGAAAAAGTTACAAAAAAAATTATATAATCGTTAATTATATACCTACTGTACCCTTTAATTAAAAACGACAATAATAAACAGTGCAATTTATTTTAACAATTTTACTACTAAAACCTAAAAATACAATGGCATTTAGTCTGATAAACTATTTCGATAACACTTTTTACAGACTCATCTTGCCAAGATTTTGAACCACTTCCATTCGAAAATATCCACGTTTCGTCTAAAAAATACCAAGCCGAGTGGTCCAGACTTACCAAGACTGGTTGTGGCGTTAGTTGAAAATCACTCCTGGTTTCTAAACTTGGAAAGCGCGCACGCGCGCGATCCTCAAAGTTTGTGGTAAGACACCACCGACCGTGACAAGAGCTAAATGGACTGTGTCCATTGCGCACATTTAACCACTCGATACCGGCAATTCCAGACCCACTACTGGTATAATACGGCCGAAATAACACTCGAAACAATATCCTGATGTGTATTGAACTTAAATTCTTTTAATGAATTAAAACCAAAAAAATAAATAAAATTTAAATGCGTGTACAGAACACCAATTAATTCATTCTTGTTAATAGATTGGCCAGAACCTATCTCCGACGTCCAGCTGTGGTATATATCGGTTCCATTGGTAAACCAGTAGAAAGAGTGGAACAAATCGTGCATCTCGTCGGCGAAAACGACAAACGGCGCAAACTCATGGAGTATCTGTCCAAAGGAATTGATCCTCCTATTATTATTTTCGTCAATCAGAAGAAGGGTGCTGATGTACTTGCTAAAGGTGAGTTTTATCTTTGTTTTATATTCAGGTGACAAGATGTGTACAGTTTTTAAAATTTTGTATCAGAAAGGATGCAGGAGAAAGATTTATTTAAGTTCAGGAATTTTATAGGTCATTTAAAAAAAGATAATAATAAGCTTAAAAAATAGACTTTTGAACCCTTGTTGTCAGTGTCTAAAATGTAAAAAAAAAAAAAAAAAAAAAAAAAAAAAAAAAAAATAGTAATTTTTTAAGTTTGACATATACAAATTACTCTATCAATTTTACAAAAGTTTTACACGAAAGAGGTCAGAAAAATAAATAAAACTAGGCTCAAAAGATAAAGAAAACGTTGATTTATACGAGAGAATTGGAGGTTTGCTGGAATAATAGAGGAAAACAGGTTTAGTTTAAATATTTTGAATTATATTTGAAAAATTATTGACAGACTATGACAAGAAAATCTAACAAAATTAACACCAGCAAAAAAAACGAAGATATATTAGACAATAACCTTTTAAACAAATCTTGTGATAATGAATATTTACCACTAAAATATCCAGAAACCAGCCAAAAACAACAGAAAAAATTTCAAAATTTAAAGTTTGTACAAAAGATCAAAATGAAGCAGGACCTTCCAATATTTATATTTGTGGGGAATGCAACCAAAAAATTAAAGGTAACCAAGCTGCAATAGAATGTACACTAAAATGTAAAAATTGGTACCATTTAAAATGTACAAAATTAGATAATACCATGTTTGATTACTTTTCCAAAGAAATAAAAAACCCGAAAGGAAATAGATGGAGTTGCTGTAAATGTTCAAAAAAAATAGAAATTGAAAATAAACAACATTTTAAAGTTTTCGAAAACCAAAAAAAATTTGAATCTGAAGAAAATATCATAAAAATAGTAACAGAATTAAAAAAATCTGTTATCTTCCTATCCGCAAAATTTGATGAGATGGAAAAAAAAAATAAAGAAATATTTATATTATTAAAAAATGTAAAGAGGGAAAAAGAAGAATTCAAATTAGAAAACAATTCACTAAAACAAGAAGTTATGAAATTTAAAAAAGAAATTAATTTTTTAACAACAAAAATAAATATAGAAGAACAAAGTAAAATCATAAATAATATTGAAATTAAAGGAACTCAAAATCAAGAAATTAAAAATGATGAGAATATTACAAAACAAATTTTAAACAAAATTGGAGTCAATATTAAAAAAGAAGATATATTAATAATGAAACGAAAAAATTTTAGTAAGGAAGGAAGCAAAGATATCATTCAAATTAACTTAAAGAATCACAGTATAAAAGAAGAAATTCTAAAGAAATCAAAAGATTATTTCAAAAAAAATGGCAATATCAGAAATACGGATCTTAATCTACCAGGACCAGCAACAAATATTTATATAAATGAACATTTAACAACGAGAAACAAATTTTTACTTGGAAGAGCTAAAGAATTAAGAAGGTTTAATTATAAATTCATTTGGTGCAAAAATGGAAAAATATTTGTGAGGAAAAATGAAGAAGAAAAGATAATCCAAATTACAAATGAAGAAGAAATAGAAAAACTTAAAAAAGGGGGTACATCTTATAGTTAAAATATTATTTTGAATTTTTTACTTGTACTATAAGTACTATATATTTCTATTACTTATCTTATTAATATTTTTAATTTGAAAATAGATAAATATATTTCAGATTTTAAAATTACAAATATTCAAACGCAGCTCATCGAAGATCAAAAAGATTTTAATGATATAATGATTAACACAACTAATAATTTCTCATTATATCACAATAATATTAGAAGCATTTCCAAAAATTTTGACGAAACTAAATTATTTTTACATCAACTTGATCATAATTTTGACGTTATTATATTTACAGAAACTTGGAAAACTTTTAATACTGATTTATTTAAAATAAATAATTATGATATGATTTATAATAATGGAGATTTTAATAAAAGTGACGGTGTTATGATGTATGTTAAAAATGAACATAATTACTTTTTTGATGTTATTTCTATGGGAAAAATAAAAATAATCCTATTAAAACTATCAATTGGAAAAGAAAAAATTAATATTATAGGTATCTATAAACCTCCACCAGTAAACATTTTAGAATTTACTATAAATTTAAAGAATTTTTTTGATGATGTTATATATACTTGTAAAAATGAAACAGTAATTCTAGTAGGTGATATAAATATTGATATTTCCTCAAACTCTACAGATAGTAGTGAATATTTAAACTTATTAAGTGAATATAATTTTATATCATTTATAAATAAAAACACAAGGGAAATAAAAGACTATAACTCTTGTATTGATCATATCTTTGTCAAAACAAACGAAAATTTAGATAATTTCCAATCAATGATCTTTAAATATCAAATAACGGATCATTACCCAACAATTTTACAAAAAAAACTGATTGATAATAAAACTAATAAAAAACCTGTAGCAGTGTACCAAACGTACATTAATTATCATAAATTAAAAGAAAATATAACAAAAATAGATTGGACAAATTATTACTCTTATTCCGAAATAAATGATTTATCCAATAATTTAATAAAAGAAATCCAAAACAATGTACAACAATGTACGACTAAATTTAAAATTAAAATTAAAAAAAGAAAAGAATGGATTACTAATGGCTTACTTAATTCTATTAAAACCAAAAACGAACTTTATAAAAACTTACAAAAAAATAAAAATAACCGATTTTTATTATATAAATATAAAATTTATAAAAACAAACTGACTAAACTAATTAAAGAGGCAAAAACAAATTTTTATAAACATGAAATTGATAAATGTGAAAATTCTAATAAAGATATGTGGAAAACTATAAAAAAAATATGTAATAAAAATCAAAAACATAAAAATATAAACGAAATTAAAATAGAAAATAACTCACTCACTGACAACAAAAGTATAGCAAATAGCTTTATTGACTATTTTTCTGAAATAGGCGAAAAACTAGCAAATAAAATCAATAAATGTAATAACACATCTTTAGATAAAAACATAAACAATATTAATTCATTTTATTTAGAAGAAACTAATCATCAAGAAGTTGAAAATATGATTGATAGTTTGAAATTGAAAAAATCTCCTGGTGCCGATGGTATAACTACTGAAATATTAAAAACTATTAGAACTACTATTTCAAAACCACTTACATTTCTAATAAATAATATTTTTAAAACAAGTATATATCCAGAAGCTTTTAAAATTGGTGTTATAAAACCTATCTTTAAAAATGGAGATTCAAATAAAATTAATAATTATAGACCTATCACATTAATATCTTCATTAGCCAAAGTATTTGAAAAAATTTTAAAAGCAAGAATTGAAAATTATTTAGAAAGAATAAATTTTATTTCTAATAAACAATTTGGGTTTCAAAAAAATAAATCGACACAAAATGCTATTTGCTATTTAACAGAACAAATATATGATGCATTAGATAAAAAAAAACCTTCTATTTGTATTTTTCTGGATTTAGCAAAAGCATTCGATACAGTTAGTCATGATCTATTGTTGGAAAAAATTGAAAATATTGGATTTAGAGGAAAACAATTTGAATTAATTAAAAATTATCTAAAAGATAGACCAACTTATGTTCAAATAGATACAGAAAAAAGCTATCCTAAAGTAATTAAATATGGTGTTCCCCAAGGAACAATTTTAGGACCATTATTTTTTAATATCTATATTAATGATTTATTTAATGTGATTTGTGATGGAGAAATTCATAGTTTCGCAGATGATACTGCAATTTTTTATACAGATACGAATTGGGATAACCTAAATAACAAAATTAAAAAAGATTTTAAAATAATAAAAAATTGGTTTGATAAAAATTTATTAACCATTAATTTTGATAAAACCAATTATCTACCTTTCACTTTAAATCCAAATAACGTACCACAAAATATGAATAGTATTAAAATAACTGATGACATTGAAATTTTAAAAGTTAATCAAGTAAAATATTTAGGAATAATCTTTGACAGTAAATTAAATTGGAATTTTCACATAGAATATTTGATTAAAAAATTAAGAAGTTTACTACCTATTTTTAGAAACATTAAAAAAATTTTGAACGTAAAACAACTGGAAATATTATATTATGCTTTAGTTAAAACTCATTTAAATTACGGAATTTTAGGTTGGGGAGGAATAAATAGAACTTTAGTTAAAAAATTAGAAATATTACAGAAAAGATTTCTAAAAATTATATTTAATAAAGATTATCTTTATCCTTCAATAAAATTATATTCTGAAACAAAGAAAATGAACATTAGACAACTTTACATTTACAATATCTTAATATATATATTTAAAAATAAAAATCTTATACAATTTAAAAACCATAATCATAATACTCGTCATAAAAATGAAATAACCATAAAACCTAAAATAAATAAGTCCATAGGACAAAAAAATTTCAAATATTTATGTTTTTATTTAAACGATTATTTACCAACAAAAATTAAAAAATATATTTCATTAAAAAAATATAAAGTCGAAATAAAAGCATGGATATTGGAAACGGATAATTTAAAAATATTTTTGGAAATGTTTTAATTGATATTGTTATGAATAATATATTTTTCAAAATTTAATTATACCTATATCTTCAAAAAAACTGCGTTTATATTTATATACATATATTAAAAAGTTTTTTTTTTTTTTTTTATTTACAATTTAACTTTTATATAATATTAACAAATATTTAAACAAAATATTTTAATATTCTCATATATTTATAATTTAAAATATTAAGATTTGCCCCTAACAAGCACGTCTTCAGGGGATCAAAGAAGAAGTTTATTAAGGAAGATAAATAAACAAATGTATTATATTATAAATATTGAAAAATAAACTCTTATTATTATTATTATTATTAGTTAAAATTTTGAAAAATATATTATTCCTAACAATATTAATTAAAACATTTCCAAAAATTTTTTAAACTTATCTGTTTCCAATATCTATGCATTTATTTCGACTTAATATTTTTTTAATAAAATATATTTTTTAGTTTTTGTTGGTAAATAATCGTTTAAATAAAAACATAAATACTTGACATTTTTTTGTCTTACTTATTTATTTACATATTTAGTTTTATGGTTATTTCATTTTTATGACGTGTATTATGATTATGGTTTTTAAACTGTATAAGATTTTTATTTTTAAATATGCATATTAAGATGTTAATTTTTTTTCAGAATAAAATTTTATTGAAGGATAAATATAATTTTTAGAAACCTTTTCTGTAATATTTTAAATTTTTTACCTAAAGTTCTATTTATTCCTCCCCAACGTAAAATTCCGTAATTTAAATAAATTTTAATTAATGCATATTATAATATTTTCATGTTTTACGTTCAAAATTTTTTTAATGTTTACAAAAATTGGTAGTAAACTTCTTAATTTTTTAATCAAATATTCTATGTTCCAATTCCAATTTAATTTACTGTCAAAGATTATTCCTAAATATTTTACTTAATTAGCTTTCAAGATTTGAATGTCATCATTTATTTTAATGCTATTCATATTTTGTGGTATCTTATGTGGATTCAATGTAAAAGAAAGATAATTAGTTTTATCAAAATTAATTGTTAATAAATTTTTATCAAACCAATTTTTCATTATTTTAACATCTTTTTTAATTTTGTTATTTAAGTTGTCCCAATTTGTATCTGTATAAAAAACTGCAGTATGATCTGCGAAACTATGAATTTCTTCATCACAATTTACAATAAATAAATTATTCATATAGATATTAAAAAATAATGGTCCCAAAATTGTTCCTTGAGGAACACCATATTTAATTATTTTAGGATAGCTTTTTTTCTTTATCTATTTGAACATAAGTTTGGTCTATCTTTCAGATCGTTTTTGATTAATTCAAATTGTTTTCCTCGAAATTCAATATTTTTGAATAGCTTTCTTTTTTTTATCTATTTTACCATAAGTTGATCTATATCTTTTACTATTACGTTTTAGGTATCATTAAAAACTATATTAGAAAGTGTAGTGTATCAGTCCATTATAACTTGTATTTTTTATTTTAGGCCTTGAAAAACTTGGTTATAACGCTTGTACACTTCACGGTGGCAAAGGCCAAGAACAGAGAGAGTACGCTTTGGCTAGTTTGAAATCGGGAGCGAAAGATATGCTTGTCGCCACAGATGTCGCTGGTAGAGGTATCGACATCAAGGACGTCTCTGTGGTTATTAATTATGATATGGCTAAAAGTATTGAAGGTAAGCTCTTGCTATTTTATTTTTGTTTATTTGCTGTAGAATTAATTGCCATTTAACATTTAGAAGTGTTTCTTTTATCTAACCTCAAATTTTTTACTTAATTCTTTCCAAAGCCTTTCGACCCAAATCATCAGAGCTTACAATTATTAACATTCATATTAAATAAACGTAAAAAACATTGTTTATTTTTTTTTCAGATTACACCCATCGTATTGGTCGTACTGGCCGTGCTGGTAAGACCGGTATTGCCGTCAGTTTTTGCACAAATGACGATTCACATCTATTCTACGACCTTAAACAAATGTTACTATCTTCCCCTGTGTCCACATGTCCTCCAGAGTTAATGAACCATTCAGAATGCCAGAATAAACCGAATCAACCTAAGAGACGGCGCGACGAGATGATTTTTGCTTAGTTGGATTAAAGATTCGTTTATACTGTAATCAGCTCGTACATAGTACTCCCATACAAATCTTAAAAGGCTTCAAGTCCAAAGAGAATACAATGCGATTTTTCTTCAATACAATTTTATACGTTCCAGTTTTTAAAAATCTTAAATTATTTACTGAGGAAATAATTAAACAAAATACGTTTCCTAATAAAAACACGCGAAAACAACTTGCGTCATAGCAAAGCAGCCAGTCGACGGCGACCGATGACGTTCTTCCCTACGTGCTACGCTACCACATCGAGTGTTGTTTCCTATTATAGTGTATTTCACTTAAGCTTTTAATGGCCATCGATGACACACGTTATTTCTAGTTTTAATCAGAAAATCTACGCACAAAATAATCTCTAATAATACCAAATACAACAACAATACTGCACTTAAACGTAAACGATAATAAATGCGGTACCTCGCGCGCAAAGTCGATCTGTGTTATTGAAAGAACGCAGATAAGACACGCGGATTGATGAAGTACAGAGATATGCGAGGGCATAAGCGTAAGAAAAAAATACACATACTAACGGCATCGCTGTCAGGTTCTGTAACAATAATCTATTGACGGGTTTTAGCTGATTATATTCATCTCATAAATCTGTTGGTGAGGAAAGGCCGTGTTTGGAATTAAGTAATTTTTAAATTACATGTTTGCCAACGCGTTTGACAAGAGGAACGTCAAATCATTCAAAACGTGTGTGGAATATACTATACCAAGCTGTTTTGTTTTATTTATAAGTGATAGAAATAAATATAACATTAAAATCTGCCGTTCTACTGGCAAATAAAATAATTATGGTTTTTGAATATAAATGTGCTTGTTTTCAAACTTCTTGCTTTTGCTGCATCTCTAGAAAAGTTTTGTGATACTCTAGGAAGAGTTTTATTATTACTGAGACGAAATTGTTTACGACGGTATTCTCTTCGTGAGATTTAAAATGTACTTTAACACATTTTAGGATTTGTATGGTAGATTTTTCATTTGATTTAGAAATATATTAGGTAAGACTGTAAAATGTGTTTTTATTTATTACGTTTAGAGGATGATGGGAACTACAAAAATATATAAGGCGTAAAAACAATTACTTGTGTACGGCAGTACAGTTTTGGACTTGCATTGTCATTATTTGTTTTGAATCACTACGCTTCAACTGGTAAACATCTCCAGTCATCTTCAGGTGAATACTGTATCCAAAAATATGATGAATTACCGGTGTTTCAAAAATGCAGCGTGTACGAAACATGCATTTTGACTTTGTACTTTAGTGTAAAATAAGGTTAGAAAAAATAATTATTTGAAACATTTTTTAAAAAAAATGTATAGCTCTTTTTTAAAATTGGAATAACTATTTACACTTCATTCTCAATTTCCTACGTTTCCAATAAATTATCTATACAGGGTGCTACACATTCGTGTGCGTACAAGGGGATCTCGAAATCGGTATAAGAGATACGAAGATGATTAAATTGAGGCAAAGTTGCGTATTTTGGGGCTTATTAATTTGACGAAAGAAACTTGTAAATATTTCGAATGCTTTCGGAGATATCCGAAAAAAACTGAAATTTATATTTTTGGTTTTTAATTTTTTTTGCCTTCATTTATGACCTGGGAAAAAAACAAAAAACACTTTTTCATAGCCGTCTTTTATGTTCTACAAGATAGCGTTAGTTGTTTTCAAATTCAACATTTTGTTTAAATACCAACCTTTAGTCAATTTTTTTAAATACGGACCTGGAATTTTAAATACAGTTTTAGGGACTTCTAAGCTTTACAAATTTATTACAATTTGAAGTTTTTGAAATTTTAACGTTTTTTCATCTAATAGCACATTTTTTCAGTTATCTTTTTATGTCATTACAGTCCTGAACATTTAGAGCCGATTTTAATATTTAAGTTATACTAAAAATAATTGCCAGGGCCGTAATAGTAAAGAAAGAATAATTTGAAATACTAATGATGTGATATTTGATGGCAAAAAGTTAAAATTTTAAAAATCTTTAAATTGTATTAAATTTCCAAAGCTTAGAAGTCCCTAAGAATGTTTTTAAAATTGCAGGTCCATATTTAAATAAATTGACTTAAGATTGGTATCTAAAGAACGAAATGTCGAATTTAAAAACTAATACCGCCATCTTGTAGAACAGAAACAAAGTGTTTTTTGTTTTTTTTCCCACGTCGAAAATGAAGGCGCAAGAAATTCAAAACCAAAACTACAAATTTCGGTTTTTTTCGAATATCTCCGAGGGTATTCGGAATATTTAGAATTTTCTTTCAGCAAATTATTAAGCCCCAAAATACGCAACTTTGCCTTAATTTAATCATCTTCGTATCTCTTACCGTTTTCGAGATCCCCATTTACGCACACGAATTTGTAGCACCCTGTATAGTGATAATATCTATTTGGGTACAAATAATAATTATTACTCTAGCCACTTTTCAAAATATTTATTTTAAGAGCACAATTTATAAATAAACAAATTTTTTATATTACTTTTCAATAATACGATCAATTTAACAAAATCTTACTCTTTTGAAATTATTAAAAACATTTTCACTTAAACAACTTTTTTCTATGCATGTACTTTAAAATTGTATAAAATTTAAATTCAAAAATCAAAAATGTACAAGTAGGTAATAAAAACTCAGCTTAAGAACAAAAATTGATAAATAGACAAACCCGCAGTATACAGGGTATTATGGAATTTACGTATTATGTTTAAACACGGAAATCCTAAAACGACGTATAGGGACACATATTTTTAAATGTCACAACACTATAATAAACGAGAACTATGGCTTGACCACGCCGCCACTGGAGGAGTTCTAAAGAAAGAGTCACAAGACAAGAGTGACATGTATTTGTTTGTATTTGAAATGTCAATAAATAGAGGTCAGTCCGTGATTACCTGTTCCAGGTTAAAAAATAGATATTAAACCTACCTCTTCAAAAATCCAAGACTGGCTCAACCATAATAAAACCAATGGCTATAAATCCAATCCACGATTAAAACTTTTGCCGCAATTCACAACAAATATTTTAAACATAACGTGTCAAAAGACTTGTTATTAAGCAACTCAACATTAAAAATTATTTGTTTAATCACAAAGTCCAAAAACATGTAAATAGTTGAAAGGTAAATAAACGGACCGAACTACGACGCCACTATTTAGACTGAGAGAGGTTTCGCGTCGTTTGTTGTCGTTTAAATCCGGTTCTGGCGAAGCGACCTGCAGCAACGTAATCTAACAAGTAAATTTAGCTCATGCGCGTCCAGCAAAATCGGTCTGGTTTTAAGGGTACTTACCCAACTTTCTAGACAGTCGTTTTAAAACAAATGACAAAGAAGTGACCCATTTAAATATAATGCCTTAACTACATAACACCCTGTATTTCCAAAAAAGATGCGGTTTTAACTTATTTTTTCATTCATTTCTATCATTCTTTAAGTGTCTTTCAAACGTTTAAAACTAATATTTAATTTTTTACAATTTTTTTAAGGTAATTATTTTATAATGCTCTATGTTTACGTGGTCTTAATTAAGGATGGGCAAAAATCGATATTTATCATTGGACTTTTAATATCGTCTAGCCCTAATTTTGATTATGTTCAACAACGACCAGATCATCTTTTGTCTATATCAGTAAAGATATGTGAATACAAAAAACGACCAAAAATGATCCGCTCATTGTCATATCGAAATATCGACGAAGTCGATATTATTTTTAATATCACCCAGCCCTAATCTTAATAAGAATGAAATAGTTAAATCGGCGTAGCGGACGGGTACCGGCCAATTAAAAGGACAAAGCACGCGGTACGACAAGGCCAATTGAGATATTTATTACAAAACACTAAAAAATAAATCAAAATTTAAAAATGTTCCAAAAAGTTTGAAATAATATTTTCAGTTTGAAAATAGATTCTTAATAATAGGGAATTATTGGAAACGCTATAAGGTAAAGGCCTTATTATGGTCGTTGATGACAGCTAAGCATGCGCACTAAAAAAAAAATGGGAACCATAATAAAATACTGCCTTCCCCTAATTACGACTAGTTACCGTAAGTAAAATAACGTTTCTTTATTTCCCCTATTCGACCAACCGAAGCTCAAAAAATAGATGGTTGCATTATAACCTTAAAATTGGTGAACTTTATGTTTTGTGTCAGTTAATTTTTTAAATATAATCCCTTAACAAAGGTACCAAACAGAATTCACAACACAAAAATAAAAATAGACTTTTTGGGTTAAAAATAACGCTGTCGTAAAAAGCAAAGCGTTCCAATAAGTCCTTATTTTTTAGAGAAATAAGGTTAAGACCTTATTAAAATAGAGCATTAGTGTTAGTGCTGACGTAAAAATTATCTTTTCAATAAATCCCTAATAATACTTTACTAACTAGTTACTTATGCTATACTTTTTAATATAGTATTTTAAGTATTATCGAAAATCTACTCCAATCAATGATGACCGAGTAATATAAATCAAGTATTTCATTCATACAAGTATTTTTTCACCGAGCCGAAATTGCATTGTTTATAGAGGACATTCTATTTGAACATTTATATAATATGAAAATTCTGGTTATAAATCAGGTACTTTACAGACCTGGGGTACTGTTTTGTTATATCGTTTCATTATAATGTTCACACAACACGTAAAAACGTTGTAATTTCATATAACCTTGTCTCAATGTTTTCAGAATGTCATTTAAGTAGTGATGAGTTATTTATTTATCGAAAATATTCTAGAACTATTATTTTTTTAACAGATCGCTACCTTTTGTTATAAATAACAATTAGAAACTACAATACGCGTTGTCCCGTTATTGTAATGTGATGTAAATGCCGCGGGGCGAAACGTACTGAAACTGCTTGCTTGTTTTGACTTGCACGCTGTCGTCGGCGGCGGCTAACCCGACCCAAATTATTACAATACTTAATAAAAGTTTACAAAGCGACAGCAAAATTGTATACGAAACTAAATACCATTAACCTGTTATATTTAAATAACAGTAGGTAACAGTTGCCACTGTTATTTAAAATTAACTGTATTTCCCATCTCTACCTTTAGGTTATTTTGCATTATGTATTTTTGGTTGTTTATACTAAACAACGTAAATGAGGATTTAATGGTCCCTGAAAAATTCAATTTTATTACTTTTAGAACATTTTTAAAGTCTGTCTTGTGCGTATTCTTTCTACTAGCGACTGACCCGATTTTACGCTTTATTTGCATACCCTACACGATCATTCGGACTGACTGATATCCATCATTCGTCATTATCGTATCAATCTTGTTTCTAATGAAAATTTACTAACATTACAATACACGATCATTATTACTGACGTTCCCTTATCAAGATTGTCAGTCTGAATGGACGTGTAGGGGTCTGAATGGAAATACTCAAATGATTTTTATAAAAAATCATATAGTCACTTTCCTATATCACTTAGTTGCAGTCCATTTGTTTATCAAAAAACATTATTGGTGGCTTTATATAAAAATCCTTTTCAGATTCTTAACTTCTAAATTTTATGTTATGCAATTAAAAATCTATAAAATGTTTGAATATAAAACTACAAAACCTATAACCACATAATGAATGTATAATCACAATATCTTTACCTAATATTTACACCGTTATTAATTGTCCTGAACACCATGGACAATGGTGAATGTTCTCGCCAGGTTGCACCAAGTTACTAGTCTTAATTTCTGACAGCAAAGTTATAATCTCCTCTGCCGTTTGATTACTTTCTCTATTTTCCTTTTCCTCGTCCGGCTCAATAACATTACTTTGAGTTTGTTTAATTTTAATAATTTCATCATTAATCTTTGAATGTTCTTCACAAAAATTGTTGAATTGACTGTTCATACTTTCTTGATGTTGAATAAGTTCTTGAGGAACAGCTCCTTTTTCCGTGACTAGTTTTTTGATTAGTTCATTTAACCTGTCAAGTTTAATTTTAATTTGTTCTCTATCATTTGCTAACTGCTTCAATTGCTGGTCTTTTTCTAAGGCTTTTTGTTTCAGGACCATCCTTTGATGCTGGTACAAAGCGACGTATTCACCTATCGTTTCCGTTTCACTTTGAAGCTGAAGCACAATGTGTTCTAGCCTCTGTTTTTCGTCACTTAAGTCGGCAATCTCTTGCATGGTTCTTTTTACTTTCTCTTCAAGATATTTCATGGCGTTTTCTTTGTCTAGGATGTTTTCATTTCGATCTACACTATCTGTTTTATCGTCGATATCTTTGGATAGTTCTATCGACGAATTACTAACTTTTTCATGAGATTCTGCAACATCATTAATAACTATTTCTCCAGAAGATATTTTTAGTTTATTTACCTCATTGGTAAGATTGATAATTTTTCTTTTAGCTTCTTGAAGCTCACTCTCTAGATGACCATATTCTACTCGACTTTCTTCCTGTATTTTCTTATTTAATTCATTTGTCAGCTTGACAATTGTTTGTCTAGCCTCTTGTAACTCATGTTGTAATACGTGAGCAGAGTTGTCGTGAGCCTCATAATGCCTTAACCTGTCCTCAAGTTGTTCGTGGTTCAAGGCTTGCCTATTCATCTCTTCTGACGTGTCTCTAAGGTGCGTTAATTCTTTGTCTTTGATTTCAATGGCATCAGCTAATGATTGAAGAATTAGTTCTGTTTTTTGCAGCTTTTCTATAAGGTCTTTGTTTGTGTGTTGCTGTGCTTTCAGATTTTCTGTTAACTCTACCTTGTCATTATCCTAAAAACAAAGATAAAATTAAATTTAATAGGTCTGTGATTTTATCAATTGTTAACAAGGTAACCACCAAGTCATGATTGTGATTTTGTGTATTTGTATACCATGGCCGACAAACCGGTTCAAGCCGGGGTTTCTGGTTCTAGCCTGGTGTATTTTAATAGTATATGTAGCGGCTATTTAGGTGAAGTGAGTGATATGCCACTTCACCCCAGAAATATAAAAATTGAATTTGCTTATACATAGAAGTGATCGGCAACCCGCACAATTTGTTTACATCAACCCAATCATACCACTGGTGCACTATTATCTTCCCTCCGACAGCGAAATAACCCGAATTGCGGCGCGGTTGTATTATTTGATGTTATGGGTGATGAATGCCACAACATCAAATGTTTAACTGTTTTGTATTTTTCCGTTTAAATATGACTGGCGAGGTGTTTCGCGAGGCGTAGTTTTCCAACGTACCCAGACCCATTAGTTTTCAACTGAACGAAAAAAACGGGTTTACGGTTTAACATGTTAATGCAGCGTCACGCATAAATTTAAAAAAACTTACCATTTTCATAAAAACCTCCTTCATACTTTCCAACTGCTGTTTCAATTCCTTGTTTTGCTGTATGGCTCTAGAAGCAGCAACTTTATCACTTTCCATTGTCGCCAACAGTTTCACACTGTCCGGCTGATTGCCCCTCAGTTGTTCCACCATACTTTCTAGTTGTGATATCGAGTCCATTTTAGCTTCTAATTCTTTTAATAAAAGATTTTTTTCATTGGAAACCTTTAAAGAACAATAACTATTTTAATCCTCTATGTTTTAACCCTTTACGGCACGCTTATACATTTGACACCCACTTGATTGGATAGATGATTTTAAAAAAATTATATAATATAATTTAAAAGAGCGATTAACCACCACCCCCCTCCGCTTAAATCTTTTTTAACTACGAATTTATCGTTGGGGCCCTATAGAAGACTATAGCCATTAATTTTACAGATTTGTAATTAATACCTTTTGATGGAAGGGGTATAAAATTCGGATCAAGAACACTATGACCGCGACTCTATTACATTTTCACATATACTGTGAGCTAGAAAGTGATAATTGTATACTTCACCACTTGCACGAAAGACAAAGAAAAATACAGTAATCGGGCTGGTCTCGAAGAATTAGAATGTTGCCAATTATTGCATAAATCGAATTGCGTATACAGTGGCGTAACCAGAAAATATACTCTGGGGGGGGCTCAGAGGGCGTAAGTAGGACATTTTTTCCTGGAGAAAGGGACAGTCGGGATTATATGTATTTCATGATATTGTACCTAGCGAAGAAGGTGCCACGCCCAAAGTTCGTTTAAAATTCACCTAACTACTATCACATTTCGAAAATTAAATTATTACCTCTCCCCCTCTGCATGGTTGGAATAAATTCGTTTTTGTAAATGTTTTTTTTTTACTTTTTTTTATATTCCTAGCTGCCTATTTATTAAAAAAACATTTTTTATATTTGTGAAAAATATGAATATTGGTGTCAATAGGTACAACATTTTAACATAAGAACTATGTATGACTCTAACCAGTGTTTTTCGGGCTCGGTTTTTCATGATTAAAAATAAAGTAAATATGGCTCATTACGCCAAAATTGATGATTTTTTCAGAAATCATGTATTTTAGGAGCGTAGATCTAGAGCAGTTTTTGGTGCAAATGCTTAGGTTTTGAAATACTCCTTCTTAAGTGCCGTTTTATATATTTATAATAAAGCATTCTCGTTTCTTCCCGCACTATTTTTTTATTATAAATTATCACACTTCTTCCATAAAAAAATGTTTCAATTAAAACTTTTACTGCTGCAGCTTGGCTGCCCCCCTAAATACGTCACTGTGCGTATAATTTGCTAAGCCTGATAATAATTCCCGTACTAAAATCACATAATTTCATATTCTCACAAATGATGAGCAGAAAAGCAAGCCATCATCAGTGCTTCCTGAAATTAGGGAATGGAATAAAAAATATGAAAATGTTTTTGAAATTTTCAAAAAAAATTTTCTTGTCAATTTTTTTTTGTTTCTTTTCTTTTCAATTTTTTTTTACAAAAAGAAAAACATTCTTTTAAAATTGTTTTCTTACTTTTGATTTCACTCCTTAATTTTAGGAAGCACCGATGATGGCTTGATAAGCCGAAAGTGCTCTGCTAACAATAAAATTATTTGCACTTTTTTCAGTTTAATATTCTTTACTCCCAACCAACTATGAAGTTTATTACAGGGCAAAATGGATACCTTGTATACATAATCCTAAAAAATTACCGTGTTTAGAGCCTTCTTAACATCATTTCAAAATATGTTTCTTATCAAATCTTATCATCACCTTTGCATTTAAAATTAACAATTTTGTATCAAAAAGTAGCCTAATTTTTTAAAGGTCAAGAAATGTCTCCTTTCTGTTAGAAGAGCATGCAAGTTTATGGTCAGTTCAGTGTACTTTATTCAACTTACTTTAGTATAATTTTCCTCGGTTGCAGTTTTTTCAATTTGTAACTGAACACACATTTCCCTAACATTTTCTAGTTCATTCTTCAGTTCACTATTACTAGAACTTCTAGTAGCAAATGACACTTTGTCATCTTGTATGTTTTGAAGCTGTCGCTCCAATTCCCCAATATGTTTAATTCTGTTCTGCTCTTGTGTTGTTAATCTTTCTTTTTCTTGATGAATCTGTTCTAACTTAGATGATAGATTTGAGATTTGTGCTAAAAATAAAAATTTTATAAATGGCTTTTTTTTCGCATCTTTCACTTTTTTGGTCAATTGTCCAACTGTGTGTTAAGTATGTTTTATTTTTTATTTTTAAGAATAATTCCACATCAAAATAAGCAGGAAAAAAATTTAACACAAACGAAATTACAGTACAATCTCGGTAATGTGAACACAAAAAATTCTAAGGAGTTCATATTAACGGAACGTTTATATTAGCGAAGTTTACAAAAAATACATATAAATACATATCTAACAACTATTATTGTACCTAGCATACTACATAGTGTGTATTGATACAATAACCTAACCTAAGATACTTAACTAATCTTTTATAGTAAGATTTTTCTGCTTTTTCCCTTAACTGAGCAAACTGAAGAAAGGCATTTTGATTTTCCTTTTCCATTGACCACTCTGTAGTATGAACAGTGTTATTCATACTACAGAGTGGTCAATGTAAAAAATATTATGTTCATATTACTGAGTCGTTCATAAAAGTGCATATTCATATTATGGCGATTGTACTGTATATAAAAAACAAGATTTGAAGAAATTAGTATAATATCTAGTTATTTCCAGTATTTACTTATTACCTGTAATCTTAAACTAATGGATCGCCCCATGCCTGGTCATTAAATCATACGATGAAAAGATACAATGGAGATTGGAGGATTATGACTTTATGAATTAGACAGCTTGTCACACCTGTGACCAATATTACACCTAAATGTATTAGTATGACATTATCTCTACGCGACAAATGATGACGAATCTCACACAAAAATGTTGAATTCTGTATTTTTTTAAATTTATAAGGTATGGGCAATAGAATACATTCAAGTCTCCACGAATAGAGGGCACTAATGATTCGGTCAGAGTTGTTTCAAAAGTAATCTGCAATAAGTCTCTAAATTTATATAATGATTGTCTCAGGGAACATCTCTGAGATAAATGATTGAACTGTTTATTGAAAAAGTCAATTCTTTATCCATATAGAGTATAGAGTCCTAATGCTGAAAGGAAACTCACCATTTAACTGTTGAGCATATTGTTGAAACTGAACAGTTGATTCATCTCTTTCCCTAACAATTGATTTTAACATTTGATTTAAATTGGATATTTCACCCTCTAATGAAAATTTTTCCTGCACTAATTGTTCAACTTGACTATCTACTCCTGCCATACCACCTGAAGACAACTGCTGAATTTTAATATCAGCCAGGGACAGCTTCCCAGCTAAACCCTAAAAATATAGAACTATGATTAACATATGAAAAGAAACTATAGTGTACCTAATACTATGTACGTAATGCACGCCTTTGTAACACCAATTTCATTGTTTGTGAATGGATAACAAACCCATAAATTGACCCAAACTCGGGTGGTACTACCTGCACTTGATGAAAATAAAGAATTTTCAAAGAAATCAATGCCAACTTATAAAAGTGGCTTAAATATTCGTAGTCCCTTTGCATACCTAATGAGCTTTTATTACTCTACACTTTTCTGAAATAGACTATAATTATCTATTACAAAAATTAATTAAACATTTTAAAGGTACAAAATACCATTTTATATTCCTAGAACCTAAATAAAAATTCTCTGCTAAAACACTTAGGTAAGTATTTAGACTAGGCGGCGAAGTGGGTGTAGAGTGCATGAAGGAGGGAAACATTTTTAATTCAGAAATGTGTTGTGGGTAGTTAGGAGGTAAACACACAAAAAGTCCCCGCCCCTAGCCCGTGCGCTTCAGGGGGAGAGTTGGATAGAAATGTCCCCTTTTTTGGGTTTTCACTAATAACTCGAAAACGGCGCGTCGGCGCCGTATCGAAAGATATGAATTAATAAAAATGAAGGGCAATAAAATGTTCTACAATATTGGTTTTATACATTTTTTCACTACAATGTACCGTATTCGAGATAACTGCTTTCAAAAGTCGATAATTTTTAAAAAATATTTTTTTATCATACAAAATTGGTAATTTATTATCCATCTATGCCTGATACTACACTTAATGTACGTGTAGTATATGCTATTTATGTAAAAATATATAGTAAATTAGCTTATTTATTAGATGTACTTCTGGAATAACGAAAATAACGAGTTATCTTAGGTTGTAAGGAGCTTTCTTGATAAATAATTATTTTTAACCAAAGAAATTTACACTGTAACTTATGATCCATAAGGGATAAATTAGTATATTTCAGAATACTCTTAAAGCAAATTTAATGCTCTATAACATTCCTTGATAAGACGTTTGTTTCACACAACACTGAGGAGTTACCAGGAGAATTATGAGAAAAAACGTAACCTTACAACAAAAGAATATTTATTTAAAATTACCGACTTTTGAACGCAGATATGTTGAAAAAAAATTCTTATATAATGAATATTTTGCTACAATGATTTGTTTTCGAGATATTAATGAAAACCCAAAATAAAGAACTTTTGTATCCCTCTCCCCTCCGTAGCGGACGAGCTAGGGGTGGTGACTTTTAGTATGTTTACCTTCTAACTACCCTAAACATATATTCCTAAAGCAAAAGGTCCCCCCCCCCCCCTACATGCCCTCTATACCTCCATTGATTAGCCTAATTACATAGTTTTGATGTTTATAGAAGATTAAAAAGAATTTGTATACCAACCTTATTATCTTCCTGTAATTTCACATTGCCATCAAGGGTATTTTTTAATTTTTCCCTAACTTCAAGCAAGTCCTGTGCCAACTCATCTTTCTGCTCCTTTAATAATCTATATTCCTGCATTAAATTTTCAAAGTTAACACTATATTGCTCCCCCATACTGTCCGTCTTGCTTTTTTCCGACCTTAAACTGTTTAACTCTCTTTCTAAGTCTGCCACTCTGCTTCTGGAAGCTTTCAGTCTTGCCTGCAATTCCTCGCATTCTGCAGTTTTATGTTTAGAATTTAATTCATACTGACTAATGTTAGAAGATAGCTCGGTTTTTTCAGCAACTAATAACCCGATTGTCTGCAAATGTGCCTGAAGTTCATTTTTTAACTGAGCTACTTCTTGGGCATTTACCAAGTTTGATCCAATTTCCTTCTGTACTACCTCACTTTCTAACTTAGTAATTCTAGCATGAAGTTCTGAATTTACAGCTCTTAATTGGTCAGAAGTAAGTTTTTCTCTTTCCAAGGTGGCTGCTAGTTCTATATTCCTTTTTTCCAGATCTGTTATAGATCCAGATGATGAATATTCATAACTGGGTTCAATCATGTGAGCTAGCTGATCAGAAAGTTGTCTTAGGCTTTCTGAATTGGAATGAAGTATTTCATTTTTAGTCAAATCTGTAGAATTGTCAATTTCTTCACAAGATTCAACAATTATGTTTCTTTCTTCTTCTGTTGCACCAGTTGTCCCTGAAAATTTCATTATTTAATAATTAGTGAGCATTAGTGACACTATTTTAATAAGAGATTCCATTGTAAAATTTCAACCAGAAAAAGGTAATTAATTACCTTTATTACCCACTTAAGACCTCTTGTTAATGTAATTTTTACCAACAAACTAGTTCAATATTTGGATGCAATCTGCTGTTTTGGACATCAGCTATAGCTGCCCGATTTCCTACATTTGATATAAGTATTCTGTGGGTTATAAATAAAAATTAACGCTTATTGCATAATACAATTATTAAAGTACAACAATTTTCTTTAAATTACTCATCTATTATTATGTCTCCTTATCTGCCTTATGATGGATGTATGGATTTTGTAAATTGTAAATTTGCTGTATAGGTAGGTTCTAGAACATTTTGTTAAATAAATATTTTTGTAGAATATATGTGTGTTTAAGATTTTTTATCTGCCATACGGCACCTACAACAAGGACTTACATATTGTTAAGCATGACCTCGAGAATGACTAAGATGTCACAATCCAAAGTTCTTTGGTTAGTTAATTATTATTGTTTAAATTCTTTATGCAACCTAACATTATTGATTTAATAGGAGTTGTTACTCAAATTATAAACAAATTTTACCTAAGTAATCCATAAGCTTTGGAGTATCACTAGGAGAAAAAATGTTTTCACCACATTTATCAGAATCATCAAGATTTTCAGAATGTTTGTCTGCATATTCTCTTATCTCATTTTGCTTAATTTCTGGATCATCTTGACTCATAACATCATCATTAGAAGTACCGGGTTGATTGAGATTTTTATAATTACTTTCCTCCCTCCTAGGAAACAACGCATAGTCCTCTAAAAAGTTGTCTCTGTTTTCTGGAACCGTATTTTCCCAAATTGTGGAACTACTGTTTATATTATCAAAATATCTGGGCAAACCAATATTTTGCAAAGCACTTGGCAATTCACCATCAGAAGTATTAAAATAAGTCAATAGAGATGGGCTAACTGTTGGACCCTCAGACTGGGAAGGTGCATTCGATGGTACAATATTATCAAAAAATGCAGCAGGGGCCTCTTTATTTGAAGGATTAAAATAATTGGGCAAAGTTGGTGAAGGTAAATCTGGAAGTGTGTTTTCAGAAGAATCTTCTTGAAAATTTGTTATGTTATGAACACGAGGCAATTTTAAAGGCAGACCTTGCTGATCTGAACTTGTATTTGCTGCTATATCTTCATTATCATTATGCCTATCAGTTTCTTGAGCTACTGTTTCCAAAGTTCCTGTATTATCGGAAAATAAATTTTGAGTAGAATTTGTAGCCTTGTTAATTGAAGTGTTTTCATTATTTATTAGGGTAAATAAATCAGGATTCTCATTATAACCTAAGTTGTGAGGAGGTTTTTCAACTATTACGGGGGTGTTTCTACTACTTGATTCTGTACTATTATTATCTGTAGCTTCTTTTGTGTCGTATTGCGTTTGATTTTCATTCCTCTTTTTCTTTAATTCCTGGAGTTCTTTAAACTAAAATAAACCAAAATAAAAGTAAATGACAGATATCTGATGATGTGGCCAAACAAAATAATGACAACGCTTTAAAGTTTCCTAGGTAGAACTTATGACGTTAATTAGTCGCTTTAAATAGTAAAATTATGCTTAAGCTTACCCTTTTTCTTGTATTAGCTAATTTTAATTTTTTGTCTATTGTAACATCTGCCATAGTTTCTGTCGGGAAT
The DNA here is from genome assembly GCA_935413205.1 of Polydrusus cervinus. Lineage (NCBI taxonomy): Eukaryota > Metazoa > Arthropoda > Insecta > Coleoptera > Curculionidae > Polydrusus > Polydrusus cervinus. The sequence goes on from OW284511.1 coordinate 90,822,530, forward strand.
AGGGATGTTGACAGATTGAGAGTTGACAGTTTGATTTGACACTTGACAGAAGAAGTACGGGACGTGTTGAATTAAGGCGATTCTGGGCAAGGCACCCAAAACCCGAGATTACAACGCAGCACTACCGCAGCGAGTGAGATGATTGGCAGAGAGAAACTAAATCAAGAGGAACCGTGTAATGTTAAAATCTCACCACAAAAGAGCCCCCTCTATTCTGTGAATCTTATCGCCATCGCCATAAACTTAGTAAACCTAGACATACAACCTAAAGCAGTGGTTCCCAACCTTTTTTCTATGGCGCCCCATTTTGGGAATCAAGAAATGGTCGGGTCTCCCTCCCCTCCATTATGCAGATAGAAGTTAAAAATTTGTATTAATTATGCAGTTTTTCAGAGCTCTCGTGCCCCTCCCTAATGTTGCTTCGCGCCCCCCAGGGGGGCGCGCCCCCAGTTTGGGAACCACTGACCTAAAGAGACTACAGCGAGGTCCAAGGCTGCGGCGTAAATGCAAAGTGACTTTAGACGGGTATTCGAGTTCGATAAATATTTATTACAGGCAACTTTTGGCGTTTCTCATGGTTTAGTTTCTTTATGTTACCGCTCATAATTTTGGACGATGTCCAAATCTGTAAAGGGTTACGACAAAGTTTCCTGTAATAAACATTTATCGTTGGAAGGTTGGACACAATGATGTTTTTTAAATGATAGTAGAGTTTTGGACTTGCATTTTATTTATTTGTTTTACATCACAACGTTCCAACTTGTAAGATAAACCCTTTTTTTTTCTGTGCTTGTAAGTAAGTATCTCCAGTCGTCTTTAGGTAAATACGAGTCACACTCTGTTCCTTAAATTCTAGAAGACCATGGAACCCACAAATCCATTTCACATCTCGTTGCTTGGTGAGTCTGACAACACTGTTTCTAACTGACAAACCATCTGTCACATAAATCAAAAATTTAAAAAACGTTTTGTTTACTTCTTGATTTTCTTGGGTTTTAAAACTATTTTAGACTTGTTAATACGTTTATTTGTTTTATAGTGCAATATTCTGTAAGTTGTTTTAAAATTGTTTGTTACCTTTGTATTTTCGTTGAATTTGTAACAAACTACTTAAGTTGTTCCTATCGTTTAGTTGTACTTTTCTTCAAACGCTTGTAACATGTCCATAAATGTAACTGTTAGCGGAAATCCAGTGAATATTAATAGAGGTAAGATGGTTACTTCTGATCCTTATACCAGCAAAAAAGAATTTGAAAAAAGAAGGTTATTAAGGTTGGAACAGGTTCGCCAACAATCCAAGGAGCTGGCTGAAGATGTTCGAAACAAAGTACGAAAAGAGAAAAAGAAGCAAATGGGAGAGATCGAGAAGGAAGGTATGTACAAGAAATTAAATACAAACATAACACATAATGAGTGCAAAGATGATTGTTTATGTTGTATTATAAGAGATGGTCTGGTTCTGAAATAATGAGTAATCTTTTAAAATCATATTAGGTAAAGAAAAACTGAAAAGTTGGCAAAATAGAAAACTATTAGAATTACAAAACCAATATCGCGATGCATTAGATGAAATTGGAGTAGGTCACAAAGAAGCTGAAGAACTAGGAAATGAAAGTGATATTTTAGCAGAAGAACAATTAAAAAATGAAGAGCAAGCTCGTAACAGAGGCAAAAGGGCAGAAACTAAGCAACAAGTTAAAAAAAACGAAGAAAACTATAAAAAAGCTATGCCTATTCAACACAAGAAATTAGTCAGGGATATTGAAAATACAAGGGCTGCATTAGTTTCTTGTATGACGAATAAAAAATGTCAGAATAAGGTGAGTTTAAGATTTGTTTGGTAATAATACCAACATATTTACTTACCTACCTTAAAACACAAAAAAGTATTTTAAAGAAAAACTTTTAAAAAATAGGCAATTTCCATAATTTTGATGCCAAAGGTTATGTTTTCCATCCTAAAAATATTTAAATTGGCAATTGTTAAACCTCTGCATAAGAAAGGTGACCCTGCTTCTTTGGAGAACTACAGGCCAATTAGTCTATTACCTTCATTCTCAAAGATCTTCGAAATGGCAATGTGCTCTAGATTGTTGAGTTTTTTCTACTCTGAGGGGTTACTTAGTCCATCTCAGCATGGCTTCTTAAAGGGTAAATCTATAGAGACAGCTGTTTATGAGTTTATTGAGAAAGTCATTGAGGGGCAGGAGGATAAGAGCCTATCCTTGGGCATGTTTCTGGATCTGTCCAGGGCGTTTGACAGCCTTGACCATGCCATTATTTTTAGAAAAACTGGAGCGGTACGGAATAAGGGGGCCCCCATTGGACTGGGTGCGCTCGTACCTTTCAGATCGTGGTCAGAAAGTGCTGATCGAGAAGGATGGTAGGCGGTACTTTTCGGAGGTGGGCCGCGTTCGTATGGGAATCCCACAGGGAAGTGTCATGGGTCCGTTGCTTTTTGTGTTTTTACGTCAACAATCTGTCGCCTGAGGTACTGGACAGTGATTCTCATTTGGTAAATTTTGCCGATGACACCAATATTTTGGTACTGGGGTCCTCGCTGAATGAGCTTCTTGGAGTCTCTAGTGACTGTCTGGACAGGACTCAGGAGTGGTTCACAAAGAATAAACTAGTTTTAAACAACGACAAGACCAAATATGTGTGTTTCAGATCAAAACAAAGAAACGGTGACATTCCACAGGATGTCGTGCTCTGCTCCCGGGGTGTAACTTTAGCCACGGACACCAAGTTCTTGGGAATCTACATTGACCAGAATTTGGATTGGGTGTCTCAGGTAACACATGTTTGCAACAAGCTAAATGCTGCCTGCTACTCTCTCAGAGTGATGGCTAAATATCTTGACCGCAGCACACTAAGAATCGTATACTTTGCAAACATACAATCAACATTGCGTTTTGGGGTTATATTCTGGGGTGGTAGTATTGAAGCTGATAGGGTGTTTATAACACAGAAAAGGGCAATTAGGATTCTTTTGGGGTTGTCATGGAGGGAGTCATGTAGAGGAAAGTTTAGGGATCTAAATGTATTGACTCTGCCAGGTCTGTATGTTTATGAGTGTTTGATTTTTCTGTTTAAGAATAAAGATAAATTTCGGCAGCATGAGATACACCATCCATTTAATACCAGAACTATTGGTTACAATGTTCCTGTGCACAGGCTCACATCCACTGAAAGGGGTCCTACCTATTCATCTATAAGGTTTTTTAACAAATTGCCTGCGCATATTAAGAGTGAAAGGAATTTTAAAAGGTATAAGAGAGCTCTGTTTGTCACTATTGTAAAAATTGAACCCTACAGTATAAATGAATTTCTAGAATATATATTTTAATAGTACCGAGGTGTATGTTTTTAATGTGTATCTAAACAGTGTTGTATATACAAAATTTTAATTATTGTTTTATCTTTATTATATAAGTTTGTTGTGTATAAGAGTTATTGTGTAATATTATTGACGCCAAATCAACCAATTGGTGCTGCATTTTTTGTAAAATGTTATCAATTTTTTTGATTAAAGAACTTTTGATTTGATTTGATTTGATTTGATTTGAAGTATATAATAACAAATATGTTTGAAATTTTACCTATGGTTATGTCATTAAAAAAATCTTTTTAGCCTAAGAAAAAACCAAAAGTATCAGCTGATATAAATATTACAATCCCAGAGGATTATGACTTTGAAGAACAATCCCCCTCTGAATCAAGTCATCTTCCCAGCATCCAGGAAGAAGAGTCTGGAGATAGTGATGGATTCTGCGAAAATGCAGAGTGTTCTGATGAAAAAGTATCTTTAGAAACACCATCTGATGTTGCTCCAGCTGAAGATACATTAATAAATGAAAATGACCATTTAGGTAAGTATATTTATTGAGAAGGGTTGCTTGATTTTGTACAATTATTTGTTTTATATGATATTTGATATTTCCAACAAATTTAGGTACCTACTTTTTTTGTTTGGCTTTCTTTTTTACAAAGGATTTCTTGCATATTTCTGAGTATTAATACATATTACCAGATATTTCTTGGTATTACTAGGTAATTCTATGAATTAATAAGAATTAAGTACTAGGTGTTTCTATGATTACTATAATAACTAATATTTATGCGAAATAATATATAAATATTTCTACAGAAGTAGTTAATTCTAACACTGATGCAGATAAGCAGAAAACCAAGAAGTGTTGCAGATTTAGACCCAAACCATGCCAAGATCCAGAAAAAACCGATTCAAAACGATCATTCCGAGAAACTGTCGATGATCGAAGACAACTTATAGAAGATTTCAGAAATCGACCAAGATGTGCACCTCTGGACACAAGAATATCGGATAGAATCAAACGTAGGCAGCAGATGATCTGTGAACCAGATTTTTGTGATGAAGCTTGCAAACCTACTCCCATTCCAGGTATGTAGGTATATTGTTGCCAAAATGGCCAAAGAACAAAATAGCCCAATTATAATACAGCTTCAACTAAATAGCCCTGACGAAAACAACTTAAATTAAGTTTTGTTTGAAACATAATTGCACATCATTACCAATAATAATTTAATAATCCATATTAAGTAGATATTAGTTTTTCCTGGATTTTTCTATTTATTAAATTTAAAATGAAATAAATAAAAGGTGAAATGGGGTAAGTGTGTTTTTTTGTAATAATTGTAAAAAAAAATTACTTTTAAAAACTAAAACTACAAGAAAATGGTTTTTTGGACTTTTATAGACCCCAACATATTGGTAAAAAAATTTTAATATTTTTTTTTTATAACAGCCTATGTCAAATGTATCTAAACTTCGTCTATAGCAGTGGTTCCCAACCTTTTTTCTAGGGCGCCCCCTTTTGGGAATCAAGAAATGGTCGCGCCTGCCTCCCCTCCATTATACATTTCTTTTACTTTATTTATTCATTTAAAAACATGATATTTGAACTCTAATATAAAGAGAAGTGTAGTGCTGCATTTCTTTAACAAGGTCGGAAATTCTTGGTGCTATCTTTGAGAGTGCGCAACGGAGGTCACTAGCAACATCAAGCCGATTCCGTTGTTTTGTTTTAATTCCCATTAAAACAGAAAATCCTTTTTCACAAAGTAGGTCGTCGAGAATGGTATATAAAATTTCAAAGCCATTTCAGCGATTGATGGATAAATGGGAAGATATTTTATCCAAAAAGTAGTAATCGCCAAATTTTCAAAGGTAATTTTCGCCACTAATTCGTGTTTTAAGTCGATTGCTTGTTCTTGCAGGTGTTCTTGAAGAATGTTTATATCAAAATTAAAATGATTTTGAGCAAATTTATGATCGTCATTGTCATGTAAATTAGGAAAATATCGTTGAAATTCATCGAAAAGACTTTCTAGATGAGATATAATAACTGTTGTAATCTCTTCGTTTTTAGTATAGATAGTATTCTCCATTAATGAAGCCAATTTCGGAAATGAGAAAAAATTTGGCGTTGGGCTTGCAGACGACGTTTCCATAAAAGCAGTTTTTCTAAAAATGCTTGGATAGCATTCTGATGGGTTATTATATTCGCGGAAATATTGCCTTGTAACTTTTTCAGAGCTCTTGCCCCCCCCCCCCCCTGCTTCGCGCGCCCCCAGTTTGGGAACCACTGGTCTATAGTTATGGCAACATTTTTTTATCTGTACTAATTTAAAACTTAGGTTCAAAGTTTTTACATCCTCAAAGTTGTAATCTCTAACGTTATCTCTTGTATTTTTTTAACACTTCAATTTTTCAGTTTTAGGTCCATAGTTCCTACTTGCCTCGCATTTTTTTTTAGTGGGGTAAGTGGGGATTAGTTCCCACTTGTCCCATTAAAATTTTTTATATTAATAAAATTCAAAGTGAAAAGTTTTAAGAAGCTGAAAAGTGAGATTGTGCGTAATCTGCAAAAACCATAAAGTAAATAAAAACTTAAAAGCCGTATTACGTAGTTTTAAAAAAAGTTATAGAAGAAGAAATGTCTAACATATAAACTTCATTATTTTTAGGAACTTTTTAAATCTGAAAAAAGCCTGTTGTTGGTGAAGTCGCAATAGATTAACCCATTTGCTCCAGTTGAATATAGCATAACTCAAACGCGATTTATAAGTTGAAAACCCACTTACCCCAGTACCTGGGGCAAGTGCGTTCTATGAGTATATTTTCATAACAATTTTTTGTTTAAATGAAATTCTTGGGTAAATAATTAAACAAATTTTGTTGTAATTGTAAATATCACTAAGTACTTCCTGTCTAAAGCGCATCTCTGTAACTCGATTTAAAAAAAGTTGTGGTTTCAAAGGCGACCTTTTATATTTTTAATCCTCACTTACCCCACTTCACCTTACTTATTTTTTTATTTTGAAACATTTATTGATAGGTCAAATGGCACCCAAAAACATTTTCGCCGATTTTTCCTGGATGAAAAATTAATAAGAACATTTTTTTTGTAAAACTGACCTTATCCCAGACAAAGTTTTGGATCCGCGCCTGATTGACCCTGTGGAAATATTGATCATTGCCTTATTGTATTTCAATTTTAGATATTCCAGAAAATAAAAGAATTCATGAAAGAATTGTCTCTCGTCCATGTTTTGAAACTATTGACGAAGTATCTGTTAAAGACCCTTTAGAACTCAGTGATGAATGTGTATGGTGTAAATGCCACATCTCAAGCAAACAAAAATCAGCTGCTGTACAAACTGAGTTAGGTGAAGACAATGGACCAAGCAAGTGCTCGTGTGGTCCTAATAAAGAATGTAGGCAAACTCAAAATTTCGCCAATTGTAGTAGAACTCAGTCTGATGAAGTTGCAAGAAAAAGAGACTCACAATCTTCAGATAAAGCTTATAGGTTGGTAGCTTTTAATAATAATAAAATTAGAATTTTATCTCTGAGATACGGCAAATAACGGTAACGCCACTGGACGCAATAAAAAAGAGCCAAATAAACTACACGTTTCCACTTCAGAAACCGGCACTTTAACAGCGATTTGTATGGCAAATTTGTTAATTGTACTTCAGAAGCGTCGACTGCTTGTATAGTTCTGATGATAATATAAATTGTATTTTAGATAATATTTACTGTATTCTAGACATGTTAACCCTTTATTTTAGTATAAACTAATTAATTTCCAATTCATCTCCATTTTGAGTTTATTTGTTAAAGCCTTGCCGCGGAAATTTTTCTGAACTATATTTAATTATTTCTGAACATAAATGACGCTTTCTTAAGAGGATTCCTTAGCTACCCGCATTTACCGTTTTTGGTCCACGGAGTCTATGCGCGTTTCACGTCTCCGAGAGGAGCGTCAGTGGGCGACTGAGATGGACTATTTAGTAAGCTTAGAAATAAACAAGAAACTGAACGTTGGGTTTAAAAAACACCGTAATTGTTTTTGCAAAATAAAAATTGTTTAGAATTAAATACAGAATATCGGGAAGTTAATATAGTGTTACTAAATTAAAAATAAATTATTTAGATATACAGGGTGGCACATCGAAAGCGAAACAGACATTTACTGGCAGCTCAGTTCTTTTTTGAAAAAACGCTCAGACCCGTCGATTTTGTTTTCGAAAGGGACACAAAATTTGCAAAAGAACAACTCTGGGCGGGGGTGGCACCACCCCTAAAATCTTAAATGGAAAGGGTGGCCGAGTGATACCTTATTTTAAAGGTCTTTCAATTTCCTTTATAATTTAAAATTCATGTACTTTTTACATCATTATAAAGGGAATTGAAAGACCTTTAAAATAAGGTATCAGTCGACCACCCTTTCCATTTAAGATTTTAGGGGTGGTGCCACCCCCACCCAGGGGGATGCACGTGTTAACGTGATTTTTAGCAAATTTTGCGTCCCCCATGAAAACAAAATCGACGGGTCTGAGCGTTTTTCAAAAAAAAATGAGCTGCCAGTAAATTTCTGTTTCGTTTTCGATGCGCCACCCTGTATATACCGGGTCGGCCAACGAAGCGGGGACGGAAGATTAAATCATTATCGAGGAACTTATCAAAAATGCTATACCGGCATGAGGAATGGACTTAAAAGTGGCATATTTTAAAAATATTTTACATTATACAGGATGGCTCAAAAGTGTGGCGGAATAAACTTGCATTTTTTTAAATAGAACACCCTAATATTATATTTTTTAATTGAAGAAAAATTAAAGAAAATACTAGTAATAAGTTAGTAAGTGTTTTCTTCATATTTAAAAAAATATGTTTTCCTAATTCCCTCTAAAATTCCAGGTATATATAAAATATGCCGCTTTTACGTCCATACCTCGTACTGGTTTAGTATTGCTGATAAGTTCCTCGATAATAATTTAATCTTCCGTTTCCGCTTCGTTGGCGGGCCCGGTATATACAGTGTGTCCAAAAAAGTATGCAACATATGTGAAAGTTTTTTATTACCGATTTCTTAGAAAATTTTATTCTTGATAAAAGTTGGTGCATGCCTTGAAACTATAAATGCATATTTCACATTTCACCTGCGCCTAATAGTAAGGGAGCAAATGCCATTTTTTCGAAATTGCATTAAGAGTAAAGTACCTTAGTTATTAGAAATACAGCAAAATTGTATATGGAAATGTTATTGCAAATTAAAAACATAGCCCAAATACGAAATTTGAGTTACGTGTCTCAATTTTTATTTTTTTTTCTCTAATCTCTAATTTCCCCTAAACGGTACGCCTCTGGTCGATTTTTCGTTTACGCAATTTTAATATATTTATCAAATAACTTTAACGTGGATTTATAATAAAAATGCATTAAGTAGTTGCAAACTTTTCAATGAACCGGGTCGGATTAGATATAAGCGTGTTGCACGCCTACTTAAGCACATTTTGGCCAACTTCTGTTCGAAACTAAATTATAATAAAATTCTACCCTATTCATAGTACTGAAAATAACTACTAATTTATATGAATAGGGTTGAATTTTATTATAATTTAGTTTCGAACAGAAGTTGGCTAAAAATGTGTTTAAGTAGGCGTGCAACACGCTTATATCTAATCCGACCCGGTTCATTGAAAAGTTTGCAACTACTTAATGCATTTTTATTATAAATCCACGTTTAAGTTATTTGATAAATATATTAAAATTGCGTAAACGAAAAATCGACCAAAGGCGTACCGTTTAGGGGAAATTAGAGATTAGAGAAAAAAAATAAAAATTGAGACACGTAACTCAAATTTCGTATTTGGGCTATGTTTTTAATTTGCAATAACATTTCCATATACAATTTTGCTGTATTTGTAATAACTAAGGTACTTTACTCTTAATGCAATTTCGAAAAAATGGCATTTGCTCCCTTACTATTAGGCGCAGGTGAAATGTGAAATATGCATTTATAGTTTCAAGGCATGCACCAACTTTTATCAAGAATAAAATTTTCTGAGAAATCGGTAATAAAAACTTTTACATATGTTGCATACTTTTTTGGACACACTGTATATGACAAACCAAAAGAAATTTCAAATATTCTTTGTTTAATTTGTAAATATTTTTATTTTGATTGATTTATAAACCCCTGGGAAGATCTCATTTTAAGGGTGTAAGGAGCCCTCTAAATTAAATAAGCTGTTTATGGAAAAAAGGTGTAGGCGAATTATAATTCCGCCAATTTTTGTAGGATTGTTCAGTCTTACGAAGTTCCAAGAAAAAGGGGATCACAAGCTTCAGAGAAAGCTTACAGGTTCGTTACTTTTGCATTACTCATCAAAGGTGTGTTATGATTGAACTACACCTACCCACTTCCGAATCCTTCAATTTAATTTCAAAAAGCTTCATTTGTATATTATATTTTATAAAATTTATATTCAAGATTTGCCCATAGTATTTCAAAAAACGTCTTGTGTATTTTAGATAGTTTAAATTGAATTTCAGACAGTGGCGTAGCCAGGGGGGGGGGGGGGAGCCCCCTCCCAAAATCCAAAAAACCAGAAGATTTAAAATATAATTGGGAAACGAAATTACGACAACTCTGTCAATAACGCACCAAATGAAATAACAAATAAACAAAACGAACACCCTCTTCGGGTTTTATTCAATAATTTAAAAGGTTTTATTGGTGTTTGCATGCATAATCTTTACATGACTATGGCTTCTAATAATTATCGATTATAGTTAATAAATTTTTTTTTCAATAAATAAAAAATAAACCTTATTTTTAATATTTTTTTGCTCTGTTATGCTTATTTCATATTTTTTTTTATAAGTTTTAAATTATTTATATTAGTGTATTAGGATAACTACCTACAAGTTTCTATAAAAATATTATATATTTTTTCTAATTTATATTTGTTTTTATGGTCCAAAAAAGGGTTTTTTGGTCGTAGCAACCGAACATTTTTTCGCACTAGTTAATCGATTTTAGGTCCTTTTGGACCCCCAAACTAAATTTCTGGTTACGCCACTGGTTTCAGACGTGATAATCTCAAAATGTAGCGTAAACGCGATTTCTTTAATTCCTCTTTAATTTTAGATTTATATATTACTTGATCCGCGGACATTTTTCTGATGTAATGATAAATTCAGAAATACAATAATTGACAAAACTGATATATAGTAAATGACGCTTTCTTAATTAAATTGATAGTTAATAGAAATACAAGTAAAAAAGATGTGGTAGTTAAAATTCTTTCAATTTTTGTAGGACTAATGAAGTGCCAAGAAAAAGGGACTCACAGTCTTCAGATAAAGCTTACAGGTTCGTAACTTCTGAATTGTTCATTAAATGTGTGTAGCCAGGGGGGAGGGGGCCCGGGCCCCCCCGAAACCATACATGATTCAAAAGAGGGCGTGGCACCCAAAATTTTTTTTGAACGCCTTCGGAGCGGTTTCAATACCCCCGAGAAGAAATCCTGGCTACGTGCCTGTAGTGTAGCTCATGATCACATCACCATTATCACATCACACCTATCCGCTTCCAAAACCGACAATTATATTTTAAACAACTTAATTAAAATAAATAATAGCCAGATTATTTATTTTAATGGTATTTTTTACTGAAAGTTTTGATTTTGACACTATCATATAAAGAAAGAAAAAATGAAATTTTCTACAGTTTCAACAAAATACGATCTCTAATAAAAACAGGCAAAACCACTTACCAACGTCACAACAATTCCAAGTAATGGAAGCAACCGATCGCTCTGTAAACGATCCACTCCTTACCTGACCGAGGTCTCGAGTCCGGTTTCCTGTATCTAAACTGCCCTTGTCTATTTAAGTTATCGAAACAAAGATAACAATATAATCGGTCGCCCGACTGGAAAATAAATGAATTGCGCAATTAATAGGATGACATATCTCTTCTTATTTTATATTTTTAAACTTCCTGCTTTCGCGCCGTGTTTTTAATTGTGTCTAGAAATGATTGATTTTTATTATTAATATATACAGAGTGATTCCTAAGTTGATACTTCTTTTTTAGCTGTGTATAGAAGGCATTAAAATAAACAACATTTTCAAATACCATTTTTTTTACACTATAGATCAAATACGGTTCTGCCTAACTTGCCCGTTGAATAACATTAAGGAAACTTTTGGGTGTAGGTTGAGCCCGCAAGGGAAAGCATTCTGCGTATAATCTCGAAGCAGCAGCCGCACTTTGACGACACTTACAGTAAATTAGCACCACATCTACTAGTTCATTGTTTTCAAATTTTACCATTTTCACGTGTCACCAATTTAAAATTAACTTGCTTCAGAAAAACACACCGCAGCGGATTGTCAAATAACTGAGCACCGACCCGTAAATTGCATTACCTACTAATTAGAGATAAGCGACAAACGACATAAAGTATAACAGGCTACGTCTTGATGACCAGGCCCGCACTTAGATTTTTTACTTCTGTATCTAGTCTATTTTTAAGTTTTTTGAAAAAAGTTATTTGAAAATGTTTATGTTGTTTATACATACCTACCTAAAAAATAAGTATCAAATTAGGAATCACCCTGTATTTTTAATAATTTACTATATTAGTGCTGAATATGATAAATTTGATTATAGGGAAAAAAGCCCATTGTAGAAATAAGTATGTGTTTTTTAGATTTGAGCATCTTGTGTAATTCAGATAGTGTAATTTGTATTTTAGATAGTTTTTAATTCATTTCAGACATGGTTATCCTTTATTTTAGCATCAAGTCAATCCCTTTTTCCATCTTTGATTTTAGTTTTATTAGTTTTGTTCTTTCGGCGGAAATCTTTCTGAACTAAATTTAATGGTTTCTGAAATACAACTGATATGATCTGAAATGCAAATGACGCTTCCTGTAGTAAGCAAACTTAAAATTACTCCCATTTTTGTAGGACTCAGTCTAATGAAGTTCCAAGAAAAAGGATATCACAATCTTCAGAGAAGGGTTACAGGTTTGTAGCTTTTTCGTTATTCATTAGATCTTCATAGCTAAGAAGAGCATTTAGAAAAAAGCGACAAAATACCTCGGCACCTTTGTTCTTGGAGTAGTCAAAATTTTGTGACCTCGTTCATCTTAATAATCGACTATAGGCCGTCATAAAACACTAAGAAAAAGGTTGACAACAGTCATAATTTAGGAATCTTAAAAAATGGTGAAGAGCTAGATATAGTGCGGGTACTTAAATAAACATTGACTAAAAACCCGTGTAACAAAACGTCTCTCTTATCCTCATCTGTCCAACGACTGAATGGAGTTTCCAATAAATTACAATCTATGTCATTAATTGGGTTCATTTTTAAAACACACTACTAAGTAGGTACCATCGCGTAAAATGAAAACTTTAACAATAAACTTAAATCTCGTGGCCTATCAGGACAGTGTAAAATTTAAAGGTTAGACTTTTGTATTGACGTCTTGATTAGGGAATCCAAACCACGTGATTCAATATGGCGGTTGGCTGGTAAAAAGCATTGAGCCACCCGTTAAATGTCACCAGCAATATTATTTATATAGTCACGTGCACCAATTACAACGCAGTATTTGCCAGCCAGCTGCCATTTTGACACATCGTTGGATTGCTTAATTCCTGAACCATGAAATACTGTCAATTTTGACAATCTGCCAAGATGATAAAGTCAAATTTTTATTGACCAAGAGCTCAAATTAAAATTTTCATGTCCTTGTTTTAATTTTACGCGATGGTTCGTACACGAATTAACTGAAAAATAAAAACAAAACTTTTTAATCACACAGTAAATTACGTATAAACGATATATATAACCGTAAGTTTCGCGAAGCCTTAAAATAAATACCTTAAGGTTAGGCGAACCAATGTTAAAACAATGGTGCATATGACTGATCTATTTTTAAATTGCCCTTCATCATAATGCAAATTGTTACATGCTGTTTGCGTGACTGATGTCACGTAACCATGGCAACGGTGAATATCAAAGCAATGTTGGACGTTGCGTCTTCACTTGCTCTGAGCTAACGGGCACGGTCGGCTGGGCCGCGCCAAAATGCACGAGTGATTATAATTATTGTTCATCGGAGTTAACCGTGGCCCTATTATGCATAGCTACATTCGGATTAAATTAATATTATTAATTCGAACATAATTATTTTAATATTTAATATTGTCGAAAAACTTTCCTCTTGGTTTTATTTTTTTTGGTGAAGAGCCCCTTCACCTGACGAGCCGCCATTCTTGGCCATCTTATCCTCCAGTTAAATTTTCCGGTCGATCGTCTTTTGTCGCTTTTGTTGAACTTCTCGGCCTGTATCTCATGATTAAACTACAGTTTTTCACTTGTGAAACTGCCAATTAATTTTAAACAGCGTCATTTGTATGGCAGATTTGTTGTATTTTTGGACATGGCAATTTAGCAAAAGCATTATTCCTTATATCCCTGATATACAATAATAAATTCTGATGTGAAATACAATTATTGACAAATCTAAAATACAAATGATGCTTTCTTAATTAAATTAGTGGCTTACGAGGATAATCAATGAATGTCCGAAAATGAGGGTGTAGAGTGCTTGGGGGGGGGGGGGGGGGGGTTAATTCCGTTTTTGTTAGTAAAATTTTCCATTAGGCAAACCAGGAAATGATGCCCGTTTCACCCCAGTTTGGAAGGCTCTTTAGAGCAAACAGTAATCTATGAGTCATCACGAACAAACCGTGCGTTTTCATCGCATCGCGCATGTTGTACCTGTGTCGGAGAATGGCGATAAAATTTCTGTTTTTTTTTATACAAAATGTTAAAAAAACTAATTTCACGGGCGTTAAGGAGCGCGGCGTCAGTGGAGATTTTCAAAATAATATCGGGGCATCGTTTGTAATGTTAATGGAAAATAAGAAATTAACATAAATACCCGCAATATTTCTATTTTTATGTTCTGCATGGCTAATGAAATAATTTAAACCTATATAATTGAAAGTTTAAAATACATTTTCATTTTTTTTTAAATAAGGGTTCGGTCCCACTTTACTTATAACTCGAAACCGGAGCATCGTAGCGAAAAATTCTGCTCCAAAAAGATGAAAGTCTATACAATTTTCTACAAGATTAGTTCTATACTTTTTTTTCTACTTTGCACCGTTTTCGAGATATCTGCTTTTAAAAGTCTGTAAGTAAACAATTGTTCTTCTCCATGCACTATACACTCCATTCGTTGCTTAGCCTATATGGAAAGAATGAGAAAGGGTTGACGAGGGCGTACTTAAAATTCCATGTAATTTTGCAGGATTGTTCAGTCTTATGAAGTTCCAAGAAAAAGGGGATCCCAAGCGTCAGAGAGAGCTTACAGGTTCGTGCTTTTGCATTACTCATAAGCGGTGTTTAGTTCATGACTGAACACCTATTCACTTCTGAATCCCTCAATTTAATTTCAAACATCGTCATTTGTATCGCAGATTTGATAATTGTATAATTGAAAGAAGAATTTATTATTTTGATTTGCTTATAGTATTTCAGAAAACGTCTTGTGTATTTTAGGTAGTGTAAATTGAATTTCAGACGTAGTCATCTTCCATTTCAGTTTTAACGCAATTTTTTTAATTCCTCTTTAATTTTAGGTTTATGTGTTTCTTTTTTCCGCGGAAATTTTTCTTAATTAAATGTGATAAATTCAGAAATACAATTAACAAAATTAATATATCGGGTGTTTCAGAATAAGATGCTGATCCTTAACGGTATGAATCCTTAGGTGATTTTAAGAAAAAGCAGTGGCGTACATAATATTTTTCCAAAATGTCTAGTCCAAACCCTTTCAGGACGCCCCTGGTTAAAAATTTTAAAATTTTTCTACACCAAAAAATGGCTATGGATGCTTAGAGGACGTGTGTGAAAAATTCATAAAAATATCTAGAAAGTTCTTAAAGTTATGATAAAACTTTAACGCCCTGTAGTTTGAAAGTTGATAGGTTAAGGATATATGTTAATTTAAACTTTTCTTCTTAAAATCACCTAAGGATTCACACCGTGAAGGATCAGCATCTTATTCTGAAACACCCGATATAAATGACGCTTCCTTAATTAAATTGATGGTTTATGGAAATATAAAAGTGGAAAAGGTGTAGTAGGCAACGCTAAAATTTCGCCAATTCTTGTAGGCCTCAGTCCAATGAAGCTTCAAGAAAAAGGGACTCACAATCTTCAGAGAAAGCTCACAGGTTTGTAGCATTTACATTGTTTATTAAAAGTATGGAGACTACATGTATTTCAAGGTATTGTACCCAATGAAGGCGGAAAAGCGCCGCAGGCGAAAAATTTTTGGGACCACGCCCAAAGTTCGTTTAAAATTCACCTAACTGCTATCAAATTTCAAAAATTAAATTATTACCTCTCCTCCTCTGCATGGTTGGATTAAATGTTTTTTTTTTGATATTCCTAGCTGGCTCTATTTAAAAAAAAACATTTTTTATATTTGTGAAAAATATGAATATTGGTGTCAATCCAACATTTTAACATAAGACGTATGTATGACTCTAACCAGCGTTTTTCGGGCTTGGTTTTTCATGATTAAAAATAAAGTAAATATCGCTCACCACGCCAAAATTGATGATTTTTTCAGAAATAATGTATTTTAGGAGCGTAGATCTAAGAGGAGTTTTTGGTGCAAATGCTTAGGTTTTGAAATACTCCTTCTTAAGTGCCGTTTTGTATATTTATAATAAAGCATTCTCGTTTCTTCCCGCACTATTTTTTTATTATAAACTATCACACTTCTTCCATAAAAAATGTTTCAATTACAATTTTTACTTTAATTTTTCTCTTTGAAAATAAATACCTAATTGTTTTTTGTTTTAGTTGAAAAAATATTTTATTACATTGGGTAATAGTTTTGTTGATTTAAAATACCTCTAAAAAGGTAAAACGGAACAGACAAGTTATAATAGAAAAATACTATAAAATATTATTCTTTTTACTCGTTTTCCTTTATAATTGCATCATAAATCAATAACTAAAACGATATGCGTCCGAAACCTTAATCTCTATATAAAACAGGACTTTTAAAAGAAATAATTTAAAAACTAAACGTTTCCTACAAGACCTTTGTAATCTAAGCCAAGAATACATTATTTAAAGTAAGAGTCCAAGCGTGAGACGAAAAAATAGGTTGCAATTATAGTTTTAGACCCGAGCCCCCAGGCGCGGAAGGGGGGGGGGGGCTCCCACCCTTAAAATGGGGGATTATTTGGGACGCGCGGAGAAGTGGAATGCAACGGAGGGGATACTACTTGTAAAGTGCTTCGGCCACAGTTTGTATGGTCACGAACGTGGCCGATTTTGTTCTCACCTGTAAAACGTTATTTCCGGGCTTAGATAGTCTAATTAAACACTTCATACTGACGTGTTATTTTATTACAAAATACAGTATATTTAATAAAAAACACTTCAAATAAACTTACAATATACGAGAAGTTCACTTTAAATAAAGCGTGCTAAAAACAATCTACTTGTCTGATAGCTGGTCGTTACAATTTTTGATTAATGAATGATGGCCACTAGAAAAGGTAGGCAACCATTAGATCGTAAATATAACGGACGCGCCGTTGTCATGTTAACAAACTGCCAATAACAGTAGTTTATGTCATGCCTGAGGGAGGGGTTTATTTGTTTGGCGCGTTATTTAAATTTATTTGGCTGATGCGGCGTACTTTATACGGGTCGCGGAAACGTTTTCAAAAATTTATAATACTGCAAAAAAATTAAATATACAGGATCAGTCAAAAAACCAATAAAACAAATCCCGTAGTCGTGGTTTGAATTTCACTCGTGGACCATCCTCAATGTCAATACGTACATAATGTAGCCAACTAGGAGTAACTGAACTTAAAATCCGCAGCAAAATCGCCATATACAAATATTAAATTGGCAATATTTCGAAAACTAAAAATTTTAGAAAACACAATCTTCCACAGACTTACCCTTAATTCTAATTCTAAACAATAAATATATAGAAAATTTTGGAGTTTCCATTTAATAATGTAAATTTTTTGCAGTTTTTTAATTTCATTTTTAATCTAAACACCCTGTATTTAAAGTTATTAAAATATTATAAAAATTCTATAAAAATTGGTAATTTTATAGATTTTGAGGTGCTCTTTCCAAATTTCGACTTTGCCACCTCGTATTTTTGCCGCTCGCGCCGCCATATTGTAAAAATGGCGCCTAAAAGCCGTTTCTTGACAATATCGCCTTTCCGACTCATTTTACGTTAGAAACAGTTATATACAAAATGAAACTACACTGTCACCACACTCGAGCGCCCAGCTCCAGAAAGCTTGTTAAAACTCATTTCTTGCAAATGCAAAAAAGGATGTCAGAAAGCTTGTGGATGCAGAAAGGCTGGGTTAAAGTGCTCTGTTATATGCACGAATTGTAGCGGTACCTGTGGTAACTCGCAAGTTCCATCACCAGATAGCGATGATGAAGAAGAAACGGAGACTATAATTGAGCAAACATATGATAAAGTCGAGAACGAAGAGGATTGCGATGAAATTGATACTCCCATCGCGGATGATGTAGATGAAATACCGGTCTGTGACGTTTCGATTGGTACTACAGACGATAAATTTACAACACCTGGTCCATCAGAACAATAAAGCGAAGGAGAATGCGCTAAATTTTAGCACATTAAAAAAACGCGCCACTTACTGTACCTCAAGGTGGTGTGGAAATGAGTTTTTTTTTGCCAAAATGCGCGTTGGACTACACTTTGCGGCGCTCGTACGCGTAAACTATTGACTTTATGAAAAAAAAAGGTAGATACATAAATTGTAGGCAATTGTCTCTAGTTTCATTTTGTATATAACTGTTTTTATCGTAAAATGAGTCGAAAAGGAGATATTGTCAAAAAACTGCTTTTAGGTGCCATTTTTCAAATATGGCGGCGCGAGCGGCAAAAATACGAGGTGGCAAAGTCGAAATTCGGAAAGAGCACCTCAAAATCTATAACATTACCAATTTTCCAAACTCCCGGAAAACTTTCCAGGTAACCACTATATTTCTCACCAAATGACTGTACTATATGTACTTGACCGTTTTTATTTTTAAGGTTCCTGGACTCGTACTATAATTACTAATACGATTACTTTTTTTTAGAACTTCAAATTCATTGCAAGAAATAATTGGTAGAACAGATGGACCTTCTTCTTCTGAAATTCCGTTTAAACCCCCAGTTAATATAAAGGATCATACACATCCGACTATGGTGGAGATGCAGCCGTCCATGGCTACTTCCGATGCGCATAAAGTTCGTCATTATGACTATCCCAATAGATATGAAGGAGAAGCGACATCCACATCGAATGTTGAAAAAATTACAGCAGATAGTCTTGAAGTAAGTTTATTAGGTTCCTTTTAGAAATAAAAATTATTTAAACCAGATTTAATTTTATTATAATACGCTTTCTTGTGAATTTTTTAAATCCAGATATCTCCAAAACAGCTGCTCAAATCAACTATTACCACGTATACCTTTTCTAGGTAAAAGACGTTGGAGAATCCGAATTTTTATTTAAAAGTTAAATATAGGGTGGCTCAAAAAAGTTATTTCGTTTTAAATGTGTGCAAGGTACCGCAGGTGGCGCCTTCTAAACTTTACAATAAAAATGAGAGCAGATTTTAATTTCTCACCCCGCAAAACCGCCCCTAGCCGAATATTGTGACAATACACCATATTAAAAAAATTATTTATAAAAAATGAAAACCAAATTGAACTTTTGACACTCTGTATCTTCGAAATCATCCACTTTTGGACTAAGGTAAGTTGGGTTAGATCGTCATATTTACGCCTCAGGAACTTGCGGTAGCTTTTTTTCCGCACCTTTTAGAGACACCCTACATATTGTTATTGTTTTCTATATTATTATATTGTTATTTTCCATGTAATAGTTAGTTCAGTGCAAGGATTTAAATTATAAGCAAAAGCAGCATATCTTGTTTACTTTTCGTCGTTTTGATTAAAAAAGACTTTAACTATTTTCGACAAAAACGTCAAAAAATCAACTGCCATTTTGGTTTGTTTAGCCACAAATGCTAACTGAGCTAAATACGACCCTGCACTGAACTAAAGAACTAATGAAGGTCCCATATCGATCAACGTCAGATTTCTGATGTCATATGTCAAAATTTCAGCTCCATCGTTACGTTAATTTCAGCATCACAACAACGGTACCTATGCTAACGCCCATAAATTCCCTATCTCTCTCCCGCATTGTGACGACACGTGCGAGGACGCTTAAGGCCAGTTTATTAGGTGCAAGAAAATGATCGTTTTAATAATATGTTATAAATGATATACTGCCTTAATTCATCATCTCAGCTACTTCTTTTAAAATGTCCTAACTACAAAAATTGTAAAAATTTTCCGCTTTTTATGTCAGTCGCGTCAAAAGGTTATGCAACCGTGCTCGCATCCTCGCTCGTGACGACATGCGCAGCGATGTTCAAATTTCAACTTGCTTATTGGCATACTGTTGTAGGTGTATTGTGTTTAGTACCCTATAGTCGTATATAATTTTCGGATGTAGGTGTCTGTAAATAATTTTTAAGTTGAAAAATGTTTGCCGGCGCGCAGACAAGATTAAAAGAAAAAGTTGTATGCCTCCACTGGGAATCAAACTCAGAACTTCTCGATTAAGCCTTATGCGCGCTGCCAATTGCGCTACGGAGGACCTGATATTCTCTCACCAACTTCGGTCATATAACTTATTCACTTTTATGTTAGTAGTAACAGAAAGGGAACTCATTCACTACCACTGAACATTAAGATCTAATTTTTCTATTCATCGACATGTAGCGACATCTGCCGAAATCAGAAATACATCTCTGAACAGTGACATCTAGCCGTAAATAGTTTTAAAATGTAGGTATGTTCGACTGGTGTCTGTAAATAATTCGGTGTTATTCAGGTCAAAAGACTAATTTTGACCAATACATTTTGTTATTTAGTGTCAGTTTACAAAACTGATGGATATTTTAAAATGTTTAGTTTTCCAACACACTCACTACACAAAGATTCGTATTTTCCAACCGAATATTATAAAATTACTATGTAATTTACTTTATCTACTTTCATTTAGTAATATGAATTTTACAGTTCTTTAAATCCTTTTGTAAGGGCATCTATTACAGCACTAGTTTTTTATACAAATCATTGTGTTCAATATGATCCAACATTAACTTAACATTAGCTAGTTCTTCGCGCCGACAAGCTCCAAAAATGCCGATTATCATAACAACCTTCTTAAGTAAATATGTTTCATCATCTGCAGTACTAAAACTTACATACGTCTTCCTTTGTGAAAACTTTGGACTTTTTGGCCTTGTAACCCTCTGAACTTCTTTTCAAAAATGCGATTAGTTGAGAAAATCTGCTTATATCTTTATTTTTCTTGACTGAATTCATAGTTCTCAACATTGAGTAGTGAGTCCATCGTGTAGATGGTTTCTGGGAGCGTTGCTTTACGGAAAAATAACCCAAAAGGATTTTCTCAGACACCTCCTTTATTTTGTTAGCTTTGCACCAATCTTCAAACTTCTGATACTCCAACTCATACCGCGCCTTGGATTTTGTCGGAACTAAACTTAAGATCGCTTCGTTTGCCGCTGCTTCTATATCAAAGGGTAAACTTCCATCAGAATCGCTCATTTTGAAAAACGCTTTTTATATTTTTGAATTTGTTTGACAAAGTTTCGACAGTAACCATGCGAAACAGTAACTATGCGAAAGGTAACATAAAAAACTTGATTAGTAAACTTAATAGCAGGTGCATTTTTATTTTTAAAAATGCCTTTTGCCAAATATTTTTATTCATAGATGAAAGTAGATAAAATTTTGTACAATATTCTTGTTGTAAATTTATATTACTACACTCGATGTTTTATTAAACTCGGCTGACTCCTCCTTTGACAACTTTAACATCTCGTGTTGTAATATGAATCTTTACAACACTTATATCGTAAATAACTATTATTTAGGTCATTCCCAATAGTGGTTCCGAAGCAGAGTGGCAGGAAAAGATGAAACAGCGCGACAGAGAAGCCCAGGTACGTGGCAAACGGGCGCTAGAGAAAGAAAAAGTCCAGAAAGATTATGAAGACATGATGAAGAAGCTGCCGATGCTACAAAGGAAAGAGCACATTGCGCAAATCGGCACAGATAAACCGGAGTATCACATGTCAGAGGAGCGTCTGCAACAAAGGGAACGGGAAAGACAAAATCGATTAGAGAATGCGTATGCGCAAGCCATTCCGGATTTAAGGCCTCAAATTGTAACCATTCCACAAAGAAAACATGATTTTCCAAAGGCCGACGAGCCATTTGAAATTTTAGATGGTGAGTAAGTTTTTTAAATTTGAATAAGCAAGTATGTAAGGAAATTTGCTTCATCAATTGCTAACATTTTTATAGAGCATGACCTAAAATATTACTTTAGTTTATTCTAAATTACAATAGCTGATTTCCATTTGGGTTTCTGCCAATTGTAGTACTTTGGAGCCCTTAAAATAGATTCAAAACAAAATTATTAAATGCATAGATAATTTGGGTACCTTTACTAGAACCCACTAAAAATTTACATAAACCCAATGGATATTTGGCTAATAGTAATCTTTATGAAGTTAAAATGCGCATATTAATATATTCCATAAACATTCAAGCACAGAACTCGAACAAAAAGAAACGTTATTAACGTGTTAAATGATATATACCGCTGTGACTTTAAAATGACATTAAGGGCGATGCTAACACCGAGAAACGGAGTGGCTTTGAACTAATCTGGGCGGAAGGGGGGTAGGGGAAGTCATCATATGTTTTTATTTTTTAAAGGTTCAATAAATATTGTGAAATTTAAAATTTATAGTAATTTTTCTTTTATTAATTACGTTTTTATTACTAATAAATACAATTTGCACTGCACGATTTGTAATAAAAACGTATTTTTATAAAAAATGATTTAAAACAAATTTTAAATGTCAAAATATTAGTTTACCTCGATAACAAATACAGGGTGTTCCACCGGGAACCGAATCGATCTATATATAGAAAACTATAGATAGGAAAATTTTGAAAATTTGATAGTATGCTGATGGGGGCGACCGAGCTAAAATATTTTCATAATGGTGGCACTTCCGGTTATACCGGAAGTAAGTGTCAACTTGCTTATTTTAAATGGGACACCCTATATATTATTACATTTTTGCATTCTACGCCATATTCTAGTCAGATTTAGTATACTATGTCCTATACCTATGTCTAAACGTTTTTGACATATTTGAATTTTTATGTCAAAAATGACGTTTGCAAGCCTTAGAATAATTATCAATTTTTTCTATAGCCTTATTTATTTAATTTAAGTGGGATTCCTCGTTATAAAGGACCTGCTTTAATAGATTTTTTATAATAGTTTATTATAAATAAACTATTAATACAGGGTGTTTAAGAAATAAGATTAAAAATGAAATTGAAAAAAACTGCAAAAAGTCTAGATTTTCAAATGGAAACACACAAATTTTATAATTATTTCTTATTTAGCATTAAAAATAAGGATAAGTTTATGTAAAACTGTATATATAATAATAAATTTATTAACAAAATAAATAACTGAGATCACACATCTATGTACACAAATAGTTTAGGGTCATAATCATTAAAGTTTAGAATTTAGAGAATGATCGGTCGAGATCCAGTACCAGTAGAGATCAATAAATCAGGTCGAGGTTAGTATCAGTGATCAGTATCAAGTTAAGGTCTAAATCTAGTGGCGGTTGGTTACCATTACGTTCATCAACATTCTGAAGGATTTATCATGAAACGAGAACAGCGACATAGTCTATTATTGGCAAATTATTTCTCTTACCACTAGTTAACACACATATCAGGTACAAAGTCAAAAAGGGGCAAAGAAAGAACAATTTACGTAACTTTTAAGATTTTATTGTTTATTTTGTTCTTACTAAAACTTTTATATATTTAAGTGGCCAGAACTTATATAGACTACCTTGGTTATTTTGTTCACTTAAATTCTTGTAAACCCTTGAATTGACTGTCAACTTGATAATATCAGTAGTTATAACATGTTGCTGGCAAAAATTAGGCAAAGTACTACCTACCTACCTATAATATGTTTAATAACATCGAGCCTTTTTTTTTGAACCTCGATAAGAAGCTGACCGAAGTTTTCAATAAGAAATGTGATCTATTAGGAAAATAGAGACTTTTTTTTAATCGGTCAGTGAAATATTTGTGATAAAAATAATTTTTTAACAAAGAGCCATGTCATGAAAAATACCAAAAACGAAGCCGAACACAAGGAAAAACATTAACAGGTTGGTTAAGAAAATGGAGCAACGTGATTGGTTGCTATTCACATCTATTTTGATTTGAGCCAACCTTTTTCATATCCTAGAACGGCAGACATCTTTTGTAGTGGCAGACAAGTGACACACTAATAACACAAGTGACTGATGTGACTTTCCGGATCCAAGTTTCATACCCCTGCATTCAAGTAAACAATTCAAATATTACATTGACACTTATTTAATTCATTACAACAACATAATACGCATAAAAAAAGATCTGGTTACTTCTTTATGATTAATTATATTTGTTAGATTTTCACATTTTTAAATTTTCAGGTGATGATGCCAGAACGTTAAACGTAGGTAAGTGGGACACAGAAACTGAACCTAGAAAAATGTTTTCCTCCGAAGAAGTGCAAGAAATCATAAAAGCATTTACCATCCAAAAACCGGAAGATAGAAAAAACAAGCTTAAACAGCTACTCAGAAGCCTTAAGCTTCAAAAAGAACAACTTATAAAAGAAATTCAAGCGTTACCACAAGACGACAGCATTAATGCTCTGCTTAGCGACTTGAATTCGTTTAGCGACAGTGACGAAAATCGTAAATCAAAGTCTCGCAAAAAGAAAGATGACGATAAAGGTAAAGAAAGTAAAAAAAAGAGAAGGCGTAAAGATAGTGACGCCAGCAATACGTCAGAAGATAGAAAAAAGAAGAAATCGAAACCCAAAGTATTACAAAATACAAGCACCCAAACGACTCCAAAGGCAGGAAAAGAAAAACCACCTTCGGTGTCTACTAGTACAGAAACGTCTTCAACAGACTTATCCGACAATGTAATAATTTGCAATAAGACTCATGTTCCTTGTGATTGTAATAAAGACAATAAGCGTAAATCGGAAGAAGTTTGTAAAATAGTGATTAAATTAAACGAGAACAATTCGCCCAAAGTTGAGGTTGTAAGAAAGGGTGTAATAGATAAAGGTGGAGATTTTGAATGTGCCGGTGTTCAGGTAAGTTCTATACTTCTCGACATAAACTTTGTAATAAAAAATGCGATAGTGATCTTAATATTTTCCTTATTTTTTCTTGGAGATGATAGAAAAATATCAATATTTTATTTTTTTGCCATATTAAGCGAAATATGGGAAATGGCTTTGGGCTAATTTTTCTGAATTTTTAGTATTTTCTAGATCTTGACGTCCTGATTAAAAGGTTTCATGACCGTTATCCAATCCTATGACTAGTTTTTGAGTTATGGGCTTTTAAAGTTGACAACTTCTTACTTTGAGATTTTATGCATTGTCTGGAGTTTTCACTTGTTTCTTAAAAACTATCAATTTTTTTTTATTATTGGTGGAAAAGTAGGCCTTAAATAAAATATGTACCGGATATTGAATAATTGACGGATTAAATAAATACTTCTTCTTCTTCTACTTGTTTGAGATCAGACGATCTGTTAATTCCGGGCTTGCCGTTGCAATAATTCTTGTGATGTGGACTGCCAACTGTCTCTCCATCTCTTTGGTGGTCTACCGGGCGGTCGGTTTCCTGCTGGTGTTCCCTCGAGTGCTATGCGGGGTAATCTATCTTCTGCCATCCTCTTGACGTGGTTATACCATTCTCTTCTTTTCTGCCTTCCCCATCTTACTATGTCCTGTACTCCGCATTGCTCTCTTATTTCTATGTTTCTTACGTGGTCTCTCCTGGTTTTGCCGGCTATCGTTCTCAGCACCCTCATCTCGGCTACGCGCAGCATGTTTTTGGTTTTGTGCGTGTCTTCTCTTGCTTCTATTGCGTACGTCATGATGGGTCTTACGCATGCCTTGTAGATTTTAATCTTGCTGTCCTTTCGCATGTAGCGGTTGGCCCATACAATCTCTCTTAGGCAGCCTGATGTTGCTGATGCTTTATTAACTTGGTCTCTTAGATCTTTTGTTGGGTCGTGGCCGCTGGACATATTCATGCCGAGGTACTTAAACTGCATCACCTGCTCTATGGGCTTATTTTCAATTACTAGCTTGCATCTGAGTGGTTCTTTAGCGATAGTCATGCTTTTTGTTTTTTCGATGGATATGGTCATATTAAGTTGTCGGCTCACTTGGTAGAATTTGAATAGCTGTCTTTGTAGGTCGTTCTCGTTTTCTGCGAAAATTGCTGCATCATCGGCATAGCATACCATGCTGATACGTTTGTTGTTCATTCTGTATCCCATATTTAAGGTCGTTACTTCTTCTATGATTTTGTCCATAAGAAGATTAAATAAGAGTGGGCTGAGGCTGTCTCCCTGTCTGATTCCTCCTGGTGTTGGAATGCTTTTCGTAATATGTTGCCCTGATTTAATTTGAGTGGTGTTGGCAGTGTTGAGATTGCAGATCACCTTTACTATATTGGCTGGTGTTTCTTTTTCTATTAGGATATTGATAACATCGCCCAGTTGGACTTTATCAAATGCTTTAGTTAGGTCGATGAAACAGATAAATGCCGGTGTGTTATATTCTATTGCCTTTTCCTTAATTTGTTTGGTGGTGAATATGGAGTCAGTTGTCGATCTTCCCTTTCTAAATCCCTGTTGTTCTTCTCTGTTGGCTATGTGTTTCTCCAGTTTATCCTTAATCAGGCCTGTGAGCAGTTTCATTGTTGTACACAATAAGGTTATTCCTCTGTAGTTATCAGGAGATGTTTTTTGTCCTTTCTTGAAGATAGGTATTGTTATGCTCTTGAAGATGGGTATTGTTATGCTCTTATGCCACTCATTTGGTATTTCTCCTGTGCTCAGGATTTTATTAAACAAATCTGTAAGTTTTACTATGAGCTCAGAGCCTCCGTATTTTAGTAATTCGTTTGGTATATTGTCCGTTCCCGGTGCTTTTCTGTTTTTAGCTTTCCTTAGTTTTTCTCTCACTTCCGCTCTTGACACCGTCGCACTAGACGCTATAATAATACTAATATTAAAAAATTATGAAAATCCAAAAAACAAAAATTTACTCATTTTTTGAATTTTGAAAACAAACGGCTAGATTTTGTTCATATTTTAATATTTTATAGTACCAAGTTGTGGTTGAAAAAAATGGGTATAGGTTGACGTAGAATATATTGTCGGATATTTTATATTTAAAAAAAAATTGAAAATTCACCTGAAAACTTAATAAACGACTTAATAAAGGCGTTATTGTAAAATAATAATAAAACAAATGTTTATGTAGAGTCGTACCGACTTTTTATTTATTTTATTTTTTGACTTTGCCGGACCTGCCAATCAGTCAATTTTGTATTTAAAAATTTTGTAAATTATAACTAAATCGACAAGAAATGTTTACAAAAGTGGTACCATCATATATCGTCATTCTGCATAAGTATTTTTATCTATTATA
Organism: Polydrusus cervinus; assembly: GCA_935413205.1. Classification (NCBI taxonomy): domain Eukaryota; kingdom Metazoa; phylum Arthropoda; class Insecta; order Coleoptera; family Curculionidae; genus Polydrusus; species Polydrusus cervinus. The sequence continues at coordinate 90,849,643 of OW284511.1, forward strand.
TAATAAATAAGAGTTTTCTTTCCTTTAAGAAGGATAAGAGCCCCAAATTACCCCACAGCAAAACCAAAAGACGGCCGAAACCACCCGAAAAAGAGAAAATACCTTCAAAAGAAACTACAAAAAAAGAAGACAAAGAATTACTCTTGCCCGAAGGGGAAAGCTTTACCGAACTAGAATCGAAAAAACCTAAAAGACCTTCAAGACATAGTGGCGAAGAAAAAAAACATACTCTGAATAGAGAAAAAAATGAGTCTTGGAAGGAGCACTTGAGCAAGAACTCCATATCGACATCAAGCACCTCGTATTTAAGTCCTCCCGATTTTTCTAAAGCGAATACGACAACAACCACTGAAGCTAGTAAACAATCTTTATTTAATCTTCGAAAGAAGCCGCAGCAAAAGAACGTTAAAAGGTAATTTAATCAAAATTAATTTTTTGTCATTTTTTTTAAGGGCATACCATTTCTTTTCCTTTGTAGCGAGGCCAAACATTTTACATATTTATAGAAAGAACTTTTTCTTTTTATATACACTAAATTCCACTATTTTATTTGTTTATTTCTACACGGCTTACGGATTAGTGCTGCACACCAGTGGGCGACTGCAGCACGATCTCGATCTAAATCTACAAAACCGTAGAGATGTGTAGGAAAAGCGCCAAAATGTTTCCTATACTGGATGAGTGGCCGTTCTGTGCTTGATTTATTCATGGTTCATCTATTACTTCTATATTTTCACGTTAAATGGCTATCTTTTGCATTGAGTTGATTCCAACAGATGGCGATACTAGGTTTTCATCATATTTTTATTCTTAAAAAAAATCTTGAAAACGTATTTTCGCTCTAATGGGAATTGCTTACAGGTTATGGCTTTCTGATGAGTCCCGATAAGGATGAAACAGCCTGTCATTGTCTACCTGTGCCCCAGGGAACCCATTACCTTTGGCCTCCCTGTGTACTTTATTGCAAAAAGATAAACGCGCTACTCTGTCCGCTTGCCGCTAAGTTTCTTTCTATATACTTTAATGGACACAAAATTCCTCTATTTTATTCTATACATTATAATTTTACTTTAAATTTTGGAGATATATCATTCTCAAAATATACCACTTTTAAATATGTTATATTTACATTCGCCCGATACACATGCACCACGCCGTTCGTTTCCGATTGAAGGGTGGCGTGTCGACTGTACCTTAGACCAATAATTACCATAGACAAAACTAATTTCGTTTCCCCTTAAGGCCGTCCGATGTTCACAGGATAAGAATTTACAAACGGTAGTCATTATAACTTTGTGATAGCAAAACAGCGTTGCCGACCTGCACTAAATATACTGGGTCCGCTAACGAAGCGGGGACGGAAGATTAAATTATTATTGAGGAACTTATCAAAAATACTATAGCGGCATGAGGTATGGACTTAAAAGCGTCATATTTTAAAAATATTTTACATTATACAGGGTTGCCCAAAAAAGTGTGGCGCACTAAATTTACATTTTTTAAAATGGAACACTTTATATATTATATTATTTTCTAATTCCGTATAAAATTTCACGTATATTTTGCATAAAATGTCATAGGCCTAAATTCAATAGTTTTTGAGATATTGACCTTGAAAATATGGCATTTTCAGATTTTGACAGGCTGTAATATTGAAACGGTTCATCTTAGAGAAAAATGGTTTTCTCCTCCCTATCCTAATACTTTATTCTCTATAGTGAGTTTTAGATAGAGATTAATAAATTAAGGCATTTTTCTCTACGATGAACCGTTTCAATGTTACAGGCTGTCAAAGTCTAAAAATGCCATATATTAAACGTCAATATCTCAAAAACTATTGAATTTAGGCATATAACATGTTATACAAAATATACGTGAAATTTTATATGGAATTAGAAAATAATATAATATATAGGGTGTTCCGTTTAAAAAAATGCAAGTTTAGTGCGCCACACTTTTTTGAGCATTCCTGTATAATGTAAAATATTTTTAAAATATGCCGCTTTTAAGTCCCTACCTCATGTCGGTTTAGCATTTTGATCAGTTCCTCGATAATGATTCAATCTTCCGTCCCCGGTTTCTTGGCAGACCCGGTATAAGCAATAGGAAACGGGAACGCACGTACGCAAAAAAAATTAGAGAAATATTCATCTGTAAAAAGGTTTGCCACTGATGTTGGAAAGATAGAGCATCAGTGGGTGACAAAGATGGTTGCTCCCATGGACTGCACGCCTCTGAGCGGGTCTAAAGTAGATCCTTGTAGAGCTTCTTATTCTAATTCTATTAGACGTTTAAAATAAACTGGAACTAATGATAATATTTTTTGTCTACAGACCCTCTCCTCCTCGAGGCTCCCTACCAGATACTCTTGACAAAAACATAAGTGGAAAAGGTAACTTGATGACCGGCATCAAGAGACTACTTTCAATGTCAAAATTTAGCGTAGAAGAGCTAGCTGTTTCTTCCAGCGAAGTTCAGACGCCAAGTCAAAGCATAATCGAGATGGACACGAATAATCCCATGGCTTCTCTGCATAATGTTATTAAATTGATTAATGTCAGAACGTCAGAACTCGCTCACGAGTTGAGTATGTCTCCTGAAGCGACGTCAGTTTCTCCTGATGATACGCCAGTGCCACCTAACTCTGAAGTTACGGATAATGATGAATTTAAAGTTCGACGAGGTAAGATATTTAATAAATTGCGTTATCGTTCGACGAAGATGTACGACTCTCCATTTTTATTTGTTCAGTAACCTACTCACGTTTAGTTGGCCGGCAGGCCGATTCAGTTACACACACATACAGTTAAATGAAGGGCCAGGTCCGGTCGGCTTCTGTCAGTAAGCGTGTGTAATCAATTGCCGGCCGGAATTGGACTGCAGGCCTACTTTTACTTCAGACGAAAATTTTGTAATTGAAAATGGCTGAAAGAACATAGAAAGGTTAAAATATCAAAGGTTTTATGGATTTGTACCGCAACAGTAGCGAATTCAGGATTTTTGGTGGGCTAAAGTCATAAAAAACTTGCATTTTCATGATGTCTTTAAAGGACCCCGTACAGAGCTTATGTGAAATGGCTTTCGGCTACTTTTTCTGAATTTTTAGTATTTTCTAGATCTTGACGTCCTGATTAAAAGTGTCCATATGGCCGTAATCCAATCCTATGACTAGTTTTTGAGTTATGGCCTTTTAAAGTTGGCAACTTTTTACTTTGAGATTTTATGCATTGTCTGGAGTTTTCACTTGTTTCTTAGAAACTATCAACTTTTTGATTTTTTTTATTGGTGAAAAAGTAGGCCTTAAGTTTTCTTTTACTTATATAAAAGTAAAATATATACAGGATGTTGAATAATTTATAGGCGGATTAAATAAATACTAATATTAAAAAATTATGAAAATTCAAAAATAAAATTTTATTAATTTTTTGAAGTTTGAAAACACACGGCTAAATTTTGTTCATGTAAATAAATATTTTCTACCTAATAATGCCAAATTAATATCATTCGACGTTAAAAACTTATTTCCAAGTATACCAATTAAAGATACATTGTTTTTTTGTAGACAAACTCTCCAAATTTCTTTAGTTAAAAAACAAGAAATCTTAAAAACACAAGTTTGCTTAGATCAAAATTATTTCGAATTTAACGATAATATTTATAATAGTAATGAAGGGCTAATTATGGGAAACCCCCTTAGTCCTTTGTTGGCAGAAATATTTATGGACTTTCTAGAAAACAAAATTAGTAACCACCCTCTATTTAAACAATTTATTTATTGGCACAGGTACGTGGATGACATTTTAACAACTCATCTCGTCATCCAATACCACATAAATTAGCAGCCTTTCATAGTATGATACATAGATTAATTAGTATCCAATTAAAAACAATAGATTTTCATAAAGAACTAAATATAATCAAACAAATAGCTATTAACAATGGTTTTTCTTCCAAAATTATATATAAAATATTAAATAAAAAAATGTACAAGAAGGCAAGGGAAATGATATATCCAACTAACCAAGATAATTTGAAACATTATAATGTTATAACTTATATAGGTCACATAAGTATTAAAATAGCATTTAGAACTAATAATTCATTAGGCAAATTCATAAAAAATGACAAGTCAAAAATAGGGAAAAATAATAAATCAGGGGGATATAAACTAACATGTGGAGATTGCCCCAAAACCTATATAGGCCAGTCAGGCAGACGCTTTTATATAAGAATTAAAGAGTATTTTACTAGTTTCATAAACCGATAACATGATTCTAATTATGCTAACCATCTTTTAGAGACAAATCATAGTTTCAATAATAATTTTAATTTAATAAAGGTATTAAATTAAATCTGTGTCGAGCGCGGTTAGTACTTGGGCGGGTGACCGCTTGGGAACACGGCGTGCTCTTGCCTCAGGGAAGAGTGTAAAATGAATCGACACCTAGCCATCCTATTCACGCCGGACAGGCCGGATGAGATCGGATATCTTGTAGGATGAAGGTGCCGTTTCACACTCCCCAGTCGGTAGATCACATTTGTGGTCGATGACCGGTTCAAGATGGCCTACGTAGTCGGCGAACCGTAAAAAAAAAAAAAATTAAATCTGCTTGAATCTCTAGAAATTAATAACCTTAAAAACTCTGGCTGTTTACTAAATAATCAATTAGATTTAAATAGATCCCCATTGTTAAATCTTTTCTAGTAAAAATAAGGTCAGTAAAAACTCATTTTTAGGTAGGTACACTGTTATTCCTTTGTTATATTTTCACACCTGAAGAAGCTGCCGTGCAGCGAAACATGTCGTAAAAATTCATTTACAGTGTTTTTAATATAGTGGAAATTTAGTAAAATAATTAGTTTTTTACTTCCATAAAATGCATAAAATCTCAAAGTAACAAGATGCTAACTTTAAAAGGCCATAACTCAAGAACTAGTCATAGGATTGGATTACGGCCATGGACACTTTTAATCAGGACGTCAAGATCTAGAAAATACTAAAATTTCAGAAAAATTAGTCGAAAGCCATTTCCCATAAGCTTTGTGCGGGGTCCTTTTACTGGAGTAAAAAATGGTTTTTTTCATAAATTCATCTATTGCTTATTCTGGGGGATCGAGGTAGAGGGGGCTATGGGGCTGCAGCCACTTGCCATTCGCTACTGTACCGCAAACAGCAATTATATATTTTGTCTGATTCATTGTATTCTGAGCCTGTATCTCTTCTTTTTTTAAATATTTTGTATTATTTAGATACACAATATTATCGGCGAAAATATATGTGTATTTATACATTCAGCAATAAATGTTCATTTAGAGCTAGGACTAGTAACGCATTTGCCATTTCGTTTTATTAAAATATCGGACGAATAAAGTCCGCCTTATGAGTCTGTGGCTATGAAGAGAATGGGGGCAAAAAATATACGGTAACATTTAATGCAACATGTAATATTTTTCTACTCCCTGCTAATTCTTTTATACTAAAGTGACTGGATAAATAGCCTATGCCAGTTAACTGAACATATACAATTTCAAGTTCATTTATTACAAAATATGAAATATCAGATCTATTTGAGTACAAATAGATGAATTCTTCCAATGAACAGTGTTGCAACCTTTAAAAATAAAATTTCTCATTTTTAAAGAAAAATCTCACGAATGCACAAACACTGAAAACGTCTTATTTTTAGTAGATAACAACCACAAATGGTATGCAAGAATACCCCACAAATATAAACAACACTATGCTTTTTCCTTTGAAGACAGTGCCGACCTATGCTTTATTGAATTTTAATATTTCCCACGAATCCGGAAATTTTCGTTTTCTTTATTGTTTTAGCGAAAACTTGGGAATTAATTGGAAAATATTTCTTTCAGATGAATCCCTGCTCTATCCTGAAGGGGAAGGCCCTCCCGATCCTGAAGGGGGAGGCCCTCCCGATCTTAAAGGAAAACGCCCTCCTGATCCTAAAGGAAAAGGCCCTCCCGATCCTAAAGGAAAAGGCCCTCCTGATCCTAAAGAAAAAGGCCCTTCCGATCCTAAAGGAAAAGGCCCTCCCGATCCTAAAGGAAAAGGCCCTCCCGATCTTGAAGGTGAAGGCTATCCCGATCTTGAAGGGGAAGGCCATCCCGAACTTGAAGGGGAAGGCCATCCCGAACTTGAAGAGGTAGGCCATCCCGAACTTGAAGGGGAAGGCCATCCCGAACTTGAAGGGGAAGGCCATCTCAGTCCTAAACGGGAAGGCAGCTATTCAAGTCACCCAAAGAAATCAAACTCTTCTCAATACGCAGACGCTACTGATTCATGCAGTAAACGTATTGCCCACTTAGCCGCCATGATCGAAGAACTCCGACAAGAAAAGATGCAAATATTGCAAGGTCCACATGTAACCCAGACAGTTTCTAAAAAGTATAACTTTGATCGACCATTACCTTGTGATCGAATTGTTTGCGATCAGGGCCCATGTATTCTTCCCAGGACTGATAATGATCAAATCACCCCGAGAAGTGATAAGGATAATTCGACGAGATATCTTGATTTTCCTCCTTCTGGCGAGAAATCGAAAGGGTCAAATTCGACAGCCAGCATGGACGAGGAGGAGCTGAATAGAAGGCTGCTAGAAATTGACATGAGTTTGGCAGAAAAATTGAAAAAATTCGGAGCGCAGAAAGATGATAAAAGCGCAAATAGTAGTGGAAATAGGTCTGGTAAGTGGTTGTTATATTTCAATCTTTCTCAGAGACGTGTGTTGGTTTGGGGGTTTCTATTTTTATATTGTCACGCCCAGATTTTAGGGTGCGATGTGTGATTTTAAAAACAAATTTATTACGAAGCCAAAATAATATTTACCTGAAAGGTTGGTTTACAAAGAAAATCAAACTCAATAAATAACTTGGATTTAAACCTTTAACAATAATTTTAAGATAAAATTATACTTACATTAATATTCTGCTCATCGCTAGCGTCTTGATAATTTGGGAACCAATAAGTGGTTTCACAATTTTTAGACGTGGATGTCTCACGGACTCGAGCACTAGTGTCGAAAGATCTATCTTCTACCAATAATGTACCATTCCATCAAGTCAGCAGTTTTTCCCACTTTTAGGGAAACGACGAACTAAGGTCGTAAACCTCATTTCTGCTGACTCGATGACTCGACAATAATTGATAGATCGAGGATCGATTGATAACATTTCATAATTGCAACTTAATTAATTTGTTTAATAAATATGATACCGGTTTCATGTTGCGTGAAATGACCTGTGTTAAACGTGAACAATTTATAAAAATGGAAAATATTGTTTTATGAAATATTATGGTCTTATGGTTCCCTTTCGTAACAATATTATTAAAAACTTTAGAATGCCAAAAGTTTTTAACTAACCTAAATAATTACCCTTGTGGAATTACTGTTTAATCAGTCCTCTTACCAACCCACTAAACACTCCTAATATGATAAAGAAAAGTTACAATTCGTCACACTCTGACGTTGAATGTTGTGAATTATTAAAGACAATCTTTTGTTACAGCACAAGATCTATATATACCACCACCAAGTGATCATTCGATGTCAGTCCCACTAGTTGATTTACTATCAACATCACCAGAAGTATCTGTTGTAAACTCAAAAGACTCACTGGATCAAACGTCCGAAAATTTTGTGAAACGCCTTAAGCAACTTATGAATGATGGTAACGAAACGGGGACGGTAGACAAGAAACGCAATAAGAAGAAAGAAAAAGAAAAACAAGAAGGGTCTCAGAGATCTAAAAAGAAAGTAGAATCGACCGTTCAGTTTCAAACTGCTAAGGTAGATGGAATCAGTGGTTTTCCTAGAACAGACGATGTTCCTCGAACAGACGATGTTCCTCGAACTGACGATGTTCCATTTGTACCATTACTAGTTAACATTCCTATACTACCTATACTGGAGCCAGAGCCTGAAGGAAAAGTATTGGAATTACCTTTGGAACCGGAAAAAAGGCATCCTCCTCCCTCAAAAGGCTTAAGCACGGCCAAAAAGTTTAATGGTGATATTTCCTTAGTGCCTCATGAATTGTCGACTATAGTTGAAGCAGATAGCCAAGTGTCCACTAAAGTTAGTCCTAATAATTCAAGAACGTATGCCTCTTTTAGGGATGCCCATATGAATACGCCCCTTACGCCAACACCCGAGGAAGAAAAATCTCTACCTACTGATAAATCTCCTGTTATTAGTGAACGTAAATCTTCTGAAAACGTGACTCGTGTATCTGATTATCGGCCAGGATCTCCGCACACAACATCCAATAAATCCGAAAAGCCACCGCCTTGTAGGTTAGTTCATGATGCAAAGAACCAATCTTCCAGAAATTTTGACTCGTCCGAATCATCGAAGGCACTGACTTGTAACGAAGCAACTTGTACTAGTTTAATTTCGACAGGAAGTTCTTTTAAAAAATCCACGTCGAGTTCAGGTGACATGGAGAGCATTGAAGCAATGCTTAGAAGTATTGGAATGGACTGGGCGATTCCAACCCTACACAAAACACAAGAAGCATTGGCCTTGACTTCTACTTCTAGCTCGGGCGATCTTAGTTCTAAGAGAAAGAATAAAGTGCATAGGTCAGTCGGTTCCAGTGAGGTCAGCCTTAAGGATTTTCTACGGAAACAAGTGTCTGGTAACATAGAAAAAGTAATTTCTTCCAGCAGTCTTAAGTCCGATGCTAGCCCCGCGAGTTTTATACAAGAATGTTCGGAATTTTCAGCCATTCAAGCTAGTTCTAGCGCGGAGAAATTGAGACAAAGAACTTCTACACCCGTGCTGTCAAGTAAAAGTACTAGTAAGTCCAAAGAGGATCAACAGCAGTTATTTACCGGCGCATCTGACATTTCATCGGTGAGAAATAGTTCTTGTGAGGGGCCCTGTGCTAAACGTAAAGGAAAACAATCTTATCATAGTTTGGGGAGTATTGAAGATTTGTCTAAGGGTTGGGACGAATAGTACCTTGTACTTAGTTAATTTATTCTAAAGTTTATATTTTCACTTAATTTTATTATTCTTTTTATTTAATAAAAAATACTATTTTAATATACTTTGTTACGTTTAGTTTATTTTTGATTGAATACAGTATTCAAGAAGACTGAAGATCATCAAAAATTCATTCAAGAAAAACCATTGAATCAAACCTTTAAACATACAATAGAATGCTTATTTAGCAGTGCGTGGGTTACGAGAAACATTTTATAAATTAGGTAGTCCTCACACGGGAAAACTTTAAAGAAACGGTAGTAGCGTGGAGACTAGGAGACTGGACGACTAGACTACTCGAGTTGCCTCTCATCCTCACACGGCTTATACTATAGTCACGCAGTCGCGAGCTTAAGGCCGCATATTCATGAATTTCAGCTTTAGAATTTGCTTTATATTTATTATTTTGCGTCACTCAAGAGGCTGAGGTAGCGTGATGACCAGCATACCGAGTCGTGGATAATTAGATAGCGCCGTGTGGGTAGCGCCATTCAAATAATAATAATAAATTACAAATATATATAGGAATATTAAAATATTTTTTTAAAAATATTTGTTAATATTATATAAAAGTTACATTGCAAATAGAAAACGTTCAAGTATATGTCTATAAATACAGGGTGTCCCACCGGGAACCGAATCGATCTATATATAGAAAACTATACATAGGAAAATTTTAAAAATTTGACTATGCTGATGGGGCGACCGGGCTAAAAAAATTTCATAATGGTGGCACTTCCAGTCATACCGGAAGTGTCAACTTGCTTATTTTAAATGGGACACCCTATATATTATTACATTTTTGCATTCTACGGAAGATTCTAGGCAGATTTTGTATACCATGTCCTATACCTATGTATAAACGTTTTTGACATATTTGAATTTTTATGTCAAAAATGACTTTTGCAAGTCTTAGAATAGTTATCAATTTTTTCTACTTTGATAACTATTAATACAGGGTGTTTAAAAAATAAGATTAAAAATGAAAATGAAAAAACTGCATAAAGTCCAGATTTTCAAATGGAAACACACAAATTTTATAATTATTTCTTATTTAGCATTAAAAATAAGGGTAAATTTGTATAAGGTTGTATATCCCCAAAATTCTTAGTTTTCGAAATATTGCCAATTAATTATTTTTATATGGGGATTTTGCTGAAGATTTTAAGTTCAGTTACTCTTAGTTGGCTTTTCTGTAATATTTCTAATTTTTTAACTAAAGTTCTATTTATTCCTTCCCAACCTAAAATTCCGCAATTTAAAAGAGTTTTAACTAATGAATAATATAATATTTCCATATGTTTTACGTTCAATTTTTTTTTATGTTTCTAAAAATTGGTAGTAAACTTCTTAATTTTTTAATGAAATATTCTTTGTGAAAATTCCAATTTAATTTACTGTCGAAGATTATTCCTAAATATTTTACTTGATTAACTTTCAAAATTTGAATGTGATCATTTATTTTAATACTATCCATATTTTGTGGTATGTTATTTGGATTTAAAGTAAAAGGAAGATAATTAGTTTTATCAAAATTAATTGTTAATTAATTTTTATCAAACCAATTTTTTATTTTAAAATCTAAATGTACATGCTGAGTGACCTAGTCGCCCAGTCTCCTTGTATCCAAGCTACTATAGTTTCTTTCAAGTTTCTCCGTGTGCGGACTGCCTAATAGCACATATAATATAAAACAGATGATTCATGCAAATGGCAGGGGATATAGTATTTTATTATTCGTAGAATGTATATTTTTAAAAAATATGGGGGTGTTCTATTTGCTTTTGCTTGCTTTTTCTGCTTTTATCCTCTTCGTTCGCTGCCAGGGCCATTTCCGAGGGGACCTACAGCTTAACGTGGGTTCCGAACCACGATCCTCGGTCATGCGACACCCCCCAAGGGCTATCCACCCTTGGTTTATTGCCATTGCATGACCTACCGATTGGGGAGTGTGTATCTTCTTCCACACCCCACGAGATGTCCGATCTCATCCGGCCTGGTTACCGGCGTGAATAGGGTGGGTTGGGAGATGATACCTTTTACACTCTTCCCAGCATTCTTAAATCCACTAAATTTCGGACATACTTTTTTTATTGTACGTATGCCCACTCCGGGAATCGAACCCGGGTCGCCGCGGTCGAATGCCAGTGGCTCTACCTCTGAGCCACAGCCGCGGTTGGGTGTTCTATTTGAAATAACAAAGTTGTGTGCACTTTCGGTTTAACCGGAAGTGACTGTCAGACATTTAAATACTGGAAATGTGCGCACAGTATAACCATATAACCTACAAAAAATTTCTTATTAATGTTTTATTTTATCAGGACGTGACAAGCTGGGTGGTAATTTCGTTGTCTCCCGGTATGGATATACCAATTGAAAAAAATATGTAGGTATATTCATAGTTTTTGAAATATTTCCGACTTTTCGACGTTCAGTTATGAGTCCAACCCTTCACATATTACTCAAGAACGAATTCGTATCATATATCGTCAACAGTCGACATATACGTTTAAATGAGCAGAATCTGCTTGGATCAACAAAAAAAAAATTGGAACAGAAGTCGGAATAAAAGAAAACATTTGTCGATCCATAAACCTAACGAGACAGTAAACAGCTGACCCACAAGAAAAAACTCGGCACTTGCGCGATTGTAAATATTGACAACGGCGTCTCATGACCTAGGGAGAAAAATCCAATATTACAACCTTAAACTTACAGAATATTCACTTTTCAGATCAAGGTTAGAATAAATGATGCTAGAGTATTTTAAGTGTTGTGTTTTTTAGGTAAGTTATCGCCTAATATTTAAGAATTTATTTTATGTGTATAATTATTTAAACTTCTTTTTAAATATGTATAGTTTACCTATTTTATTTTTTAGTTATTTATAGCAGTTCTAAAATATATTTATAACAACATGGAATTGGTTTAAAGTACGTTTTTTCGGTATTCAGCTTTTTAATGTTGAACACCTTACCATTCAACTTTATTAAATAATAAATAAAAATTGCCTATATTTTTTTTATTGCTCTTGCTGAGTTTATGCAATTTGTAATTTCAATTCTAGGCAGTAACTTTTTCTGTCTTTTAAATGCAGGCGCGTACGTAGGATTTCCGTTTAGGGGGGGGGGGGGGGGGTGCGTTGTGATAAAAAGTTTTCTAAATAAATTCTGTAATTATCAATGAACACACACAAACGCAATTAAACTTCTGAGTAGGTATTAGTTAATTAAAAAGATTATAAAGGGTTACCCAGATGTCCGGAATAAAATTAATATACTTAGCCTTAACCTGTAACTTTTGGGGAAAACGCTCGGATACGTCATCTTAGTTTATATGCTTACATTTTGACGTTATTCGTTTGTATTTTTGTTTGTTAAAGATATGACATTTTTTTTAAATTGGAAACATACAGCTTGTGACACATCATTTGAAAGCGAATATCTTGTACAGTATGCTCATAAATTTTGGTGCGATTATGTCAAGCTATTTCAAAATGCCGACTTAAAAGTTTTTAAAAAATCTCCATTTAAATAAGCGCAAAAAATTTTTAAATAATACTTCGGAAATACCTAAATTAATTTTACAAGTTCACAATGTCACAACATGTCAGAACGTAAAACAATGAATATTTCTTACCTTGAAAGGTAAAAAAAAAACATCAATAATGAATTATCATTTTCGCTTATTTAAATAGTGATTTTTAAAAACTTTTAACATTCGCCATTTTGAAATAGCTTGACAGAATCGCGCCAAAATTTATGAGCATACTGTACGAGATATTAGTTTTCAAATGTCGACTGTCGATGTCGTCATATCTTTGACAAATGTCTATAAAAACACAAACGAATAACGTCAAAATGTGAGCATATAAAACTAAGTTGACGTATCCGAGGGTTTTTCCCAAAAGTTACAGGTTAAGACTATATTAATTTTATTCCGGACTTTTTTGCAACCCTGTATATTAATTTTAAATATTTTATACAAAAATTGAATACACTTTTTATTATTATTGTATTATTATGCATCAATGTTAAAGACAATTGAACTTCTGAGTGGGTTATTTCTTGAAAATATCCGGGGTGATTTTAACCTTTCTAATAACCCCCTTTGTGTACATGCCTGATTAATTAACATAGCCATTACAAGTCCCAGTTTGTTTTTCCAGACAACCATGGTTTTTGATTAAAAAATGTAATTTTAATTGTTTATTAGTGAAGGTTTAAAACCGGGACACAAATTATTTAATTAAAATTAAGTAGAATGACAATAAAGGAGAAATAAATTTAATACAAATTGCATCGAAAAACTTAAGTAGGTACTTGTATATAAACTGTTTGTATTTTATAAATGTATATTGTATGTTTGCAAACAAACTATGAATATTTTAAATATATCTCATGGGATTTATGTAATCTCGTAATATTCTGAAACTCTGTTCACAATATTCTATAGTGTGATGGTCCTTTTCTTTTCTTGCTACAATTTAAGAGAACATGACTCACCGAGTATTGTTTATGTTTTAATTTTATATAATATTATTTTGTGCTTACGGAAAGTCTCAATATTCCATTTAGTTGTGAAATGAATTTTAATAGTACACCTACCGTTTGTACCAAAATATCAATTTTCAAAAAACAAATACAGGGTCTCGAAAATTCTAGAATATTGCAACAATTTCAAAAACTAATAAAACACATCCACATAGTTAAAAATCGCTAAAAAAGACGAAACCATTTCTTTAATTGTACAGGGTTAAAAGGGAAATATACTATTTATTAAAGATAGATCCTGTATTTGTTTTTTGAAAATTGAATAGTCAGAGTCCACTCACGTTCAGTCGGCCGTCAGTCCGTGGATTGTCCGTCCGCCCGTTATCGATAGTCCCACATACAGTCTATTTCAAAAAGGTGTAGAGTAATAAAAGGTTATTAGGTTAACATGGAGAATAAAAAAGACGGGAAAGGAATAAAAATTTATTAGCGGTTCTAGTAGATGTAAAATAAATAATTTGTACAAAATCTTGAAATACGAATTATGATTTTCATTTAAAATATATTTTTTATGTAAGTAGACTATATTTTTTCGCAATGTAGAAAATTTATTTAATCTTAACCTCTAAAGGAGTAAGTTTGAGATTATCTTTGAAATGGTTTTCAGAATGCCAATGGAAAACTCTTTTTCTAATCTAAAGTTGGAGTCGCTGACAAATCCCGAAAAATCGTTCCCTCTAGAATCGGAATGGCGGCTTCGGGCGGAGAAGGAATTAAACGAAACTCAGGAGAATTACCAGCTGGAAATGCAAACTCTAAAGACTCTAATTCTAAGTAAGATTATTTCGAATAAATAAAATCAATTTTATGTATTTTATAAAATTACATTTTAACTTTGTGAAATTGTTTTTATTGAGACGAATTGGGAATGGTCTACCTAATTTTTTTAAATAAAATTTTTATTATGTACTTATATAAAATATGTACCTATTAACCATCGTGCCTACACATTTTGTAAAATGTTTTCTTAAAATATTTAGGTTTTTTTTTTAGAATTCAAACACTCCAGAGCTATAACACATATTACACAATAACATTTTTTGTTATTTATATACAGTAATTGTTTCAGAAAATAGATAAATAAAATTTGAATAAAATAAGGAAACATACCTTGGAGTTGTTGTTTTAAGGTGAACTGATGGAGTTGTATTTTATGCGTTTGGCAAGGATTTTGTTTCTTTATCCTCCATACAAAAAATAACATAACATACCAATTATTATTTATAAAAGAACCCAATTGCTGTCATTATGCATCCGAAACGTAACCTCTACAAAATGACACTTTACGAAGGAATATTTTAGAATCTGAGCGTTTTCGAGACAAACTGTGTTCAGATTCGTAATCTTCGCCTCGAAATATATCATTTCTAAAAAAATTACCAATTTTGTCGCGATAAGCATATAATAGAGATGTATTTATCACATATATTCCTTAATTAATGCCGTGCCCAAGTTATCTTTTCGCGTGCCATTGGTTGGCCATCCCTGCACTAGTACTTTATAGCCGAATATCGATTGCAATAAAACCTATAATTGCTATATTTTTTGTGTCTTTCTATTTCTAGATGATCAAAATCTCACAGTGCCTAATTCAGATGAATTTTTACTTAGATTTTTAAGAGCGAGAAAATTTGACAGTAAGAAAGCATTTCAAATGGTAAGTGAAAAGATAAGTTAATAAGGTACCTATACTACTACCACCTTACTTTCTAAACTCGTATTATTCGCATGGGGACCTTGAAAAATGCTTAATTTTATAGTTCAACAATATAACCATGCTCATCAGAAATATCTGACTGATAAAATAGCATAACTCCAAATTTTCATTTTAACGTCAATAAAATTTCGTTAAGTATTTTAATTTACTTTGAATGCTATTTTCCCAACGGTTCTCATTATAAAATTAACAGATCATCAAAAATCCAAGTGTATGTTTATCAACTATGCATTAAAGATATGAATGGTGATAAACCCGGCTTTGATTTAACCTCAGAACTAATTACTTTTACGTACTTGTCAGTTATATGTGGGTTATACTTAATCGAGCGTCTATATTGTAGCCTCTTATTTAACAGTTTAAGTTTCGTTTTCAGCTTCAAAGATACTATCTTATGAAACTAAAGTGCCCGGAGCTTTTTAGCTGCCCACTGCCTTCAGAGTGCAGCAAAACCTTTGATCTTCAAGCTCAAAATATGCTGTTGCAGAGGGACCAATGGGGGCGTAGGGTGTATGTTTTGCGTGTAGGTAAGTTCAGATAAAGCAGAATTATGTTATATAATATAAAATGTCAACAAGAAGTAGTAAGTTATCAGTATAAAAGACTTGTTTTTTTTTTTTTAAATAAGCCAAAGAAATAAACAAATATTTTAATTTTAATAACCTTAAACTCGAACCCAGAGAATTTAAATTAACATTGTAATATATCATCAGATACTTTGGATCTGGATATATTTTAGTAAATTTCCGTGTGCCGAACACACATAACGATTTTTTTCAGGGGTTAAATCTTATATCATCCTGCATACAGTCCTAATCTTCCATCATGTGACTTCGGTTTATTTCTATGTAATAAAGTTTAGTCAAACGAAGAATTTTTGTGTCGACAGAAAAAATAAATGAAAGTGCGCTAATGCCTACTTTGTTTGGAGAATGTATATTATTGGTGGAAATTATTTTACAAACTTGAAAATAAGTAATTGCGCATGCTCCTCGCAGTTTCGCTAAGTCGCGGGATATACTTACTATACACAGGGTGCTACAAATTTGTGTGCGTATAAGGCGTTCTCGATATCGGTAAGAGATACGAAGATGGTTAAATTGCGGAAAAGTTGCGTATTTTGGGGCTTATTAATCTGGTGAAAGAAAATTGCAAATATTCCGAATAACTTCGAAGATATCTGAAAAAAACCGCAACTTTCAGTTTTGATTTTTAAATTTTTGCGCCTTAAGTTTTGACTTGGGACAAAAATACCTCTTCATAGCCGTTTTTTATGTTTTACAAGATAGCGGTATTATTTTTCATATTTGACGTTTTGGTTTTTAGATACCAACTTCAAGTCTTTTTTTTAAATACGAACTTGAAATTTTTTGTTTGTTAATATGATGTGATTCTAAGGTTCAATTGTTTTTTAACATCGCCCTCATCATCAGCACAGGGAACTACAACTCTTTACAATTTTAAGTCACGTCGTATCTCTTATAATAAGAAAGTTAGCAATGGTGCCGACTTATAAACACACGGTATATACATACCTTAATTCCTATGGTTTTTGCCTTAGATCTAGAATACTATATAACAGAAAAAAGTTAAAGCTCCCGAGTAAAAAAAGATAATTGAAGTGTTAGTCTAGTTATGTTACTGTGATGTGCTTATGTTTGTTGAAAAATCATTTAATATTTTTTAATAAGTGAATAAGGTGTTGTTTTGCTAGTTTCCGATGATACCTGCTAATGTCCTTTTTTTCAAAGTATCAAATATCAGGTCTCTTTGAGTAAAAATTAACTAATTCTTTAAATCACAGAACTTTTTTTTTAGTTGTTCATGTTCAGGACCGTAATGATATCAAAAGATAATTTTAAAAATGTCTTATTAGATGACAAAACATTAAAATTTTAAAAACCTTTGAATTGTGTTACATTTCTAAAGCTTAGAAGTCTCTAAACCCGTATTTAAAATTTCACATCCGTATTTAAAAAAGTTGACATGAGGTTGGTATCTAAAGAACGAAACGTCGATTTGAAATCTAAGAACATCATCTTGTAGAACACAAAAAACAGCTACAAAAAAGTGTTTTCTGATTTATTCAAAAGTTAAAAATGAAGGCGCAAAAAACTAACGGTGAAAACTAAAAATTTCGTTTTTTCCGAAAGTATTCGGAATATTCAAAACCCTCTTGTACGAACACAAATTTGTAGCGCCCTGTATAGCAATTTAACGAATGAAACGGTTCAAAAAGCTCCCATTACTTTAAAAAGTCATGATTTTAATTAGGAAGGGGGAACATGTAGGTCAAATCGATAAACCATTCAAATTTGAATCCAACCCGAATGTATCCTTTTAAGGATGTTCATAAAAATACCCAAACCCAAATAATTATTTAGCTTCCAATTGAATCAACACGGTAATGGAAGCTGTCGTAGTAAATACTATTTGATTGATTAATCCTATTGTTCGGAACGTATTAATGATTTATTGCAAATGCCCTTTTGCATTTTGCATTATAGTACTTTGCGAGATTCGGTACAGTAAACACGGTTTTTTATCGGAGTTAATCCTTTACCTTATCGCTTCTTTTTTTGTGACTATTAATATTAAAATTAATCGTATTTAATGTATAAAACATTTGTGCTACTTGGCATAGGAATTTAAAAATAAACATGAATCCTCCCCTAGATGGGGAGGATGCAATAGTGCAAGGAACACCAAGTGATGACCTTCAAATAAGTGATTCCAACTCAAACCCTATGGATTTACCTGTCGATGACCAAGAAAAAATATTAACACCAACTAAAAAATATTTTAATGTTTACTCAGATAAGTACAACCTAAATTCTATATATGTTATGATTGAAAGTATCAATAAAAATAACCTGGGGCGCGTGCATCCCCTAAGAGTAGGACATATTTTACATAAGAAATTAATGACCAAAAATATTGTAGAAATAAAATCAGTCGGAAAAAATCGTGTAAGAGTACAATTACGGTCTCTTAAAGACGCCAATGATTTAATTAAATCGCGAGGTCTGGAACAAGAAGAACTGCGGGCATTTATCCCGAACCATATAC
The DNA here is from genome assembly GCA_935413205.1 of Polydrusus cervinus. Classification (NCBI taxonomy): domain Eukaryota; kingdom Metazoa; phylum Arthropoda; class Insecta; order Coleoptera; family Curculionidae; genus Polydrusus; species Polydrusus cervinus. The sequence continues at coordinate 90,867,990 of OW284511.1, forward strand.
TGGAAACCAAGGGTGTAATAAAAGGTGTCGATACGTACTTCGACGATTCATATATACTTCAAAATATTAAATCATCAAATCGAGTCCTAAGTATGAAAAGATTTACTAAGAAAATACTTAAGCTAGGACAGAAGGAACCCATCTTTGTTAAAACACAAACAGTTCTTTTAACTTTTGAAGGTAACATCTTACCCTCGAACATTTATATTGATAGCGTTATTTTCCCAGTTAATGCATATTATGGTAGGGTAACACAGTGTTACAAATGTTTGAACTATGGTCATATTTCGAAGCAATGTAAATCTAATGTTGAGCTCTGTATTTCATGTGGAAAAAATAAAATTGAAGATGATGAACACCTGTGTAATGCAACAGACATACGTTGTGTTAATTGTAAAGTAGGTACTCATAAATCTAATTCTAAAACCTGTCCCTTTTTTATTAAGCAGCAAAATATTAAAAAAGTTATGATTGACAATAGAATCACATTTAGGGAAGCTGAAAGTCTTTATGATAATTCATATGCAAATGTTGCCATTAGTAACAGATTTAATTTAATAAAAGATTATGATGACTACAGTGCAAACTTTCCCCCATTATCAAATAATAAACAGACTTTTTCAAGTCAACAACCCAGACAGATACCAAAAAGGACTCCACCCTCCTTGTCACAACCCATGGCCAGTACTAGTAAAAATGATTTTACCAATAATAAAAAAAGAAAGCATACTTCCCCTACTTCTCCTAGCTCAATGTTTCCTTTTGTATTTGGACCAACTACTCCGATTCCCCCTAATTATAATATTGACATTGACAAAAATAAAATGATCAGTGAACAAAGTCAGCTGATCGATACTTTTGCTGGGTATTTTATTAAATTAATGGAAAATTTTAATTCTTTAGATGACCTTAAAAAATTGCAAATAGATACTTTAAAAAAAGGTTTGGTAGAAATTTTTAAATCGACTCATAATGGATCCGATAAATAAAGAAAATAAAATTCGATTTTTGCAGTGGAACTCGCAATCTGCTGTAGCTAAAAAACGTAGCCTTGAAATTTTTTTATATCAAAATAATATTGATATTGCCTTGTTAAGTGAAACCTGGTTTCGACCAGGTCAAAATGTCTCTTTTACAGGATATAACATTCATCGTGAAGATAGAGCAGATGGTAAAGCCGGTGTTGCTATTTTCATAACAAAAAAATTATCATATTGTCCAATAGTCTTTGTACGCAATTTTAACCCTGGTGTGATGGTTTGTGGTATAAAAATTGTTATAGATAATAAACCTATTTCCCTTGTTTCGATTTATAGGCCACCTAATATCAGGACAAACCAAGATGACTGGCGTAATATTTTTTCACAAATAGCAACCCCTTATCTTATAGGTGGAGACTTTAACGCACATAGTGGCGTATGGGGATCCTATAAAAGTGACCATATAGGAGAACAAGTACTTAATATAGTAGAAGACCTTGATTTGGTAATTTTAAATAATGGATCTGCTACCAGACAGCTACAGCCTGGTACTGGAAAGTCAGCTGTTGATCTAAGTCTTTGTTCACCTGATATATCTACCAAATTTAACTGGAATACCGAGTCTGACACACTGGGATCAGACCACTTTCCAATTGTAATAAATTTCGATTGGTCTATTACAACTCAAGGCAAAATCCATCCAAAAACCAAATGGAATACAAAAAAAGCAGATTGGAAAACTTATACTAGTTCTATTGATATAAAAATACGGCAAGCCCCCTTATTCCAAGACATCAAAGAAAAATACAATTATTTGTTAAATTGTATAAATAATGCTGCGCAGATAAGTATACCGATTAATAGGCCATACTCTTTTTACCGTCGCCCCCCTCCTCCTTGGTGGGATCCAGTAGACTGTGACGAGGCTATTCGTACAAGAAAAGAAGCTCTACGTGAATATAAAAATGTCCCTACTTTAGAAAACTTCGTAAAATGTAAAAAAGTTGAGGCGGAAACAAAAAAATTTCTTAAGAAAAAAGCCAGAGACAGTTGGATTTTATGGTGTTCTAAACTAAATAAAAACACTCCTTCTCAACATTTATGGTCACAGGCAAAAAGAATGACTAGAAAAAATATATATCAAAAACCCCATGGTAATCAATGGTTCGAAGATTTCTTTTGCAAAATTGCACCTCCTACGGTGCTAAATAGTCTAGAAGGTGGCTTGGATGAATTTCCAATTAATCATTTTCTTTGTAGACAATTTTCTATTAACGAATTGGAATGTGCCTTAAAAAATACACAAAACACGGCTCCTGGTTACGATGATGTACAGTACTGTATGCTGTCACATCTCCCTTTCAATGCCAAAATCCTATTGTTAGACATTTTTAATAGTATTTATCTGTATGGTAGAAAAATTGAGGATTTTGAAAAAGTTATAGTAATCCCGATACAAAAACCAGGCAAAGATCCTAATGTGGGTACTTCCTATCGACCTATTTCATTACTTTCTTGTATTCTCAAGACATTGGAGCGCCTTATTAAATTTCGTTTGGAGTATTGGCTGAGCAACCATAAACTTCTGCCGGAAACTCAATACGGATATAAAAAAGGTTTTGGTTCTATAGATGCTGTTTCAGATATTGTAGTTGATATTCAAAACTGTTACACAGATAATGAATATCTTACGACGTTGTTTCTTGACATTCAAAGTGCTTATGATTCTGTAGATTTAAAAATTTTAGAGGAAAAAATGGTTTCCAATTTTCATATCCCACTTAATATTTCAAGGTCGATTGTTAGGCTATTTAATTCAAGGCAAATATTCGTGAGAAATAGTTTAAATGAAAAAGTTGGCCCTAGATATGCTTTCACTGGTTTACCACAAGGATCAGTACTCAGTCCTCTACTTTTTAACCTTTATACGGCTGATATACATAAGTTTTCACTTTTTAAAATTGTGCAGTATGCTGATGATTTTTGTATTTACATTCAGAGTAAAAAATATCATGAGAGTTTAAGGTTACTCTCAGAAATATTTGGAAAAATTTTTAATTGGTTTAGGATGAATGGTTTTGAGATCTCTGCTGAGAAATCAGCTGTTTGTGTATTTACTAGGCATAATACTCCGGACTTGGATTCGGTTAATTTAAATAATTGTGTAATTCCACTTGTCACGGAGTTTAAATATTTAGGGATTGTATTAGATAAGAAGTTAAGCTGGAAACAGCATATTAACTATCTCTCAAATAAGTGTGAAAAGGGAATAAATTTTCTGAGGTCCATTATGAGAACTTGGTGGGGCTGTGATGTTCAAACTGCGTTGATTTTCTATAAATCATATATTAGATCTATTCTTGACTATGGCAGTATTTTGTATGGTTCTTCCTGCAAAACCCATTTACAGAAGGTTGACCGGGTACAATATAAAGCCCTTAGAGTTTGTTTAGGAGCAATGAGATCATCACCTGTAGAGGCCTTACTAGTCGAAGCTTTGGAGCCTCCATTGTGCTTACGTAGAGAGGCTCTCAGTGCCAAATTTCTGTTTAAACACCGATTTTTTGAAACTAATTTACTGCATAACATCTCCAGACTGAATACATTTGACTTAACTAATAACTACTGGCATCATAAAAACTCCCCCCCTTTATGCGAGGCATTTAGAAACTTCAATGAGATTCTAAATCAAGTTACTCCGTTGTGTATAACAGATTACGAATATCATAGTGGTTTTCAGGAAGTTGCGTTGAAAATTCCTTCCTTTACTGACAACAAAATTCTTAATATTCATATTCTAAAGGCAGAACTAAGAGAACATAAAGAATGCGTTTTTATATATACTGATGGGTCTAAAACAGAATTAGGTAACGGTGCAGCCATATATTTACCTCAACTCAACAATGAATTTAAGTATAAAGTTGAAAAAAGCTGCAGTATTTTTACTACAGAGGCCCTAGCTATTTGTAAAGCACTTAATTTTGCACTCGAATACGACAGTCAATATTTCGCTATATTGTCTGATTCTATGTCTGTTCTAAAAGCAATAAATAATATCCAGCTTTGGTCCTACAAAATTAATCCTATATTATGGCACATTCGAAAATTATTACGTCAAATCACTCTGCAAAAAAAGCATATAACATTTATTTGGGTAAAAGCACACACTGGAATACCAGATAATGAATATGTAGATACCCTAGCCAAGGATAGCACTCTCAATGGAACACCTATTAGCTCTAGTCTCACTCTTACCGATGCGCATGTCCTTCTAAAAATACAAATACTGGAAAAATGGAAATTAAGATGGAAAACCTATTGTAACACATCTTCAACAAGATATTCACTTCTTGTAAAAAGTATTCCCAATAAATACTGGCATAAAGATTTGATAGTTCCCAGACGATTTATAACAACCATTATCCGACTAAAATTGGGCCATGCTTGTTACCCAGCCCACCTAAATAAAATACGTATTGTTCCCTCTGACAAATGCGATTTGTGCGATATAAAATGTGATTTAGACCACTTATTCTTGGAGTGTAGAAAGTATGACAATGATGTTAATAGCCTATTTGAACAATTAATTCAAGAGTGTAAAGTCGAGTGCCCATTTAATATCCTAAATCTCTTATCCCTCGAAAATGTAAAAATCTTTAATGTACTGGTAAGCTACTTATATAAAACCAATTTAAAACTGTAAGTCCTACCTATCCTAGTCTTTCCCTATGTGTTTTCCCTTTTTATAGTGGTCTTCATTCCTTGTATGTCTTAAAAGAAAGTCGCCCTGACAGACCCCAGTGGCGTGAAGCGTGTATCCCTGTTTGATTGTTTATAAAAAAAAAAAGTTTCTTTTACTTCTCTACTTTGTGACTGGCTGTATGGCTAATTAGCCAAATGCCATTAATAAAAAAAAAAAAAAAAAAAATTTTGCATTATGTTTTTTTTTGTTATATGAGGATTATGTGTGATTTAGTGAAAACATGCACAAAGTCGAGTCAATTAAGGAAAAATTAAATTAAATTTTTTAATAAAAATATATATCTAACCTTTTTCATTCTAAACCCTTTAAATAATATATTATTAACCAAGGTCTAGACAGCTATCATTATCAGCTATAATAGTATAGCTGTCTAAACCATGATTAATACACTCACCGGCACAAAATTCCGCCACCCTGAAATTTTGGCCAAGTTTAATGTTTTATAACTTGTTTATTTTTTATCCGATTTTCATAATTTTTTTATCAGTTTGTAGATCCATTTATTCTGTTTTCCTATAATTATTTTATAAAGTATCATTTTTCGATTAGGCTATATTATACAGGAGGAAATCAAAATGTTGTTTTTGGTCGTAATTTCAAAACACCCTGTAGGGAAATTGAGGTGGATAATTTCGTTTGCATACTAACTCTTGTAATCTCTGATGTATTCTAAACATTTCTTTTTTTGATTCATTCCATTATCTCATTTCTGCTGAGAGCTGCAAAATTTTAAATGAAACGATGTTATTTTTTGATGGTCGTGAGCGGGTAGACAGACGTAGAAATGAAAGAATGTGCTGACTGCACCATATCAGAACGAATCTCATATTATGGCGGTTCAGTCATGATTTGGGCGGGTAATCCTGTATTTGTTGAAAATGGAGCTCTAACCGCCCACCGTTACATTGAGGAAATCCTCCAAGAAGTTGTTGTTCCATTTGCTCCTTTTATTGGAAACCAATTTACATTAGTGCAAGATAATGCTAGACCTCACGTTGCACATGTAGTAAGCGAAGTTGAACTTGCAAGATTGGAATAACCTGCATGTAGCCCAGATTTCAACTCAATCAAACATCTTTGGGATCAACTTAAAAGAGCCGTTCGTCGTCATCCTGTACAACCACAAACCTTGCAAGACTTAAGACTGGCGCTGACCGAAAAATATCAAGCTATTTCTCAAGAAAGAATAAGTGATCTTATTCATTCGATGCCACGAAGACTGCAAGCTGTCATTGCTGCGAGAGGAGGAAATACACGTTATTAAATTATTTTTGTTAATTAACTTTATGATATACCTAGTGTTTGTTTTTCTTAATAAAATTAGGCTTCAAATCAGCGTTTCATTTAAAATTTTGCAGCTCTCAGCAGAAATGAGATAATGGAATAAATCAAAAAAAAGAAATGTTTAGAATACATCAGAGATTACAAGAGATAGTATGTTAACAAAATTATCTTCCTCAATTTCCCTACAGGGTGTTTTGAAATTACGACAAAAAACAACATTTTGATTTCCTTCTGTATAATATAGCCTAATCGAAAAATGATACTTTATAAAATAATTAAAGGAAAACAGAATAAATGGATCTACAAACTGATAAAAAAATGATGAAAATCGGATAAAAAATAACTAAGTTATAAAACATCAAACTTTGTCGAAATTTCAGGGTGGGGGAATTTTGTGCCGGTGAGTGTATAATTTTTTTCCCACTACTTACACATTTACAGCATACTTATTTTTATTTATTTTTTATTAGTTTTACAAAATTAATTTAGATATATTTTTAAGAGATTGCTTCTGTAACTTTTCTTAATCAAGTTACCTGTGCTTCGGAATTGGCATGATAATTTGTTTTTGTCTTGTCAGGTGGCTTCGTTAATGTCAAATTGAGATTAGGTTTAAAAAAATGGTTAAAGTGACAAAGTCCGTTTCTTATTAATTGTTGTGACATTACTAATTTTAAGTTTTATTACAACTCAAGTATATTATTCTATCAGTGAATATGGCATTTTGTTTTTTTCTCATAGCCTATATTTTTTATTTGCAGTATCGAAACTTCACAACATCTCTAAGAATCTGATGTAATGTCAGGTTACCTGCTTTCAAATAGATTGTTTTCAATATTAACCATGATCAATAATAAGTGTCAAGGTCAAAATAATAAATTAAAAATTATTACTTATTAATACTTTCAAAATGTAGTCACTGAATCTTTATTAGTTGTTCAATGAAGTAGCTGACACCATTCAAAAAATATATGGAAAAATCTTAAATAAAAAAAAAATATTTAAATTTTGAACACTCTGTATCTAGAAAACAAACCCGTTGCGGACACATAATTATATGATGTTTTTATCTTAAAATCAATTAAGGATAAATCCCTTTAAGTTTATGTACTTAAATAATGAACACCCTGTATATTAGTAAGGCTAGAATCAGAAGTTAAAAGGAAGGAAAATTGGTAGTGTAATAGAACGGGATTTCTAGCTTTGTTCTTATTTCGATTTTTTCGTAAAAATAACGTTTTACAGAATACATATGTTTCACATTATCCCAACGGGGAAACTAAAAGGATGCTTTCGGTAAATAAAGCAATAAAATACTTTCGAAATCCTTATTGGTATCGAAGCAATTCGTAGAAAGTTATACGGTACTTTCTCTTTAAAGTATACTTCTAACTGCCTGTCGATCCGAGAGATGGTCAGCATGTGTTCAACGAACCCTTCGCCGGAGGGCTCTTTTATGACTGTTTCGCGTATATTATACTACATGAATCATATGTTGGGAAAACTAAAAAATGGAAAATATATGAGGAAGTTGGTTGTTGGATCTGTATCTTGGCCGATCCGATTAAGAATGGAAAAGGCTAAGTGCAATTGTGTTGCTTTTTCCCATAACGTTTAAATGGGTTTTTAAACACATTTGACTTAGTACTTTAGGTTAATTAGGTATACTATCTCTAGTACCTTTGTATAAATTAGTGAATAAGTAAGTTAGAGAGAAGGTTAGTATTTTATTCTCAAATCGTAAGACTGGGGCCATCTATTATCTATTGGTTAAATCTCTCAGTACCTAAGGCAAATGACCAACGAGTAACGAGGACCCGGATTGGTCCGAGAAGGGTAAAGTCACCCTATTGGGTAAAAGATATAATTAAGGGGGGTAGTTAGATGGTCAAGAGGTCAGAACGGATATTGAAAAATCTGAAAAAGGCAGTTCCTCGGGGTTATCGGTACGGGAAAGTTCCAAGTTCGTTTTCGTAATGAAAGGTTTCGAAGGGATAGTTTGTACGGGAAAGTTACGAAAGGTTATTCTTACGCGACAGTTCCGAGTTTCCTTTTTATAAACAGTTCAGGTTTACGCGATTGTTTTCTTGGGAAAGTGAATCTTAATTCAAAGTGCAAAGATGGGATTAAATATCAGGGTTTACGATCGTCGTTTAGGACTCTTCAATCTTAGGATTAACTTCAGGGTTTTCTTTATTTTAACTGAATCAGATTGGGTGATTTTCTCATATCAAGGGTTTATTTTCGAGATTGTTCTCTTTCACAGTAAATGCATGTCTGGGTTTTAATTGCATATTGGATATCATTTCAGTAAAACACCTCTCTTTATTCTCTTACACTTATCTTGTAAATATCTTAAGTTTAATATTGTAAAGTTTCTTTTTCTTTATCTCTTGTTGTTAATAGATTTAAGTGTTTTGAAAATATAGTGTTTTATTGCTCACTATAAACAAGGGGATAGGGGATTCACGCTAACAAGAGTGGACGATTCGCGTTCGCGCGTAGACCGCGCTGTTTCCGCGGACTATCGAGGCAGAGCTGAAATATCTGGTAAAGGCCCGATTGGTAAGTTGTTATAATATCAATTAACACCTTAATTAACATTCAAGGAGAAACGTCACGACTGGAGTGCTCTTGCGATAAAAGTGTAGTCAGGTAGTTATTTCCGGGATACATTTTAAACTTACTGTGAAGGGAAGGATCTAGAGGTTCGGCTAGGGACACGCTACCATTGAGTCTTAAACGCTACCAGTTAGATACGTAATTCAATAATACTAGACAGTGCCATAATCTAGATCAATCCCGTCACAGTAGTGGTGGGTCGGGATCTCTGGAACTGCTACTTTGAAACGGTATTTTTCAATACTGTCGTGTCGCGCTCCACCTCATAAAAGCAAGCAGTTACTCTGGACCTTTTAAGATTTCGTCCTTCGCCGCTACACGCTGCGATGCGAACTGAGAGAAAGCGATAGCGACCAGCCTCTTCAGTCGATAATTGTGGAGCGCTCAACGGCAAACGGTATCTGGACTGGAGAACAGTAACAGTCTGGTGGTTGACGATATTTTGTCGTTGAAGGTATTTTGTCAGACCGGGGACGAAAGGTTGCTGAGGAGCTGAGGGAACTATTGCGGTCGCTGTTCACGGGTAGGTATATGTCGTGGGACCGTTTGATTTTACCGCTGCGACTCGTAGTTACGGTGCCGGTGTTTTGCTGGCGCGGTAGCCACGGTGGTATTATATATACATAAGAAGTTGAAAAACATTGTTGTCAATTTGACTAAAATATTTTAATATTATAAAAAACCTAAAATAGTTTTGTGCAAGGGGATAGGTACTAAAATAGAGGACTAACACTTCAAGTTTTGACTAATCAGAGGAATTTTCTCGGTATTTTCTCCAATATAGTGGAAATCGCACAAAAAAATTTCTTTCAGAAATCGTTTAATTTTCTTGACAGGCGATATGAATTATATCATTTATTGGTTTGAGATTTCAAGGCCACATATATGAATTATAGATTATTTTCTATTTCGACAAATGATTTACTTTTGTTCTTCAAACCTTACACTCTAGCTTGTTTCCAAGTAACGGTTATGTAGTCGCGGTATTTTTCTGTCGCGATTTGAAATGGAACGTTCCATATCGGTAACAGTATTTTCCACCTGCAAAAATTGGTGCCCTAGTTCGCTAGTAAAATTGGTAAACCGTCAGAAGAATGTAGCACGCGGCGACATCTTGGCACATCATTCCAAAGCATATATATTCTATACTTATTGCATCCTCTTTGTTTCAGATAATTTCGATTCATCCAAAGTATCAATAGACGATATTTTCAGAACCAATATCCTGGCTCTGGAACAAATAGTTCGGGAAGCGGAAACTCAAATTGCAGGCATTGTAGTTATATTGGATATGTCCGGACTTTCTTTACAACACGCCAAGTTTTTTACACCTTATTATGGAAAAAGAATGGTGGAACTGGTACAAGAGACTTTTCCATTACGTTTTAAGGGCTTTCACGTGGTTAACGAGCCTTTCTTTTTTGACGCGGTCATGGCCGTTCTTAAGCCCTTTCTTAAGGATAAAATTAAAAAGAGGGTAAGACACTTTTTACTGAAAACAGAAATATTAAATATAAAAGGTGATTACGCTTGGTTGGCTATATTACTGGTTTAAAATTTTACTTTGTTTTAAAGAAATTAAAAAATCTCAAATTTATAAAGTGTTTAGGAATTTATATTATGCAAAATTTTACTTTTAACGCACTTAATAAACGATTTTCCAGTTGACATACTTTATCAAATTGGAAATAAAGCTCACAGTTAAACCAAACTCTCAGTTAGAAAATTTTACGATAACATTGGTTTAAACTTAACACAAACAGAAATTTTAAGATTTTTGGGTGTTCCAAGTAGTCAGTTTAAAATAATTTTATATTTTAGATCTAATGCCTTCTTATAGCTTTGTTTTTGAAAAATATTAAAAAGTTGTGTAGTTTAGATGCTATGGGCCACCCTGTATATACATAAATTTTCAGGTTTTTCTACACGGCAGTGATTTAAATGCGCTTCACGCATTTGTATCGGATGATATTCTACCAATTGAATATGGTGGAAGTGCTGGAAGTTTCGACAATAAAAGTTGGTATATGAAGTTATTGGCTGACGAAGAATATTTTAAAACCTTAAAAGAATATGGTTATGCAAATAATTTAGAAAATCAAGAATCTCAGGATTAACAGGGCGTTAAAAAAATTAACATTTTGTTAAGTATAATCAGGCTAATTTTATTAAAATAACTTTATTTCTTTCTTTTTATTTAAAAATTTATTTATTTTAATCACCGCCTTCTCAATGTGAAAGGAAAAAGGAAACAGAAGATATTTCTAGTAAATTGGTAAAAAAATACTAAAGATATATGAAAAAGGTACATCCAATTATGTTAATGTTGTAACTGGCGACGATATCATTACAACCTTTCCCCTAAATGTAAGAACGAAGTAGGGCGTCCTTATCAAATATGTAGAAGTAAATTTTTTAAGTGGCTTAGAGAATCTCGGCCAGTCCAAAACAGAATTATTACAGGATTTCTGAGAAACATTGTAGATAGTCAATGTATTCAGGACAGGGTGCTTCAAATTCGTGTTAGTAAAAGGGGATCTCTAGAACGGTAAGAGATACGAAGATGGTTAAATTGAGGCAAAGTTGCATATTTTGGGGCTTAATAATTTGGTGAAGGAAAATTGTAAATATTTCGAATAGTTTCGAAGTATCCAAAAAAAATTTTTTAGTTGGTTTTAAATTTTTTTGCCTTTGAACTTTGGAAAAAAAAACAAAACACACTTATTTATAGCCGTTATTTTATGTTCTAACATATTTTATCAAATTATCTTTTTATGTCATTACGGTCCTAAACATTTAGAGCCAAACTAAAAGAAAATATATCCGATTTGAAGAATCAGTTTATTTTTACTCAAAGAAGCCCGATATTTTATATTTTGTAAGAAAAAAGACCCAAAGTCTCGGCCTTAAATATTTTGTTTATTTTGTTACATGTTTCGTCTAAAACTAGCATCATCAGACCTTATAAATAGTAAAAAAAATTGAAATTGTTTTTGAAACAAGCACATCACAGTAACATAACTCCATTTACCTTTTTTTACTCGGGAGCATTACTTTTTTTCTGTTTTACAGTATTTCTATTTCTAAGACAACAACCATAGGATTTAAGGTATAGGTTATATTCATAAAATACTAATAAAATTAATTAAAAACTTACTTACTTCCTAGAGTATTGTTACGACAAATCTTATTGATTAATCCTAAAAATAATTGTCAAGACAGTAATAGAAAGGATAATTTTAAAAAACCTTTAAATTGTATTGAATTTCTAAAGCTTAAAAGTTCCTAAAACTGTTTTTAAAATTCCAGGTCCGTATTTAAAAAAATCGACTAGAGGTTGGTATCTAAAGAGCGGAACGTCGAATTTGAAACCTAATAACACCATCTTGTAGAACATAAAAAACGGCTATGAAAAAATGAAGGCGCAAAAAATTAAAAACACAAACTAAACATTTCGTTTTTGTTCGGATATCTCCGAAAGTATTCGGAATATTTACAATTTTCTTTCACTAAATTAGTAAGACGGAAAATACGTAATTTTGGCTTAATTAAACCATCTTCGTATCTCTTACCGTTTTCGAGATACCATGTACCCACACGAATTTTTAGTACCCTGTTACTGCTTCCTGATTCACTGAGATATGTCTCCTCTGTTTTTAAAATGAAGTGTATTACCTGCTGTGTTCGAAATTATTTGAAGACCGTAAATAAACAATAGCATTGCTAAACTTTTCTAGTGACCTAAGTATTTTATAACATTATCAAACTGTTCTTAAATTTTTATTAATTTCTGAAATACTATTACCTAAAATAAAATTTATTACTGGGGGTCGTAGGTATTATTAATATATAAAATGTGGCTTACTATATTTTCATTTTACCTAATTCATTCTTTTTCAGCTTACAAGGTATACGAATTTGCCTTTTATTAAAAATTGTAGTCAAAACTTAGTGCTTGAATAAAAGATAGAGAATCTGTATCAACTAATATTATTGAAAAATATATAAACAATAATAAATCATTTAGTATTTCTTTAAATAACTAATAGTATGGACGTAGAGTTTTAGACATGAATTGTCTTTATTTGTTTTGAATCACAACGTTTTAATTGGTAAGTATCTCCAGTCGTCTTCAATTGAATACTAATAGTATGTTATATAACAAGTGATGAAAGATGATACTTTTTAAACGAGGAGATATTTAGCATAAGGCGTAAACGGGGTGCAGAAATCCTCGGAGTTTTAAAATATGACTCACACGAATAATGTACACCATTTTTTCTATGACCACAAAGAATTATCAAAAATCATTTGATTTGTATTTTATATTTTTTAATTTTTTTTCACACACATTTTTGGCAGTTTAAAGTATTATAATACCATTAATACTTGATGTGCGCTTATTGGGGTTGTTTGAATATTAAATAATTGTACAAATTATATGTGATATATAAAACATCAAATATATTTTAATAAACTATAAAACCCTGCTGTAATAATTGTTTTTGACATTGTTATGTAAATTCCCATTTAATAACATGGTTAGAAAATTTTTGCTATGAAAACTCTTAAGCTCATTTTGTGTCTATTGTTAATATTAGAGAGCAATGTTCTTTAAATTATATTTTATCATGTTATAGACTGTTATCAATAATTTAATTAGATTAGACTAAAATTACTTTATAACAGATTTTAAATAAACCCTATATACCGGGTGTCCACAGAAGGTGGCTCGCCCCTGTAACTTTTTTGTTTTTAAAGATAGTGAAATGAAAATTGGAGGATTTATATATAACGTTATATTAACTTTATGAAACTTCCGGTTTAACCGGAAGTCACTTGTCACTTTTTGTGACCAAAATTAGTTTTTTTTTAAATATATTTTTTTTCTATAGGGCTATGAATACGTTTAAATAACTTATTTGAGTCCTAAAATCTTGGGAAAAATACAACTTGACTGTTTTTGGTCAAAATCTATCTGCTGCGGGAAATTTAAACTTGTTTAACTCATTTTTTTTAAAAGGCGACATACATGGTGATTCGTCAGATTAGAAACAAAGAGCACTTTGTTACGATTAATTTGATACCACACACTATTAGGTTTTAATCAAATTTCCATTAAAAAACTTTCAAAATGTAACGTTAGAACGTTCCTAAAATAAAACATGTTTTTTGAATAAAATACGCTTTAAATGCATCGAGTAGCCTGTGACTAAGACAACTACTCGATGCATTTAAAGCATATTTTATTCGAAATTGTTGGTCACAGGCTACTCGATGCATTTAAAGCGTATTTTATTCAAAAAATACGTTTTATTTTAGGGACGTTTTAACGTTACATTTTTAAAGTTTTTAAATGGAAATTCGGTTGAAACCTAATAGTGTGTGGTATCAAATTAATCGCCATGTCGCCATTTAAAAAAAATTAGTTAAACAAGTTTAAATTTTAAATTTCATACAGCACATAGATTTTGACCAAAAACAGTCAAGTTGTATTTTTCCCAAGATTTTAGGACTCAAATAAGTTATTTAAACGTATTCATAGACCTCTAGATAAAAAAATATATTTTAAAAAATATATAATTTAAAATATATTTTTAAAAATATATAATTTTGTTATTTAAAACGTCATATAGAGTTAAAAAAAGGAAAAATATACCACCTGTCCCATTTAAAAATAAAAAGTCTATGTCACTTCCGGTTAAATTGGAAGTTTCATAAAGTTAAATCACTTTTCATTTCACTATCTTTAAAAACAACAAAGTTATAGGGGCGAGCCACCTTCCGTGGACACCCAGTATACATTTATTTCTAGTAATTGTGTGATGTGGATTATAGATTTTGTTGAGATTATTTTGTATAATTTATGGTATCTAATAAATTAATAACTTATTAAAAATCTTGAATTTTCTTAATTTTATATGAACGCAACAATTGTATATCACGCAAGACTATTCCAGGATATAAATTTGAATGTCCAAAGCTCGGTCCAAAGTGACACAAAATGGTATATTTTGAACAATCACAAAATGTCTATACAAGTATAGCAAGTAGTTTTTTATACGGCTCTATGCATTAAAAAATATTTCTGCCGAATCAAGAACCAAAAATTTAAAACTTTTAATATTTTAATATATTCTTAACTTCGAAATACTCATTTCTCATAAAAAAAAATATTCCTGATTGCGTTTAAGACTTTTTCATCTTCTTATCTCTCTCGTCTGCTAAGTAATGTCCTCTTTGGTCCATAAATTTGCGACTAAAAATAAATAAGATGAAGCTAAATCCGGACTATACAGCTTCGACGGGTGGTTTACCTCAAAGAAGTTACACAAATGTAGGACAGGTTGGGCTATGGCTTTGGCTGCTTGGTAAACTAGCGCATTGTGAGAGTGTGGAGAAAGAGGACATTTTTGTGTGATGTAATGGTTTTGGTCAACTGTTTTAAAACTTTTGTATTAACATATGTAACTACTATTATTCTGTGTCATTCTTTCAATAAAAGTTATGTCTGATTGGTTCCAAAATACTGTTGGCCATGTACTTCCTACCTGAAAATGCTGGTCTTCTTTGGAGGTGGGTAAGTCATATTGACTACATAATGCATAGTATCTAAAAAGATAACATTAAATTTATTTTCGAACATTTTAAACTTATTTGTTTCTGTATATATATTAAGATTAAGATGTTTCGGAATCACACAATTTTTATTACAGTATGACATTAAAAATTTCTCTTAACCTATATGAGAAAATCGTAAACAGGTAAGTGCAAATTGTATGTTTTTAAAATGAGATTGTATCATTTATTGACTATGGAAACATGATATGCTAATTTTATTTATATTAAGTAGGCCGTTTTCTTGCAAAAGAAGATACACTTGCTAAACATGGAGGATTTTTTTTCTTATAACATCAAGCGCTTCTTCTAGTATAGTAGGTAAAGTTGCGGTGTTTAGTTTTTTGTGTTAGTGTCTAGGCATTTTCAGTTAGTTTCGACTAGTAATCATCAAACAAATTTAAAAAATAAAACTAATAATAAAACAATTACAACACAAGCTGCCTCAGTAGGCTTAAGGTGCTATAGTAAAATTTAACTTGGAATTTGATATTACGGCCTATCTTGGTTATAGATTCGGGAACTTTTTTTTTAACAGCATGCCTTAATATTGCCAGCGGGCATATTTAATTATTTACCGCTTCTCTTACTAACTTTTTGATTTTTTGACCTTACGAAGCTTATCTATTTCCATCAGAATATGTTCCACCACAATTTCTCAGCTTGTCACTTACCGTATTTTGCGTGCCAAGATAAATACCATAATTTCCATGCATATGATACACTAGTTGTTAAAATTATTTTTCTTCTACCTTATGAGAAGACTGTAAAAAATGTAAAGTTGATAAAAATTTAGTTTTTTTTAATACAAGGCTAAGAAAGGGAAAAATCCATGACCATCTACGATCTACGGAAAGACAAAGATAGCATTTTTAGGCCATGGTAAAGGGGTGGTTGAGGGAATTACCAAAGTACGCGGTCTGTCTGAATTAAAGTTAAATTGACAAGAAGTTGATATCGGTTTATTTTATAACAAAATAATGATTACAAGTTTGTGAAAATCCATATTTTTAAAGGAGACATTCCGATTTAATTTAGAAAATTTATGTTAACGCACATCTTAAACTACTCATTTTTTTTTAAAAATTACCAGGTTTGACTAGTGAACCCCGTACGTTACTCAGCCTCCCAACTTCACTGAACGGGAATTTGTTAAAACGCCATTGTATCGTGGCCGAATTTCTATATTTTTCTACTCTTAAACCCCTAGAAGCCAATGAAAAAACCACTTACTATTTATAAGATACTCATCTACGGCCAACCCAATTTGTACTTATATGACATACATTTTCTTGTTTATCTAAATGTTTTCACAATTCCCATACCTATGATATGCACATTTTAAAAAGTGGAATGGTTACTTCTTTGCTGGAAACATAAGTTTCAGGTTTTAAATAAATTACAATCATAAGTTTAAAAATAATGAATATTAAAACCGGAAAATAACCACCTGGTATAATGTGTTAATCATTTGATGGATTTTATAATAATTTTAGTTAGTTGGATCCGATTTACCTGGCCCGAAATACAATTAAACTAAGCAAGTTATTAAGTTTTTTTTTATCAAGGAAAAGGTGGTATTTGTGTGAATGAAAACCATAAAAATAATCACCAAAGTTCATAGTGTTTTAACAAATATTGAAAATTATTTTT
This sequence comes from Polydrusus cervinus, assembly GCA_935413205.1. Taxonomy (NCBI): domain Eukaryota; kingdom Metazoa; phylum Arthropoda; class Insecta; order Coleoptera; family Curculionidae; genus Polydrusus; species Polydrusus cervinus. The sequence continues at coordinate 90,884,910 of OW284511.1, forward strand.
CTTAAATAAAAATTACTTTTTAAGATTCTCCAATATCTGCAGAGTTCAAATTTAAAAAAGCCATTAATAAGCATGATTCGGGTCCAGAGAGCGCAATGCTATTGGTCTATCTTAAGAGTGAAGTCTAGTGACGCATTTGTCATTTAATTTTTTGATATCTTTTTTGCTTTATTCAAAAAGGGGACAAATAGCCGTCTTTGAGTAGCAATTACCTACAGTTTTAAACTAAGGAAATTTTGATTAATGAATTAATAAAAACAAAAAGCTTTGTTGAAATTTTTCTTTTTCTGTTTTTAATTCTTTATAAATTCAAACTTATTTAATTTAAATTGTAGGTAATTAGGCTTCAAATGGCCAATTTTTAGATAAAAGGAAAAAATAATGAAATATTGATCAAAAAACGCAATGGCGAATGTGTAACTAGACCTTACTCTTAATATACAGGGTGTTTAAAGATATGGTCAATTATTAGGATTTAGGGAGATTGGATGGATCAAAATAAGGTTAGAACTTCATATACCCCTAAAGGGGGGACTCTGATGACGGGTTTTACTAAATATTTTCGAAACCGTCAAAAATAAAAAAACGAAATATTAAAGTTTTGATAAACTTTGTGCTTGTTGTGAGTCAATCTGTTATCTCTAAAATGTCGGTATTTTAAAAATGGCGTTAAAAGGAGGGGGTAGTGGAGTAAAAATAGACCTAATTTTTTTTTTGCGTTGAATTTTGTACTTTTTTATTGTGGATGAAAGAAATCTAATGTTGGCATTCTTAGTTGGACACAAATACCATTTTCGAGATACCTAGGGGACTATTATAAATCGGTGATTAGGGAATATAGGAGGAAATTTTATATGCAGTTCTAACCTTATTTTGATCCAATCTCCCTTAATCCTAATAATTGACCATACCTTTTAAGACACCCTGTATATAGATATAATTTCACATGGAGCTGCTAGCCTTGGAAAAGTATTTAAAAATATTGATCGGATACTTTTAAGCCATCATAGAAAGAGGGGAATAACTGTTGCAAACCCTAATACACAAAAATAATATACGAGAAGAGCTCGAATACTAGTTGCATTCGAGTTCGGACTCTGTACACTATTCACGTGCGTGTCCGAATGCAACCACAAGCACGTGCTCGAATCTATTTTATGCATATTTATTAGTTGCTATATGAATACTCCTTATACACGAGATTTTTCACATCGCATACACGCGCCTTAGTTCATCAAGCTAAATTGATTCGGGAAGTATAGTTTTAAATAAATGACTAAAATAATAAACGATAAAATTATTTTTTCTTTTTGAAATTAGTTTATTATTTTTAAGTGTAAAAAATTATTACATCTTTACTATTTACTATAAATAGAAACAAATTATCTTTTGAAAAATTGTTATCATTTTTATTTAAGTTAAAAATTCCGTCGCTTTTATGGCTTCCTGCTTTTAACTCTGAGGATTTGTGTTGGCGGTAAAATATTGTCAGAGATTGAATTACATGCCATTAAATTGAAATTTATGGTTCCCTAGTATAATTTCCCAAATTGGCACTTCTTTTTATAGAAGTGTCATTTTGTGTGGTAAAGAATGTACACTTGGGGAAAAAGACAAAAATGTTTTATATTTTTTATAATAGTAATGAATATTGTGACACAAATAAGAACAATTTTTAAAAAATTAATTTTTCTTTATGGTCTTTACTCAATTTATTACATTATAATAGTTTGTACAACAAGTGTGGATATGATGTCTATATCTCACGAGGAAGTAAATTAATTAACATTCCGAGTGTGATATGGACAATCCAATCGAGTTGAATAGTATATTTTTTCTACGATAAAACTTACGAACCTTATGGTAAAAAATGTTAAAAAAAGTTTGCAGGCTGCCGAGCTTGAACCAACGGCTCACGATCAGTGGATCTAAAGTTCGACGCTTTACCGTCTTAGCCATGGGATCATTATTAGAAATTATGGTAAAACCAACTCAATAATAATGCTACATGAAATCAATTTTCTATGCACATTCAGTAGCATTATTGATTAAACTATTATAGATGCGTAGTTGATACTTCTTTTTTAGCTGTGTATAAAAGGCATTAAAATAACAACATTGCCAAATACCTCCTTTGAAAAAACTAAATACGGTACTTACATTCATTTTTTACACTATGGATCAAATACGGTTTTGCCTAACTTGCCCGTTGAATAACATTAAGAAAACTTCTGGGTGTAGGTTGAGCCCGCAAGGGAACGCGTTCTGCGTATAATCTCGAGGTAGCAGCCGAACTTTGACGACACTTACCATAAATTAGAACCATATCTACCAGTTCATTGTTTTAAAATTTTACAATTTTCACGTGTCACCAATTTAAAATTAACTTGCTTCAGAAAAACACACCGCAGCGAAACTGACGACCGACCCGTGAAATGCATGACTAACAAGATAAAAATAGGACAAAAACGATATAAAGTAAAGGGCTACGATTTGATGACCAGGCCCGCACTTAGATTTTTTACTTCTGTATCTCGCTTATTTTTAAGTTTTTTGAACAAAGGTGTTTGAAAATGTTGTTTATTTTAATACCTTCTATACACAGCTAAAAAAGAAGTATCAACTTAGGAATCACCCTGTATATTTTATTTTATTGAACAAATTAATAACATTATACATTATACATATTAATATAAACTATATAATTTTTTCTACTACTACATGTACAGTACAGTACTATATAAAATATCAAGGGATTGTAATTTTAATAAAAAATAAAAAATTAACACGCCGCAATATTTCTATTTTTATGTTCTGCATGGCCGATAATATAATTTTTTTTTTTTACGGTTCGCCGACTACGTAGGCCATCTTGAACCGGTCATCGACCACAAATGTGATCTACCGACTGGGGAGTGTGAAACGGCACCTTCATCCTACGAGATATCCGATCTTATCCGGCCTGTCCGGCGTGAATAGGATGGCTAGGGTCGATTCATTTTACACTCTTCCCTGAGACAAGAGCACGCCGTGTTCCCAAGCGGTCACCCGCCCAAGTACTAACCGCGCTCGACACCGCTTAACTTCGGTGATCTGCGGGAACCGGTGCTTAATATGTCGACAGGCCCTTGCCCTGATGATATAATTGAAACCTACATAATTGAAACTTTAAAATAAATTTGTTTGAAAAAAAATAAAGTATCATTCGCCAAACTAGAAGTTCTTTTGAACTTTTTAGTAAAATTTTTGCATTACATTTTTAATTAGATAAGCCGGGAAACGAAGCAGTGTTTACCGCTTGCATGGAAGGCTCTTAAGAATAAAACTTCCTATAAAATCAATAATAAAAAAAAAATTCCATATAGAGCGGTTACTGTTACCATAATTTTACTTTTTTATTTTAACTTGGAAATTGTTTAATAATATTATGATCATAATTTCCTACTTTACGAATCTTAATGATTGTGTACGTTCTCCCTCATTTTTAACAAAACACATTGTTGACTGCCCCGGCGTCCAGGGTCAGGCAGCGTGTTTTCGAACTCATAACAACATAATACAAAATAGATCTTAAATAATGTTAAAAATTTAAATTACCTTAGTTGGCATTAATTTATTATTGTTATAAATCATTGACGCAAGATTTAACATGATTAAAATTTTAGTATGAAAAGGGTTATCATTATGGCGAGTGATTAAACTTTTAAATAACCCACGAAAAATAATGTTTAATTAAACTTAGGCAATCGGGCGAGATTGCCAGCTGGGTATAATTTCTAAGGATACCTCTTTAATTTATTGGCTTGTCCTTTGCCGCTATCTTACTGAAAGCCATAGGATCCTTGGGCAATTAAATGCGTTTATGATCTATTTTTAGTGAAGTCTTGGAAAAAATAGTCTGATTTATTTGATAATTAGGTTTTTCTACTACTAACTTTAAAATCACATTATTGACCGATTATTAACTTTAGAAATCGTTTTTTTCTTTACCCCTTGCCAGAAACCTCTATTATTTACCGTCGTTATTGACGTTATAAACGGTCAATAATAGAGGCTTCTGGCAAAAACAATATAATACAGGCAACTTGACCTTTTTTTATTTTAAAAATATATGAAAACGTCATGTTTAGACAACCAGGTATTCCAGCTTTCTTTGTTTGGCATCAGTCCTTAAATACTGAGTAGGTTTTTCGGGTAGCAACTCATCATTAATTTTTTGTGCTTCCACCCTCATTTCTGGAGGAGTGCACGTATCAGTTATAGTTTCTTCGCTCATTTTATCAAAAAGACTTGAATTTTTTTATGAATCGATAAATACTGACAACTAAGAATGCCATCTGACAAGATAAAAAAAATGCTGCAAATTTCAAAGCAAATTTACCTTGACTGAAAAAACAGAAGCAACCCTAAGAAGGTATGTCAACTTTAATTAATAATTTAATGTTGTAAATGTGTTAGTAGCAGAAAAAATAATATATTTACCACGGTTTAGACAACTATTATTGCCCTCACGTCTTAATTCCCTCGTCGCTGCGCTCCTCGGGATTTAAAATCGACGCTCGGTCAATAATAGTATCTGTCTAAACCAGCCTTTCCCAAAATGGGCGATAACGCCCCCTTGTGGGCGCTGCAGACCTAAAGGGGGGCGGTAAGAGACCCAGAAAAAGTTAACTTGAGACTTGAGCGCCGTTGTGTACTACCTACTGCGCTCAGGTCTCAAGTTAACTCTTGCGGGTTATAGTAAAAGTCTCGTTTAGAATGAATGTTTAATCTCCGCTAATATAGCTCACAATAATTAATTAATTTAATTTGAAGTTATAGTGGTTTTTTAGTAGGTGAAAAAATGGGGGCGCTAAAAATAATTTATTCTTAAAGTGGGCAGTAGACAAAATAAATTTGGGAACCCCTGGTCTAAAACGTGGTCAATAATATACTATTACATCAATAAAAATATATTACCTGAACTGTGGAGTGAATAATTAGAAGGAAAGAAATAAGAAGTCAAAGTCTTTCTCCACTGTTTTATTAATAAAATGCTTATTTTAAGATAGAACTTCTACATGTTTCGAATGCAGAATCATTCATCTTCAGGAGAACAGATAAAATTAAGAATAAAAGGGTAGATATCATTCTAGCGGACCTTTAAGATTAAAATATTTAATGAAATAAAGGTTCAATAAGTAAAATAGGCAGAATCATTACCAAAATACACGTCACACTGTGAAATGGGAAATTTAATAGCTTTGCTTACTATCAGAATTTAAGTGCAAAATAAAAGGTTTAACAATCAGGTGTGAGGAAGAGAATTGTTAAAAGAAGTGGAGAGTAATTTGGGAATAAATTTAATAATTCATTTTGAAAGATACTATGGGCTCGGCATAATAAAAACTATGGAAATAAAGTTTATATAGTGTGAGAAAGATAAATAAATAACAATTTAAAAAAAAAATAAATTGATGGGATGGCCATACGAGGATAAAGCAGAACGTAAACTTTAGATTGTAGCATCCACATGGGCACATCTGCAGATTAAGAGTGTACGTAAAAAAGAATGTAGGTTTTGGTGGTTTTATTTAGCATTTTCTTAATAAAATCAAAACTTTTTGGGACTAAAAAAAAGGCTGGAAAACGCCACCACGTTTACAAAACGACAGTTGAAGTACATGCGGATGCTTCCATCTAGAGATCATGTTCAGCTTTATCCTAGTATGGCCATCCCATCAATTTATTTATATAGTATCTTTTAAAATAAACTATTAAATTTCTACCCAGATTACTCTTCATCTCTCTTAAAAATTCTCTTTTTAAGGCCTGGTTATTAAACCTTTTGTTCTGTAACTAAATTCTGATAGTACCCAAAGCTACAAACCTTACTGTAATTTCTCTTCTCACGGTGTGACGTGTATTTTGGTAATGATTTTCTCCATACTACTCATTGAACCTTTATTTCATCTAATATTTTAATCTTAAGCCTACGTTAGGATGATTTATCTTAAAATAATCTTTTTATTAATATAACAGTGGAGGAAGACTTTAAGTTCTTATTTCTTTCCTTCTTGAAATATATTATTTAGTTAAAAAATACACGTATATAGGTAAGGCAAATCCAACCAAATCAGTCCTTTGTGAAAAAACAACTTTACGCCACAGTTTATTCTTTGTTTTTTAAGCTAAGTCGCTTTGTATAGAGCAAAATTTAGATTCTACGGTCAAAAATACCGAGATACTTAAAAAATAGACCTCTTGTCAGTTCTGGTTGGATAACTCTATACATGTACATGGTCTAGGTGCTAGTAATATACTAATAATAATGATCCAATATTGATGTAGCGCACCCTACACTATTAATATTACTGACAGTATCCCTTCCCATTCACCGATATTAATGCCCAACATTCGGAAATGCGAATTCGCGTCAGTTCAATTAATCAATCCATCACACTATCAATATCTTCACCTTATACAATCAATATTTCTGTCAATATCATAAGATATCGACAATATTATACAGGGTGATTCCTAAGTTGATACTTTTTTTTTAGCTGTATATAGAAGGCATTAAAATAAACAACTTTTTCAAATACCTTTTTTCAAAAAAACTCAAAAATAAGGTACTTACATTCATTTATTACAATATGGATTAAATACGGTCCTGCCTAACTTGCCCGTTGAATAACATTAAGAAAACTTCTGGGTGTAGGATGAACCCGCAAGGGAAAGCGTTCTGCGTATAAACTCGAGGCAGCAGCCGCACTTTAATGACACTCACCGTAAATTAGCACCATATCTACTAGTTTATTTTTTTCAAATTTTAAAATTTTCACGTGTCACCAATTTAAAATTAACTTGCTTCAGAAAAACATACCGCAGCGGGTTGCCGAATAAATAACTGATCACCGACCCGTAAATTGCATGACTAATAAGATTAACAACATAAAGCATACGTTTTGATGACCAGGCACGCGCTTCGATTTTTTACTTCTGTATCTCGCCTATTTTTTTGAAAAAAAATACTTGAAAATGTTGTTTATTTTAATGCCTTCTACACACAGCTAAAAAAGAAGTATCAACTTAGGAATCACCCTGTATATTTTCGGTTGATAAGTAATATTTTTTAGTAAATTTATCTAAGTATTTTAAGTTAAGTAAATTTGTCATATTACAACATTAATCATGCTATACCATTTTATAGGTGTTACACACTGTTATGATCACCCTTAGGATCTCGGAAACAGTAAGAGATACAGGGAAAGTTAGATTGGGACACTTTTGCGCAATTTGGAGATGGCCAAACACTAATTTGACATTTTCATTGTCACTTTTTGTTTTCAATAACTCGTTCTTACTAGAAATTGATTATGACGATTCGTCTATCGGGTACTATAATCGATAAGGTTTTTTTTTTACCTACACCTAAGATTAAATGGGGGCAAAGTTGCACAATTTAGAGTCTACTAACATACCTTTAAGAATAAGAGGTTAGGAAAGAAAACCCTATCTTTCTTCTTACATTTAAAATACAATACAAATCTAATGTAAGAAGGAAGATAGGGCTTTTTTTCCCAACCCCCTATTAACAATGTTTTTTTTAAGAAATTAAAAGAATTGCGAGTACTTCCGAAGATAATCGTAAAATACTTAAAGTTATGGTCTTTATGGCGTTATTTACATTTACATTTTCATAGTAACTTTTCATTTCCTGCAAAGTTGGTGTGCCGAGATTTGGAGTCCTTGTGCATGACAAACGGTTCCTGAGATATGACTGGCGTCAATTCTTATATGACCACCCGGTACAAAAACAAAAGTATTCAAATAATTTTAGCGTTTTTAATTTCATAATATATATTTTAATAAAGAAAATTTTTTACATTTTATTCAGTAAACCATATTGCATAAAGGAAATTTCCTAAATTTCATTCTGTAAACTATATTTTAATACTTTATATACACTCACAACAACTTCACTTTCTCTATAATAATAGTTCATTACAGAAGGCCATTAGTAAAGTGTTCACTTTTATAAATTATAGAGAGAACTAGTTTGGAGTGTCTTTAATTACAAAATTATAGGTTTATGACATAAAACTTTATGTTTACAGTATTTTAGGTAAATGTTTTGATTTAGTTAGGTTGGTATTAAATTTAACACAATAATGGCTTTACAATGTGAAAACATTGTCACTCATAAAAACTTGAACAAAAAAGAAACAGTAATAACTATATTACTAACGGTGAAACTGCACGTTGCCAGTAACTTATACAAGTCAGTATTAAAAGCAAACGTTTTGAAAGAATATTTTTGGGAAACATTAAATAAATTCGGTAGATCTACCGATAAATCGGGAGGATTGACAACACTGTCTAAAATTTTCTTCCTCCTTGTTACTTGACCTCTCCGCAATAACGATCAAGTAAAATCAGCTATCTCGCCAGGCTGAAATTTCGCTGATTGATCAGCAATTGTCTCGCAGTAATCGGCAATGAATCAACGTAAAGTGATGAGAGATGCGGCGCCTGAAACGTTCACGTTTAAGTTGGTAATTCAGCTCCATCTCCCACCAGCACATCTAAAATGTTATACAGCTGCCGCCAAGCCCTTTTACTATACAATATCAGTATCAGTATCAGTAGAGCTTATGTTTTACGTCCTTAAGCCTGTATTTACTTTTCGTATCTTGCAGTGGGGCTGTTTGTACGTAAAATTGTGTATAATTATTTACAGTTTAAAATTAATGTAAATAGTGTTAGCAGTGTATTAAGTGTAAATTTCCTTAGGAAGGTAAACTAAAAATTAAGGAGTTCGGTACACCGGTACCCAATCTAAAGTTGACACAAATTGGTGAACGGATAGCAGAAAACAGAGCCTTTAGCCACCGTTTTTCTTAAAACACTTTTGTAAAAAATAACGGGACATGTAGATGTGAAATTAGAAATGAATTGTTTTGTTTCCGTGTTTATTGTTTTTGCATACCTTGATCTCCGCCCTCCTATATTTAAGGTCCAAGAGTTGCCACTGAATATCTGATTTAATAAAATGGCGGTCTTGAAGCTGTCGTGCCTTTAAATAATTTTTATCATCGTTTCCTGGCTTTTGCAATAACTAATATTCCTATAGAGAATGTGTACTCTGAATAAAGGATTGTAAGTAGTTTAAAACACTTTTTATTCCTTTAAACCGTCCCTCTTCATAAACAGGTAGTTTTCTATTGTCAGCCAAAGCGTAGCATATTTTAAGTTTGAATCAAAGATTAGATGTTTAAGGATTTGTTTATTTAATAAGGTTTAACATTTTCCGCCACTCTTGGGTTTTTGAGGTAGGGTTAATTTTTATATATCTTAACACAATCAAATATTTACTTGTCATCTTTATAAACCCACTTGTAGTACGAGGGCCATACATTTTAAAATACCAATGGTGAATTTTCTAGCTTATTATTACCCAATGAGAGTTTATAAACTTAAGAAGAAATACGAGCTACTGGAGAAAATTTGGTAAATATGTAATAATCAAAATTAGTTTGCCGAGCTCGGGAGAGGGGGGGGGGGGGGGGCTATTTGCAACCTAATTTTTCGTCTTACGCTTGGACTTTTAATTTAAATTTTTAAATAATGTATTCTTGGTTTAGATACAAAGGTCTTGTAGGAAATGTTTAGGGTTTAAACGTCAGTCTGTTCCGTTTTTCCTTTTTTAGAGCTATTTTAAATCAACAAAAATATAACCCAATACAATAAAATATTTTTAGAACAAAGACAGAAAAGAATAAGGTAGGTACCTATTTATTTAAAAAAAATTAAATAAAAATTTTAATTGAAACATTTTTTATTGAAGAAGTGTGATGATTTATAATTAAAAAAAATAGTGCGGGAAGAAACGAGAATGCTTTATTATGAATATAAAAAACGGCACTTAAAAAGGAGTATTTCAAAACCTAAGAATTTGCACTAAAAACTGCTCCTAGATCTACGCTCCTAAAATACATGATTTCTGAAAAAATCATCAATTTTGACGTGGTGAGCGATATTTACTTTTTTTTTAATCATGAAAAACCGAGCCCGAAAAACGCTGGTTAGAGTCATACTTACGTCTTGGATTGACACCTCTACTCATATTTTTCAAAAATATAAAAAATGTTTTTTTTTTAATAAAGAGCCAGCTAGGAAAATAAAAAAAAACGTTTACAAAAACAAATTTTAATAATTTGCATGAAATTTGTTAGTAGTTAGGTGAATTTTAAACGAACTTTATGTGTGACCCCGAAAATTTTTCGCCTGCGGCGCATTGCCGCCATCTTTACTAGGTACAATATCATGAAATACATGTAGTCCTGACTGTCCATTTCTTCAAAAAAAAATGTCCTACTTACACCCATTCCCACAACTATCATTTTAAGAAATACCGTTCATTGGATTTTTTTATTTATTTTACACAACTACATTTTATTTAATTTATGTGGCTTGCATTTGGATAAATAAGAGTCCCACAATCCAGTTTTAATCCTTCCATTTCGGCAAAACGAAAAGGACCAAATACTACAGCTTATTTTACCATTCCAGAGAAGATTATAGCACCGGCAGCGGCATTGCGCAAGTGCTCAACCCTAGCCGATTTGGCTGAATTTTCTCCGGGAACAGTCAGCTTAGTCCGGTCATCGGATTCGGAACATTTTCTTACCCCCGGAATCGATATGCTCGAGTGAAACGATTCACGTGAACTTGAAATAAGTCTAAAAGTATGATTGTCGGTTAAAAATAGAAATGAAGAAAATAAATGACTGATAAATAAAAGTTTATTTTAAATGTGTGTGTACAGATTTCTTGTATAAATTGGTAAATTGTATGGGATTAGCTTAATGACTTGTAGTTTCAAAAATATTATTTATAGATCAACAAAACAGTTGCTTTATAAGACTACTTGTCAATTGAAATATTTTTGTAAACTATAACGGTTTTTAAGAAATTATTTGTTTGTTCTTTGTTATTTAGAATTAAATATCTGTGGTTTCTCTGATGAGCATAAATTGGTTATATTTGTCTTAAAACTAAAATTAAATTTAAAATAACTTTTCAAATACCTTTGTTGGTCACCAGATATGATTGAAGAATGCAAAAAATTACCGTTCCCCAAAAAATGTTACGAGCACTTTGTCTGGATATAATGTGCGAGGTTAATATTATTTTGTGGTACATACAGCTAGGATTTAAAGTGACACAAAATAGTCCTTGACTATAAAAGTGTGTTATTTTTACATGTCCTCAAATTAAAACTTATAATTTCGCCATCACCAATCTCTGAGACTTGTCAATTTTTGAAGATAAAAAAACTTTTTTTTAAACCCCTTGAAAAAATTATGGGGGCTTAAAATTTTTTGTACGAGGCAACAATCTTTCTAAGGGGGTATATCCAAAGATGGCTAACTAGTAATATAAGGATTGATGGTGGCTAAATTTTAAATTTCTATTTCACATCAGGAACATAATAAAAAAATTGAATTTTTATTGACACAAAGTTTAAATACATTTCGAAAGATTTGTTTGTTGATGTTTAATTTGAAAATACGCACAATTTAGTACAGTAATTAGAAACATTATTTTATTAATATTAATACCCGCATTTTAGCGTATTATAATGATGAGATTTATAATTGAGCATGAACTGGTTCCATTTAAATTAATATTTAATTTTGAATGAAAATATTTCTACTGAAATTTATGCCTATTAAATATATGGTTACATGGAACAAACTGGCTTTATTATAACTGATCGTATTTTTTTTTAGTATTCTGTATAATAATTATTATAAAATACAGAATCATTTTTTATTACCAAGTAAATAAAATTATAATAAATACAATTTACCAGAAAATTAATACACTGTACAATAATTTCTGAATACAGTATTCACCTGACGACGACTGGTGATGCTTACCAGTTGAAACGTAGTGATTCAAAACAAATAAAGACAATGCAAGTCTAAAACTCTACTGCCGTTTAAGAAACATCATTATCTCCGACCTTTAAACACACAATAATTTCTTATAATATTAAATTACGATATTTTCTTACAAGAAATATACTTTTTTTATTTGCTTTTACTATATTTTATTGTAAAAGATAAGCAAAAATTTCCTTATAACCGATGGGTTTGTCTTTTATATTGGAGTTCCTGCTAGATGGCGCTCCTACGTTCTGACTACTTTTATTAGTAAGAAATTCTTAAAAATGCAATTTTGCTATTTCTGTAGTTGCTTACGGGTATTAGCTTCCCGTAGGCTTAATAAGAACAAAACGGTCATCATTGTTTACCTGTGCCCCAGGGAACCCATGGTTTTGGCGTCCCTGCGTACTGAATCTCTAAAGCACCGCTTGCCGCTAACTTTCCTTTCTATTTTATAAAGCGAGGCGGTCAATCATCATCATCATCATCCTCATCATCATCATCATCATCATCATCATCATCATCATTAATCAGCCCTTTGCATCCACTGCTGGATATAGGCCTCCCCCATTTCTGCCCAAAGTCCTCTATTTTGAGCGCTCTGCATCCAGTTTGTGGTTATTCTTTTAATATCGTCCGTCCATCGCGTGGGAGGTCTTCCCCTGTTTTTCTTGTCAGCCCTTGGTCTCCACTCGAGCAGCCTTTTTATCCATCGTCCATCTGTCATGCGGGCCACATGTTCAGCCCAGTTCCACTTGAGCTTTGCCACCTGGTAGATAACATCCGTGACTCCTGTTCTCGCCCGTAGGTCTTCATTTCTGACGTGATCGCGAAGTGACACACCGAGTATCAAGCTTTCCATCTTGCGTTGTGTTATTCTAAGCTTCTTAGCAGATGTGACCGTCAGAGTTAAAGTTTCGGCGCCGTAGGTCATAACCGGTAAAATGCACTGATTAAAAACCTTTCGCTTCAGGCAAATTTTGAGATTACTCCTAAACACTTCCCCAAGTTTGCCGTATGCAGCCCAAGAGAGCGTAATTCTTCTTTTTAATTCGCATGTTTGATGTCTCTCGAGATTCTTATTTCATGACCAAGATATGTGTACCTATCCACCAGCTCCACCTCACAGTCACCGATATCAATATTTCCACTAAGGACCAAATTCGTCGTAAATTTCGTTTTTGATATATTAATTTTTAGCCCGACCTGAGCACATACTTCCTGAAGATCTTCCAGCATTTTTCAATTATCTTGTAGGTTGTCAGACATCAAAGCTATGTCATCCACGAAGCGCAGATCTGTTAGGTTTAAGCCATCTATATTCAAACCCTTTTTGCTCCATTCAAGCATTCCGAAGGCGTATTGCAGAACGGTGATAAACAGTTTGGGTGACATAGTATCACCCTGGCGTACTCCTCAACCTATTCTTATGGGGTTGGTGTTTTCGTGCAGCTTTACCATCATGGTAGCATTTTTATATATGTTATATATTAGTTTAGTGTAACGATAGTTCGTAAGGAGTCTAAAACTGCACTCAACACAACAGTGTCAAAGGCCTTGTGGAAGTCCACAAAGGCAATGACAAGCGGTCTATTGTATTCGATTGATTTTTCGATCTCGGTTTTGATGCCTTGAAGATGGTCATTGGTTCCAAATCCTCTGCGGAAACCGGCCTGTTCTATTGGTTGGTAGAAATCTGATTTGTTTTCCAATCGTGTAGTAATAAATCTCGTGAAGAGTTTACAAAAGTGACTGAGTAAGCTTATTGGTCTAGTTTTTCAGTTCAGCTGTGTCTCCTTCCTTGTGAATCAAGATCACGATGGTGTTGTACCACCTATCTGGTATGGTGCTATAAAAAGACAGAGATAGATAGATAAAAAGTTTTGCTATTTTCTTAAGTAGGCAGTTACCACCTATCTTAACTGCATCGGCAGCTACGCAGTCCTCCCCAGGGGCTTTGTTGTTTTTTGTTTTTTTCAGTGCCAGCTTTATTTCGTCCAGAGTATTTATAGCGGTCAATATAATCTAGTAAATCATACAATTATATAGTAAATTATACAATAAAATCTAGTAAATCTTACAATAAATATACAGTGTGTCCGCCGATGGGGGTACCCAATAGGGAAAAAATCTTTATTAATCATTTTACAACCAAAAGTCATTCTTTATAAAAAGTTCTGCTTGTCTATGGTGTGGATTTTTTTATGATAGGATAATTTGCCCATATTTTATAGAGAAAAATTTAAATCAGCACGTGTATTTGGACATTTTGGAACAATTCGTCTTACCATTTCTTAATACGTTAGAGCCAGAAGTACGTAATAATATGTTTTGGCAACAAGACGGCTGTCCTGCTCATTGCACAGCATTGGTCAGACAATGGTTAAATGATCATTTTGGCGCAAAGTGGATAGGGAGGTTTGGCCAAAACCATTATCCAGCTAGGTCGCCTGACCTTTCATTATTAGATTTCTTTTTGTGGGGTGCCTTAAAACAAAAGGTTTATTCAGATAATCTTCCACATGATAGGGAAATATTAAAACAACGCATAGAAGGAGCAATCCATGATCTGAATGTGACGCGAATTATTCGTAAAGTGTACGGTAAATTTATTAAGTTGGCGGAAAAGTGCGTCATGTTAGGAGGTAGCTATGTAGAATTATTTTTAAAAATTCGAATGTTTATTTCAAAATTTGTATTCAGACTTGAGGTTAGTTTATAAACAACTTTGTTTTATAAAATTTTTGTAAAAAATAATAAATAATGGTACTTCTCTCTTGAAGCGTTTTCATATTTTCCCAATTTATTAACACCGTGTACATAGAATCTAAATTTTTTTTATCGTAAATTCATTTTCTCGGCAAGCAGAACTTTTTATAAAGAATGACTTTTGGTCGTAAAATGAATAATAAAGATTTTTTCCCTATTGGGTACCCCCATCGGCGGACACACTGTATATGCTACTAGAAATTATAATAAATAATATTACATTTCTTATTGGTTGTATTATAAAGTTCCCTCTGTGTTCACCTTATACATAAATTACTTAAAAATATAAATCTTTATAATAGTTAATTATTAAAACCATTATTTTTCTTATATCAACAACTATTTAAAATAAAATCGATAAAGTTTTCATTTGCTTAAAACTAATAATAGTCATTTCTATAAAAATGTTTGGTATTTTTAAGGTTATTGAGGTCAAGGAAACCAATTTTGATTAATAATTAAAAAAAATAGTAAAATGGGTACGTGAGGTTAGAGTAAACGAAACAACATATTCGTTAAAAAATGTAGAGCATTATGTTGTTATACACTAAAAAAATGTAACGCTTATATAAATTAATATGCTTAAGAGTGAAGTCTGTGATGCATTCGCCATTTCATTTTTTGATCAATATTTTTATCCTTTTCGCTTTATTTAAAAAGGTGCCAAATAGACTAAAAAATAATTTATTGTACCTAATAACAGAATAGAACTATTTATTTTGGAATATTATTATCATACTTCATATAAATCAATTACAAATTTAAAAATAGTTTTATTATTCGTGTTTAAATCACAGCCAATAGATTGATTTAAGAACGTTTAAACTTGATGTACGTAAGTACAAATATTTTTGGACATTTTTTTAAAAATTTTGAAATAACAAAATATTAAATATTTTTTGATTTAACAAAAGTATTCTGGAATTAATTTTATTTCACAAGACCATAAAGAACTTGTTATCCAGGGGATCTTATACGATGAAAAAACTTTCTTTATGGGCTCTATTTACTACCCTTTTTTTTAGATTATTCTAGAACATTTTATTGTCCCTTAGATTTGTAGTCATCATAATAAACATGTAATATTTACGACTTATGTCTGTGAAAACAAAAGTTGATCAACAGTGTCAGACTGAGGCAATTTGGTCCCGACGCAAATAGGGCCATATCCTGACTTTACGACGAATTTTTGTTGAAATAATTACGATTGTTCAATCGCTATATCATTTATTTTTTAACGTTTTTAATATGATATACTTGGTGATTCACGTATCCCGTTCAATAGAATATTTTTGATTTTCCGATATCTCATCGATATGAAATTTGGTAGCCGGTCATAATCAACTTTTGCAACTCTAAATAAAATATTTACAAAATGGCCGAATTTCGGGAAACACCGGACGCCATCTTGGTTTTTTTAAATGGACAGACCCGATTTCAATTTTATATTTGTATTCTGCATTGAATTGTGAGTTCAGATTAATCCACTTGTCATTACGTATTAGTTTTTGATATATGTCATATTTTTCGAAAAATTCAGCGTTGCAGGGGTTTATTAGGAAATTCATAACTCTTGTTCCAATGGAAATAAAAATATGATTTTTTAAAATTCCATTATGAGCTAAAATTTTTCACCCTTCCTCACATTTTTGTTTTCTTGCATGCGCCTATTACGATATCTCAAAGTTGATAAACAAGAAATGTCAAAAACTGTAATGTTTTGAGAGCAACTAGTAATAAGAACGTGCCTTAAGTGTATTTATTTTCAACTGGCACCGATATATTAATAATAACAATAACCTAACCACAAAACGTTCGATGCAATCAGTACAGAACTGCCTTAAGCTTTATCATTTGAATAAACATATTTTACGATTATATTGTAAGTAGATTTATTTTGCTCCGCAAGACAAGCACTGCACTATGCAAATCCAAAATGCCAAACTCAACATACGTTTTAAAATAATAGAATAGTATGTTGTGAAAAATAAGAGAAAAATAATAGAGCCTCTAACTTGAATAATTTTCTGAATATGAAGACTTAAAGTTTCTTTTTTCTCCACTTTAAAGTCCCACTCCACTTTAAGTATGACCAATTTCTTCAATAAAAAAAGGTTTAAATTTAAAATCAAGTACCCTGTATTATAACGCTAGTATATTTTTATCTTAACTCTCGCTTACAATATTCAGTAAATAACCAAAGGGAGAAAAAAATGCAATTGCGTGCTATAAGCTCATAAACTATGAACTATAGACCTTGACAACCAACTATAAAAACCCAATAGGTTTGTCTTACCTATCTATTCATATCTGTATATTTTTAGCAAGTGAAATACTTGTATAATTCCGTGGTCCCGGAGAAAAAGGAGATAAGTCTCAATTTGGTCAAAATGAGATAAATGATAAAATCACTTTCAAATTGTTGCTTCTACCTTCGGACCTAACGGGATTAATTCACATTAATAAGATTTTTACGGCAAAGTACATTAGGAGATATGTCATAAGTTAGCCCCTAAAATGTGTTTTAAGGGATAACTAAACTTATTTCTTTTTACACATAACTATACCCGCATTAAAATACTGTCCAAGAAGAGATAAGTCGACATATCTCTTTTAGTCCCACAATTTTTTTAGTTTACATGCACATATCTCTATTTAGTCCGAATATTTACGTTAAATCTGACGAGTCATTTTGCCTAACTCTTTGAAAGCAAGTTGTTTCCTTGATATCCCAGTTAAAGTTATCGAAATGGAGTCTAGGGGAAAAAGACTAATGTCTATGTGTGGAAGGTAACGGTAAGTATTTTTGAAAAGTAAAAAAGAAATTTTATATATTTAATTTAATAGTAAAAAGGAAGTGCAAGTAAAGAAAAAGGATGAATCAGGGGACCCATTTTATTGGCGTAATGTTCGAGAAATCACCGTTAAAAAAAATCAAATGGGTCACATGTTTTTTAAGACAAACATCCTGGCACACATCCTGACCTTGTATCACCCGACGGAGAAGACTATAAGTTTAGTATAATTATTTGTTCATGTTTCTAGTTATCGTTTTATGTCTAACTACATTTTAATTAAAATAGTAGCAAGTGTTTAGTTCTGACAGTATTTTATTTTTGTTTTAGTATAATATAAATAAAATGTTATAAATGAGATAAGTATTGTTTCAGTTGGTTCTTAAAGGGATAACTACATTTTTTTCGTCAAAAACCAAAAATATCAGATCAAGTATTAGACACATTTAAACTTAAGGTAACATTGACTATACCATCAAAATTTTAGCGTCCAAACCCCTTCGCCTGATTTGCAGTACTAAATTAAACTTTAACTCAATCTCCTGAAAACTTTAAAAAATCAACTTATCTCCTTTTTCTCCGGGACCACGGAATTGTCAAATCTTCCCTAAAATTAATGGACTACAGTAGTCTAAAAATTAAGAAAAATAAATTCTCTTTGGAAAGGTGGGAGAGGAGGATGTGGCGAAGTTGTATGGTGTCGATGTTTTAGGGTTATAATCTAAATGACAAAACTAAATCTATAGGTGTATATTATTTAAAATTAAATGGATCAGGAAAAACAAATGATTGCCTCCATTACTCTTCCACTGAATAGACTTCTGGACAATACAAAAGAAGCGCCTAATACGACGTTATTATATATATACCTCCCAAAATTGGGTCACTGTGTTATACGGTAATATCAGTTTGGCACATAGGGTACAAAAACTGCCTTATCGCCCTGGGCCGCAAACTATTTTAAGGCTAGTGGAACAAGAAATAAACACACAGTACATGTTTTATCAAAAGTAACTATAGATTCGGAAAGTTGACAGAGATTAAAGACCTCGTCATATTCCCCTGATGAGAAACTCTTGATCCCTAAACACATTAACGCTCTGCTGACAAGTTGTTCCGAGATAATGAGATTCATAAATGGGCAAGTCATATCTTTGCTTATGTTGTAAGTATCTATTACACGCCAAATTAAATTTTGCTTCTGTAATATGAATACACTATAATTTTGGAACATATCCCCTAACGTTTTAAATTTTATAAAAATTGGTTTTTATACAAATGTCTTATTGTATTTTTTCTTATTAAAAATTACAAATTGGACCAAACGTTAATGAAAACAATATATCGATTCGAATCATAAATATTGGTTTTTTAACGTCGTCAACATTCGTGTTTTAGTTACAGTGGCGGCTCCTCCTTGAGGCAGCGTGGCTACGCCCTTCCCCTCTGCCCTCAGCCACAAATACGATAATTTAATTTTATCATTTTTGTTGCTTAATTCATCGGAAAGCAATAAATAGATTTGGAAAATCTACCGATAATTAAGGAGGATTGGTAACACTGCCTGCAACTATCTTATCCCCTTTATTACCTGTAATGCGCTCGGTTGTGGCGAGGTTTCGAATTAGCCACGGCATCGCCTTTTATACAAACACGTAAAATCAACGACTTCCGGACGGCCCTATTCCACCATTGAACCTGCTGTGTAACTGAAAATAGGCTAAAATCTTGTTCAATTTTCCGCGAAAGTCTCGCGGTTTTCGGCAAAGCTCCAACGTAAAGTGGGAGACGCGGCGAGTGGATCCGACTATACCGTGTGTTCAAAATAAAATCGGCACTATTGCTAACTTTCTTATAAGATATACGATTTCAGTTAAATAAGTAAGAGTTGTATGTTTCATATGCTGATGATTATGGTGATGTCAAATAAACAATTGGACATCAGAATCACGCGATATTAACAAAATAAATATCGCGATTATCTACCTTGAATCACCGTGTATAAGTTTTAAAGCCAGAAAGAAACATATTTATGATGTTCCAAATTTTAACATATCAAATTAAAAAGCTTGAAATAATTATAACACATTGTTATGTTTTGCTGTTTATTATAATAATAATAATAATAATAAACTGTCTTTATTGGTTGATTAGTTTGGAGAAAAAATACAAATAAATTAAAAAAAATATAGTCTAACCAAACAATTAACACAACCAAAGGTGAAGTTCAGGTTGGACACATTGTGTTCTCCCCGCTTTTACACTTAACCTTTATAAAAATTTTAACATAATTAATGGTAGGTATTACATTAAACTTTAAATAAACTTTAAATAAAAATACAAACAAAAATACTACAATTATACATACACAATATCTGTTCCTATTAATGGCCTTAAAATTGATTTAATAAAAAGATCTCCCTCATCGTAGTACAACAAAAATTAATTTTCACTCTGCTTAGTCCATATGTGTTTGCGCAGGTTACGTTTAAATTTTAATAGATCCAGTCCTTTTAGGTGATCTGGTATGGAATTGTAGGACTTATAAATGTGGTAACTAAAGGACCTTTGGAAAAGCGTAGTACGGTGTTTAGGTGGTGTTATAAGTAAAGACGATTTGTTGCGAATGTTGACATTTAATTCAACTGCTCTAAATTTTATTTTTTTGAATAAGTATTTAGGTTGCTTGCGGATAATAACCGAATGATGCAACGAAAGACTAAGTAAATTAAACCTATTCCTCATACTTAGCCATTCCAGGTCCCTGAGTTTATGCGAAACGTGGTCAAACTTTCGTATTCCAAATATATACCGTATGCAAGAATTCTGCACTTTTTGAATTTTAACCATAAATGCGTTATCCAGACATGGAAAGAATACCGGGGAGCAATAGTTAAAGCATGACAAGACCAGGGATTCACAGAGCATAGTTTTGACATTACGAGACAATACTCTCCTGTGTGGAAATAAAAGTTTTAGACGCAAATAGGCCTTTTTTAAACAGTTTAGAATATGCGATCGATATCTGAAAGTATTGTCGACTACTAGACCCAAGTTCCTGACATTATCAACAAACGGTAGTTCTTGATTGCCGATCTTAATTTGCTCAGTATTAATGAACCGACCACACTGTTTCTTATTACCGAAAACAATTACAGCAGATTTTGAAGAGTTTAAATGCAAGTTATGCTTGACAGATATATCGGCAATGGTGGAGAGGTCTTCGTTTATTTTCAGTACGGCATTAGCAAAGTCTTGAGGGTAAAAACTAAAGTACATTTGTATATCGTCAGCATATTTATGTAAACGACAGTATTTAATATACCTGACAAAATTACTGGTGTATATTGTAAATAACAGAGGTCCCAATATAGAACCTTGTGGAACGCCCATGACCATCCCCGTTGGCTGCGAAATACTATCACCCAGTCTAACACGCTGCACTCTGCCACTAAGAAAACTTTTTATTAAAGTTCTGGCCTCTGGACAGAGCCCAACGTAACCTAAGACTGAATCGAGAGTACTGTGATTTAAAGTATCAAATGCCTTTGAAAAATCTAAAAGAGTTAATACTGTAATCATTCCATTGTCCGTTGCCGCCATTATATCATCAGTAACCTGAAGAAGTGCAGTGGTACAACTGTGTCCAGGCCGGAAACCAGACTGTACCTCAGGTAGAATATCATTACCTAATATATAATTCTGAAGTTGATACTTGAGAGCTTTTTCCAACAATTTGGATAGCGTTGGTAAAATACTAATGGGTCTAAGATGTTTATAATCTGTAGGGTCGTCTATTTTTGGAAGTGGAGTAACGAGTGCCTCCTTCCATGAAGTAGGAAAATAGCTACTCAATATACATGAATTAATAATATTTAACACAAATTTTAAAATGTACGGACAGCAATATTTAAGCAAAGTGACGTTAATTTCATCATGTCCCTTGGCGGTCGAAACAATTTCATTAAAAAACTTTACTAAACTAGACTCATCTATGGGTTGAAATTGAAACAAATCATTACCTACACAAGGATGTCGATTTGTTTTGTAATAATCTAATAGTTCAGAATTGTTTACTGTGGATTGTGGAAGAGAGTTTAAAAAGTAGGAATTTATTTCATTAACATTACTTAGTTCCGGTGGTAGGAGTTTAGAGTTTTCATTAGAAATAATTGAAAGATGCTGAACTTCTTTCCACAGTACTTTAGGGTTTTTAGTTCTTAACTTGAAGTTGTAATATGCTCTCTTTTCATTCTCAATTGCCGTCTTTGTAAAGTTTCTGAGAGATTTATAATATATCCAATCCTCATTTTTTTGTTTTTTTTAAATTTAGTTTTTGCTCTATCGCGAAGGTTCATTAAGTGTTTTATGTTTGGTGTTAGCCATGGAGCAGGAGGCTTAGAAATTCGTGCCGTCCTGTAAGGTGCGTGATAGTTAAACAAATCTAATATAGTGTGCGTTAAAATTTCAACCTTCTTATCTATATCGGGGGTATAAAAAATTCTCTCTAGATTGGTTGCCATGAGGTCCCTCAGAAACATATTATGGTCAACTGATGCAAAGCTCCGGTATTTATGAAAAAATTGTTCTATTTTGGGCTTTCTACTAATGACTTTACAGCAAATTAATTCATGATCCGACAAATCAACAGAAATAACATTAACTGAACCAACCAGATCCCTAGAAGGAACCATAATATGATCTATCAACGTACAGGAATTACCTGTAACTCGTGTAGGACTCTGAACTACTTGACACAAACCCAAAACATCCAGAAAATTGTTATACACCACAGTGGCAGGCAGCTCCGGTCTAAGTAAATCAATATTGAAGTCACCTGAAATTAAAAAGTTGTCCGATGTTTGCATTAAAGTTGAAACAGTATTCTCCAACTCATCAATAAATATATTAATATTCTGGTTTGGTGGGCGGTATACAACACAGATGGGAAAGTGACCATTGGATGTATTTAAAGATATACAAAGCTGTTCTATGGAAGGAGTAGTCTGAATAATTTTAAAAGTTATTTCACGTTTCACATATAGACAAACACCTCCGCCCCTAGAACCCACCCGGTCTTTTCTTACTAGATTATAATTCTGCACTGAAATCGAGTTATTTGGAATACTACCATCCAACCACGTTTCCGACAATGCCAAAATATCATACTTGGTACTATTAAGAAGCTCCTTTATATTATTAATTTTAGGTACTAACGATCTAATATTAAGGTGAGCAAAAGTATAAAACTCTCTTTTCATCTTATAAGTATACAAGATTACAGTTAAAAAAAAAATTATAATAATAAATAATTAGGAAAGATTTACAGTACACATAAATACGAGATATATTATATATAAATGCTTTACCTCTCAGATAGAAAAAAAAAATAAATAAAATATATAAAAAGAACGTATAAATAAATTTATTATAAGTAAAATCTGTGAAGAAAATAATGAAATTCTACTTTTTAAATGCAGATTGGCTTTTATTTCTTGCGCTAATTCTCGTTTGCGCTGGACTAGACCTTATATCTACGACTTTCAATTTCTTGGTTGGCTGTTCATCTACTGGGGCAATGCTTAAACGTCTGTTGGCTTCGACGCTGTCGTCGTTGATTTTCGGCTGTCCCGAGCCAACACGTGCCGTATTGGGTTGTTCGCTTGACACGGGCAATTCTGTTAATTCGCGAAAAAATACGTTATCACTGTCGATAATTGTGCAGGGCGTACTTGGTTCACTGTGGGTTATACGTTGAACTTCTGGTTTTTCGGTTTTATCTTCGCTTTCTAATTCATTCGCCGCCATTTTTCTTAACTGATCAACAGTAAACACGTCATCATTTACGAATAAAGTGTTACCCTTTATTTTGGCAAGATAATTCTTCCTCTTAGCAGAGTTTAGATGTTCACGTAATATTTTGTGATCTTCCCGCTCTTCAACAGACAAATCGTGACCTATAAATATTTTAGTTCCCTTGAGTTTACGGCAACTTTTTAGGATCTCAGATTTTGTAAGAAATGACACGAACTCTACCTTAATCGGGGGAATACCTTCTTTTCCTTTTAGTTTATAAATATTGTTCACCTCCAATTTTGTGATATTGATGTTAAGCAAAACTTTAAATTTCTCAATAATAAAACCTATAAGATCTTCTGTTTCAGTTGACAAACCAAAAATAATAATGTTATTTTTGCGATGAAGTTTTTCACTCTGAACGAGTCTTAGTTCTAAGGCCTTATACTTATCTTCCAGTACTTCGATCCTCCTGTGCTGTTTGTCCAAACTTTGAATTATCTTCTCATTTTCATTTTTAAATTTTTCTTCCAGACTTTTAATTGTACGAATTTCACTGTCTTTAATAGCGTTCAAAAGTTTGGAATAAAGTTCAGCATTAGATATATCCTGCATATTTTTGAACTCAGGATTTTGCTCTCTGCGACTTGGCAACTATGCTTGAAAAATTCCAGCAGCAACGGTTTATTTGTCAAAAATATTTATGATATGATATTATTTATTCATAAAAACTATACAATACATATTTAACAAAGTTTAAATTAAACGAGATAAAAAGTGACTACTAAACCACATAACTTAATTTACTTAAAACTACTCACAAACTAAATTTTCAAGTTAGTATAAAGTTGGAGTTTACTACAAATTTCATTACCTTCATGGTTAGCATAAATATAGGTCACCTGAAAATACAACATGTATTTTCAGATAACATACCAAAAGTTAGGTTTAACTCCCTTTATATACAACAAAGTTTCAGGTATATTATTTAGTACGGAACATTATGTTATTTTTGAATAAAATTTTAATTATCTATACAGAGTTTATAAAAAAGAAAAGTGATGGCTCGTGAGGTCAAAAATTGAGTAGGCCAGGCTAATAAATAAATATTAATTCAACTATAGCAACATTATACGAGTTTGAACTGTTTCTGGTAATAATTAATATCAACATCACAATTTATATCAGCACTACAACTCAACAGTATATCACTCGCCATTATTTATATAATTTCTAATAAGTAGATTAGGGCGATTTTTAGACTATGTACACTATACAAACTTGAATTTTTTGTTGTTATTCTTGATACACGGAGCAAACTGACTATTACTGATTATTTAATTTATTTATTTATTAAATACACTACGGAATACAACATTCCAATTGGTACATCTATATTTAAGATACAGTTATTAGCCACAGCAGAAAAAAATACATAGTATAAAACAAACAACAGAATAATCGAGTAAAAATAAATCAAAGTAACAAGTCATAATAGTTTTTTTACGGAATAAAGGCTAATCCTAAATAGATCGCAATCTGGAAAATCACTATTGTAATTCCGCAGTAATCTTGAAATGATGGCATTTTGTCCATAGTTGGTTCGATGAGTCACTTCGAAGAAAAGTTGCATCTGCCTCGTGCCCCTTGGTGAAACAAAAAAAACACAGATTCAAGCAACAGCACAGCAAATTGTGCCGTTCATAAGTTTGTATAAGAAGATTAGCAAACATTTTCTGCGTAGGCATTCTAGGCTCTGCATGCCACAGAGAAGTCTTTTTAAAGGTTGAAGACAATGACGTTTCTTGAACGGCAGCAGACTTGCATTGTCTTTATTGGGTTTGAATCACTACGTTTCAACTGGTAAGAATCTCCAGTCGTCTTCAGGTGAATACAACGTGAAGACCACTGGAGATACTTACCAGTTGAAACGTAGTGATTCAAACCCAATAAAGACAATGCAAGTCCAAAACTCTACTGCCGTACAGAGAAGTCTTGTTTCGTATGATATGTTTTGGTAGGGAAACTTGAGTTTGAACAGAAGATATTTAGCGTATCTATTCTGAACACGTTCAATCCTTTTAATGTAGCGTTAATAGTTGGAACTTCATATAACAGAATAGTATTCAAGCAGATATTGAACTAGTCCACCTTATAGAGCATTAAGTGCCTTTGTATCGTAAATGTGTTTGGTGTTTCGCTTCACAAACCAATAATCTAAAACTCTTCAAAATGACGTTGTCTATATGTAGATTGAATGTAAGATCTTAATCGAAGATGACATCAAGATTATAATTTTTTTTTTAATATTCCGTATAATATAATAATAATTATTATAAAATACAAAATCCCATTTTATTACCTGGTAATATAAAACTATATTAAATACAATTTAATAATAAAGTTTGTACAATTATTTCTTATAATATTAAATTAGGAACTTAAGAAATTGTGTATTTTATTAAAAAGAAGCAGCACTACCAACAGGATATTGATATATTTTATCAGTAAAGCATAAGATATATTTTCTTTTAACAGATAGGTTTGTTTTCTGCATAGAAGATGGCGCAGCTGCATTTTCACTTCTTATTTAATCTTAAGAAATTATTGTAAATGCGCTGTTTCTGTAGTTGCTTACGGCTTTCTGTAGAGTTGTAATAAGAACTAAATGGCCATCAGAGAACCCATGTTTTGGCCCCAGGAAACCCATTGTTTTGGCGTCCCTGTAAACTGTTACACCGTTTGCTTTAACTTTTTATTTTATAGTTACGGACACTATACCGACTTACCCTGTACAACAACCCAATAGTACATCTTATATTAAATAATAATAAAACTACTTAATCACGATAATAAACGTTAAGAAACGATATAATTCCATATAAGACATTAATTAATAATAACCATAAGAATTTACACACCTATTGCCGGCACACTGCGCATGTCAGGAGGATAGCGTGATGGCGGAAAATTTGAAATTTATATAGGTAGAAATGAGTTCAATTATTACATGTAAACTATGATTGATACAGCGATTAATTAATTAAATTTATAATACTACGGTATTCTATTTTTATATTTTTAAATCAAACACTTTATTCTCTTTTTTTTTTCTTTTACTTTTCAAGGAATTCAAAGATGTGGTTACCGATTTTGTAATTCCGACTTTTTGTTATGAGTATGAGGGTCATAGTTAAAAGAAATCATAGGACTTATTGTTGTTTTTGGTGCATTAATACCAGAAATACTGCATGGCATGTCTTTAAAGACGATCGTTTGAAGACTTTGTGTTTTCTTTTCATGTAAACATTAATATTTGTTTTTGTACTACATTTCACCTCACAGTCTGTGCACTCATAAACTGTTCTACAATTTAAAAAATGACGGTTAGGTTTTTACTTTACAGGTGCTTGACAGCTGCCACAAAATATTTAATACGCCACAGTGATAGCCGCAGCCATAACAAAACTTACTGATTAATAACCTGCCCCTCCATTTTAATTATGCCTTACAAGGCTACAAATTAACTAACTGACAAACAGATCTTGTAAGAAAACTTAATACCTCGACTATGACTCAACACGTGACGAAAAAAAATAATTAAATCCATTTCTACCTATATTTTAAATGTCCCGCCATCACCCTATTTGCCTGACATGCGCACTATACGCAGTGTGCCGGTAATAGGTTGGAATATAGACGCGAGTGTTAACTGGACTAGCCTAATTGCCTCGTCACTTAAGTGTAAAAGAAAGAGCAAATATTCATGTGAGAATAAAAAAAATTACTATTATAATATATTTTTCAATTTTTTTTTTAAGAAGGTTATATTTCCTTATTTCAAATTATAATATTGACTCCGATCCATATAAATAAAAAATTAGCATAAAAAAGCACAATGGTAAACCAAAAAGGGGAGATTGCAAACAGTTTTGTTAAGTGAATTTGGCCATCATGCAAGCAAGAAACAAGCCGTGAAAAGAGAAAATAAGTTTACCGGCTAATGCACCATTTATCTAGAGCGTTATGCAAATGAAATGCCTTTTACTGCACCAGCACTTAAAAGGTCAAGTTTTTTGCAGATATTAATTAATGAAAACGAAGTCGGTTCAACGTTACGATACTTACCTGGTTAATGTATTCCAGTGGCAGTAATGGTTAAAAAAATAGTGCTTATAGTCTATTTCAGAAAGGTGCAGAGTAATAAAAGCTCTTTAAGTATTCAAAGGGATTACAGAGTGACCCAACGAATATTTAATCCACTTTCATAATTTGGCATTGATTTCATTGCAAAACTCTTTATTTTCATCAAGTGCAGGTAGTACCACCCGGATTTGGGTCAATTTATAGGTTTCGCCTATTATTGTTATCCATTCACAAACACTGAAATGGTGTGACAAAGGCGTGCATTATGTACCGGGTGAGTCACCGATTGCGCGGAGCAATTTTATGGCTTGAAGATAAAATTTGTCGACAATAAGCTTTTGTGTTAAGGTATGGTTGGATATCAGGCACATTTTAAAAATATTTTGAATTATACAGGATGCGCCCAAAAAGTAGGGTGTCAAAAAGGTACATTTTTTTAAATGGAACACCCTATATATTGTATTATTTTCTGATTCCTCACAAAGTTTTACGCTTGTTTCGTAAATGTGAAATGTCTAGAGTCAATAGTTTTTGAGATATTGAAGTTTAAAATATGGCATTTTCAAACTTTGACAGGCTGTAACATTGGAACGGTTCATCTTAGAGAAAAATGGTTTTCACCTCTTACCATGTTAAACCAAAAAACCGGTTTTACCGGTTTAACATGTTAAACCGGAAATAGTAACGTTAAGATGATTAGAATAAAAAATTAAGATAGGGAGGTGAAAACCATTTTTCTGTAAGATGAACCGTTCCAATGTTACAGCCTGTCAAAGTCTGAAAATGCCATATTTTAAACTTCAATATCTCAAAAACTATTGACTCTAGACATTTCACATTTACGAAATAAGCGTAAAACTTTGTGAGGAATCAGAAAATAATACAATATATAGGGTGTTCCATTTAAAAAAATGTACCTTTTTGACACCCTACTTTTTGGGCGCACCCTGTATAATTCAAAATATTTTTAAAATGTGCCTGATATTCAACCATACCTTAACACAAAAGCTTATTGTCGACAAATTTTATCTTCAAGCCATAAAATTGCTCGGCGCAATCGTAGACTCACCCGGTACATAGTATTAAGTACACTTATTTTTTATTAAGCATCATAAAAAAAATACAAAACACAAAAAATACATTATACAGTAATTAAATTATAAAAAATCATATTAAATCTTATAATTTTGGGAAACTTAAGTTGGGTTACATAAAGATTTTTAATAATAATTAACTAACCAGTATTTTTGACTGTGACATAAAGGACATTGGCAGGCGCAATTTATTCGCAATCAATGCCTGATTAGTAAACTTAAAGTTAAAATAATCGGGTCACTTTGATTGTGAGAAAAGGAGTTCTACCATTGTGTTGTGTGTAACCGTCAAAGTTGCCAGTTAGTTAATTATTGTTAAAAATCCTAATGCAATCCGATATAAGTATATTAATTCAAAATTTTTCTGCGTCATTTAGAAAACAGATTATATAAAATTTCCAATATCATTTTTTATTGCTATCGACAGTAATTTTGGAATCGGAAATGGCATTGATTTGATAAGAATTTAATTATGACAGTTCGTGATTAATGACTACTTGGTTATTTTTATTTTTAAATCACTCTCCTCCATTAAAACGGATTTTTTTCTATAAAAAATCATACAGTGTTTCAGTATCGTTATTCGAATTATACCGACTAGATTTTTCGATTTGTTAGAAAATTTATAATTCCGATTGTATTTGTAGTTTTGAGGATGGTTAAAACCAAATAAATCGAAACGTAAACAAACTAATATTTTGTTATTTAGTTAACAATAATTATTGATATGATGAATAAATATTGATCGATAACCCATGAAATAACCTATATTGTATCAGGATAACATAATGCATTTTGAGTATTTATTAAATTTAATTTTAATGAAATACATCCAGAGGCGTATTAACACTTGGAAGCACCCAAAGCCCTGGGATATTTTTGCGCCCCCCTTCTACAGTGGCGGATTTAGGATTTGTTCTAGGGGAGGGAGGGAATTGCGCCGCAGGCGAACATTTTCTTGGGTGCTACACCCTTTTTTGGGTTTAAATAACCGAAAGTTTAATCTGCGGCAATATGCTAGACTTTAAAAAAATCTTTTAATCTGTGAATTTTGACCGCTGTCACCAAAAATCACCTCTGGCCCCCCTAGCGTAGCCACTGCGCCGCCTGCTGCCAATGAGATGCCTATGTCGCGATGCGAAGCGTATTAGTCTGGGAAAATAAGCTACAATAATTATTATAGAATAATATACATGGCGTGTGGTGT
This sequence comes from Polydrusus cervinus, assembly GCA_935413205.1. Taxonomy (NCBI): domain Eukaryota; kingdom Metazoa; phylum Arthropoda; class Insecta; order Coleoptera; family Curculionidae; genus Polydrusus; species Polydrusus cervinus. The sequence goes on from OW284511.1 coordinate 90,914,653, forward strand.
TAGCTAAAAATTAACTGGTTAATCAAACGCCGTTCTTTTTCTAACCCCGAGTGAAATCGCTTAGTTTCATATCTTGTTTGGTTATCTTAGTCTCTCTTGCAGTCTTGGCGCTGAAAAATGTAGCGCCCCTTTCAGATTTGGCGCTACAAGCCTAGGCTTGTTCGGCTTGTACTATAATCCGCCTCTGAATACATCGAAATTGTAAATATGTTATTAAAAAAAGTAATGAATCCCGCTGATAAAAATTTTATTAGAACCTTTACTAGCTAAACTTGCTGGTAATAAAAGATTTTATAGGTAATTTCAAAACCCGATCTAGTAACTAGTTTTCAGTTTATGAGAGATTATCACTATATTATGTGGTAAATACTACTGATATACAGGGTCTTTTATAATTGAATTTTAATTCGAAAGGGCGATAATACTTGGACAATTTTAAGAATAATTCCTCATATAAACATAGGTCCGCAACCGTTTTAATTTTAAGATACAGGGTGTTTAAATTAAAAAAAAAATGTATTCCCATTTTTTTTTTTATGATAAAACACCTGCACTGTAGGAAAAATCCTTTAAGGCGCTCTGGGAGCGGTGCGTGTGCGAAGAAAGCGATTAACGTTGGTTTTGAAACGTTGAAGATTGTATTCATTGGGAAACACGACCTCAGGAAGATCATTCCACAAAGATGACGTCCTCCAGATGAAAGAATTCTTGAACAATGAAGTTCGAGGAGTACTAAGCTGAACAACATATGGATGAGCGGCAGTGGTTCGCCGTGTATTTCTGTTTTGCATTGCTCTAGGTGGAATCAAGTGGGCAATGTCAGTCGAACACCTGCCATGGAAATATCTGTAAAAGAGAGCCAAATCACCAACCTGTCTTCGATGCTCCAGGCTATCAAGGGTCTTGGTCAGCTCGTGGTCGCCGATCAGACGAACGGCTCTCCTTTGAATGGAATCCAGTAGCCGAAGGGTGTGCTTGGGTGCAGAGCTTCAGACATGAGAGCAATATTCTAATGATAGTCGAATCTGGGCTTTGTAGAGTGTCAAAAGTTGATGAGGTGTGTACAACCTTTTGGTGCGGAAAAGTACACCAAGTTTCTGTGCAGCTGCCTTGGCAATTATTGCGGCAACGTGATCATGCCAAGACATATTACCTCCCAGATTGACCTCCAGCAAATTAAGTGTGCTGTCATCAGCAAAGCTATAAATTGGATTTTGGGTTTTCACTAGAAGGTCGTTAATAATATCTCTAAAACCACTTTGTATTTTTTTTTTTCAATTTTGGTACATGCCAAATAAGTATGAACATACATTTTTTCTAGGATGAAGGTTTTCTAAATTTTCATCAGTGGCGTTCCTGTTAATATTCCCTAAAATACTTGTAATCAAAAATTAAAAAAAAATATATATATTTATAATTAGCCTCTATCTTCTCATAAAAATGGTCTCTTGACTTGTTTCCATCAGATGGACGGATTTTGATTAAAAAAAAATAAAATGAAGTAATAAATGCGTATAAAAATACATTTTTTATTTTTAAAAACATAAGTATTTTGAACAAAAAAAAATTTAATTAACTAGAGACAAATAAGCGGCAAGCGGATAACTATATTAAGTTAGAAACTGTTGAACATATCCGCCTCCTGTAAGTATGTAATACTACAGGGTGATTCCTAAGTTGATACTTCTTTTTTAGCTGTTTATAGAAGGCATTATAACAAACAACATTTTCAAATACCTTTTTTCAAAAAACTCAAAAATAAGGTACTTACATTCAATTATTACACTATGGGTCAAATACGGTTCTGCCTAACTTGCCCGTTGAATAACATTAAGAAAACTCCTGGGTGTAGGATGAGCCCGCAAGGGAAAGCGTTCAGCATATAATCTCGAAGCACTTTGCCACACTCACAGTAAATTAGCACCACATCTACTACCTAGTTCATTGTTTTGAAATTATACCTTTTTCATGTGTCACCAGTTTAAAATTAACTTGCTTCAGAAAAACGACGCGGCGAAACTGACGACCGACCCGTGAAATGCATGACTAAGACAAAAACAGGACAAAAACAATATAAAGTAAAGGGCTACGTTTTGAAGACCAGGCCCGCACGTAGATGTTTTACTTCTGTATGTTGACTATTTTTAAGTTTTTTTAAAAAAGGTATTTGAAAATGTTGTTTATTTTAATGCCTTCTATACTCAGCTAAAAAAGAAGTATCAACTTAGGAATCACCCTGTATAATAGTTGCACCTTTAAAAATGATTTATTGCTAATTCTAAACCATACTCTATTTCAATTGACAGAAAACATACTGTACTTTCACTTTCTCATCGGTGTAAAATAACTCAGCTCTTTGAGTAAAGGGCCCATACTGCTTAGGAGTAAATTTGTTAACCACAACATGTTCTGTTGATAATAACACCAATTGGTGTTACTTATGAACACCACTTAGGGTAGCTAAAGAACACCATCCAAATTTTTAACTACTTAGTAGAAATTAAACAGAAATTAAACAATAACGGCATCATTAGTTAGATTCACTAGATAATATATATTTCTAGCTACATCGTTAAGCATCCATTAAAACTATTGAAGCACTTAAAACTCAATCTTGCTATAAAATCTGCTTCAGAATATTTGCAGCTGCAATTAGCCAAATTGCAATGTAATTGATTATGAGATTTTTAATTAAAACCTGTTAATCTTTACCTACTATAGAGGCTTATCTCAATTTTAATAAAATAATTAATTTTATATAGGTAACCAAATTATTTAGCTTACATGGCAAACTAAATGATTTCATTCTAAATATATATTTTGTTTATAATAATTTTAAGAAAATGCGTGTTTTTTTACTTTTATAAAGCGCTGTGCATAAAAGAATTTTTTATCTGATATCCATTTAAAAATAATTAAACTTAGACTTATTCCATCAAAAAAATGGCGTTTTAAAAAAAATTTTTTTTTAGGTTTTATAATAATAACTAGCCCTTAATCAATTCAAAATCAGTTAAATTCGATAGGAAACGGCGCCGGCGGGAAGTTATAGATCTCTGAAATCCGAAAACACCTCCCCAGTCCGCCCAGTCGTAATCAAACGGAGCAATACGTAACGTAAATACACTTGACGTTTTCATGGCAAATAGTAGAATTTCGTCACCCATAACTTCAAGTAATACTGAAGCCCTGCATTTAAGGTATTCCGCCATGCTACTGGTAGAACATTAAGAACGAAACGATTTGGGTCAATGTTAAGGCTCTACCACGCGCAAATTTAGAGGATGAAAAACACCGTTTCGCTACTGCAGGATTCTGCAAAGGCTATTTGAAATATTTGTCGGGACAATTTAAAATTTAATAAAGGAATGTTTGTATTTCTAAGGTACAAAGCCCTTTTTTGAAAAAAATAAGAATATGTATAAGAAAATGCCCACTAAAGGTGCGTATTTTTAGGCACTTTTCCAAGGTTAATATCGTAGCTAAGATTTTTTTTTCAAAAAAATAGCCATGTACCTTAGAACTTCCATGTCTTATCTTTAAGACTTCAAAAATTGAGACAAAACAATGTCGTAATAAGTCCGTTATCTTGCAGCGCGCAACTCATGTTTTAGGTAAATTTTGTTGTCATGTTATAGAAGTTGCCTATATACAGCTGAATTTATTCCCGGCTGACGTGAAACAATTTACATCCAGAGAGAATAATGATACACTGAAAAAAATTATAGGTGGTCGAACAAGAAGTAATTTCGGGGGTAATTTTGGGCTAAATTTTATGTTATCCTTTTTGGATTGTCTGTGCCAATAACAGAATATCTAAGAGTTAATATTAAAAAGACGTAACTAGTAGTTGTGCTATTAAATCCGGGTTACCATACATTTTTTGGCTTAGACCGGGATGGTTTATAATGCGCCGCAGGGCAAAATGTTCAAGGCGCGTTCACCATTTTGTCAAAACTGGTGTTTGGGCTTTCAAAATTTCTTATTCATGTTAGGTAAGGATAAGAATTGAACGAAATCCAGTCGATATGTTGCAGTCAAAAATGGGCTATATTGAATTTTTTGTTTCGTTTTTTATCGAAATGGGTTATTTTCTTGATAGTGAACAAAATATACCAAGGTAAATAGCTTATCGGTATTAGAGGCCCAAACTGGGTCACCGGGAACTTACGACAAATCCCAGGATGTATGGTAACCCTGGTATATTAACTCTTAGATCTAAAATTAAAGTTTAATTTGTCTTGGTAAAGGGTGATAGGTGCAATAAAACAAAGCCATTTATGAAGGTTCTTAGTGAGTAAAGAAACCAACTGTTGCATAATGAATCTATTTCTATTCGATTGTTTTTATATTTTATGCTTATTATTCAGGCTCTATATATTGTTTATAAAGTGAGCTTCTGTCTAAACCTGTTAAAATATAAATTCATTTTAAAGGTGAAATGTGTTTATTATTTTATCCATGGTTTAACGATTTAAAAGTAGTTGTCAGGCACGAATTTGGCGTTGGTCACATGACATTTATCTGTTCATGTTATTGGCTCGCAGCTACAATTTGGTGCAGCGAGACTACTGTATGTATAGTGACAATGCTTCTAAGAAGCTAGGTAGGTAATAAATAAAAATTGGACAGTATGCCACGCAGAGTAATAAAATACAATTTTTTGTTAGGCATGGGCGTCCATAAAGAGGGCAGTTGCCCCTGTCTCTTGACCAAGCGGGAAAGGGGGGGGGGGGGTAAATATACTTTTTACTAACTTTTGTTAGGGGGAGTTTATGAAACGACTGCGACATTTTTTTTTGTAGGAATCACTTTTGAACGGTGGAGAAAGTGTAGAAAAGGCTGCGAAGTATTTTATTGAATTAACTTTTGAGAACTTACACGTTTTTTTGGCTACCCCCCTATCACTTTATGTTTATAAGAAACATTAATACCGTGATTTTGTATCGGATTAGCACGACGATACGGTACTACCTCCTGTTGTTTCTGTGTTACTAAAAAAAATCTAGGTACTTACTTTTTTTTCTTTTGAAGGTGCAGCGCAACTAATCGTCAAAAACATACCACTTTTAAAAAAAAATAATTATAATGGCACGGAACGCGACGGACAAAATACTGCGCGAGTTAGTAACCACAGTCAACAAATCCTGGAACCAGCGGGACTTATCTTTTGTTTTATAAATAAACATGGTGACAAATTTGTAATATAAGAAAATTTTGATTGAAAAACTATTGACCTTACGAAGTATTTGATAACCAATGCTGAAAACCTTTAGTTTCAGGGTAGGCCTGTGCCTCCCAATTTTGAAAATTAGACAGTATATGCTAGTGCTGATGGGGGCGATCGGGCTAAAATATATTTATAATGGTGGCACTTCCCGTTATACCGGAAGTAAGTGTCAACTTGCTTATTTTAGATAGAATACTCTATATATTACTACATTTTTGCATTCTACGCAAGAATTTAGGCATATCTTGTATACCATGTCCTATACCTATGTCTAAGCGTTTTAGATATTTTTAATAGATTTTTTATATTTTGATAACTATAAATACAGGGTGTTTAAACAATACGATTAAAAATTAAATTGAAAAACTGCAAAAACACTAGATTTTCAAATGGAAATACACAAATTTTATAATTATTTCTTATTTAGCATTAAAAATAAGGGTAAGTGTGTATATTCCAAAAAATTTTAGTTTTAGAAACATTGCCAACTTAATATTTTTATATGGCGATTTTGCTGCAGATTTTAAGTTTAGTTACTTTTAGTTGGCTATAACGGCGTTGAAAAACAATCAAATGCGAGAAAAATTTATGAAGCTGTCACTTACCATTTAAACATCATTAATTATCATGCCTGTGCGCTTAAATTGTACATACAAACGAAGATTATTTAAATTTATTTATTATTTATGGAGAATGTGTTAAAGTTATATCAAGAACATGGAACACATTTGCCAATCGATATTCGCAAAACAGAAGCCATCACAATGTGCTTATTAATAATGTTCAACATTTTTGGGATATACAAACTTACCCTTTTTTAATGCTAAACTAAAAGTAATTATAAAATTTGGGTGTTTCCCTTTGAAAATTTAGACTTTTTGCGGTTTTCTCAATCTTATTGTTTAAACACCCTGAATTAATAGTTATCAAAATATTATAAAAAATCTAATAAAGCAGGTCCTTTATAACAAGGAATCCCACTTAAATTAAATAAATATAAGGCTTCTTTATAGAAAAAATTGATAAATATTTTAAGGCTTGCAAACGTCATTCTAAACAGAAAAATTCAAATATGTCAAAAACGCTTAGATATTTATAGGTATAGGCATACAGGGTAGGGACTTTAACTGGAATAAATTCGATATTATTAAACCTGCTGAAGTTGCGCCTACAAAATTTGGTATCTGGGGGTTTTAGAGCATGCGGAATTGGATTATGATGTCGGCGCAGTTGCCAGATTTCTCAGCTTTGCGCTACACGTAGTAATTTTGTTATTTTAAATAGAATGCCCTATTTATTTTTATTGCAGTGAATTGGTAGTGTCAAATTTAGTAAGATCTCAAATTTACAAAATTCTATCTTCACTAGTTTCTGAGCTATGGCAACACAAGTTCCCTAAAAGAGTACCGGGACGCTTGTCTACCTCCATAGTTACTAAGTTATTGACAAGATTCAAGAAAAGTTCTTGTCTTTTCAAAATGGCCTATTTAACTTAAACTTTAAAAATATAAATTCTCATGGTACTTTTTAATGGAATTACAGTATTGCCATAGCTCAGCAATTAGTAAAGATAGAATTTTGTTAATTTGGCATCTTATTAAATTGGACACGCCCAATGCACTGCAATAAAAATAAATAAGGCATTCCATTTAAAATATTAAAATTACTACGTGTATCGCAAAGCTGAGAAATCTGGCAACTGCGCCGACATTATAATTCAATTCCGCATGCTTCAAAACCATACATACTAAATTTTGTAGGCGTTTAGAAAGCACGTTTGATGATAGGAGGAAGAAATATAAAAGGCACGCCACAGCGTAAGGTCAACGGGGTATCGACTTTTTTTTTTTAGAAATCATCAATATAATTATTTTAAGCACCTCAAAAAAAACTTGTTCTCCAGGCACTATCCACTTCCCGCTTTTCAATTTTTAAAATCTGGCTACCCTAGCTGACACTAACTTCCGGTGTAACCGGAAGTACCACCATTATGAAATTTTCTTAGTCCGGTCGTCCCCATCAGCATTACCATGATGGCAAATTTTGAAAATTTTCCTATGTATAGTTTTCCATATATAGTTCGAAGCGGTTCCCGGTGGAACACGAACACCCTGTTTGCAGGTGCTTTTATACCTATTATTAATTAACACTTCAAACTTTCTGCTCTACCTAATTTTATTTTTTGTAAATATTCTATAGCTTTAATAATAAAATAAGACAAAATTTAAAAGATATATCCGTATAACGATTAGGTACATTATTTTAACTAAGAATACAATAACAAGTTCTTATTTTCCACAAAACAAATTTCTCGTCTCCGAAATAAAATCAACCGAAACTCATTAGCATAATAAAGAACCTACCGCCTTGCATCGTGCTTTCAGTGTGTATCGATGTTTACGGAATATTTTTCACCACGTCATAAGCTCGCTAGTATGCCCACTTCGGGTGAGACTCTCTTGCAAATAAATTTCTTGCTGCACAAAGTTCCGCCTTAAGAAATTTCTCTAGTTGTCAATTATTTCTTTAAACCAATTATTTATTTTATATTTGTGGGTATTCTCTGGTGAAGTGGCATTTCACTCACTTCACTTGAATAGCCACCACTGCGGACTAGATTTAAGTTTAAGAAAACTATAAGAAAACGTACCTTTTAATTCCAAAAAAAAAAGTTCTATAAGAAAACAAATTGATTTAGCAAGTTTTCTTATACAGGGTGTTGATACCTCTTTTTTAGCTGTGTATAGAAGGCATTAAAATAAACAATATTTTCAAATACCTTTTTTCAAAAAACTAAAAAATAAGGTACTTACATTCATTTATTACACTACAAATCAAATACGGTTCTGTCTAACTTGCCCGTTGAATAACATTAAGAAAACTTCTGGGTGTAGGATGAGTTCCCAAGAGAAAGCGTTCCGCGTATAATCTCGAAGCAACAGCCGCACTTTGACGACACTCACCGTAAATTAGCACCATATCTACTAGTTCATTGTTTTCAAAATTTACCATTTTTACGCGTCACCAATTAAAAATGAACTTGCTTCAGAAAAACACACCGCAGCAGATTGACAAATAACAAACTGACCACCGACCCGTAAATTGAATGACTAATAAGAAATAAGACAAATAACATAAAGTATAGCAGGTTTGATGACCAGGCCCGCACTTAGATTTTTTACTACTGTATCTTGCCTATTTTTAAGTTTTTTGAAAAAAGGCATTTGAAAATGTTGTTTATTTTATTGCCTTCTATAAACAGCTAAAAAAGAAGTATCAACCTAGGAATCACCCTGTATAATCAATAATCGACAAATAGTTAATGTAGAAAACATGATAAAAAATGGAATTAATTAACTCCCCTAGGGAGTAATGGAAGTACCTACTCTCTACTTGAGTACAAGGATCGAGGAGTAGGATATCTCCCTACTAGTAATAAATTTTTCCTTTAGAAGTCACTTTATGAAGGAGCAGGAGATCACCCCAAGACCATGACTTTTTTTACTACTACTAGAGTTTTCTCCAGTAGCTTTGTGCAGTAATTTTCGAAATATTTGGAATATTTCAAAACTCTCTTGACATCCTGTATTATTGGTATCTGACCGATAGCAACCGAGATATTCGATAAATACCTGCTTTCGCAGCCTTTGATAAAAATAACGATAGAGACTTATTGTACCCTATTTGTAATGTTAAAAGACGTGTAATAAATCCAACTGGGACTTAATTTTTCCAAAGCAATAAGGAGCTAAAGTCATTGGGGGTAAAAAACCCATGTTGACAGTTCCACTCACACGTCACCGCTGGCTTCCATAGTGCTTCTTATATTTCTCCGATTTTCCTTTATTCCTCGCTTGCCCGATCTTAATGTACGAAACGTGATTGACACACAGACCTAAATAAAACTGGATTTAGGATTTAATCTTAAGCGTAATCCGTCGCAAAAATGACAAAGGCCGTCTTTTTCAACGTCGAACCTCCGAGCTGTCCATTGATTAAATTCTGGGGAAGTAATTTCCGGTCGGATTCATACCCTACAAATTTCCTTGCCAATTATGCTGGGGAATTAATCGAGCTCAAAATGTCTGAAAATCTATCTTATATACAGTATGTTCCAGTGGCGTATTTAGGGGGGGGGGGGGGGGTTCTGCCGAGCTGCAGCCCCCCCCCCCCCGGCTCGGGGTCTAAAAGTCTAATTCTTGACTTAGATTACAAAGGTCTTGTAGGAAACGTTTAGTTTTTAAACCTTTTCTTCTAAAAGTCCTGTTTTTATAGAGATTAAGGTTTCGGACGCATATCGTATTATTGATTTATGATGCAATTTTATAGGAAAACGTGTAAAAAGAATAATATTTTATAGTATTTTTCTATTATATACTTGTCTGTTCCGTTTTCCATTTTTTAGAGCTATTTTAAATCAACAAAAATATAACCCAATGCAATAAAATATTTTTAGAACAAAGACAGAAAACAATTAGGTAGGTATTTATTTTTAAAGAGAAAAATTAAATGCAAATTTTAATTGAAATATTTTTTATAGAAGAAGTGTGATAATTTATAATAAAAAAAATAGTGCGGGAAGAAACGTGAATGCTTTATTATGAATATACAAACGGCACTTAAGAAGGAGTATTTGAAAACCTAAGCATTTGCACCAAAAACTCCTCTTAGATCTACTCTTCTAAAATACATGATTTCTGAAAAAATCATTAATTTTGGCGTGGTGAAAAATCATGCTTATGTTAAAATTTTGGATTATACAGTGTGTCCGCCGATAGGGGTACCCAATAGGGAAAAAATCTTTATTATTCATTTTACCACCAAAAGTCATTCTTTATAAAAAGTTCTGCTTGTCGAGAAAATGAATTTACGATAAAAAAAATTTAGATTCCATGTACAGGGTGTTAATAAATTGGGAAAATATGAAAACGCTTCAAGAAAGAAGTACCATTATTTATTATTTTTTCCAAAAATTTTATAAAACAAAGTTGTTTATAAACTAACCTAAAGTCTGAATACAAATTTGAAATAAAAATTTGAATTTTTAAAAATAAAATGGGTTTTATGTAATTATTTGCATTTTACAAAAAATTCAAGAAAGCCGATTTTGTTTACGTTAGAGCCAGAAGTACGTAATAATATGTTTTGGCAACAAGACGGCTGTCCTGCTCATTGCACAGCATTGGTCAGACAATGGTTAAATGATCATTTTGGCGCAAAGTGGATAGGGATGTTTGGCCAAAACCATTTATTATCCAGCTAGGTCGCCTGACCTTTCATTATTAGATTTCTTTTTGTGGGGTGCCTTAAAACTAAAGGTTTATTCAGATAATCTTCCACATGATAGGGAAATATTAAAACAACGCATAGAAGAAGCAATCCATGATCTGAATGTGCCGCGAATCATTCGTAAAGTGTACGGTAAATTTATTAAGTTGGCGGAAAAGTGCGTCATGTTAGGAGGTAGCTATGTAGAATAATTTTTAAAAATTCGAATTTTTATTTCAAAATTTGTATTCAGACTTTAGGTTAGTTTTTAAACAACTTTGTTTTATACAATTTTTGTAAAAAATAATAAATAATGGTACTTCTCTCTTGAAGCGCTTTCTTATTTTCCCAATTTATTAACACCCTGTACATGGAATCTAAATTTTTTTCATCGTAAATTCATTTTTTCGACAAGCAGAACTTTTTATAAAGAATGACTTCTGGTCGTAAAATGAATAATAAAGATTTTTTCCCTATTGGGTACCTCCATCGGCGGACACACTGTATAACACCAATATTCATATTTGTCGCAAATATAAATGTTTTTTTTTTAATAAACAGCTAGGAATATCAAGAAAAAGGAAAAAAAAACATTTACAAAAACAAATTTAATCCAACTATGTACAGGGGGAGAGGTAGGTAATAATTTAATTTTCGAAATTTGATAGTAGTTAGGTGAATTTTAAACAAACTTTGGGCGTGGCTCCGTAAATTTTTCGCCTGCTGCGCTGTTCCGCCTTCTTCATTAGGTACTATAATATCATAAAATACATGTAATCCCAACTGTCCCTTTCTTCAGAAAAAAAAATGTCCTACTTACGCCCATTGAGCCCCCCCCCCCCCCCCTGAGCATATTTTGTGGCTACGCCACTGGTATGTTACTATTAAGAAATGCAAATATTAAAAAATATAGGGAATTGTGGAAATAACGCATAATATTAAGGGGTGACAGCTGGTTTATCTCAGAAAAATACCCTATACTTTTTTTATATTCGATAGTCTAAAAAGTAAGAACTCCTAAACTTAGTTCACATGCTCTGCCAGTAACCAGCTCTGGGAAGAATATAGTGCCTACCGACGACAAAACGCTTTTAAAAAAGCAGCGGTAGATTATAAATTCCAGAATACAAATGGTGAATTTTCTCGCTTATTAAGCGAAAGTGACATTTAAAACTGTTTATTTCCACATTCACATGGATATTGTATGTTCCCTTTATAGCCAAGCGACTGGATAAATGGGCTATACCAGTTAACTGAAAGAATATAATTTTATATCCCAAATTTTGTCAATTTACACTTGACGCGTCGTTTTATGCCCTTAAGAAAAAACGAGGTGAAGAATATATTTTAAGAATATGTTAATCTATCAAATTTGTTATTTTTATTATTTGAATCAATAAATGTATTCCCAAGTACTTTGTGTACAGTATTTTTGTAAATTAATATCAAAAATTATATGAAAAAGTAAGAAAAGCACCATATTTTTTAATAAATAGTTACAAGTTTTAAATATGGGTTGGTATTTTTTATTTTGTTATTTACATCACTATTCTACTTTTAGTACATCCATTTATCATTAATTGCTAAAGTTTGATACTCACGCGTAAAATACATTTTAAATTTGATTGATTTGTTTTAAACCGTTGTCATGCTAGTAAGGGGATGGATTCTATAAGTACCTTTATACTGTAAAAGGATGTATATATTACAAAAATAAAGCGAACTCTCAGTAATTTTAAGACACGAATTTATATCGCTATGCCATTGAGTTTAGGGATAGTAACTACCTATTCTGTGAACCATCGGAATTAGAACCATGTGTAGTTGGTATCAAGGTGCACAGTACGAGATGCTATAAAGCGATGGATCAGGAGTGAACACAAAATCCACTGGAGCAACAGAGAGGGATTACACCAGAACGAAAGCTTCATTCTGGATCCAGACCCAAGACTTACCAAACAGTTGCTTTAAATGAATAGGAACCAGCTGAGAACCATCACAGGAATTCTGACAGGACACATCGCTGTCAAGAACCATCTGCACAGAATGCAACTGTACAATGGAGACCTCGACTGCAGATTATGCGGACAAGACAGAGAAACTGTACAGCACATAGTTTGCCATTGCGAGTCACTGGATCGGAAAAGGCAACAAATACTCGGTCAACTAAAACTGGACCCAGAGGACATCCTTACCCTCTCCCCAGTTGACCTACACAAACTAGTGCAAAGAACTGGGATCACTGGGTGTAACAACCAAACAGTGTGAGCACAATAGGCCAAACCTGGCCTAAGTGCATCCGGCGCACGGAAGGGCCTTCGGAAGAAAAAAAAATGTATATTCGGGAGGCGGAGTCATTTTTATGAATGAACGTATTTGTCCATTTATAATAGATTTTATGTTTGTACTGTACCATTCGAGAAGATTGTCCATATCGTGCTCAGAAATTTAGGCACTCAACCTACGCGACGTCGTGCTTAACTTACTTCCTTGTGCAATGTGGATATCATATTCAATGATGTTTCTTGAATGATGGAAGAGTTTCGAACTTGTCTTTATTTGGTTATTTGTATTTAAACAAATAAAGACAATGCAAGTACATAATTCTTCTATCATTTAGATCCATCCTTGTTGTGCAAACTACCATTTTTTGCAATTTGTTATCATATCAGCATTTGAGGGTTTACATATATTATATAAGTTATTTCCATTAAACTCTAATCATCTAATTCGTAACTCATTATTCATCTTTGTTTTTTTTTTGATTCTAGAATGAAATTAATTTTTTTGATAGAATAAAATAATTTAACATTTGGTATTTTACTAAACAGCAGAAAAAGGCATTTTCTGTTCTCTTTTTACCAAAGGTCAAGAATGATAAACACAAATTGTGTTTTTTATGTCTTTACAACCACGCTTCCTCGTTCGGTAAATTTTTATTACTGTTTCGTGAAACAAAGATTAAATATTTGTCCATCGTCGGGTCATATCAATATCGGGCTTTTAGCTGATTAAATTCTTCAGTGAATGTAAACCTTAAAAGAAAAAAAAGAAGGTTGGTTTCTCCTTGTGCGTAACCCATTAAAAGATAAGTAGTATAAGTATCAATTTAAGAGAAGTTTTTAGGTATTAGGACACAAAGAATGTTTCCTTTTTTTATTGCGACGTTTCGCAAAATTTGTCGGCCTCTTCAGGTTTTGAAACAATTCCATATCTCGTTATTATTAGCCCTTTATTTCTGGTTTTGACTTATCAGTACTGATTTACAGAGTAAGTTTTTGTGTGAGTGTTGAATGGAAATGGATAGTAAAATATGACTTTGTTCTGAAGCCTGAAGATGCAGCGTAACGTTGCGATAAAGAAAGAAATATTGTGTGTGACTAAAAAGTTTGTTATTAACGGTAAAGTTGAAAATAATGTAAATATTTCAAAAAGTACTTTCTTATAGTTAAAAATTACACACCCAGGAAAGACTAAACCGTTTCATTACCTTTTTCAATGTCTTGTATACAGGGTGTCCCAGATAAGGATGCACTCTACAGGGATCTCGTAAACTATATGATATACAGAGATGGTTAAATAAGAAAAAAGTTGCGCCCTACTAAATTCAGCTACATTGTGTTTTTAAATCACAAAAATTCCGAATGCAAAATTGAATTTTCGTGATTTTGTTTTTATTTTTTTGTGACTCTATTTGAAAAGATACATTAAAATAAAGTTTACATTCTCATTAACACGTTTCCTTCTCTACAAGCTGCTCTAATTAAAATTTTAATCCGACGTTTCGTTTTCTCAAAATCATTATCAACTTTGCTTTTTTAAATATCATATATAAAATTTTATTTTAATATTTTTAAATTCTCCTCCTCCGTTGTTCAAGTTCAACGATGTATCACACCTAGTATTAATAATACGTTTCGGACTTAAAAACCCATCATTAATAAGAATTATCAGTGGTTCTCGGCTATGTGAAAACTCCTAGGGGAACTATTTAAATGGCGTACTCATTTTAAATGAGAACCAAGACAAAGATGCTTTTGAATACTTACCCACATCCTCTGCGGATGTTTTATCTCACCTTCAGGAAACTGATGACGACGACGACGAAGGTGATTCGCAATGCGTGGTGCGATCAGTGTCGATGGTGGAATCAGAAGAGGCCCAGGAGAAACAACCGCAATTAATTTGTGTTTTGAAAATAATTATTCAAGTACCTATTAAGTTTTTTATTTGTAGTTTAATGTTTCATATTTTTCGTTTTGATGTTAGATTAGAACATAAAAATAAGACTTGAATAAGTGATTGTTAATTGAACTTTACTATCAATCCCACATTATAAATCGACCCTTTTTGACAATTCTTCAGTTTTAAACCTAGGTTTAAACTTGGGTTTAAGGGGACTTAATAAAATTGGGCCTTAGGGTCTACTATTTGTTTCTTTAAAACTATACATGAAGATCTATTAAAAATTAAAAAAATATATATTTAGTGGTTTTTTAAATATTTACAATATTCCATACTTTTTCGACACCCTGTATTTACAAAATTTTGTTTTGCCAACATTCGTAACCATGTAAAATTTGGATAACAGTTTAAAATTAGGCTTCATCATCAGAGCATAAAACCCTTCAACTCGTTAACCTACTTTACAAATTTAGACAAGGGTCTACTAACTCCTCGCAAGGAAGCTATAATCCTTTGCTTAGCAATCAAAAAGCCATAATTTAGCTTTTCAGTAGTTTCCAGCATTTAAAACTGTTCTTAATATCCATAAAAACCAAACATGAATCGTTTGACGCATTGCTTCACCTTAAAAATTTTCATTTGAAATTTATCTTTGTAGGACAAACTTTCGTTTACTTTTTTGGTGCATGATTAATTTCTTTCTCTAATTCTGGTGATTAATACGGCTAAAAAAAATATCAAAAATCAATAAATGTATACTAGAGATAAAAGAGAGAACTTTTTAATGATTTTTTTTTCTAACAGTTGCAAATAATGTGACATGTTAATAGCGTACGCTTGCGCCATAGAGAACTGATAGGAGACACAATAATTATTAATCTCTGCTTCACTAATAGGGCACATTAAGTGCCCCATTTACAGGGTAGGAATTTATATCGAAGGGTTTTCTCTATAAAAGATTAATGGCATGTAAAGATAGGCAAACCTGGTATTTTTTGGGAATTAGATCACCGGAGCCGGATCAGTGCAAAGATCCGAATCATTAAAGTGGGCCGTGGATCAGTCGGCGTCACGTAGCTCCAAAAGTCATAACGCTATCCCCAAGTATAGTTTAGTTCCGTCTTTATTTTTAAAAGTTTTTAATTTGCGTTATGTTAAGTTTAGTTTTTTATGAAAACATGAAAAATACGAAAACTTTTTGTGGGTAAAGGAGTCTACTCACGTTCAGTCGACCGGCAGGTAGACGTTATTCCGTGGACTGTCCGTCCGCCGGCCGGCCGTTGTCGATAGTCACACGACACCTTCAGTTTTGTTCACCGATTGCGGCCTCCATTTCACTATGCACGCGCAGTTTTTTATCGTTAGTTCAAACATGTTACAAGAAGAGAGTGTGCCCAGCGGCAATTATTATTATATCACACGAGTAGGAAAAAAAGAAAGGAAAAAATTTGGATGAAGAAAGGTTAAAAAGACGTTGCAATTTCTTCTACATAAGGCTTATACGAAAACTCATACAATCGAGTAATTTTAAAAACTATTAAGTATTTATTAAATTCTGCTTCTCTTTGATAATTTAACCTTTTTACCTTTCTAAATACATTTCTTATATTATGTATATCTTATGTTCCATAGACAGTAGCTTCAACAGCAACTATTTTATACCGTAAAAGTAATTTTTCATAAGCCTTCGTTCGTAAAAGCTCTGTTGGCATAATGAAGTCTTTAACCTTTTTAAGTTTTTTAGCCATTTTCAATTACAAAATTTTCGTCCTAGTCCTAAGTAAAAGTAGGCCTGCAGTCCAATGCCAGTCGGCAAACGACTACACACGTTCAGTTTTAACAATCGACAGCTACCGCCGGTCGGCCCCGGCTCGTTAAGATTCGTGACCCGTTTTATTTTAGGATTCAAATCAGTCCGAATCTTTCTTAAGATCCGACCTATTGAATTGGCTAAAATCCGATCCATCCACCACATACAAGTATGTATTTCTATTTAAAAATGCGCTCATTGTAACTCTCTGCGCTTAATTTGCCCATGAATTATTTGTTAAATATACCAAATGACAACCGTATAGAAAATTATAGGTATGTACCTCTGGCTATGATTACCAGTGACAGCAAAATATTTTTAGAACTATTATAAAGTTTGTGTTGCAACATGCAAACCCGCAGTTAATATTAAAGTGATGTCGCAGGAACGACAATAATTAGAGACCCTTTATGCGGATCGTTAAGAAACTTTACGAAAAGTCTTACACATTTTAATTATACTAACTGGGTGATCACTATGGTACAGGGTGAGTCAACGATAGAGTAAAGTTCATTTTATCCTGTATCTTAAAAATTCGATCAAAATTAGAAATACAAAAGTTGTAGACCATTGCGGTGCACGTTTTACAATTACGCTGGAGTATACGGGGTGGCCCAAAAAACGTGGCGAATATAAGTTGGGTTTTTTAACTGGAACACCCTATATATTGTATTATTTTCTGATTCCCCATAAAATTCTAAGCTTATTTTGTAAATGTCGTATGTCTAAATTCAATAGTTTTGAGATATTGACGTTTAAAATATGGCATTTTTTGACAGGCTGTAACATTGGAACGGTTCATCTTAGAGAAAAATGGTTTTCACCCTCCTATCTTAGTTTTTATTCTCTACGCAAAGAAGATAGGGAGCTGTAACCCATTTTCCTCTAAGATGAACCGTTCCAATGTTACAGCCTGTCAAATTCTGAAAATGTCATATTTCAGAAACGAATAAATTTAGACATATAACATTTAATACAAAATAAGCGTAGAATTTAGTGGAGAATTAGAAAATAATACAATAGCTTTTAGGCTTTTTTGCCTAACTAATGAGACCCGGAAGGTCGAAAGCATCCAAAATGCACCTTAAATATCGGTAGGTTAAGATGAAACCCGAATCCCAGTTTACCAATATAATAATAATATTAATGTAATTTAGTTGGTTCAAGAAGTAATTCTCAAACGCAAAGAACAAAGTTTGTTAATTTACCAAAGACACAAAGGCTGTGCCAGTGTTCGGTATTCTACGCGAGTTCTACAATTTCGAGCAACTTTTATCTTTTGTGCTGTGCACTTTTGACTTTTGTCTTTGCTCAAAACATTCTGAAGATTCACTTTTATAACAGAAAAATTCCAACTTGTCCCAAGGTATTTTCTTGACTGAAGAAGACGAACCGAAGTCGAAACAAGTATCCAAACTTAACAGGTTTTCAAGCCAAAGAATATTTTTGCTTCTTTGAATTCTGAAGACTTTTGCTTTTGAACAAAAGTAAAACGCGCAACAAATTCGTGGAGCTTTGCAAAATTTCAAAAGTTCATTTGCTCTTGTCAAATGAATTCGAAGCAGTAAACTGGGATTCGGGTTTCATCTTAACCCAACGATATTTAGGGTGCATTATAGATGCTTTCGACCTTCCGGGTCTCATTAGTTAGGCGAAAAAGCCTAAAAGCTATTGTATTATTTTCTAATTCTCCACTAAATTCTACGCTTATTTTGTATTAAATGTTATATGTCTAAATTTATTCGTTTCTGAAATATGACATTTTCAGAATTTGACAGGCTGTATCGTACAACTTTTCAGGTTCCTATCTTTGGTAGTTAGGGCTGGACATTAATAAATCAACAGTAGAGGTGTATAGTTGTGATCAACTACATACTTTATTTATTTCTAAATTTATGTCTATAGAAAAATAATATAAAAATATTATCCCAGATAGCTTTCTTTTGACCATACCAGGGTATTTTTCTTTCCAGCAAATTAACTTGGTTTCCATTTAATTTAATTAATTGGAAAAAGTGCTTTTCACGACATGACATCCAACTCTTATTAGTTTAGATACGAAAATAGAGTCATATAAAAACAAACCCTTTGTCAGTGGCGTACTCAAATGAAATTCCATAGATTAAAGCTATTTCAGTATTTGGCAAAAATAGTTAAAACAAGTTTAGAGGAACTTCTTTTAATACTGTTTCAAATAAAACGGTTTATTTATAATAAAACGGGTGACAGCTTTGGATGGCCTAGACAAAATTATAATAATATTTTTAATAAATTTGTATCTATATTTGAGTAATTCAAAATTCTTAAGAAATTTTCTTTTATACTACAAACATATAAGTTATTTCCAGCGGTTTTTGAAAAAATTGCAAATTTCATAAATTATGTTTAAAAATAAAGTTTTAGTATTAAAATAATACATAGTCCTACTATTGTAGGACCCTGTATATTTAAAAATTAACGCTGGAATTACCCAAAATACCCTACCGGCTTTTAACGTAAATTATTTAAAAAAATTTATAACATTAGGTATAATATATTGTCAAAAATATTTATATCAAAAAGTATTCAAAAGTTTTCTCCCACAATAAGAATAACTGTCGCTGCCTGAAATATTACATTTTTATGGGGAAAACACGCCTTTTGGCTCAAAGTAAATGGGGCAATATTTTTCATTGTCAGACGTTAAAGCCCTTTAAAAGGAGAACCTTGTAAAATATATTATTTAAAAAATGTGTAATGCATTATTTATAAATTGAATTTATTAAATAGGAACTATAATGGAGTTAACCAATGACACCGTAATGTGTTATTTAACAAACCTCGAATGACGACGATCAATTTAAGTTTCCTGACTGGCCAATATTCCAACAAGTAAGCAGATGTTTTTGTTGTCTAATAAAAAAAAATGTCCTTCTATTGACAATCGTGGGTACGCAAGAAATATGTAATTTCTCAATTATTGTGAGTGTTATTTCTCAACTTTGGAGATCAAAACCACATTTTTTTAAATTTCTGTAAGAGAAATTTAAGAGTTTCCATATTTTTTTACGTAGTTCGGAAAAAAAGGTTTTTTTTAAATCTCCAAATGGTTACCAAGCTTAAAGTCTTTTGTAAACTGATGTTAAGTCCTTTCTGTCCTACCCATTTATCCCTTTGTACAGTTGTCTTATACAATATGCTACAATCGTCGGCATAATCTACGATGAAATCCCACTTTCTGCTAAGAGTTCTAAGTGATCATAACAGCTCATTCAGAGGAGGTGTTGTTAAATGCAACTTTGATGTCCAGAAATAATTCAAGAAGCAGTTTTCCGTTTTTCGGAACTTTCTACACCCAGCTGGATAGTTGCGTGTTAATATATCATCCCACATATGGAAAGTTATCCGGTTTTCCAGAGTTTTAAGTATAAATGACTTGCCTATCAATTAGTCCAGAAGTGTTTTGGTAGTACCGCCTTTGTCAGTCTCCATACCTTCAGAATATGTCCTATTGGAAAGCTGTTAATTAAAAATGTTAGCAGGTCCGTATCCTGCTACTCTTTGTAGTATTTTTTTTTTACGGTTCGCCGACTACGTAGGCCATCTTGAACCGGTCATCGGAGTGTGAAACGGCACCTTCATCCTACGAGATATCCGATCTCATCCGGCCTATCCGGCGTGAATAGGATGGCTAGGTGTCGATTCATTTTACACTCTTCCCTGAGGCAAGAGCACGCCGTGTTCCCAAGCGGTCACCCGCCCAAGTACTAACCGCGCTCGACACCGCTTAACTTCGGTGATCTGTGGGAACCGGTGCTTAGTATGTCGACAGGCCCTTGCCCATTCTTAGTAGTATATTTAATAGTTATTTTTCTGTATAGACTTTAATAACTCATCGCTGATGCAATGGTAGGTAACCACAATTCAGAAATATATCATTCGATATGAATACCACAAGACCAGGTAAAAACATTTTAAATTACCATTTCTAAAGCATTTAAAGAAGTTAAATAAATGTGTTTTTTTTATCGCATGTAATATTTTCATGTCTATTTCTCGAGCGGACAAAACGTTGTTAAAAGAACATTTTTTGGGACAAAAACTCAATTTTCGCATCACGTATTTCCTTCATCTGCCTTTGTTGCCATTAAAATTAAGCTGCTTAGATTTTTCCTTGTCCATCTAAAAATATGTCAGTGTAACCTCGTGTGGACTGCGAAGGAATATTGGAAACTGTAGAAAAAAGTTGTTTGTCGCCAAAGCAAAACTTAATAATGAAAATAAAAATATGGTTTAAATGAAAAACATATTTTATACCTGAGCAGTGTCTCGCTATGGCGGGTTTAGGCTTGTTTTACAGGAAAGTGTTAAAAAATTTATGTTTAAAACTTGTATTAATGTCGCTATTAATCTTATGTCAGTAGAAAGAGCTGTAAGAATTCTGTAACATTACGACCATAAAAAAAAAACTTGGAGATCAAAATTCTGCAAAAAATAACCATAACCTATTTTTATAAAATGGTGAATGTATAATTTTATATTTCCCTAGAAAACCACAATGACAGCTAAAAACTATCCTGTTTAAAAATAATTCATTTTAACAACCACCTTTTTTGTGTGGTTTTCAAGATTAAATAGCGTTTAGGATATTTGAAAAATTCCAAGTACTTACTTCCAAAGATACTCGTAATAAAAATTATTATCGGGTTTAAATTAAATGAAATCTGAGGTTGACAAAATAACAAATCTAGTGATAGCACAAACCGTTTACGAAAAAAATGATTGAAGGTGTTATTAGTAGGGTCGCATGGTTGGTTTTTATTAAAGTAATAATAATAATAATAAACGTTTTTTATTTAATATAAACATACATACAAAAAGTAGTACTTAACTATTATTTATTTATTTATTTCATACACTGTTTTACAGTTTTCCAGTTACAAAACCGGTAGAAAACAGAATTTAATTAAGTAAAAATTAAAATAAATTATTTAACAATTAACATAAAGATTAGCAATATTTAAATTTATGAAACTAACAATAATAATAGTAATAATAGGTACCCTACAACAAGAAATAATAAAAAAAAATAATTACATACGTAGTATAGATACTAGTGATAAAAATGTCTTTTGACAGCGCTTAAGCTACAATTAAAGAAATCATAGGCATGGACATTGTCATTGTAACATGTACACATCCTATTGATGGGAGAATATTTGAAGACATTGGTTCGTGAAGGTGGTAAGTAGAAGGTATATAAGTTTCGGGCATTTAGAGAAGGAATTCTAAAGTTTAGTTTGTGCAGCAGCTCTTCACAAATAATATTGTTATTGAGCAGTTTATGTAAAAATAACTGCGTAGAACATGTGCGTCTATCATATAATCTACCAAACTAGAATTATTTAATCGGATACAAAGTAAACAAACTAATTTTAAAAAGCATGCTAACGATGGTACTTGACAGAAGTCATACAAATTTGGTATCACTGGTTGACGAAAGGTTTAAAACGTGTTTGTCTTTTAACGGATTTTGAAGTTAGGGCTCTCATTGTGAGAAAATATTTCCTCAAAAAATTTAAAGAGGTATAAATGACTGTATCTATAGGGTGTCCAGTAACTTATGGGCCGTGGAGTAACTGGAGATACTAGACATCAAACTAAGCCGATTATGTCATACACGTTTTTTCGGATTGTCACTCGTTCTAGAGATACAGGGTGTTGAAAGTAAAAGTTTATTCTCGAAAATAGGCCATAATTTTAAAACGGTTTAATGAATCGAATTGAAAGTTGGCAATATTATGTTTTTATGAGCAAGAAATAAGAATTTGTAGAAATTTTTAAGTTTCGTTTCATTAGAGGGCGCTAGTTGCATACACTGGGCTTCATAAATCTATAATTTTTTTTCTTACCTGTGATATTAGGTATTTTTCAATTATAGTTTCTTAAAAAGGGCATTTTCTGAGTCAAAAATGTATACTTGATTGATCTTAATATCTTTAACGGTTTTCGAGATATTTCCCTTTAAACATCCCAAAACATAAAAAAACATAGTAAATAATTAAATTAACAAAAAAAAAAGTGACAATCCGAATAAACTTATATGACATAATCGGCTTAGTTTGATGTCTAGTATCTCCAGTTACTCTACGAACCATAAGTTACCGGACACCCCGTATATTAAAAACATGAGTTAATTATGGAAATTGGTTACATGAAATTAGTCTAGTTTAAGGATGCATCTTTCATTATCTTTAAAATAATTTACATTACATGTGTAAATTGAAAGAAAGGCAGCGGGGGACAAACCATGGGTTTCTTTTACTGGCGGTGATATGAACGTTATAATTATTAACGATATTCTTAATTATTACTAATCAACAAAAATATCGATGTTTACAAAATATTTTATTAATAATCACAAAATGCCTGGAAGATTTGACAGAATGAGAATATTTTCTTAACTGGTGAAAATGAAAATTATGTATATAATTTTTAACAATATACTCCACCACTAAAGTTGCTGTTCAGTTTTTAATTTCATTCTCACGTAACGTTTCTCATTTCGTCACTTTAAAATACCCTTTATTAACCATTCTTCCATCTTTATCTATAGAACCTGGTAGTATTTTTCTCCCCTACTTCTATGGAAGTGCTTTATCACTTTCTTCAATAATATAACGTCCTCAAAAGCTCTATGAGGGTGTCACTTACAATTTCCTATACTATATAACTATACTTCTCCTGAAGATGAACGTTTATACGTTCGAAACATGTAGAACAAATTAAATATTTTTTATTGAATATTTCTTAGTGAAGGTTGACTTAGAGTATTATTTCTCCCCATTTTAGCTTCTGCTTTTAAATTAAAAAGGCGCGCACATATATTTTATTCCAATAAGACAAATACAACCAATAACATTAAAATCACTTATTTAGTTATCTAAAAATTAACAAACAAATGAAACAAAAGGTTAAATATCAAAACATTCCGACCTCATGGTCTGTAGAGACTTAAAAATGTGAACCCTTCAAACAAAAGGTAATAAGCCTGCAGTGTAAAATAAATCAAGATAAAATGGCAGCAGTACAAGCATCCGAAAAAAATTCTAAGGACAATCAACTATCGGGAAAAATGAAAGAAATGTGTTACATCTTTAACACGTTCTCGGACCAATCTCTGGAATGGCTGTATCAAAGTTTCACTGTTAAGCAGAAAAGAGCTGGACTGGAATGTTTTGTTGTAACGGCGGCTCTGTTTGACATCTATATGCTAGTGGTAAGTAGAAATATATTTGACTTTTGATATCTATTAGACATTTTTACTTACGCACTTCAGCAAGCTTTAAATTTTAATGAATCTTTAATTATTGGTTCACCCAAATCAATAGGGGCTGAGGGAGCGGAAGTTAAGGTGGGAACGGGAGTGAAACGATTGGGGATATGGGGGATATTCATGCAAACCGCCGGCATTGATTTGTGCAGTTGCATATCCCGCCATAGAATAATGTCCCGCACTCGTTTCATGCCCACTACCGTTCCCGCTCCCGCTCCCGCGCATTGTCCCGCTCCTGCTCCTGCTCCCGTAGTCCCGCACTCCCGTTTTGGTATAAGTAAACACTTACAAGTCGAATAGAAACAAATAAATGGGACATCGGTCCCCCTAGGTTCCTGAGCCCTACAAAGGACAGGAAAAAGTGGTAACTTCACGTCATTTGAGTAATGCTTATATTTAATACTACGTAATGCCCAACATTTTAAGCATTTAAAAAAACAAGTTAAACTGTTATAAAAGTGCTGTTAAATCTAGAGCATTTCTTTCATAAACGCAAAGCCGGGTTTAAAATATTATTAAAAACACATATTTAAAACTACTTTTGGCCAGGCCATAGTAGAAGAAGAAACGTGAATGGTTATGAAGAAGTTACTAAAAAGTCCAGAGAGTCCATAAGGTTAACGGGACTGTGTGTGCACATTTGTCGTAGCTTAATAACATCCTTTTAAACCTGGTTCATCTAAAATTGGCGGATATCCAGTAAAACATATTTTGTCGAAAATATAGTCTTTTCAGAGTGGAGCCAATGTAATTGGAAATGAAAAACTTCTATAAATTAATTAAATTTGATAAAATTAAAGTTTTTTTAAATTAAGTAATTAAATTTGTGAAGAAGACTCTGAGATTTTAATTTCTTTTTTAAAATAAATTGTAATTGGAAAAATTAATGTCAGACCGCTTGAATGGTTCCAAGGACGTGCTAGACAGCTCGAACTGTATATGTTATATCCTGTTAAATCAAAATTAGTAGTTAAAAAAGAATTTATAATTTTAAATAATCTTTTCCTCATCCTCATGGCTCTCTTGAAACAAGTACTCCCGAGCAAAGTGAGCAATAACAACAAAATTATTAAAATTCATTGCCAAAAAAGTTATAACAAAATCTCAAAACAAATCGTGCACTCGACCCTTTTGGTTTGGCGCTGCGCACTCCGTATGATGTCGCCACACTCTTTGCTTACTCTACGCCAGTCTTTCCCAAAGTGGGCGATAACGCCCCTTTGTGGGCGCTGCAGGGCTAAAGGGGGGCGGTAAGAGACCCAAAAAAAAAATGAGGGCGTTGTGTAGAGGCTTGGGGGGGCGATTTATAATTTTATCTAGCTAGGGGGACTCTTAGACACCGACTGAGCTCTCGACTTTTGACTACAACTTGTGAACTTCAACTACTATTAGTTAATATCTTTATATTAATTAAGAGATTGTTCAAACTCGGTTTGATATTTCTATGTTTTATTGAATAAATAAAATAAAAATCATGTCAATCGGTCGCTCCGTTTCGAAATTAAAGGAGATACAAATAAACAAATAAAAAGGCAACAGACGCACTTTTGTATTTTAATAGTTATTAGTATTCCTAGATAGGTAATTTTCGTAGATAATAGACCACAGGCAATCATGTTTTAACAAGTTTTTGTTAAATAACCCGATTTGTGCATTCCTGTATCAATGCGGCTGTTCTTGAGTAAATTGGAACCTGATATCAACAAACTTATTAAACAGCATCAGATTCATCCTTCACATTAGTTTTTATATAAGAATCGATTATATTTGTTTTATTTTGAATAAAAGATACTCTGTCTGAATATTATAAACTTGCGTTTCAATAATCATTCTCATTGGCAGGTGTAGCCCGAAAGAGTTAACTTGAGACCTGAGCGTCGTTGTGTACTACCTACTGCGCTCAGGTCTCAAGTTAACTTTTGCGGGTTATAGTAAAAGTCTTGTTTAGAATGAATGTTTAATCTTCGCTAATATAGCTCACAATAATTAATTAATTTAATTTGAAGTTATAGTGGTTTTTAAGTAGGTGAAAAAATGGGGGCCCTAAAAAATAATTTATTCTCATAGTGGGCAGTAGATAAAATAAGTTTGGAAACCCCTGCTCTATGCGCTCAGTGTTACCAGAGATTAAATAAATGTTGTGCCAGATTTTCTTTTAAAATGTACCAGATTTCGCATAAATGTACCAACTTTAAAAAGAGCAGAGTAAAAGTATTTGCATTTTCCAATTCATAATAACATAAAAACTGTAGTAACCGATGCCCACTTACAGTTCACAACCAGGGTATTGATGTGATTTCTGCGACAATCCACATTGAAAAAAAAAAAGAAAAAAGTTTTCGAATGACCACAACTGATTTATCAAAAAGTTTTGTTTTCTAATATAAAAATGAGAATATAAATTTTTATTAAAATAATATTTAAAAAAAAAGTGGAACCAATGCGATTTCGACAGAAGCAAAATGCCAATTTTGAACCAGATTAACAATTGTAGTTCCAGCGTACTTTTGTTAAGCCACTTGTACCAGATCTGGTACAATTGTACCACTCTGGCAACACTGTACGATGTAAACTTTGTTTAGTCAGCGCACATATGTACCGCGAATGGTGTAGCGCAGGTGACTTCTAGCCACACTAAAAATACCATGACTAGTTAGTTGGGAATTCTAGTTCATTCGTTCCCGTTCACAATAAACATTAGTTCGTCGAAGTACGCCAGCGCATCATACATAAAACATAAATATAACTCACGATGAATTAGTCTGAACCAACTTCATTTCATTCATAATTCATTTGAATTAGTTCTTTCATGAACTACACTTCTACTCGACTGACTTGTTAGAATTTATTACTGTAGGATAAACACGTCCACCGAAGATGATAAATATCCCTTACCCAACATTTACCATCGAGGAAATCGCATTTAAAAAAAAATTCGTTACCTGAATATAAAAAGCTTTGCGAACTCTGGCCCGATCGATACCAATTACGAAAGTGGTATTTTCTTGTGTGTGTTTACTTCGCTTATTCATTCAGATCGAATTTTATAAAAAAGAACTTTTTAAAAGATTTTAAATATACAGATAACCATCAACCTACTTCTAATGTAGAATTCAATATCATTTAAAGTTTTAAACTTTTAAATTTCTTTAACTCCATGCCTTAGCTACAATATATTAATTACACTTTATATAGAGTAAGTCAAAAGTCAGGGCATAAAAACGATCTTCGAATTCCCAACCACCTTGTACATTATACACAGGTACTAGCCCTTCTCCCTCCCCCCTTCCCCAAACGTCGCTTTTGTTACCCTGTTAAAATTGGCGATTATTAAAGAATTACCCGTTTTAAATTTGCGACGTGATTGGGGCTTGGCTCACGGTGCAAATAGTCATCCATCCTCAGTCGCCATTTTACACTGTTTTACGCCGCGATCGCTGATAATGTTTATCTTTCCGCTTGATGGCTGACACCCCTCCCCCCCCCTCTCCTAGAAAAAATCCTAAATATGCCACTATACACTGGCGTAATAATGTAGCTACGGGCCGGTGTTCCAGGGTACATCCGAACCTATCACAGGATTGCAACTTGCAAGGTGAAAGTGCTGCAGACAAACAAAATCTGGTTTGGACGTGGCTTGTGTTGATAGGATTTGGATCATCACCAAACCTCAGGAATAAAATTAGTGGGATTTAATAAAAATTTTTCTATGAATTTGATGATAATAACACCAACACTAAATAAGTTTCATGGAAACTACCATCAGTAAAATTGTTTCCATAGAAATAATGTCGATAATACAAATAACAGAACATTAAATAAAGCTCTCGTTAAACATTATATAGGTTATCAAACTAAATTAAGTGGGACGTAATGAAAGGTGGACATTTAAAATAGAATAACCCAATCCTAATAAATCTAATCTAATCAAATCAAAAAATCTGATTCAAACTTACAATAAGAGATATACGACAACAGACGGTTCCGAGGAACAAACAACTGTTTTAAACTATGTACAGTCCCTTACTCAAAGTACACGTTTTCCTCCCAATACTGCTTGTTGCAAAAGTCACTAACCAATTGTTAATAAAATTATGTAATTTTAAAGAGCCAAGTAAGTAAATACGTACATAAGTAAGTACACTAACTATAGCATACTGTCATTTCCATTTGTTGCTATATTTAAGATACTTACTTAAGGGGTTTCTAATATAATTAATGAAAAACTAACTAGTGGTGGCGATTAGGATCCGCACCCGCCAAATTTTACTGGGGGTCTTACTTTTATTATATTAGGTATAATTTACATTATGGTAGGCAGACTTTAAATAATCCCACGACCGCTCACAAAAACTAATAATTTAACAGCAGACATTTATTGACAGTATAGTTGACGTTGAGTAAAATAATTCAATTCAAATTTCTTTTATTCTACAATTTTAAAAATTACGAATCGATGTGTCTCACTGGCATATAATTTAGTCTGATTTAAGGGGTCCTTAACAAACTATTTATACTGTCAATTAAAAACGATATATGAAGTGTTTCTGGATAGGGATAGCAAACCCATGATAGGAGAAAATAACTTGGGTACTGCATTAATGCGCTTACGTCCTCGACTGAAAATTTGTTTTTCTATTAAGTACTAAATCAATATTGTTTGTTTGGCACATGATGCCTACATTAAACATTTCTTTGGAAAAATTGCACGTATATAAAGGTTTACAATCCCTGATAAAGATATCCCAGCAGGCACCTATTTAAATATAATTTGTTATTTTCATGAGATTATGTATATTCTAAATTGAACAATATGCTTGTTAGGCGGCAATCTAGGTTTATACTCTCTATTCTAGATACGTAATATCCTACTGACAGGCTCTTTCAATAAATCCATAATTTAGATAGCATGCAATAGTGGTAATTGGGCTGAATAGTGAATATGCGGAAGAGCTAAATTCTGAAATGAAGTGAATTCCATTACAATGTCAAAAATGCATAACTGGAAAATATAATGAAATTACACGAAAGTAAATAGAATGGCAGAATCAGGAGATGGTAGTTTTTAATTATTATAATATGTAAAGAGGGCCTAATTTCTGTAATAAAAATGGCGATAGCAAGATGTCTTCCTTATTATTATTAGAGATAGGAAGGAGATATATCGTTATATTTTTTATGACGAGAACGTCACAAAAAATATTTGACTTATTGGAGATTTTCTTAGTTGTATTTAAAAAGTAGAAGTTTGGATACTCCACTGCTGAGGGTAAATTTTTCAGTGCACGTTTAAAGTTTCGGTTTCATAGCTGCCAGCCAACTCTAACGTGATGTGACTAGCAGCTAACATTTTACCAGCAGTTAAAGTACATAAACATGCACTGATAAACCGGTCCTTAGTAGAAGATCGAGCAGTAAAGCACACAGAGGCGGACAGGTACAATTGTGTCGCCTCCTCCGAGCTTAAACCGAAAACAAATTTTACGCATAATTTTTAAACAAATTTATTTATTTCTTACAAATTTTGATCTACATTTTTGCATACGGTAGTTAACATTGAGAATAAGTTATCTTCTGCACAGCTAATTAGCAAAGACGAGGCGAAAGTTCTGCCATTGCTGCAATATAAGGCTACGCTGCCGATTTGAAAAATACACTTTTACATCTGATTAACCAGGAAATTCCTCGATATTTTTCTAATAGAGTGAATCTCATTAGAGTAATCTTTTAGGATTATACTAGGGTTAGCATATTTAATTCTGAATAAACATATATTTCAATATATTGTTTTCCATCACATGCTCGTAATAGAAATGTATGTAATTTTTGCATTCTAGTGTGTCGCGGCTATAAGAAAGAGATGTAAATCGCTACGGCAATAACTTTTACAGAATTCTGGTTTTTTAGAAGAACTTAGAGATATCATTCTATTCAGCAGGCAGGATTTGAGACAGCATAACTTTTCATAAGGTTATAAAAAAAACATGTAACTAATGTGGCGTAAAAACTATATTTAAACTAAAGAAAATTATAATATTCTATTTGAATAACCATATTTAAACGTTTGCTATAGAAGACGAATAAAAAATAGTTATCGGTATGTAAAGAAACCATTAGAATGCTGATTATATTATGCCTTAACTTAGATTGATATTTTGGACCATTAGTAGTAATACAACTAGTAACTACTCTCCAAAAGGAACATTGTAAATTAGGGGTTTGGAAAGAAAACCCTTCATTCTTGAAGGCCATCATTAGGACATGCTGTAAGGAACAAGGTATACAATAAACCAAACTAAAAACTTACAGGTAATAAAGTCCGAAAACACAGAGACAAAGTACCTTATTCCTGTGTTTTTGTTTTTTAATAAATTTTAAAAGCAATATAGGGCTTTCTTTCGAAATCCCTAATTTCCCTATAAAGGCGAAATGACGTCAAATGTGGTTTTCCTGTATAAATCCTGTATAATTTATAAAGTATCCTGTTTAAAACCACCCGAAATAAACCACCACCCCACCTAAAAACCACCCAGTTCTAGTTTTTTTTAAAGTAACTACTCACAGGGTGACTCTTAAACAGGGTGAGCTTTCAGCAGGGACCTTTGAAACGAGCTAAACTGGTTGATTTTTATACAGAATGGTTAAAAAACCACATCTAACGTCATTGATCTGTCTAGATAATTGATGGTGAATTCCCCTCCTATCACTACTACCATTTTAAATTCTCGCTGTAAAGAAAACGTCAATCAGCAGTACGAGTTATAAAAACGCTTTAATACCGTCTAACCTTAATTGTGCTACTGTCGTTTTAATTTATGTAATAAAGAGTAAGTTAGGCAATTAAACGCTAATAATCCAATAAATAAAACTTTTCTGTTTATAAGAGAAAACAAATAATGACTTCGGGGACTAAAATAAAGCAATTAGATAAATACAGTTCGATCGACAAGGTGAAACTAATTAACCTGGTAAATCGATATTATTTGTAGTAGACAAACAGACAAAATAGCTATAGAATTTATATTTGCCTCACAGAAGAAAATAAATCACCCTTAATCGAAATAGTTTAACCTTTGCTCATACTACTTCTGTAGCGTGCGGTGAGATATTTGGGAAATTTTGTAAACCAAAAAAATCTGGATAATCGATTTTTCAGGCGCTAGAATCTCAGCAATGGCTGATACATGAAACTGGATTTTCGATTTGATGCAAAGAATTATATTTGAAACAGGTTTTTACAAAATTGTTTGTGTGAATTCCGAAAAAATCACGTTTGAAATGTCGTTTAGCGGGATTTTGTTGGTTGGAGAAATGTCGCTATTAATGCGAGGAAGCACCAGGATCTGTTTTAGGGGAAACTAGGGGTTAAAGCGCCACGGTTCCTTGCTGTTAGAGTGTATGTTGATATTAATGTGAAAGTTGCTTAGGTTCAAAAAATTACTCGAGCCACAGGGAGTTTTTAAACTCTTGATCGTATAAACAAATGGTAAACAAGGTCAACAAAATAATTTTGCAGACGTGATACATTCAGTAAGCCATTTATATTCATAGTAAAAACGGAATTTAAAAAGTTGTGTACATTTTTACCCGACTTGCCTCTGTAAGGTAACTGGACTGGCAGGATCGCCATGTAAGGTCACTAGTATGGCGGGATCGCCATGTAAGGTGACTGGTAGGTTCGACGAGTCAGAGGCGTTGAGATTCGTATAAAACGTATATTCAATCTAATCTTTTTCTACAAAATCAGTCTTGGGTTTATATATACTAAACTTAACCTTAACTCTAAGCTTAACCTATGATTAAATAAATGTTATTATTTATAGTTAATATAAAATAATATACCATCACCTTTGGTAGAGGGTTATACCCTCGACAATATCCTTGTTATTGACACCAAGGTTCAGGAATGATTATTTCAATAACATTATAAATATAACAAAAATAGGTAAAATAAGGTAGAGCTTTATTTTTACCCTACACCTCTAAATTAGTTTCTAGTGTAGACCTACCAATGGAAATAATATTCCTTCCATTTCTTAAAGGCAAATACTAAACATATTTTGCACTCCAAGCACATATAATTATAGAAAATAGACCAATAATTCATATTAATTAATATGAATTATTGGTCTATTTTCCGAAATCAATAAACATACGCGGAATTTTGTTGCTTTATCACAAAATCACATACAAACACGAAATAGTTGTGATAGTTCTATTTAAAGTAAAGAACCGTCAATCAAAGTATAATGAATGCGATCGTGATCAGCGATTTTTTCACCAGTAAAAGTCACAATAAAAAAAACCCAAAAATTCGCTTCCGGGATACATGTGAACCAAACAACGGAGGAACCTTACGAAACTAAGGTAAGAGGGCAAGACGAGCGTCGGTAGCACTTTGATACAAGTGATGTGGCATGTGGTTTGCCTAATAAGCAGGGCAGATTTATCCCTAGATTAGAAATAAAATTTAAAATTTCTTGTTGTGTCCTTGGAAAGCAAGGGAAGCTATGCTGACAAAGCTTCCATGGACTGTACGTCACTGTACTACTCGTACAATTTCCTATAAAGGCTAGCAATTTTCTAGTAATTACCCCTAAATGCAAGAAATTGTTAAGTTTACCGAGATTAAAGCGCAAACCCCCATATTAAGTTCATAATCAATTTCTCATTGAGTGTGTAAACTGACTTAATTAAATCCTTTGAATAATAGCTTTGACCAAGCCATTTGTTGGAGTTGTCGTTAGCTCGTCGTAATGATAACACATCAAACTATGTACAATATTAATTATAATTCCATTTTAGGGGTAATTTATATAATAATATTGTATGATTAATTTTATTTATGAATAAAATTACGCATGAGTAAGTTACTTAATGAAAATAAGCTCTGCTTTTAATATTCGAATGAAAATTATAATTTAAATATATAAAATAAAATTATACAGTTAAAAGGAATTGACTCTGAATTTTGATCTAATATTTAAATATTTTACGTTACTTTGGGTAAAGTCTCATAATAATGAAGGTCGCTGACAAAAACTAATAATTTCGTACTTAAGTATTTCCCTTTTTAATTATTTTTATCTAGCTAAAAAATAAACCAGGTACAAATAATAGCTATAGTTGATGCTGACTTAAATTATGAATGTTTAGTTACCAATACCAATAATTACGATGTTAGGATTCAAATAGATATTATTTTTTTTACTGGCATGAAGCTTATTTATTTTGGTGGGGCTTTAGGGGTCCTAAGACACCCCATTTAACTATGAGTCAATTCCATAACACTCTGTATTGTAGACGAAATCTTAGTAGATACAATAAACTGTGATTGGTCAGTACTTTATAACAACGCAACAGAGGAATCTAATTTTTATAATAATATTGTCACCTAATGGGAAATTCCGAATACGTAAGAAATACAAATTTAAACAGAATTTTTTACGCACAATGTTGTATTGCGGCTTTTATCTGCTAAAAAATACGTTTTTATTATTGTGTGCTTTCGTGAAATTTTTCTTTAAAAATGGGAAATTTTATTTTTATATACAGGGTGTTACAAATTCGACATACCAGCATTGGAATCTCGGAAACCATACGAGTTAGAGAAACTATTAAAAGGGGGCAAAGTTGTGCAATTCGGTGCTGATTATAATGCCGCTTTAAAAGGTTTCAAATTCCGAATACTTCCGATTTTATTCGAAAAAAAAACGAAATTTTGCAAAATCGTTTTTATTTTTTTCCTGAGCTCATTTGACTAGCGAATTAAAGATAAATGACACTTTGTTATTGCCACTTTTTCTTCTCTACCAAATGACGTTACTAAACTAAAGATCCGCCGTTTCGTCTCCGAGCGGCCATCACCAACTTTACTTTTTTAAATACGGACCTGGATTTTTTTTAACCGATTTTTATACCCTCCTACCCTCAAAATGTAATGGCGATATTACTTTCTCATAATGATTAATTGTTTTTGCTTATTTTTTTAAATTCATATTTTTTACACCTCTTGTCAGTCCGGTATAACATTATATTCAATTACATTTGTTTTGCCTTTGCTGGTCATGGCTAACTAGAAAAATAAAAACTATAGTTTTTTTCACGAAAATTTATATAAAAATCGAAATATTTTCAAAACTAGTAAATTTAGGTATATGTATGACTTAATAATAATTAAAGATACTTACCATATCTAGCAGACGAGCCTAATAAATATAGGGTGTTTTATTTGAAAAAAACAGAGTTATTGTATATTAAAATTTTGTATATTTGGATGTCAACAGAAAACATTCTGTACAAAATTTTAGGTACTTAAAGATTTAAAACAATTTCTCTAGCCCTAAACTTAAAAGCTTACAAGAAATTATCGATTTTCGATGCTTTTATTAAGAAATACGGGTAATTTTTTACTATCATGTTTTTTCCAAAATTTTAAGACTTTTGCATTTTGTTTGGCAACGTTGCAAAAAATTAAAAAACTAAATATGGCGTCATATGGATAATTTCGTAAGGAAACAAAAAATGCTAAAATATATAGGGTGTTCCATTTAAAAAAGGTATCTTTTTATGGTCCTACTTTTCTGGACCATCCTGTATATTTAAAAATAATTTTAGAACATATATTTTTTTATACCTCACAACTTTTATAAAAACTTTTTTTGATATCTTTAATAGTAGAGACGGTATATTATTACTTTGTCAGACAAATTGGCCACCCTGTATATTTAATAACAATTACAATATTATATTACAATTCAATAATATCTTTACAAAATGTGGCTAATGCGGTACATTTAATTACTAGAACAAAATTACGCGCACATTTACATCAACACCAAAAGCTCCGATACTCCACAATTAAATTACAAATTTTAATGCCAAATTTCAGTGGATTTCAGTCATTAAATTTCGCAACGTCCAGCAATTTAATTAATTATTCGTCAGTGACAAATATTAATTGTGTTAATTATTTGACCGAAGTTGAGGATGATTTTATTTTAGTTCGTACAGTCTCGATCAGGTTTAGTTGTCAATAAAATTTGAATAATTGTTATTTGTTCAATACGAACAAAAAGTATAGTTTTTTACGAATGTATGGAAATCTGGAAGCACCAGATGGATATTATTTGATATATTGATTTTTCACATTTAAAAAATCTAATTTTCTTTAAAGGGGGTGTGCGCCAAAAATTAAAGTTTAAGTACAAATAAATCTAAGAATAACGGTTCAAACCTCGTTATTCTACGACTAACCATTGCTGAGAAATAGCGGGTAAAAGTTTGCGTGACGTCACGAAATCTTCGGCTAGCGGCGTTCTGTACATCTCCAAACTATTTTTTTATCAGTCAGTAAGGTTTTCATTAAATCATTTTTAACAACTCGACGAATACTAATCGCTAAAACTTACGTAAATTCCATGCACTCTATACTTATTATGCCGCGGCCAAGCTCTTGTGACGTCACGCGCTGAAATGTGACATCTTTGCAGAGGCATATCTCCGTTATTATTTGCGATAGAAGCGTGCGGTTTAGACTATTATTCTTAGTTTTTTTTTCTTCATTTTTTTAAATAAGCTTGTTTTTATTTGTTAAATTTCTTCCTATCTCTTATACAGCGGAGTGACTTGTCATTTTTTTCTTTGATTCTCAAAACGGAATAGCTGCTAAAGATTTAGATTTAGTTTGGCTTTAAATGTTCAGGATCGTAATGATATAAAAAGATAATTTGATGAAATGTGTTATTATATGACAAAAAAAAACTAGTGCAACGAACTGGAATCACCGAGTGGGTATGAAAAATGAAACATGTATTTCGAAATCTTTTAAATTATATTAAATTTCTGAAGCTAAGAAGTCCCCAACAGTGTATTTAAAATTCTAGGTCCGTATTTAAAAAAATTGATTTGAGGTTGGTCTCTAAAGAATGAAACGTTGAATTTGACAACTAATCTTATATAACATAAATAACGGCTATGATGTTTTTTGTTCTTTTCTCAAGTCAAAAGGCGCATAATGTTAAAAATATAACTGAAAACTTAGGTTTTTGTTGCGATATATTGCCGGTTATTTTACCTAAAATGCGATAAGCTGCTATTTCTCTCTCTTATTTTGTCCCAATGGTAGCATATTGCTGAAAAGCTATGGAGGCATAATAGCCAGAAGCCTCATGTGCGATTGTCAGATTGTAAAGAAATTATCAACTAGTTGGAAAATAGCAATTAAGCAACTACGTTATATTTGAAAATCTATTTGCTTTCTGTAAATTAAAAGTTATTATTTAAGAAAATGTTAATGGTAAGAATTACTGAGGAGGCTTAGCCTTCCTTGCCTCCTTCGAGGAGCCGCCACTGTTGTGTATTATTTTTTTTTCGGTAAGATTTTCTTATTTTTTAAAAATCCTAGGGTGGGCAAAGGCTCTTGTGCCCTTTGGGATTAGCATCCACTGTCTTGGATAGGGGCCAACTGTCTACTTTGGATTATTTTTTTACTGTAACTTTTAACTTAACTGTAATCACTTTAACAACTATATTATAGTTAGTAATGATACTAGTTCGATATGAACACTATAATGAAACGTGTGCAACGTTAACCCACGAGGCGTTAGCCGAGTGGTTTAATTGCACAAGTTTCATTAACAAAGTTCATATCGAACGTGTATCTTTCAAAATTTAATCTACGACAGTGCAAATAAATTTTATTCGTCTAATTTTCATTGATATCAGATAACGTTTTCGTAATTTTTAAAATTTTCAGGTGTCCATATTACTCGATATCTAGGCAACCGCATTTTTGATTGTTTCAATTTCGATTTTGACAACGTCATTATTGCCGTTTAATTTTCTATTGTATGCAAAATAATTTAAATATGGGAGATTCTGAATCCGAAAGTGTCCCTTCGGATGTCCAAGATATCGCGCAAAGCGTAATAAATTCCCTACTTCCCGAAAAAAGGCAGGTGTACGAATAGACCTACGCAAAATATGAAGATTGTTGTAATGGAAAAGGAATCAAAAACATCAGCAGTGAGAAGGTGCTCCTTGCATATTTTAACCATCTCGCAAAACAGAGCAAGGTTTCGTCGCTTTTGCACCGACTTTCTTTTTGTATCTTAACATTTGGATGTTATTATGAATTCATAATGGCACTGAGTGCTATTATAAAGGTCATAATGACATCCAAATGATAATGCTAAATACGTCATAATGGCACTGTCGTAGATTAAATATATTATATTATTATTATGTAGGAGCCTGAACCGCTAATGTTCTTTTAATTAACGTGACATTATTTCAACGCTCGCAAAACGCAAATTATCTAAATCGATTAATCAACAGTTAGCCACTATAGCCGCACCGGCTGATTTACTTTAATTAAATAGTGTATAAAGGCATGAGTCTATTTTTAAATCTAGAGAAAATATTTTAGTGACCATTTGAACAGGGCTGTAATAAAGAAACAAAGCCGCCTCTTATACAGAGTATCGCTTACTTGATCAAGAATCGCTCGGACACATCAATATTATTTTTAAATTGAAACATGTTTGCCTGTGTGCAAACAAGATTAAAATTGAAAAAGTTGTATACCTCCGCTGGGAATCGAACCCAGAGCCTCTCGATTAAGCCCCACGCACGCTGCCAATTACGCTACGGAGGACCTGATATTCTCTCATCAACTTCGATCAAATAACTTATTCAATTTTAGGTTAGTAGTAAGCAGATGGCGCTATATGTCGTCGATGAACGGGTAACAGAAAAACTAAATTTTAATGTTCAGTGGTAGTGAAGGAGTCCCCTTTCCTCTTAACACCCTTACCGGTCTGTGAATCTCAGGAGATTCCAGACTGTTACTACTAACATAAAATTGAATAAGTTATTCAGGGTGATTTCTAAGTTGATACTTCTTTTTTAGCTGTGTATAGAAGGCATTAAAATAAACAACATTTAAAAATACCTTTTTTCAAAAAACTTAAAAATATTCGAGATACAGAAGTAAAAAATCTAAGTGCGGGCCTGGTCATCAAAACCTAGCCTGCTATACTTTATGTTGTTTGTCTTATCTCTTATTAGTCATGCACTTTACGGATCGGTGGTGAATTATTTGGCAATACTGCGGTGTGTTTTTCTGAAGCTAATTTTAAATTCGTAACATGTGAAAATGGTACGGAACGCAGAACGCTTTCCCTTGCAAGCCCATCCTATACCCAGAAGTTTTCTTAATGTTATTCAACGGGCAAGTTAGGCAGAACCATATTTGATCCATAGTGTAATAAATGAATGTAAGCACCTTATTTTTGAGTTTCTTGAAAAAAGGTATTTGAAAATGTTGTTTATTTTAATGTCTTTTATACACAGCTAAAAAAGAAGTATCAACTTAGGATTCACCCTGTATGACCGAAGTTGGTAAGAGACTATCAGGTCCTCAGTAGCGCAATTGATAGCGCGCCTCAAGCTTAATTGAGAGGTTCTGGGTTCGATTCCTAGCGGAGGCATAAACATTTTTCAACTTTAATCTTGTCTGCATGCCGGCAAACATTTTTGAATTTAAAAATTACACCAACATACCTAAACATCAATATTATTTTTTTGCAATGCATTTTTTAGTTTTTTTTTATACAGGGTGTAACAGAAAAGTCCTAGGTTTTTTATTGTTGTTGCTGGAGTTGGCGGAGGAGCAAGAATACTTAAGCCCAAGAGGCGCATTGTATGCTGGACGGAACCTACAGCTTAACGTGTAATTCGAACCATGTGTATGCACTAGTTATCTTTGTAATGCCCCCAGAGGTCCATGACGCCCTTCTCGCGGTCCCGATATTAGAAATCACTAGTAGCATACTGCATTCTTTTTATCCACTAAATTTCGGATATACTTTTTTTTTATTGTGGCATGCCCACTCCGAGGATCGAACTTGGACCACCACGGTCGAATGCCAGTAACTTACCACTGAGCCACTGCCGCGGTTGTTTTTTGACTTAAAAAATATCTGAGTTAAAATTTGGCTCTTAGAACTCGCTTTTTTAAAAAAAAATAAGTATAGTATCTACTTTTTTTAAAAATTTTTTGAACAAAATTGCAGAGGAACAAAATTGCTGGTATTTTTGTGATATTTTAGAATTTATTGTGTTGTTAAAACAAAAAAAAAATTATTTTGTGAATTTTAAAAAGCATGAGTTGTGTTTATTTGTTATTTTTGTTAAAAAGTATTTAAAAAACATATTTTAAAACATCAAAAATAATAAAATACAACTTAAAACGAAAGTATGCTATTTAACCTATTTTTTTTTTACCTAATTTAACATCAAACATAAAAATTTTATATTAAAATTTCCTTTTTTGCTCAAAGTAAAATTTGCAGAAATACTCAAATAAAAAAAGGTCATTTCATTCCTCAAAAAGCAAATTCACATTTTAATCTAATTTAATACGACGTACATTTGAAACCAGCCTAAAAGAATTTATTAAAACAGATACCACTGAAGAGATAAATTTGAATTAGAATGTTTACATAATGACGCATTAAAAATTGGTTTAGACAGCAATCATCGAAAAACCTGGCTTTTTCTAAAAGTATAAAACCTCAGCAAAATTGGTTATCATTATGTTAATTCTAAAATTATAAAAAAATTTAATTTAATTTTTTTGAAAATTCTTTATTGTCATATTTCAGCAACCAGTAGAGATAAAATTTTTAAAACATGTGAATTTGTTAAGTTTGAGACGCCCAATTCATTGTAGTAAAATTATAAGGTGCATTCCATTAAAAATAGCAAAACGACTACATGTAGCGCAAAACTGAAAAATTTGGCAACAGTGCCAATATCACTGTTTAATTCCGCATTCCCAGAAACCGTAGCTTTGACAATTTTGAAGATATTTAAGCGTTCCGATATTTTTTACTAACCCGGTATATACAAGCAGTAGGTAAACGAGAATACATATCGCAAAAAAAAACAAAAAAATATTTACCTATAGAAATAATAAACGTGCAACACCTGATTTTACTCTTAACATTAGTGCGTATACTACATGTTAATCATTTTTAAAGTTACAGTCTGTTGAGACTGTGACTCCGTGTTTTCTGTTGTTTTCTTTTAAATGATATCAGGTCTTTATGAGAAATGGACTACTCGTTTGGCTACGAAAGTAGCATTATGGGCAAAAATTTATTTTAGTTTATTAACGTAACAACATCGCTTCAATATGTAGTGGCAATTTGATGGTTGCCTACGCTCCCTGAACACTTCAATTCATTAATCGATATTTTGATGATTCAGTGACGGGATTTAAAATTTACTAAATACAAACCTTTAAATTAAAAGATGGCAACCAAAATTTATTTCTTCAATTTTAAAATATTATTTCTTTATTCTTCAAAATAAAAGCACGCAATGATATCTGTTTATCTAAATAGGCATGTAGCTCAAAGACATAAAATGGTTTTATGGGTTTAATAGTATGTATTTTATTTATGTTTAATGTGTCTAAAGTAGTTATTGCCATTATTTTCTTTATACATCTACCAAGCATTTTACATTCATTTCAAAATATTATCATTTTTAAGTGCTTACATGATGTCATTTTGTAACTTAACATTATATAATAGTTATATAATGATTGTTAGTCTATCTAGGTAGGTTCTATCTAGGACACTCGCCAGGGCGGGGTTATTGCTAGGCCTTGATTAAAAAAAATTAATGACTTTAAGTAAAATCTTTAACGGCTAATTCCACTAATCTATATTGCCATAAGGGTTTTTGCTTACGCTAGAGATATTTCTTAAATGTTTGAACATTTTATTTAGTAAACCCTTAACGCCTTGCCCGAACTTCGCCTCGCGTCGATCATGCAACTGCCATCGCGTACAGTAAAGGACCAGTTTCTGCACTTGTTAGGTAAATAACTATTACAAAATAAAAAGCTACAACAGCACCTCAGGCAAAAATTTTATAAAAAATGTCAAAAGTTTATATTTTATCCTTTGTATGGTAACTACTAGGTTCATTTATGAAAGAAAACAACACTGTTTTTTGATTTTCACTTATATTTGTCAACATGACACGTGTTTCACCGTCACAGCGGCTTCTTCAGATGTGAGGTATTCAAACAAAATTTCTTAAGCTCTAAAGGTTTCATTATAGACACTAACAATATTTGGAAAATACCATAATTAACAATCAGGTAAATTATTTTAAATTTACTAACATTATACATAAGATTAGGTGATTTTAAATATGTTTAACAAAGGGGAGGTACAATTATCTATTTGGTCATTTAATAAATTAGGGGAATTTTTCATTTTGTTAATCTCTAAAGCCTCCAATAAATCAAGTCGTATTCCTTTTTGTTCTACGTGTAACACATCGAAATTATTATTAAAAATACGATTTTGCTTGATGTTGAAAATCAAAAAACAGGTTGTTTTCTTTCATAATTTTACTATGGATTTTCATCAAGTTAAGGTCGAAACTATTAAACTACTAGGTTCGATGAAGTGAAATACTTGATAACTGGTTATGTATAAAAAGGGTATATTTATTACCACTAGTTACATTGTGATTATTGAGATTATAACCATAATACTTCTGATAACAATCTAATCTCCTATATTTTACAATCAGTCCTATTTATATTACGTACTAACCTTAAATTACGATATTAGCCTCTGGTTAGAAGGAATATTATTGTTATAGTTATTTAAGAGTGATTACAACATCAAGTCTGGCAATGAGTATTAACCCCTGTCTTAGCCTTGTTATGGTGTTCTTTGTTAAGTAGGAACTATAACAATAATATCAAACAATTAGCTATTTTATAATAAAAGATAAAATAATGTATTTGGTAATTTTACCATAATGTCCCTATTTTTACCTCACACGTTTTACTTTGTGATAAAAATAACATTTTTAAAAAACTTGCTTGCTTTTCTAGAAAAAACGCGCCACGAGCAAAAAGTAAAAGGAAAATTTTAATAAGATCAAGTTAAATGGTAAGAACCCCAAGGAGGCCACTCCGGCCGGTCTGGTCTCAGGTTGGTGATAAAAAATTTGTCGATCCGGCCCTGGTAGCCCCTAATAATGGAAAGCGCTTTAAAAATTTAATTACCACAAACTTGCAACTAAAGAATGCCCACAGGAGAAATCGTGCAAAAGACATTGTATAATATATTTTTTCAAGAGGCGGTACAAAACAAAAAGAAACTTTGCGTTATCAAATACTTTATAAACTTAATTTGTAAGAAACATAAAAGAGACTGGGAGCGTGGGAAGAATTACAAAGCAAGAATTAAATTATTTTAAGAAGGAAATTTTAAGTTTGGTTCGTTACGTCTAAAAAAAAGGATCTAAGTATACAGGGTGTCCAAGATAAGGATGCACTCTACAGGGATCTCGTCAGTCATATAAAGAGATGGTTAAATTGGAAAAAAGTTACGCCCAATTAAATTCAGCAACATTGTGTTTTCAAATCGAAGTTATTTGGCAAAACAGAATTTTCGCGATTTTGTTTTTATTTTTTTCCTACTTTATTTGAAGAGTTATGTTAAAATAAAGTTTACATTCTCATTACCACTTTTTCTCCTCTACAAGTTGGTTTAATTTAATTTTTAAACTGACGTTTTATCTAAGCAAAACCATCATCAACTTTGCTCTTTTAAATAGTCGGGATATTTCATTTTATTATTTCTAAATTCCGCTCCTCCTTTATAATTCAACAACGAATCCCACCTAGTATTAATAATACGTTTTGAACTTAAAACCCCATCATCAATAAGAATAAGTGCAAACTCATCTTATTTGAAACTATTTTATTTTCAATCTCCGTAACCTAATCTATCTTAACTGTATAGTAGGCTGTTACAGGCACTTATTTGAATAAATTATAAATACTTGCCAAATGACAGATTAGGTTAATAAAATCGTTTAGATCAAATAAACTTTTATCTAATTTCTTTGAAGTAAAACTTTTATGTTTTTGAGGAGTTGTGTGATATAGTTTCTATTTAATAAAAACTAAGAAATACTATTCAAGAGAAGAAAAATTGGATATAATTTGTATTCGACGTCCAGAGTCAAGCTATTTCTAGTTGGCTTTGTACAGGAAAGAGAGGCTCCATCCTGCTGGAAAAATATGCTTTATAATAGGGAATATTCTTTAAAGCTCTGGTATTACAAACTTTGCAAGAAATGTTTCATTTCCAAATAGGTGGATAGGACTGCGAGGATTTATAGAGCGGCCGCCAAAATCTCCGGATATTACACCCTTAGACTTTTATTTAGGAGGAGATTTAAAAAGGAGGGTATACATATTACCAGACCTAGAAATCTGAAAGAGTTGAATGCAAGGATTCGGGCAAAAAGATACGTTTAAATACGCCAAAAGTTTTGGAAAGAGTAAGGGAAGAGTTCTACCATCGGATTGGTCTATGGTAACAGATCCATCGGGCACATTTTTAACAATTGCTATGCTAAAAAAGTGACACTACAGTTTTAAAGTTATTGTTAATAGTTTTTATTAAATTTCTGACACGTGGTTTGACAGATGTAAAAAAAATAATATGGACAAATTCCTTTTTCGATAGGCTTTCCAAAAAGATGCCACACATCCTCTAATTTAAAAAAAAAAAGTTGGTTAGAGCCGCGCTGCCTCCTTGGGGACCCAATTTTTTTAAATGACAAAAGCGAGGCCCATAAAAAACTTAGAGGACGTATTTTTAGATATATCTTATTTCTAAAGCCGCTATAAGCAGCGTTTTATTTCAAATCCTTACCCTGTATGTTGTTTTCAAAACAGAGTGGAAAATTGAAATAACTTTTGAAATAAATTAATTGATTCAGCCGATACTAGGTGGAAATCCATAACTATTATATTATAGGATACAGTAAAACAAAGTTGAACTTGTAAATTTCCACTATATTAAAAAGAAGAAACATAACATGTTTCGCTGCACGGCAGCTTCGTCAGATGACAATGTGAAATAAGATGTAAAAGGTATAGATTATTGACAATGTAAATAAAAACGGTATTTTCCTCTTTCGGGCGTCCCGTTTCGTGCGCTCCAAAAATTATACCTGAAAATGGCCTGTTTCGGGCGTTGAGCTACGACAATTGCTAACCTTTTCCTGTTTCGTGCGCTAATGTATTAATGGCATTTTATTACCTAGGATCATCACCAGTGCTGTAAATCTTAATTAATTTATGGTTGGTATGACAATACAAATATAACAATATAAATATTTTTGTGGATTACGGATTATAATGCAAAGGTAGGTAGGTAAAATTTACTATAAATTGTTCTGAGCATATTCAAAAAAATATTCTTTAACGTACTGCGACTTATGCAATATGGACCTTCAAGTTGTGACGTCAAAGCGAGGAAAGCAAGTTATTCTTTATTCCGGCTATAGATTTAATTTAAAATCAACGAATAAAAACAACACCATTAGATGGATATGTGCCAACCGAACCTGTCCCGGAGCCATCATCACAGATAACGCGCCAGCAAGTGTAATTCAAAGCAAGCAGCACACCTGTGTTCCTGATGTTGCTAAGAATGAAGTAGAACTCTGCATCCAAAAAGCAAAGAAGAGGGCCCGAGAGGAACTCACGCCAGTACCACAGATATATCGCCAGGAGTTGGTAACTGCGAGGAATATGGGACTGGATTTCGTCACGCAGATTCCAGAACTTACATCAATTAAAACATCGCTCTACAGAGAAAGGCATAACTCACTGGGAGTCAAATTCTTACCCAAAAGCCGAGAACAAGTTATTATTCCAGAATCAATAAAGGAGAACCTTATAGTGGACGATGGCAACGAAGAAAGGATTCTAGCGTTCGGATACAAACTGGACAGTCTTCTCGCCGGCAATACCACATTTTTCCTGGATGGCACGTTTAAAAGTTGTTGTCCGCTTTTCGACCAACTATACACACTGCATGTAGATATCGGAAGCACCGAAGAGAGGACATGTATAGTTCCCGCCATATATGCTTTGTTACCCAACAGAAAGAAATCCACTTACAAAAGATTGTTTTCCTGTCTAAAAAAGCAACTTAAAAGTTTTCATCCATATAAGATACACATCGATTTTGAAGCCGCTGCGA
Organism: Polydrusus cervinus; assembly: GCA_935413205.1. Lineage (NCBI taxonomy): Eukaryota > Metazoa > Arthropoda > Insecta > Coleoptera > Curculionidae > Polydrusus > Polydrusus cervinus. Next base: position 90,959,565 of record OW284511.1, read on the forward strand.
TAAGTGCCGTCAAAGAAGAATTTGTTACGGCTGATGTAAAGGGTTGTAATTTTCATTTCAACCAAGCCTTATGGAGAAAAGTGCAACAGTTAGGAATGACACAGGCTTACAGAGACAATAAAGAAATCAGAGACCATGTGAAGATGGTTGCTGCATTGGCACATGTGCCAATCGAATATGTTTCGGAGGGATGGCTCTCTATTATGGAATCTACACCACAAGACGAAGCACTAACCGAATTTTATGACTACTTTGTTGACAGTTGGATGGACAAGGAAGAAATATGGGTTTGCAGTGGAGAACGGCATCGCACTACCAATTCCGTAGAAGGCTGGCACAACCGCTTTAACAAAAAAATTGGAAAATCGCACCCGAATATATACGAACTGTTGAAAGGCCTACAAGAGGAAATGTTGTTCTACGACACCATATATGAAAGAAATAACGTACATATGCAGGTTCCTAAACGAGCCAAGAAGTACAGTGAACGAGACCATAGGTTAGAAACGATTATTGCAGACCTCACAGCAGGAAGAGCCACTATTTCACAAACCCTTAGAAAATTAGTTTATATAGTAAATTTTGTTTAATGTAATGACTGTAGTTGTCAATATACCATTTTTAAATAACATTTTGTGTCTTTAACAAACCCTTAGAAAATTAGTTTATATAGTAAATTTTGTTTAATGTAATGACTGTAGTTGTCAATATACCATTTTTAAATAACATGTTGTGTCTTTATTTAATTGTGAAAACGAGCAGAATAAGTAACGCCCGAAACAGGAATTTTGTAGGGTTATATTTTATTAGAATATTCTCTACCTGGGGTGCCAGCACGAAACAGGAAGTTTTTGGGTTTACGCACGAAACAGGACGCCCGAAACGCCCCTAAACCATAAAAACAGTGGGAGGGTTAAAAGCTAGGAAAAACCCAAAGAAAGGGTCGGTATAATTCAATTAAGTAAAATGATGGGTTTTTTCAACCATTGTTAGGTATACAATTATCAACAGAATAAGTTTAACAAAGGTGAACTATTTAAATCTAATTGATCATTAAGTAACAGGTCCGTATTCTTAAGTTTATTAATTTCGACAGACTCTAACAAATTAAGTTTTAAGCCCTTATTTTCTGTATGTAAGATTTTAAAAGATGGATCAAAATTATGTTGGTTGTTGAGCAAATGGTTAGCGTAGTTAGAATCGGTTTTATTTTTAATAAAACTATTATAATGTTCGTGTATTCTTTTGTTGAAGTTTCTCCCTGTTTGACCTATGTATGTTTTCGGACAATCCTTGCAGTTTAATTTGTAGATACCAGAATTTTTGTTTTTATCACTTTTGGTTTTATTGTTTTTAATAAATTTACCTAAAGAGTTATTAGTTTTGTAAGCCACATTTATATCAAGTTTATTGAGAAAATTGCCAATTATTTTGCTAGGTTGACCAAAGAAAGTGACAAGTTTAAAATTGTTAGCGTAAGTTTTGATTTTGGGAAAAACTAGGTCAATAGCTTTTTTGTAGGTTTTCTTTTTTAAAATTTGATCAATAAGATTAGAGCTATAACCATTATTAACCGCAATTTGTTTTATGATGTTTAATTCTTTTTGAAAATTGATTGTGTTTAAAGGGAGAGATACTAATCTGTGTATCATACTATGAAAAGACGCTAATTTTTGTTGTATAGGGTGACATGAAGAGTTGTTTATAACCGTGTCAGTATGAGAGGGTATGGGAACCTTCTCATACTGACACGGTTATAAACAACTCTTCATGTCACCCTATACAACAAAAATTAGCGTCTTTTCATAGTATGATACACAGATTAGTATCTCTCCCTTTAAACACAATCAATTTTCAAAAAGAATTAAACATCATAAAACAAATTGCGGTTAATAATGGTTATAGCTCTAATCTTATTGATCAAATTTTAAAAAAGAAAACCTACAAAAAAGCTATTGACCTAGTTTTTCCCAAAATCAAAACTTACGCTAACAATTTTAAACTTGTCACTTTCTTTGGTCAACCTAGCAAAATAATTGGCAATTTTCTCAATAAACTTGATATAAATGTGGCTTACAAAACTAATAACTCTTTAGGTAAATTTATTAAAAACAATAAAACCAAAAGTGATAAAAACAAAAATTCTGGTATCTACAAATTAAACTGCAAGGATTGTCCGAAAACATACATAGGTCAAACAGGGAGAAACTTCAACAAAAGAATACACGAACATTATAATAGTTTTATTAAAAATAAAACCGATTCTAACTACGCTAACCATTTGCTCAACAACCAACATAATTTTGATCCATCTTTTAAAATCTTACATACAGAAAATAAGGGCTTAAAACTTAATTTGTTAGAGTCTGTCGAAATTAATAAACTTAAGAATACGGACCTGTTACTTAATGATCAATTAGATTTAAATAGTTCACCTTTGTTAAACTTATTCTGTTGATAATTGTATACCTAACAATGGTTGAAAAAACCCATCATTTTACTTAATTGAATTATACCGACCCTTTCTTTGGGTTTTTCCTAGCTTTTAACCCTCCCACTGTTTTTATTTACATTGTCAATAATCTATACCTTTTACATCTTATTTCACATTGTCATCTGACGAAGCTGCCGTGCAGCGAAACATGTTATGTTTCTTCTTTTTAATATAGTGGAAATTTACAAGTTCAACTTTGTTTTACTGTATCCTATAATATAATAACTTTTGAAATTCCAATATTATTTTTTAACTTTCTCATTTCATTTTTGTATTACATATTATTAGTCGTGTTTTGTGTATAATATCCATAATAACAGGAACAGCACAACAGCTGTAAATGGGATACATATATTGAATTGAAAATTGCTAATAAAGGTAACAAAGGAATAATGTGCCAATAAAAATAAAAGCGCAGAAAATTTTCAATATAATTAGGGAAGAATAAGGATTTCCCCTCCCCCCCCCCCCCCCCCCCCCTCACCGAATATACTTCAGATACAAATCATTGAATAAATCAATTAGTCCACAGTCTTAAATCCATTTTATTAGAGAGAAATTAAACAACTCAATAGTAAACGAGAAACAAAACATGTGCTAGTAGATATATAGTTGGTGTATTCTGCCTCCAGTGCTATTTGGAACGGGGATCAAATTAATCATTGCATCAGGGAGTTTGCATCCAATATTAAGTTACTATTTTTCAAATATTTTCACTTTAATAAAACAATTTCTGACACATTTTTTCTTCTGGTAGAAATTTTCTAGTATCGTAAAACGGGAATATTTGAGCATCCCGGGACTATTTAGACATCCTGGAGCTACTTGAGCACCTCTTTTTTTTTATTGCTTTAAATTTCTTACATACATTGACTGTAAATGGTTCGCGACTACCCAAATACAGAAATATACAGGTTTTTGACTAATTTTTTTCATTTAATTCATTAAAATTGGAGATTTATTCTCCAATAATAATAATTTTAAAAAACAATTACCAATATTACTTGTACCATCTAAAATCGGGGTAACATTGGCATAATACTGATTTGAATGACAATCTTAATGTACTTGGGGTTGCCCCAAACTTGGGGTTACTTGAACAACCATAAAATATATATTTTTTCATAATTCGTTAACGATTTTGATTTTTTGTTGCATTAAAGGATGCCCTTTATTTATGTCTGTCTGACCAAAATATTTAAAAATAATTTGCAAACCATTCTTTGAGTTATTCTAAAAAATTATCCACAAAAGTGCCCCGGTTTTTAGGGTATTAAACCTTTCAAATGAAAAAGTAAATATAAATTTACATATTATGTATAAAAAATAACCTTAAATTTACTCTTAAATTCTCTTAATTTCAGGTATCCATTTCTACAGACATCATAACCACTGGCTGTATGATCGCCTTCCTGATTATGAATATATCACTATTCATCGTCTGCCGAATGGCTTCTTCAAAAAACAAAATGCTATGGGCGGCTTTACCACATATCAGTTGGCACGTAGCCAACACGCAGATATTGGCAACGCTGTTTTTAAAGAACGAAGTTACTTTACGGGATAGCCTTGGATGGGTCTTGCTCCTGGACTATTTAATCTATGTGACGTTACCGTTAAGACTAAGATACTGTGTGATACTGAGCATGGGCACGTGTGCGTCGTTTATTGCTGCCCTGATTGGATTGTCAAAGTCAGACGTACATCTAGTCCAACAGGTAAGATTTGTAGATTTATCAAAGACAATCTTGTAACAGGTATTGTATACTAACTGGACATCGAACGTGTTACATTGTCAAGCCAGATCACTGATGAGCACCCAGAATCAGAAACAAGGATGACCTCACATTTCATTTTAAGTGAGGCAAGGAATGTTAACATCAAATTAAATGTGGAGACCGATAACTTCCATGACGATGATGGATAACGCTAGTTGTCAGTCGATTGACCATCTATAGGCGCAGACCCTTTACGGGCCGCGGCCTCAGGATGGTCGCGCGTCTCTGATGAGCCCCAGTAGGATGAAACAACGAAAGGATTGAGATGTTAACGGAAAAAGACAAGTCATACCGTTGTTAGCAGTGAGTCTAAAGACCCATAAACTGCCATTCCCCACTAACACGGTGAGGGGACAGCGGGTAATAGACGAAGGGGTGCACAGTGTGCAAACCCCGGACGCTCGGTGCCATGGAGGTCTATCAATAAATAATTTTGTTTACCGATAGGTACGTCCATCGGGCTTTGAGGTAACCATGGACAGCATGTCATTTAATTTGATGTTAACATTCCTTGCCTCACTTAAAATGAAATGTGAGGTCATCCTTGTTTCTGATTTTGGGTGCTCATCAGTGATCTGGCTTGGAAATGTGATACGTTCGATGTCCAATTAGCATATTGATCCTCTAGACTCCTTAGCTCATTGTTGTCGGTGATTTATTCGACACATGAGAGGTAGGCAGCTTGGCTGCTCCTGAGCTCTAGTTAAGGCTGATTAAGCCTTCTCTTTCGATCAGGTATTGTATATATAACTCTATGATTCTTTCTTCAAGTACTATAACTATAAATTTCTATAACTTTGTAGTGGGATGTAAAGGATCATCTCACAATGAGCAAGAGTTTTCCAGTCTGTATTGCCAAATGTTTTAAGGCTACTTTTAACACCTGTTGCCATCCTGTCGCCTTTTAAATAGATCTTGTTCCAAAATGTTTGGAATTAAATGTCTAAAGCGCCTATTAACAATAATGTACTTTCTACAATAAATATATTTTATTTAAATAGTAAGAAAATAAATCCATTGTCTTATATTTTTCATAATAAAGTTATGGACGATGTGAATTGGGTATATCACAGGTTGTAAGGTACAGGCGTGATCAAATAAAGTTACTTTTTTTGCAACAAAACGTATTAGAGGAGAAACTATTTTAGCCCATTATTACTACATTATTATTAAGGTAATTTATTTAATATTTATTTTCTAGCATCTATTAAAAAAAAATACACAACAAAATTTGAGAATAGTAGATTCTGTAACGAGGTTGGAATGAAAACTTGATCCGAGTATCGAATTTTCATTCTAACCGAGTAGCAGACTATATTTTCTCCAAGACCAAAAATACTATTCGCAATATTTGTAATTTCAGGTGGAGTATTATCCAGTTCCATATCTGATTAATCCTATTTTTCACTCATATTTTGACTTGCACTAAAATTTCTCTGCTGACATTGACAGTTTCGAAATTCATGACAACCTATGTCGTTTAGATCAATTACAGAATATTCATTCCGTATCTTGTTATGGAATGAAAATACACGCAAAACGCATAAGAAGCAAGTGTTTCAGAATAAATATTCCAACTCAAGAGCGAGAATTTTTACATTCTATTATTAAAAATGATTTTGGAATTATTGCATTTAGTAATGGTCATGGAGAAAAAAATATTCTCTTAATTCACACAATATTGTCTAAATTCAAGCAAACCATGACTTCTACATAGTTTTATGAAATAGGTTTTTAATCTATGATAATATGATACTTGCTGAACTGTTTTCCTCGCATTCCACTGTAGACTTTCAGGGAAAACCACCACCCAACATTCCCTCAGTTCAATCGCAAATATCTGAAATCGTGTTCCGTCAGCGTCTTGTTAAAAGGATTCTTAAAGGACTCGACGTCAAAAAAGCTTCTGGTCCAGACGAAATTCCTATCATTGTTCTCAAGACATGCGCCGATGAACTTACATCAGTATTTTGTAGACTTTTCAACTTATCCTACAAAAAAGGAATATTTCCATCCTGCTGGAAGTCGGCGCGTGTCCAGCCCATTCCAAAGAAAGGTAAAAAGACCCTGCCAAGCCAAGTAATTTCAAAAGTAATGGAGAAAGCTATTAACCAATAACTCCTAAAGTATCTGGAAGGGCTTAACATTATCAGCGACCATCAATACGGTTTTCGTAAGTTCAGATCAACAGGTGACCTTCTGGCATATGTCACCCATCTTTGGAGCAACACCATCGAACATCATGGAGAATCCCGGGCTGTTGCACTGGACATCTCTAGGGCTTTTGATCGTGTTTGGCACGATGGGCTTCTAAGTAAATTGCGATCCTACGGTATGCCTAATGGATTTTGTTTATGGTTAACCAGCTTCCTTAAGAACCGTTCTCTGCAAGTGGCAATTGACGGGTTTCTCTCAGACACCTTCACCATCAATTCCGGTGTTCCTCAAGGGTCCATATTGTCGCCTACCCTCTTTTTACTGTATATTAACGACCTTCTAGTGAAAACCCAAAATCCAATTTATAGCTTTGCTGATGACAGCACACTTGTCTCATCTTTTACCTTGACTCCCCAAACATCCGCTGCCGACGCACATCTTCGCAGGCAACATGAAGTATTGCGCCTCAACAATGACCTGGAAGAAATCTTGGCTTGGGGTGACAGTAATCAAGTCGAATTTAATGCTAAGAAAACCCAGGCAGCAGTATTCTCCAAAAAGGTTAACATTGTAGAACCGGATATAGTCATGGCAGGACACGCAATTCCCCTGGCACCGTCTATTAATTTGCTGGGGGTCAATCTGGGAGGTAATATGTCTTGGCATGATCACGTTGCCGCAATTGCCAAGGCAGCTGCATAGAAACTTGGTGTACTTTTCCGCACCAAAAGGTTGTACACACCTCATCAACTTTTGACACTCTACAAAGCCCAGATTCGACCATCATTAGAATATTGCTCTCATGTCTGGAGCTCTGCACCCAAACACACCCTTCGGCTACTGGATTCCATTCAAAGAAGAGCCGTTCTTCTGATCGGCGACCCCAAGCTGACCAAGACCCTCGATAGCCTGGAGCATCGAAGACAGGTTGGTGATTTGGCTCTTTTTTACAGATATTTCCATGGCAGGTGTTCGACTAACATTGCCCACTTGATTCCACCTAGAGCAATGCAAAACAGAAATACACGGCGAACCACTGCCGCTCATTCATATGTTGTTCAGCTTAGTACTCCTTGAACTTCATTGTTCAAGAATTCTTTCATCTGGAGAACGTCATCTTTGTGGAATGATCTTTCTGAGGTCGTGTTTCCCAATGAATACAATCTTCAACGTTTCAAGACCAACGGTAATCGCTTTCTTCGCACACGCACCGCTCCCAGAGCACCTTAAAGGATTTTTCCTACAGTGCAGGTGTTTTATCATAAAAAAAAATGATTTATAAAGATTATGTTAAAATAAGATCTAGTTCATCAGAACAAGACAATTGGTTCGAGGAGGGTTGAACGGTTGTCAGTATACTTCAGCTGAATGGCTTATTGTATACCTTTTGTTAAGCAAAAGTCTGGGTAATGCCAGCCAGACGGGACCTACAGTTTTTTTTATATGGGATTCGAACCACGCGTATATACTGGTTTATCCATCAGTCCCCAAAAGTCAGGACTATCCGCCCTCAGTGGGTCATATTCAGGATTCAATCAGTGCCATACTGCATTCTTACCTCTAAAATCTTGGATATACTTTTTTTTATTAATTAATATTAATCCAATAGAAAATGTGTGGGCTATAATTGTAAAAAAATTTATAACCTGAATTGTGGGAAATAATTCATGAATGCTGGGAGGAGTTTGACCCAATTATTATAAGAAATTTGATTAACTCAATGCCTAATAGATTGGCTCAAGTGATCGAGAAACTAGGTTCAATGACCAAATATTAATTTTTATACCTACTATCTTATTGTTCTTGTTTATTATAATATTCAATTTGTTCGCATTTTTATAAAATTATTAAAATATAAAATATTAGTTATGTACCATTTTACTTAATTTTTTAAAATTACTTCCTCTACGCCAATGATTTGCATTTATTGCATATAACCTTAAACATACGTCTCTGATAACCTCAAAGAAATAATCACAAAAGCCTGTTTCAAACTGCTTAAATAATACAAAAACTAATCATAAGACTTGTACGGTTTTTTTATGAACAGAACTGTACCCTAATTTTAGAAATAGTTATTGAATTTAAAGAAACATTTTCAAGACCAAAGTCAATTTTGAATTAAGAGACCTTTTCTGTACGGAGATTATAGTTATCCTCTAATTGCAAATTTTTCATTTCTACAAATATTTATGTTAAAATGCCAACACAAAAACAAGAAAAAAAACATTCCGCAATATTTCTTTGTTATTCAATATACCTTCCATATCAAACCGCCTTCTTTATTAAATAAAAATTTCAGCACAAAAAAAACCTTCTGTAAGAAAGAATAGAAATAAATATTGAATTTCAACGTATTCTAAAAATTGAATCAGCATACAAAATCCTGACAAAGGTATTGTTAAAAGTTAAATCAATAAAATGCCGTAAATATAAAATTTCGTGATGTATCCCATAAAACCCGAAAAGTTCGTAAATGATTGGAATTGTTCTGGGTCGTAAATAATTTATTAGAAAAAAAATCATATAGCCATTTTTTTAGCTGTCACGATGGATTTAACATATATACAGTTACCGATAAGAAGTTCGAAATACCGGGTGTCCCGCTAAGGTCGGCCAGAGGCTGTATCTCGGAAACTGTTAATAATGTCACGCCCAGATTTTAGGGTGTGACGAGGGACGTATAGGTAGCACGGGACCTTGGCGACCATTAGTAAAACAAAGCGATTTTGAAAACAAATTTAATAAAATGATAAAAATAATTATTACCTGAAGGGTTTACAAAAGGAATCAAAATGAGTAAAAACCTGGATTTAAACCTTTGTCAACAGATGGAAAATAAAATTATACTTACATAAATTTTAGGCTCACATCACTCAATTTCACAAATTTTCGAACTGAATGTGTCACGGACCGGAGCACTAGTGCCCTCCGATATTTTTCTACCAACGATGTGTAGTTCCATCAAGTCAGCGATTTTTCCCACTTTAGGGAGACAACGGACTTAGGTCGTATACCTTATTTCTGCCGACTTGATGACACCACAATAATTGTTAGATCGGGATGTACGTATAACATTTCATAATTGCAACTTTTTAAGATTTGTTTAATAAACTTGGCGCCGGTTTCATGTTGCGTTGAATGGCCTGTGTTAAACGCGAATAATAATTAAAATATTAAAATGGAAAATATTGATTTATGAAATGTTATGATCTTATGGTTCCCTATCGTGACAGATTATACAGGGTGTCTCCAAAAGGTGCAGAAAAAAAGCTACCCCAAGTTCCTGAGGCGTAAATATGACGATCTAATCCAACTTACCTTAGTCCAAAAGTGGATGATTTCGTAGATACAAAGTGTCAAAAGTTCAATTAGGTTTTCATTTTTTATAAATAATTTTTTTAATAATTGGTGTATTGTCACAATATTGGGTTTGGGGGGGAGGGGGGGGGGGGGGGTTTGCGTAGTAAGAAATTAGAATCTGCTTTCATTTTATTTTAAACTTTAGAGGGCGCCACCTGCGGTACCTTGCACACATTTAAAACAAAATAACTTTTTTGAGCCACCCTATATTTAACTTTTAAATAAAAATTCGCATTCTCCAACGTCTTTTAACTAACAAAGGTATATGTGGTAAGAGTTGATTTGAGCAGCTGTTTTTGAGATATCTGGATTTAAAATAGTCACTTCGTTTATGGTCAGGCCTAAATTATTACAATAATTAAACACATTTGAAGCGGAGGTGGTAAATTAAAATACCGTCACTAAAAACTGACTTGTGTACACGAAGTGAATTTTTTAAATCCAGATATCTCCAAAACAACTGCTCAAATCAACTCTTACGACGTATACCATATTTAGGTAAAAGTCGTTGGAGAATCCGAATATTTATTTAAAAGTTAAATATAGAGTGGTTTAAAAAATTATTTCGTTTTAAATGTGTGCAAGGTACTGCAGGTGGCGCCCTCTAAAGTTTACAATAAAAATGAGAGCAGATTCTAATTTCTCACTCCGCAAAACCCTCCCAAGCCGAATATTGTGGCAATACATTACAATTATTAAAAAAATTATTCATATCAAATGAAAACCAAATTGAACTTTTAACACTCTGTATCTTCGAAATTATCCACTTTTGGACTAAGGTAAGTTGAGTTAGATCGTCATATTAACGCCTCAGGAACTTGTGGTAGCGTTTTTTCCGCACTTTTTAGAGACACCCTGTATACAGGATCCTGCACCTCATCTCTCGTCTTCTATAGCTCACTTATTAATTAAGTTAGGATTTTAAGATTTTGCACACTCTACCTGTATCCTAGGGTGCATTTCAGGAAAGTATTTTTGTTTATACAGGGTGTTCCAAAAAGTGTGACGTCATAAGAATCTATATTTTTTTATTACATGCTATATATATTCTTACTTATTTGGATGCCTCTTTTAGTTGCCTTTATACCCTTAAAATTTTAATAAAATCGGTTTAGCATTATAGGCGAAAAAAAATAAAAACTCAGAAAAATCAGTTTTGCACCACTGGTTTTAAAAATTAATAAAAAATAAAAATAATGCCTCTTTAATAAAATTTTACAAAGGTATTTAATAAATAAGGTCAAACAGTCTCGTTAACCAAGTTTGATTAATACGGATTGTACATGGTGTCCAAAGTTTAGTTGCAAACTTTAAAGCAATTTATTTTTCTTATTTTAAATTGGCACCTCTGTATGTCATTTGATGCAGAATTAAAATCAAACATTTGTTCTAATTACAACCCTATCGCATCAATACTTATTTGCAGAAAACTAATTTCTTTTTTACATTAAGGTACTGTTTTGATATCTGGAATGGGAAGCCTATCTATTCTTGAACGGCAGTAGAGTTTTGGACTTGCATTGTCTTTATTTATTTATAATCACTACGTTTTAACTGGTAAGCATCTCCAGTCGTCTTCAAGTAAATACTCAGTCAGTATTCACCTGAAGACGACTGGAGATGCTTACCAGTTGAAACGTAGTGATTATAAATAAATAAATAAAGACAATGTAAGTCCAAAACTCTACTGCCCTTCAAGAGACGTCATTATCTCCAACTTTCAAGCAGACACTATCTATTCTTGCTGCGGTTTGATACTAAGAATTTTTTTGTATCTCCAATAATAATGGTGGGGGAAGCTGGTCAATGACTTATTACTAAAAGTACTGTATCTTTCACATCTTTTATACAATTTTAATAAATTTGGGCTTGTTTGAAAGATAATTGTATGCTTAATAAGAAAATAATTTTGTTGGTGGTGGCTAATTTGTATTTTGTTTTACAGAGGGCGCTACTTCAAAATTTGGGACAGTTTTTCTACCCATAAAAAGAGTTTACCAAAAATTCTCGATATTCTAATTGAGAAATATAGGCAATTCTATTCTTCTAAGTTTTTCTCAAAATTTTAAGAATTTTGCATATTGTTTGGCAAGGTCATCATAAGGATAATTTTGTAAAGAAACAAAAAATGCTAAAATATATGTTATTTAAAAAAAAGTATCTTTTTATTTATCTATTTTTCTGGTCCATCATGTAGATTTAAAAACATTGTTAGAACATATATTTTGTATACCTCACAACTTTTATAAAAAAAACATGTTTTAATATCTTTAATAGTAGAGACGGTATATTACTTTGTCACACAAATGAGCCACCCTATATACAGGGAGATTAGTTGATACTTCTTTTTTAGCTGTGTATGGAAAGCATTAAAATAAACAACATTTGCAAATCCTTTTTTTTATAAAACTTAAAAATAGGCGAGATACAGAACTAAAAAAATCTAAGTGCGAGCCTGGTCATCAAAACGTAGCCTGCTATACTTTTAGTTGTTTGTCTTATGTCTTATTAGTCATACAATTTACGGGTCGGTGGTGAGTTCTTTGGCATTCCGCTGCGGTGTGTTTTTCTAAAGCAAGTTAATTTTAAATTGGTGACTCGTGAAAATGGTAAAATTTGAAAGCAATGAACTAGTAGATATAGTGCTAATTTACGGTGAGTGTTATCAAAGTGCGGCTGCTGCTTCGAGATTATACGCAGAACGCTTTCCCTTGCGGGCTCATCCTATAGTTTTCTTAATGTTATTCAACGGGCAAGTTAGGCAGAACCTTATTTTTGAGTTTTTTGAAAAAAAGTATTTGAAAATGTTATTTATTTTAATGCCTTCTATACACAGCTAAAAAGAAGTATCAACTTAGGTATCACCCTGTATTTTTAATTATAATTAGTAAAATCTGCTTATGATTTCCTTTTGAACACTTTTTTAGTAAATCTATATTATTTGTAAGCTGTAACGAAAACAGGTCTATGTTAACAAATAAGAACAATGATATTCTCAACAGTGCTTCCGTTTTATTTTGTTTTGCTATTATCTGAGAACAAGTGAGTGCCAGCTATAAATGTGCCAGGAGACCCTGAAATCAATACCTACTCACTTTATGTTATCAGATAAATTTACCTACAATCAAATTTCAAATATTTCCAAACGAATTATTTTATGGAAATAATCAGATATATCGAAGCGAAGAAGGTTTGCATTAAATTATTAAGGTAACTTTATAGATCGGCTTAATACGAGTAGTAATCATTACTAATTAACAATCAAAAAATCAACAGAGAAAAAATTTAAAAATATTTGAAATAATTAAAGTTCATATTCATAAATATTACCATAATATCATCATGTATATGTATTTTAATATTTTAAAGTATATAACAAATAACTGAAACATTTCTATGTATTCAGAATTTAAATTTATTATGTTGGCAATGGAAATTCGGCTTTTTAGTGGAATAATCTCATAGTCTTATCACGAAATTGAAAATCTCTTAGAAATATCTAAATCTTATATTCCTGTTTTAAAACTCGTATATTTTTCTTTGGGGATCAGCCTTTCGAGATCTGGTTAGTCAGCAAGTTATCCTTTTTCCGATATATATATTGAGGGATGTATGCGAAGACTTTTAAATTTTCAATTTTTCAATTTTCCTTTATATTCTCCTCATCCGAAAAAGATTTCTTTTCTGATATTAAGTTATCTTATTTAAAGAATCTTGTTTCAGTTGACTTGAAAGCAAATGTACTTAAAACTAAAAAGAATGTGTAGTAGCGTGGATATTAGGAGACTTTGCGACAAAAAAAAGGAGTACAAGAATTAGTAGTCCCAGATAGAACTCTTGATCTATAAGGATATCGAGAAGTGGATATCGTCGTCACTATGAAAACAATATAATTATGCCACCTAACTTTTTAGGCGTTAACATGAATTTGGTAATCTACTATATACAGGGTGTCCCGAAATTAGGTGACAATATTTTAAGGGGATAAAGTACATCCAAAAATAGGACTAAAATCCTCTATTAATATACCTTCCAAAACGCTTCGTTATGGGGCTAGAGCCCGCCGAATGGAAGCTATGATAAGCGGTTTTTTCACAATATCTCAGAAACTGATTGAAGTATCAAAACAAAATTTGATACATGTTTTACCCATGACCAGACGCAATAAACGGTTTGTTTAGCTTAGGTGTATTTCTTCCAGTGGCGTCCCACTGGGTGGGTAGTGAGGAGAATATTGCCCTAACTTTTTTATTTGTAGGATTTTTTAACGCCAGGTGCAATTTGTAAAAGCACTGAAGTCTTCTATTGAAAAAAGATACTCTTGCTTCATTTCGGTAGGATTCAACATTTTTCAGTAAAATCAATTTAAAAATTTTCGGTTTTTTTGCATATCTCAGCAAACACTTGATATTAAAACATAAAATTTATTAAAAGTTCTACTAGCGACAAGGCATATTTATTAAAGGATGTAATATTAAAATATTTTTCCAGTGGCGTCGCACGGGGTGAAGCCTAAAGTAAATATTACAATTTTTTTTTTAATTTGAGGGGCTTTCATACTTTTAATGTAATTTTTTAAAATTTTTAAATATTTTGTTAATAAAACCTTCCATTATTGTAATTTGACAGAATATAAGGTTTTCAACAGATTTTTAGACCTTGTTTTTTAAATATTTATTTGTATAAGAGACTTAAAATAAAACAACAAAGAATAACAAATTGCAAATCAAATTTAATTGTAAAACCACACGGAAACTAATTCTTAAGCAAATGTTCGAAATGATTTCCATTTTGTTGGATGCAAAATCTAGACCTGCGTGTTATGTTTTGTGAGGCATGGAGAATTTGAAAATGGTATAAAAGGAAAGCCCCTCAAATAAAAAAAAATAGTAATATTTACTTTAGACTCCAATCCGTGGGACACCACTGGAAAAATATTTTAATGTTACATCCTTTAATAAATATGCCTTGTCGCTAGTAGAAGTTCTAATAAATTTCATGTTTAAATATCAAGTGGTTGCTGAGATATGCAAAAAACACCTTAGCCTTTTCACCGGCTTGTAAAAAACCGAAAATTTTTAAATTGATTTTACTGAAAAATGGTGAATCCTACCGAAATGAAGCAAGAGTATCTTTTTCAATAGAAGACTTTAGGGCTTTTAAAAATTGCACCTGGCGTTAAAAAATCTTACTAATAAAAAAGTTAGGGCAATATTCTCCTCACTACCTACCCAGTGGGACGCCACTGGAAGAAATACACCTAAGCTAAACAAACCGTTTATTGCGTCTTGTCATGGGTAAAACATGTATCAAATTTTGTTTTGATACTTCTATCAGTTTCTGAGATATTGTGAAAAAACCGCTTATCATAGCTTCCATTCGGGGGGCTCTAGCCCCATAACGAAGCGTTTTTGAAGGTATATTAATAGAGGATTTTAGTCCTATTTTTGGATGTACTTTATCCCCTTAAAATATTGTCACCTAATTTCGGGACACCCTGTATATACGTGGCGAAATAAAAGTATTGTAATAAAGGTGCTCTAAAAAATTTACCTACCTTTTAAAAATGGACAATCAAGTTTTTAAATAAAATAATAGAGTATGTATAACAACTATTGATTTATATATTGAATATAAAAAATCCAAAAACAACAAAAGCCAAAAGTGGAAAAACAGTAAAAATACAAAATTTTAACCAAAAATAAACATTTCTAAATGGAACATCCTAAAATAATATATACTTAAAAACAACTGTTTAATATTAAGTCATGCGCCGTTGTTTTCAATTACTTTTTGTAACCGACGCGGCATACTTAAGACTAAGCTACTTGTATACTCTTGGGTTATATTATCCCATGCTGCGCTTATCCCCTGGCGCAGTTTTTCTTTATTTCTTGGATGAAAGTCATGTTTATACATGATCTTGGTCATTTCTCCCCAGACATTTTCTAGGGGATTGAGATCGGGGCTCTTTGAAGGCCATGGTAAAACTTGGATGTTATTTTGTCGAAAGTAATCTTTTACTATGCGGGGAGTATGAATGGGAGCATTATCTTGTTGGAAAATATAATAATTGTGATCACCGAATATGGCTTCAACCGATGCCACCGTAACATTACTTGATATGTTACAATATAGTGCAGTTAGCCGCCCTTGCATAAATTGACAATTTCCTAGCCTCTAGCACTAATCCAACCTCACACATTTACGGAAAAACGTCCACTTTGATTTGCCTTGTGCGTATATCTTTTATCATACCTTGTGTTTATAGGTCTATATACTCGGACTTTTCCATTATTATAGGACTGGAACGTTTTCTCATCTGAAAAAACTACAGACTCCCACAGTTGGTTTTGGTATTCGTGAGCAAATTGTACTCGTCTTTGGTTATTTAGTTCTGTTAAATATATTTTGTTTGTAGAACACCTATTTTTGAGTTCAGACTCCCGAATTCTTCTTCGAGCTGTAATTGAAGATCCAGGAAAATGGGTTTCTTCTTTAGCCTTAATAGCGGTCCCGAATAGGTTGTCCCTTAAATAATTAATTAAAGTTGTATCTTCGTCATCGGTGGAAACTTTTGGGTGACCAGAACCTGGGTTTCTCACAATACTTCCATGTTCTCGAATCTAGGATTTAGCCAACAACACTGTTTTTTTGTTTATCCCTAATGCGCTTGCAATGCCCCTTATGGAAACCCCATCCCTTAATCGCGTAAATATGATCGATTTTTGCTCTGAAGGTAAAGGATTTTTTTAAAAATTACATGACACTGACACAAGAATTCTGGTGATCAGCAGATTAAATTATATTTTGTTGTACTACTTTTTTTTATCGCAATGGTACATTTGAACGGCGCTACTCAAAAGGCGTACCTAACGACGCAAACAGAGTATCCGGGACCCAACATGCTGGTCGCCTCGCTACTACAGTCTCTTGAGTGACGCAAAATAATAAATATAGAGCAAAATATTAAGCTGGCATTCATGAATGAAGTTCAATAGATGCCAGTGCTGTATACCGTGTGACACAAGAAAACGCTTTTTTCGTAATTTTAGCATTAAAGATTTAAAAAGATGAGACGTTAATAAGTATGTAAGTTGCCATTTTTCGACCAATTTAAACATTTGAAATTACTTCCGGTTTAACCGGAAATGAAGCCAACTTTTAAATTTTAATTGGAATGCCCTTATTTTTATTCTATAGAAGATTATCTTTTTAATGACATATTACACTTTATCATTTGTTTTAAAAATGGCCGCCTAGATCAATCTTCCTTCGTTTTTTAAAAGGTCCATAGTTTTGGTAAAATAACATAAGTAGTAAAGAGGATGAAAACGTTAAAATAGTTCATTTTAACCTACTTTATTCCCATAGCAGTCACGGACAATCCGTGGCAATCAGGATTCTGCTCAATAGACTCGGACGCGGATTTCCGGATGTTTGGATTGGTTAGAGAACGGCCAAACTGTCTATAACTTGTCCGTGATTGTTTGTGGAAACAGACCTTTAATAGTATAACACTGACTTGCTTAAGAAAAATGTATCCGTTTGGGCTATTTTATTTACAATGTATTTTCTAAAAAAACAAAGCGAGATTTCTCAATTTTTTTTAAATGCCAATTCATCTTTGTTTTAATAAAGTAATATTGTTTATTTAATTTTCTTTTTAACGATGTAACACAAGTTAGATTTATTCATTAGGTAATAGTAGAAATTAACAAAAAACATCTTAAATGTAATTTCTAGACTCAAGAATAAGCCATAAGAATTTTAGTCAAGACCAGTCTAGTATGCCGTGTTAAACAAAAATATTATTTCTGCATTTATTAGACCAAAATGTCAAATGTTATTAAATAATAAAATTACTACAAAGATCGAAATGAATAAATTTTTTTCTACGGCATACTTGGCATCACTTTTTATGGCTTAAACGGGCCTAGAAATCACATTCATTATATTTTTATTAATTTCCACTATTATCTACAAAATAATTATTAACTTGTGATACACCATTAGAAAGGAAATTATTGAAACATTTTATTATAATAAAACAAAAAATTCGAAAAATTACCTTTTGTTTTAAACAGGTTGTAAATATAATAGCCCTAAAGGCAACATTTTTTTCAAGCAAATCAATTTTATATTATAAAGCCGACTAAAATGAACCATTTGAACGTTTCCATGTCCTACTCTTTACTACTTACCCTGCTTTATTGTTTTATTTAAGTGTGTGTGTGTGTGTGTGTGTAATTAGGTTTTATGACTCTGGTTGAAACCAAAGGGCCAGCATCTCTCTTTGGTTTCATTAAAGTTATGGACGTTTTAGAAAACAAAGGAAAATTGACCTAGGTGGCCATTTTTAAAACTTAACTTAGTAAATTATATGTTTACTCAAAAGCTTTGTAAAATTTAAACTATAATTTAGAATTTACCTGCTTGTACTAAATTTTTTACAAATAATTACTATACTTTTTAATACATAATGCGTAAAGTATATCCCAAAGTATATCGTCTTGGCTTTTGCTTTTATTTAACTCAAAAATCCGTCCCAGGTAATAAAATGGGTCCCTTCTAAGTATTTTACTCTAGGCGTCAGAGGTGAACTTCAGGTAAATGTAAAGAAGTGATTTATTTTTAATTTGAGTTTTATAGCAAATAACATTATTTATGAACGGCAGTAGAGTTGCATTGTCTTTATTTGTTTAGAATCACTACGTTTCAACTGGTAAGTATCTCCAGTCGTCTTCAGGTGAATACTGTTACACTGTTACTAATACATTATTTATATTATTTTTACCTAAAATTACCGTATAACACCGACCGACCCTTTTTATCTATTCCACCCCTGGGTAGCCAGGTAGGTAGCAATGATAACATTTAAACACCTAATTATGCAGTGAAAATGGGTATGTTTATATAAATGATTTATTAGGGTTAAAATCAAGACGATATACTTTGGGATGGACTTTACAATAGTTTTTTTTTGGTATGGATTAGAATTGAAAATTTAAATTAATGCTATATTTTATGAAAACACATAAAATAACATGTTTACTATAGTAAATTTAATAGTCTTTTTTTCCGTGTGGCTGTTGGAGTTAAATGATCTGCCATGTATACACTTATGTTATATAATTTTACGGCTAAAAGATATGATCTTTTTTACATAATTATTTAACTTTACATCAAAATTTTCCAGATTTGTGCAGCAACATTTAACTAAACTTCATTGTCAAGCTAAACTGATTTAAAACTTGTAGAAAATGTTTTACCGTAGTCGAGTTTCATTTTATCCAAATCTACCTAAACACGAAAATATGTTGTGTTAGTTTTATTTCCGCTTTTCGTTTTGCTTTCCATATTCGCGTTCTATATAAATTCTAAATTGAATTTCGAAATGATAACAATTTTATTTTATTTTTATACGCAACCATTAGGTCTGTTGAAAAAGCCGAATAAAAATGTACCTACTAAAATAGTGTGTAAAAATTGTTTTTGCATTTTATTGTAATCGCTAATATTTATTTTAAAAACAAGTATCGATTTTAATTAAAAGACCCGTTTGGCCCCATCAGTCGTATAGGACCGTTTTAGATTCGTACACAGAAAAAAAATACTTCCGTAATTGAAAGAATTCAAGAGATTTATGACTTCTATCAGAGATGTAGTTCTTAATTTATGATACTAATTTCTTTTAGATATTATTTTAAAAACAAGATGTGGTTTATTAAAATAGGATACCTTTTTTTTTATGATAAAACACCTGCACTGTAGGAAAAATCCTTTAAGGCGCTCTGGGAGCGGTGCGTGTGCGAAGAAAGCGATTGACGTTGGTCTTGAAACGTTGAAGATTGTATTCATTGGGAAACACGACCTCAGGAAGATCATTCCACAAAGATGACGTTCTCCAGATGAAAGAATTCTTGAACAATGAAGTTCGAGGAGTACTAAGCTGAACAACATATGGATGAGCGGCAATGGTTCGCCGTGTATTTCTGGTTTGCATTGCTCTAGGTGGAATCAAGTGGGCAATGTCAGTCAAACACCTGCCATGAAAATATCTGTAAAAGAGAGCCAAATCACCAACCTGTCTTCGATACTCCAGGCTATCGAGGGTCTTGGTCAGCTCGAGGTCGCCGATCAGACGAACGGCTCTCCTTTGAATGGAATCCAGTAGCCGAAGGGTGTGCTTGGGTGCAGAGCTCCAGACATGAGTGCAATATTCTAATGATGGTCGAATCTGGGCTTTGTAGAGTGTCAAAAGTTGATGAGGTGTGTACAACCTTTTGGTGCGGAAAAGTACACCAAGTTTCTGTGCAGCTGCCTTGGCAATTGCGGCAACGTGATCATGCCAAGACATATTACCTCCCAGATTGACCCCCAACAAATTAATAGACGGTGCCAGGGGAATTGCGTGTCCTGCCATGACTATATCCGGTTCTGCAATGTTAACCTTTTTGGAGAAGACTGCTGCCTGGGTTTTCTTAGCATTAAATTCGACTTGGTTACTGTCACCCCAAGCCAAGATTTCTTCCAGGTTATTATTGAGGCGCAATACTTCATGCTGCCTGCGAAGATGTGCGTCGGCAGCGGATGTTTGGGGAGTTAAGGTAAAAGATGAGACAGGTGTGCTGTCATCAGCAAAGCTATAACCTTGGTACCTAAAATAACATTTCTTGTTCTAGTTGTAAGAAAACCCTTGTTTAATATAAGTAAATGACAAAAACCTTCATAATAAAGTAATTTATATCTAAATTATCCAATGTATCCAAGATCCTAAGATCATATTGTGAACGTTTTCTTCTCTCCAGTGACAACAGGAATCATTACATTTAAATACCTGCCTTTTTGACTTGTAAAATCATCATTTTGTAATCATTATAAATAAATATACTTTACGTATTCTTTCAGTGTAGTCTCGACTTCTTTAATATTGCTGAAATAAAGTTATTGTTGGATGTTTTTTTGTTTATTAAAGCCTGTTTTTATTTTTCTACCCTTCCCCACTCAACAGCGATTATCATATTTAAATTGGCTTAAATACATTAACTTTACACATTTGTAAATATATTACCACTGTGTAGAGGCCTGCACGGACCGAGTTTTTATCTCGGACCTTAACGCGGCCCTGCCCGACTCTCGGGCTCCAGTCGGGCCTGGCTACTATTAATAAAGATTCAGGTTTTCGAGCCCTAATAATTTTTTTCGGGCATGTCGGGTTGGCCTGTTGGACTTTTGTGGCTAGCCGGTCTTTCAGGTCAGCCTTGGTTTGCTTATGTGCCTAAAGAAATATTTATAAAATACTTTTCAAGCCCTAATAATATTTTTCGGGCCTTCCGAGCCTGTCTGGTCTAACGGGCTTGTCGGGCTATTCGATTTTGGTTGACGTGCCTGACCGGGTCGCATCGCAAAATTCCGACTCGGATCAGGCTGGTTTGGATCGTGAAATTCCGGCCCGTGCAGGGCTCTACCACTGTGTTATATTTATATTTTGTTTTTAAAAAGCGACATATTTATTGTGTAGCATTCTACCAAGCGAGGTCAGTGTTGTATTTTATTTATTTTTAGTCTCATGTAAGCCCAAAGTTTGTCGTTATAAATATTAGATTTAATTTGCTGAGAGCTTTTATTTGATAAATTAAGAATAAGCACAAAATCACAACGGCATACGCAAAATACAGTGATTTTACCGAAAATAATTTTGAGGCTCTTTTTCTTTGAAATCATTTTTTAAATGTAGGTAAATAGAAGTATTTATTATATCTATCATATGGAGGCCAGACCGTACACTATCAGTAGGAATGACGGTCCTGAATGATATTAATCCTTCGTGATTCTCGCATCAGAATTTATATCAGTCAGATCATCATTCTTTAAAATTTGCGCTTACTCCTCATTGTCATTCCTACTAATAGTGTACGGTCTGCAATTTAGAGCTACATTACCGCCATATTTAAGTTGTAATACCTATAATTTTTGTATTTTACAATTTCCTAAAAAATAATAACCCAATTCTAACACTTATATTATAAAAGTATTTAAAAAAACCTTTTTTTGTTTTGTCCTACCTATGGCTACTCTAAATACATCACTGAAAGTCACCGTCCTACTTTTTTGAGCGCCCTGTAAAGTCAAAAATAATATTACACTATGGCTTACTTGTAATTCTTAGTTTTGTATAAGCATTTTTTGTGCATTTTAAATGACACTCTTTTTAAATTGGTCGTAGTAAACGTTCACCTTTTATGTTGTGGTCACTGTACAATAATTTTCCATAATGCTGCATAGCACGAAATCAATAAAATTTAAATTGCAAAACTCCTACAGAGAAATTCATGGCAGCTGTAGTTTAAAACGTTGGTTTCGAGTCAAAATTCTATTTAAATATGGAAATTTCAACGATTTTCTATGGGTTTCATATATCTAGTTGTGCGAATCCTAGATCTAATCATTTTAATTCAAATTTAACTCGGTCTGACGAGATGTTAGGAAAGTATCTAAATACCAGAATATCGATATATCATAATAATATATCATCAAAAGAAGTAAAGATATATTTAATGAAATATTGAATGACTACAATGTTATAATGTATTATTTAATAATGTGATTTTAAAATGACAAAATGACGAGTTCTTTTATAATCCAAAGTAAAATATCCAAGTAGTAAGGGGTACCAAGGTGCACAGTACAAGATGATAAGATAAGATAAAAAGCATTTATTTCAAAACAGGTTTGTATAATCACAAAGTTTGAAATACGTCAAATAACAAAGAAATAAAATAACACTAGGTATAAAAGACACATACTATTTAGTTAAAAACTCCGTTATGTTATAGGGTTCCATGTTGTACAAATAATTGTGCAACGTTCGTTTAAATATATCCAATCTTTCGAGACTCTTTATGTTGTTAGGTAATGCATTATAGAACGTAATGGCAGAATATGTACAATTTTTCTCACTTAAGGTTAGTTTATGTTCAGGGAAATTAGAATCAATATTTTTATGTCTAGTGCTGACTGCATTTTTGAAGTGAGAAAACTTTTGAGGATGTTTCTTGATAAACATTATGCTATCAAATATAAATATTGCCGGAACGGTCAAGAAATTGTGCTTTTTAAACATTCCGCGACACGATTGCTAATAGTCCAAATTTAAAATCAATCGGAGAGCCCGTTTTTTGAATCACAAAGGTCTTTTCTAGATTATATACCTGGTGGCCCCAAAATATTAAACCATACCTCAAAACCGACAAAAAGTTACTAAAATAAACTACTTTAGAGGAATTGAAATCCAAGCACTTTGTTGTCACTCTAAGTAAATAGCAAGTTTTAGACAGTCTTCTACATAGATCTTTAACATGATAACGCCACTTTAAAAATGAGTCAATATACACGTCTAAAAATTTACTTACTTAATGATAATTATGTTTTTATCTCGTACAATAATATTTGTATCATAAACGTAATTAATCAAAGAAATAAGATTACTACAGGCATCTGGCAGATCATTTAGGTAAATTATAAAAAGTGAAGAACCCAATATGCTGCCTTGTGGTACCCCGAGTTTAATAAAAAGTGGATCAGATTTATATTTAGAGTGGTCAGTATTAATTATTATATTTTGGGTTCTTTTCCTTAGGTAACTCTTTATCCATGACAATGCACATCCCCTTATACCATATTTAGATAACTTATTTAACAAATCAACATGGCTCAAGCAATCAAACGCTTTGGAGAGGTCGAGAAACAGACTCATTGCCCCACTTCCAAAGAATCCATTACGCCACTAACAAACTCAGAAATAGCAGTCTTCACAGATTTTTCCATGCTGGAAACTTGAAAACAGGTTTTAGGAGACAAAATATCCAACTAGTCGGTCATAAAACACTCTTTCAAAAAATGTTGAAAAAGATGATGAAATGCTGATAGGTCGATAATTTTCAAGGACATTCTTGTCCCCCTTTTTAAACAGGGGTATGACAAGTGCATCTTTAGATTACTTGGATATTTTCCTTTGGCAAAAGAAGCACTTATGATATTGACCAAGGGCTTGACTATGCCCATAATACATTTTTTCAACAAAAACAAAGGTACTTCATCATCTCCAGAACACCTCTTGTTCTTTAGGAGTGAACACAAAATCCACTGGAACAACAGACAGGGATTGCACCATAGTCAATGCTTCATTGGGGATCCAGACCCGAGAGTAACGAAACAACTGCTTAAAATAAACATGAATCAGCTGAGAACTATTAAAGTTACTATGACTATCAAGAATCATCTGCATAGAATGCAACTGTACAATGGAGACCTTAACTGCAGATTGTGCGGAGAAGCTAGGGAACCAGTAAATAGTTTTCCATTGCGAGTCACTAGATCGGAAGAGGCAACAAATACTCGGGCAACCAAAACTGGAACCAGAGAACGTGCTGACGCTCTCCCCAGTTGACCTACACAAACTGATGCAAGGGACTGGGATCACCGAGTGAGTGTGAAGACTCAAACAGGATAAGCACAATGGGCTAAACCTGGCCTAAGTGCATCCCGCGCATGGACGGGCCCTCGGAAAAAATATTTAAATTGTTTTATATAATATATTATGTAAAAAAAATCCGTATTAAAATAAAAGTTTATAATTTGGACTTGTTCGTATCTCTTGTAGTTTTTGAAATCTCAATGGTGACCCTTGAACTTGTGACACCCTGTACACTTGAATCACATTTGAAATCGTTCAAATATCAAAAAGCGTTACAGTAACTAAGGAAACTGGCTCATTCACTTTAAATTGCAAAACAGTTCTCCTCAATTCCTCGCATTTGCAGCTTAGCATTGTAAGTAGGAATGTCTTTTGAATAAGGAAATTGGAATTCAATATTTACCTCTTGCCATAGAGAAGGCCAACGTCCAGGTAAATAAACTACTATTTACTATACTATAATATTATACGATATTTAAAGTAGCTGCTAGGCCTGGTTGTTACCGTAAATGGCAACGGTTGCTATGGTAATAAACTATCCCTTATATAAGCATATAGAAATGTATGAAAGTCAAAGTGTCTCGCACGTGGCGTGCGTACGTAGAGTAGCGACACAATATGTCCTTTTTATCTTTCTATCTTAGTCTGGCGATATATGTATACAATTATTGACATCAAAAATATATTTTTCTATTTGGGAACCATAAAGTCTTCATTATGGGTTTCCATTGGGTTGCATAAGCAATTATTTTATTCATTTTAAACACGCATTTTTTATTTTCTTCCTGTTGGTAACAACACAATACTGTTTTTGAAATTCATGGCACACCATACTAAAAGTCCGTGTTTTGTGCACCATACTAATCCCTTTTCTCTTCTGTGACCACACCAACTTTCTGTTTCTGTTAGTGTTGCCAACCTCAAAAAAAAAAAAATTTTGACTGGAAACTCTTAACTACATTTTTATTTGAATTTCCTTAAAAATGACCCAAATAGAAGAAGTATTATAAAATATTCGTTCCATAAGACAAATTTTAGAGCACTCGTCTAATTAGGTCACTCCCCGCTACGCGGCTCGTGTCCTAAACCAACGCGTGCTCTAAAATTTGTCTTATAAAACTTATGTTTTAATATACTATTAAAGTAATGTTGGGAAAAATCGGAATATTTTAATAATCGAGTAATCAGTACTAGAGTGATCTAATAATGACGGGACGCAAGTAAGCCACCAAATTTTAAACCCAGGGACGCAACTGGAGTATATTTCTATCGCGGCCGGCCGCAATACGCACCTTGGGTTAACAACTTGTTACCCTTGCTTGGAAATAAAATGAACATGACAATAACACTTATATTTACATGGTATTATTCAATTGACGCATTATATTTAAATGGATGACCCATTGGGTATCCTACTTTTTTTTAAACGATCGCCTAAAAAGTTGGGTAAGTAAGTACCCTTAAAATAAAACCAACCCAACCAAATTTGATGGACGTCAATGAGGAAGATATACTTGTAAATTACGCCAAAGCTGGATTTAAACGAGACTAAAAGACGCCTTAACCTGAACTTGTGCGATTTCAGTCTTATCGCGTCGTTCGGCTTAGTTTGACGGTTTCCTTATTTAACTTTACACTATTTAAATGTGAACTTTGTGGTTAAACAAATAATTGTCTTTGTTGGTCTATTGGTACAGTTGTGTGTTGTGTTTAGTAAAAATTTGTTGTGATGTCAACTCCGGTTAATACTTTAAATAAAAAAAACTCGTATCTAGTCTTGTCACTCTCTCTTGAGAACTCCTCCAGTGGCAGCGTGGTCAAAAAACAAATGATTAATTTTCTCGTTTATTCTAGTGATGCGACATTTAATAACATTACTTCTTCGTAACATAAATTGCTTAAATAAACTTACATATACATATTACTATTTTTTTCTCCCATTCTAACCACTTCTCTTATAGAATAAATCTAACTTTTCTTGATTTTTTCTTGGCAATATACCTACCATATTAATATAAAGAGCATTTAGAGTGCTCACAAGCTTAGCAATAAGGATTTGGAAACATTTAAAGAAACACAAAAGCAATATAATATTGTCACTTTAAGATAACCATAAAAATAATTTTCACATTTCTGTCAATTCATTTGCGGTAATACCCTTTGCACTTTAACATTCCAAATAGGGATTACATTTATGTCAATAGGAAATCTCAAAATCAATATTTGTCGCTTAAAATAAAGGGCATGGGATGACGTGAATACCGAAAGCTTTATTTGTAACAACATCTTTCCGATTGCTGTTGACACCGAACAAAGAAAATACATTGTTATACACACAAAATATTTGTGTTAGTAATAATCCGTTTTGTACAGGTTTTCAATTATCTTGTGGGTTTTACTTCCCTCGCAAAAGAAAGTATTGTAATTGGAGGCAACATGTTTTTAAAATATTATTAGCAGTGATGAAAAGACTCGGATATTTTTAAGAATCCCATTCTTTTAGAAATAAATGGTTAATTTGGAAAAAGTGAATTCTAAAAAAGGTCATCACTACAATATACGCATTTCCTACTACTTATCCGATTCCGAAACAAGTTCTCGTTAATTGATTCTGAAACGACAAGTACTCATTAATCAATTCCGAGATTACACAGAAAAAAAAGTATGTCAATTCAAGATTTTCTACGCTCCTAAAAATATTTCTTTAAATTAAGCAAATATTTTTAAAATTATGGTAGTAGTATTAAGACAAAAATCGTGAAGCGTATAAATTTAAGATTTTTTTTTTAAAGTATTGTCCCGTATCAAAATAGTTGGCGACTGGAACGTGTAGCTTGGATGATTTGAAATTACGTTTTAATTTATTTAATTTGTTGTGCGCTATTTATTTACTGAAACACCAAAGATTTTTAATAGTTTTATTAAAGCGAAGCTAAGCAAAACAAATTACGATTACATTACGGTAAATAACATACAAGGCTAAACAAAAAGTTTTCTCTAAAAAAGAGTTGTTCCCTTAAAACTCACATACGATGCTATTTCAAGTAGGTTCAAGAGAAACAATTTCCGCTTTACAGTCAAAGCAGACCAAAAGAGAAATAAACAATTTAACAATTAAATAAACATTACAAAGATCATCTGAAATTGTGTTTTTATATCATTTAGAGAGACTTGACTGACCAAACGGGCCGAGGTTACCCTTACACTTGAATACGTTAAACAATTCCACTTGTTCATTTGAATTTTTATAGCGTTTTGTAACCCCTACCAAAAAAGAGAAGGGGTTTCTTTTTGCTGTGTCAGGAATTATTAATATTAGGAGAAATCCTTCTTAAATGCACTATTCAAAATGTAACCCCTTCTTTAAACAATTACAAACAGTTATTTTCATGAACATTTGTCTACTGACTCCTCCTATGAAGCTAGAAATGTTCTTGTCCTTGTTCGATTTTCGGAGTGAGCATGTGCACAATTAAAAACGTATGTCCGAAATTTAGACAGGTTTAAGAATGCAGGGAAGAGTGTAAAATGTAACATCTCCCAACCCACCCCATTTACTTCGGATGAGATCGGACATCTTGTGGGGTGCGGAAGAAGGAACACACTCCCCAATCGGCAGGTCATGCAATGGCAATAAACCAAGGGTTGATAGCCCTTAGGGGGTGTCGCATGAGGATTGTGGTTAGAAACCCACGTTAAGCTGTAGATCCCCTCGTAAATGTGTAACTTAAATAAAAAAGAAAAGTTTAGAAAAAGGAAAAATCTATCTCAATACATCAATCAGGACGGTCGCTAGTTGCCGATTGCTTGGAATTACTGTAACGTAGGTAAGAGATTTCAAGTGTTTTTATCAAGGATTGCATTTTGTTTGTTTATTTTGCCGGTACATAATTGAAAAACTTAAAAACTGAAACCATAAAAAATTTTATGTTTTTTTTTTTTTTTATATGATAAAACACCTGCACTGTAGGAAAAATCCTTTAAGGCGCTCTGGGAGCGATGCGTGTGCGAAGAAAGCGATTAACGTTGGTCTTGAAACATTGAAGATTGTATTCATTGGGAAACACGACCTCAGGAAGATCATTCCACAAAGATGACGTTCTCCAGATGAAAGAATTCTTGAACAATGAAGTTCGAGGAGTACTAAGCTGAACAACATATGGATGAGCGGCAGTGGTTCGCCGTGTATTTCTGTTTTGCATTGCTCTAGGTGGAATCAAGTGGGCAATGTCAGTCGAACACCTGCCATGGAAATATCTGTAAAAGAGAGCCAAATCACCAACCTGTCTTCGATGCTCCAGGCTATCGAGGGTCTTGGTCAGCTCGGGGTCGCCGATCAGACGAACGGCTCTCCTTTGAATGGAATCCAGTAGCCGAAGGGTGTGCTTGGGTGCAGAGCTCCAGACATGAGAGCAATATTCTAATGATGGTCGAATCTGGGCTTTGTAGAGTGTCAAAAGTTGATGAGGTGTGTACAACCTTTTGGTGCGGAAAAGTACACCAAGTTTCTGTGCAGCTGCCTTGGCAATTGCGGCAACGTGATCATACCAAGACATATTACCTCCCAGATTGACCCCCAGCAAATTAATAGACGGTGCCAGGGGAATTGCGTGTCCTGTCATGACTATATCCGGTTCCGCAATGTTAACCTTTTTGGAGAAGACTGCTCCCTGGGTTTTCTTAGCATTAAATTCGACTTGGTTACTGTCACCCCAAGCCAAGATTTCTTCCAGGTCATTGTTGAGGCGCAATACTTCATGCTGCCTGCGAAGATGTGTGTCGGCAGCGGATGTTTGGGGAGTCAAGGAAAAAGATGAGACAGGTGTGCTGTCATCAGCAAAGCTATAAATTGGATTTTGGGTTTTCACTAGAAATTTATGCTCAATATAAAAATGTAATGATAAAGCTGATTATAAAAAAATTACTTACAACAAAAAACCTGTTGTGGGATGAAGTTTACAACGATTTGAAAAATAATTTGCTAAAATATTCTGTATTGGCTGCAGATGAACACTTTATTTAAAACTGTATCGAAATAAACACTAATGATATAATTCTCTAAGTGGTAGTAACCATTAAAAATGTGCTTAGTTTTAATAGTACTACACATTTTCCAAATGGCATGCGGTGGCGGGGGAGAACAATTATCTTCCTTGTCTTCCTTTGAATCTCTGAATACGTCTCTGTAGGCTAACGGGAGATAACTTAATAATACATTATATCAAATTATTGCCAAACATGGCAAACAGACCCTATTTCTTAATGACTTGTTAAGTAACTAAACGGATAAAGTACAACAAGGCCTAAATGTAGAAATGAACTTCCCAAAATGTACGTGACTGTTTTATTTTTGCTAAGAAGATGGTATTTTTATTTTACGGGTTTTGATACTCTATAATTGGTGATGCGCCCGAACAGGACACATGGGATTTTCTATTTAAATTACGAGGTGGTGAAATATTCCCTCCCGTATTTATTTTAGCTCAAAAAACTTACCTAAACTTTTCATAGAATATAAGAGAAATGTCTTTGTTCAGTTGAAAGTGTATTTTCCTAGTAATTTAAGAGTTATTTAATAAAATATATAATTTTCCTCTTATATATTAATGACCTACCCCATCTTCCAATTGCAGGCAAGTTTACTATCTTCGCTGACGATACCACTATTCTTTGGCACGACACGGATACCGAGCGACTCCAGTTAATGGTTAGTGGTGATCTGGGTTTGATAAAGCAGTGGTGTGACTCAAATTTATTGTCATTTAACATCTATAAGACTAACATCTTGAATTTAAAGTGTAATATAGGTAATATTTATTTGGAAAACGAAGTGGTCTCTATGCCTAATTTAAATACATTTCTTGGTTTGTCTATAGATAGGAACCTTCGATTTGAGGATCATATCATGGGATTGTGTCAGAGAATTTCCTCAGGCTGCTACGCTCTTAGGGTTATATCAAATAATTTGGGCTTTTCCATGGCTATGAATGCTTACTATGCATTGATTGAGTCCCATCTTCGCTATGGCATCAGCTTTTGGGGATCTTGTTCGCAGCATTTGTTTCAGTTTTCGTGCCGCAGAAAGGAGCGGTGAGATATGTATGTGGGGCTGGATGTAGTGATTCATGTCGTCCTCTATTTTTGAGATATTCAATCCTAACTCTATGTTACATTTTTGTTTTGGAAATTGCATGTTCAATGTATAAAAAGTATAGGAATGAATTGTCTATCCCTAATCATTATAACACGCGTCAAGCATTTTTCTTGCCTTACCTATTCCCCGTTCGGATCAGATTAAAAAATCTTTAATATATGAAGGTAAAATTTTTAATCATTTACCACTCAATTTGAGAAGCCTGCAAAGCTACAGACGATTTCGAAAGCTAACAAAAAATTTTTTAACCGAAAAAGCATATTACACTCTTCAGGAATTTTATGATGATGTATAGGTTTGCTTTATATCCTGTTGTTTTTTATTTCTGTACATGTACTTTTATTGTCTGTTATTATTATTTTAATATTAAGTGTATAGGCATGCCTATGGATGTACTTTAAAGTTACTCATTTTATTTTTGACCTTTGTTAACAAGAATTTTATTATTCTTTAAACAATAAAGGATTTTTTGACTTTGACTTTGACTTATTTTTAAAATGGCAAACTAGAAAATATGAACCTGAAAGATTTCTGTCAGTACACCAGCAAATAAATAATTAAAAATTTGTCGTTACGTCAATGGTAAGATTATAGGGACATGTTTTGAATAAAATAACCTATTCAATAACTGTAATAAAAATAAACTTTTAGTAAAAAAAATATCCATAGAAAGTAATTTTTTTAAAAATTTTATACTACACAATAAATAATCAAAAAACGAAGGATAATATACAATATTTAAACAAAATACATATTATTTACAGTGGTAGGTATTATTTTAATCAATGCTTAAGAAGATGCTCAATCAATCCTCCGTTAACCGCCAAACAATATCCCATAAGATTATAGAACTCCCTTCTTGCATTGACCAGTTGGTGCGGCGAAATTCTCAAATCACAAAATGCTAAAATTGAGTGATTTAGTCCAGATTTTGTTGCCAAACATCTTTATAAATTTTATCTGTTATAATATGCTTCAAATAGTCGTTTGGAGAAATATCAGGAGACCTGGCTGGCCAGCTTATCACATGGTGTAGGTCTAATCACATTTCCCTGAAAAGCGTCAAGAAGATAGTGCCTTATTACGAAGAAATTATGGGCTGGGCAATTGTCCATCTGAATCCACACCTACTCATTATCACCAGCGATATCTTCCAATACAGCTGCAATTTGATTTTGCAACGCATCTAGAAAACTTGCAAATGTTAAAGTTTGATCCAGAAAAAAGGCACAATTATGTGGTGTTAACTCTTAAAAAGTCTCTGTCATTATTACAGCGTTCTATCATTGCGAAACACAAGTTTGACCTTCGTTCTTTATCACCTTCCCGCAATTTTTGATGTTTCTCATACGTATATGAATTGTATTTGTGTTTCTGTAAAACTCGTAGTACTGTGATGTTTGATGATGATTCTTTCTAGCATCCTTGTACTAACTATACCTTTATTTTCTTCTACATGAAGGAGTACATTTAAATCATTATCTCTTTTTTGGGCCCTATTATTTTGTTTTGTATCGGCATTTACTTTGGTACGGTACCTTTGAATTCAAATATTTTAGTTTTTATTATTGTTGATCTACATGGAATTGTAATTAGTAAAATTTACTGAGAACAAGTCGAACACCACTTGATAACTATTTCCGCCGTAGTGCCATTTAATCATTGTAATTTTAACCGAATAGCTCATGGCGATTAGAAACATCTTTGAATTTCAACATTTAAAGAAAGCCGAATAGATAGGCGCACTATGATTCATTCGCTAAGTAAGAACCGACGTGACTTCGGAGCGCGCCGTCTTTTATTGCGTTATCTTGTGTTTGAAATCGATCGAACATTAGTTTGTCTCCAAAAACGGTTGCCACATTTTTGCACTGATCCGTCGTTCTTTAAATATTGAAATTCAAGGGAAATATTCAACGCAAAAACTATTTGAAAACAATTATACACGCTATCAAATATTGACAATTGCCAACCTAACTATGAAGATAATTACTGGTATTCTCATTATAACCTGAATTAAAATTAAACAGAACCGTACTCCAGATTTAAGCTAGTATGAAGACAGAATTTGCTTAACAACTTAAAAACGGTATGTATAAAATAGTTCAAAATTGGCATTTTACGCTTACTAAGCACTTTAAAAAATGTTAATAAAAGTTTTCTTTGAAATTAGAGCGAATATTTTATTACCTCGAATTTTACATGGGAAATCCCATGTGTCCTGTTCGGACGCACCACCCGATATAACTAATAATTTATAGATAGTAGATAGAAAAGATAGAAAAATCAATTCAAAACAATTTAAATAAATACTTGGGATAATTTTCGATCTATTCAATTTAAACTTATTTTACGAAAATCAGAGATGCTAAATTGTTCTATCCCGTCGACTGGCAAGGCATAAAATTTAAATTGCAAAATCTTCCTTCTCGTCCTTTTTGAGCTTTCCTTTCAAATAGAAATATTAAAATCGATTTCTAACTCTAGAGATAGCAAACCTAATTTAAATTTTAAAGCCATTAATAATAATGGTTGTAAATCACTATTAGCACCGATATATTACGACGCAAGTCACAAACGTGCTACTTCCTGACAATGAAATAAAATACTATTAAAACTTGCTGCAACGCACTTACTGCAACTGATGTGTGTCAAAGACATTATTCGATCTGTTCTGGATTATTTGTATATGTTTTATTCAGTGGTGTAATTTAACTGATATTATTATTATTATTACTTTTTAAGAACGTGAAAGCTCAAAAATAGTACATATACCTAGTAGGCAAAGCTGAACATTCTCAGACGACCGTAAAGATTGTATGTCGAGGTGCAAGCCGAGACTACGAAGTATACATACTATTTTACCGTAAATCGAAAATTATTAAAAGGACATAACTTATTACAATCAACTTGTTAAAACTTTGAAATAAATATTATTAACTTTATTCACAAATAAAGGATGCCATTAAAAATTTGTGTTGTAAATATGGAAACACAGTAATATTGAATTGTCAACACATTTTAGATTACAAGTAGCCGTACAGAAATAATATTTTCTTACAGTACAATAATAAACATTTCCTAACAGTTTTTTTTCCATTGCCTAGCAACGACTAGGTGTAAGGAATTGACTTTTTCTTTCAAAAATATTTTCAAAAATGTCAATATTCCCTATCGAAAATAAAAAATAATTTATTTGGATTCGGTTCAAAAATATAAGGTTAGGTTAGGGTTTTAAGACATTTAACATTTTCACGTACTGACGGGAATACGTGTATGCCGCGCAAGGCTACTTAAAGACTCCGTAAACGTGTAAATTTTTTTCGTAAGTCCAGATCAACAGGTGACCTTTTGGCATATGTCACCCATCTTTGGAGCAACACCATCGAACATCATGGAGAATCCCGGGCTGTTACACTGGACATCTCTAGGGCTTTTGATCGTGTTTGGCACGTTGGGCTTCTAAGTAAATTTCGATCCTACGGTATGCCTTATGGATTTTGTTTATGGTTAACCAGCTTTCTTAAGAACCGTTCTCTGCAAGCGGCGATTGACGGGCTTCTCTCAGACACCTTCACCATCAATGCCGGTGTTTCTCAAGGGTCCATATTGTCGCCTACCCTCTTTTTACTGTATATTAACGACCTTCTAGTGAAAACCCAAAATCCAATTTATAGCTTTGCTGATGACAGCACACTTGTCTCATCTTTAACCTTGACTCCCCAAACATCCGCTGCCGATGCACATCTTCGCAGGCAGCATGAAGTATTGCGCCTCAACAATGACCTGGAAGAAATTTTGGCTTGGGATGACAGTAACCAAGTCGAATTTAATGCTAAGAAAATCCAGGCAGCAGTCTTCTCCAAAAAGGTTAACATTGCAGAACCGGATATAGTCATAACAGGACACGCAATTCCCCTGGCACCGTCTATTAATTTGCTGGGGGTCAATCTGGGAGGTGATATGTCTTGGCATGATCACGTTGCCACAATTGCCAAGACTGCTGCACAGAAACTTGGTGTACTTTTCCGCACCAAAAGGTTGTACACACCTCATGAACTTTTGACACTCTACAAAGCCCAGATTCGACCATCATTAGAATATTGCTCTCATGTCTGGAGCTCTGCACCCAAGCACACCCTTCGGCTACTGGATTCCATTCAAAGGAGAGCCGTTCGTCTGATCGGCGACCCCGAGCTGACCAAGACCCTCGATAGCCTGGAGCATCGAAGACAGGTTGGTGATTTGGCTCTCTTTTACAGATATTTCCATGGCAGGTGTTCGACTGACATTGCCCACTTGATTCCACCTAGAGCAATGCAAAACAGAAATACACGGCGAACCACTGCCGCTCATCCATATGTTGTTCAGCTTAGTACTCCTCGAACTTCATTGTTTAAGAATTCTTTCATCTGGAGAACGTCATCTTTGTGGAATGATCTTCCTGAGGTCGTGTTTCCCAATGAATACAATCTTCAACGTTTCAAGACCAACGTTAATCGCTTTTTTCGCACTCGCACCGCTTCCAGAGCGCCTTAAAGGATTTTTCCTACAGTGCAGGTGTTTTATCATAAAAAAAAAAAAAAAAAATTGTGCGTCTTCGTTAACCGTTACGTTTGGTAATAACTTTAAGTGTCTAAAACCTAATGTCGACTAGTCTTGCGTTTATAAGAAATAAATTATTATCTTAGTTTACAAATAATTCATTTCAGACTCCAGAGACACTAAGTGCATCATAAATTTTAAAACTTTAAACGAAACCAATACACGTTTAAAATGCTGCCGGCGATTTCTCGTAATAATTTCTCTATTTAAAAACCTAATTTCCCTTTAGAAACGTGGACGTGTTCAAGGGTTGAAAGTAAATAAAGCCGGGGTGAAATGAGACGTGGCATGGTGAAGTGCTCCACAATTAGAGCTAAAAAACTAATAAAAGTTTTACAAGAAGGTCGGAAGTTCACGTAATATCGATCTGAAAGGAAGTTTCGTGCAGTGGTTTAAGGAGAATGCGGCCTTAAGTATTGAAAGTCAATGTTAACAAAGCATACATACCAAGTGTCTGAAATTCGCTGCTCACCGAGCAAGCTCGGATTTAATAGACTTGGGATTAAGGTTAAGGTGAAAACTTTTTTTTGGCGGTTATAAATATTCGTAGATATCTACACGGGCCCTAAGAAAGTATTTTCAACGACTTTTTTTTGATTATTTTATTTTTTAATAAACTATCCTCTAAGTTTAGTAAATTACTTTATCTACTATCATTTAGTAATATGAATTTTACAGTTCTGTAAATCGTTTTGTAAGGGCATGCCTTTACATCACTAGTGCTGTAATGGAAAAAAACGGTTTTATTAAAATTTTGCTGGTAAATAAAACCACACTTTTTAGAAGAATGATTTATTATTAACAATTATAAAATTAATTACCAATTATTAATTAAAATATTACACTAAAGGTTTATTATAAACATTAATAATACACTTTTTACAGTTAGAAATTTTTATACCTGAAGTGGATGTGATGGAGCCCTTTACGTTCGAATTTCCAATCATTAAATCCGTGTCTGACCCCATGATCCTCTTTGCTATTTGTTTCTTATTTTATAAAGAATTCTCAACGTAGCCTTCTGCCGTAGAAGAAGATTTTCAACCTTAAAATCTGCATATCTGCACCACCATCAACTAGAATGGTGGCTGAGGACCTCCTAAAACAATGTATCCTTCGGGATTATTCAATCTAAGTTTTGTTGCAATCTTTTTTGGTATACTTCCAAAACTATTAATTCCGACAGGCTGGGAGGTGCATTTTCCTTTTCCATAGAATACAAAAACCGCCTGTGAGTTGCATTAAGAGGACGAAGTTTAGCATACTTTCGAAAAATACTTAAACAGTTGACACCTGTCACATTTCCTTCTGTTATAACAAATTCTCTCATAATTTTGGTTTCCGAGAATGGAATCACAATTTCTATATACAAATCATTGTGTTCAATATGATCCAACATTAACTTAGCTAGTTCTTCGCGCCGACAAGCCCCAAAAATGCCGATTATCATAACAACCTTCATAAGTAAATATGTTTCATCATCTGCAGTACTAAGATACTTACATACGTGTTCCTTTGTGAAAACTTTGGAATTTTTGGCCTTGTAACCCTTTGAACTTCTTATCAAAATGCGATTAGTTGAGAAAATCTGCTTATATCTTGATTTTTCTTGACTGAAATCATAGTTCTCAACATTGAGTAGTGATTCCATAGGGTAGATGGTTTCTGGGAGCGTTGCTTTTCGGAAAAATAACCCAAAAGGATTTTCTCAGACACCTCCTTTATTTTGTTAGCTTTGCGCCAATCTTCAAACTTCTGATACTCCAACTCATACCGCGCCTTGGATTTTGTCGGAACTAAACTTGAGATCGCTTCGTTTGCCGCTGCTTCTATATCAGAGAGTAAACTTCCATCAGAATCGGTCGTTTTGAAAAATGCTTTTATATTTTTGAATTTGTTTGACAAAGTTTCGACAGTAACCATACGAAACAGTAACTATGCGAAAGATAACATAAAAAACTTGATTAGTAAACTTAATAGCAGGTGCATTTTTACAGGTGCATTTTTATTTTAAAAAATGCCTTTTGCAAATATTTTTATTCATAGATGAAAGTAGATAAATTTTTGTACAATATTCTTGTTGTAAATTCATATTGCTACACTCGATGTTTTATTAAACTCGGCTAACGCCTCGTTTGACAACTTTAACATTTCGTGTTGTAATATGAATCTTTACAACACTTATATCGTAAATAACTATTATTTTACTAGTTAGCTTTCAAAGTAGGTCTCAATCATTAAGCTTTGATAAAAGGTTGAAACTCGGTAGACGTAGCAAATATAGTAACAAGGTACGTAGACGGGCTCTTAAAAAAATAGTGTAATGAAGCAAAGTAAGGTTAAAAAAAAAGAAAAGTTTTTAAAATGCTTGCCTTTTAAGTAATCTGAGATAATAATGGCCGTATAATAGTAATGAGCGTAATCTCATAAAAGAAAAAGTTAGTACTTTTATTTAAAGCTAGGTAGGCCGGACATGGCTATAATATAAAGTTATTTATAATGAAAGCTAATTTATGTTCAGACTGAAATAAGAAAAAGGAAATTAGCAATTTTTTGGTTTTACCGTGAATTACCTTTCATTATTTATTTATTTACACGCGTAGGATGTGAACAGAACTAGGTGTTCCAAAAAAGCATCCACTATATTTCAATTGTATAATACAGCTACTGTGGTTTTACCTAATTAAACATTTGAAAATTAAAATTTAAAATTTATTGTACATCAAAGTGACAGTTATTCAAAAGCTAATTGTATAATATACCTTTTTATATTTTTTTAAAAGTAGAAAAAGTGGTATGAAATATAATATCAAAGAAGTTACTGCACAGTAAAAGGATGCTAAAGTCTATGTCTAGTGTTTAATCCTAGGCTAGTTCTTATATAAGGTAAATTAAATAAAGCTGGATTTCTCAGTTCTCTACAAGGAATATTGAAGTTTATTTCTGATAAAAGTTCAGGATTCCTGTAATTGTGACGAATGTCTTTACAGGTGATTTCCTCTTAACATTGTTTACTTATTTCTATAAGTTTGTTAGAGGTGCTGGTATGCTAAAGAGTGTCTAACATCGACACAGATGGCGCCCCGTGCCACATCTTACTGGTGTGTCCCACCAAGTGCTGCCTAAGTAGCTTTGAGTTCCCCTTTCTTTTCGTCGGATCCTAGCTCTACTGATGAGTCATGATATGACGAAACGCGT
Source organism: Polydrusus cervinus (assembly GCA_935413205.1). Lineage (NCBI taxonomy): Eukaryota > Metazoa > Arthropoda > Insecta > Coleoptera > Curculionidae > Polydrusus > Polydrusus cervinus. Next base: position 90,997,793 of record OW284511.1, read on the forward strand.
CTAAAGATGGATCCGGTGAAACGAAAGAGAAAATCTTCTTCTGTAATTATTTTATAGTTTAATCTTGAAATTTCCACTGAACAGTGAGTCTATAATATTTTTTAGAAATTTGTTTTATACCAGATTCAGTTAATATTTTATATTAAAATTATTTACCCTCACACTGACATGCTTAACTTTTAACCTAATGATCGTCTGATCTATGCAACCTTCCCAATTTTTCAAGTTTTTACATTTTTCCCTCTACTTTAAAATTAAATGAGCTGCTATTAATAGAACCACCATTCCATTGTGTCTATCTAGAGATGTTTCTCAAATATTAACCCTTTATACTTTATTACTTTAATTTACTTCTCCATATTTATAATATGTTTCTTTGTTTAACCCTTTCACATGAACTATTTTGTCAAAGCTTCATTAAGTGATAATCAACTTCCATTTTTAACTCTTTCAATTTATCTATAAGTACTACAATTGTTTCCCGGGCGGCGACTTCAACCCCGGGTACTTTGCCTCGGCTTATCTCAGGGTCGCTTTACTGAATCGTGACACCGGATCTTTGGGTCGCCTTACTTTATACAGGCTACACGTGGGTACTGGGTCTCGTACTTCTTCTACCGATTTCTCTATACCAGTACTTGGTTTGCCAATAGTATCAATAACCTTCTTAATCCGCGCACGTCTTAATATCGCCCGATCCTCTATACTTAATAGAGGCGGACGCTTCTCAATTTCATCCTGACATGCTAATAATCCGCATGCTTTACAATTTAAAACATCTTCCCCTGACAGAGAACAAGAAATACCCGAAATTTCGGTAATCTTTAATAACCCCTGATTTTCCATAGGGGCATCAGCCCTCCTTAAATCCGACGATTTCCCATAGGAAATTACCCCCTGATTACAACCCTGCCCTTGCTTTTCCTCTACATGGACGGCGTCTCCCTTGAAAGATGATTTGAACCCTGAATCTACCCTTAACCCCAAATCTTTTGATATTCCTTCTTCCCTTAATTTATTACGAATATATTTTTCCCCTTCCCGAGTAAAGTATTGCTTTAATCCCTGATTATCAACTAATGAAGATACACATACATTTTCTTTAAACTTATTTTCACATCGACGGCGCTGAAGGCGGCGTCGCTCAGATCTAGTACGATATAATTTGGTCGATGCATATTTTACAATTTCTTTGTCCGCTTTAACTCCGACGGCTGGGTGCCGCGGCCTTTGGCCGCTTAACCCGCCGACAGAGTGGACTTCCCCGCCAACCAAGGTCTTACTCATGATAATCAAATCAAACGATAAATTAAATATAAAAACAAAGATAATTTATTATCTTAAATTTTACAAACTTTGAAATTACTTTTACTCATAAAGATTTCAACAAGATAAACAAATGACATAAAATATACTTATTCTTTAGAATAACAACAAATAAAATATACTTATTCTTTTAAAATAGCAACAACGAAAATAAATAACAAGGAGAACTTTTTACCTTTTTAATATCGACGAACCCACACTAAACTGGCGTTCTAGTAAACGAATAACTGACTAATGTCAAAGCCTTCCTCAATTTCAACAAGGATTTACACCACCCGTTTTCCTTCCCCTATATATCCCTTATAGAAAGAAAACCCACTTGGTGATCCCAACTTCGAATAACCCCGTATTCCAAGAGACCCAATTCCACCAGCCCCGTATTCCAAACACTATAATAACCAGTTTAGCGCTTGAACCGCGTGAAAATATTTAACCCGTGAATTTAAACATGAAACAAGATTGACTTTAATTGGCTCTTTCCGGCACGGCTGAGATATTAAGCCTGCGACCAGGGAAGTCAACCTTTTTACCTTCATTCTCCAAGTTTTATGAAAAATTGTCGTAACTCGACGGTGAATTATTATCTGATTCCATATCACAATCTGTTTCTCCTAATGATAAATGTTTGTACTCTCGAAACATGTAGCGAACTATCCTAAATAAAAAGTTTTTTTTTAATTTACCAGCGAAGGACGACTTAAATCCTCTCATTTCCTTTCGTTTACATTCCTACTCCACTTCAAGTTATAATAATATATTATTTCTAAAAGTAACAAATCATGTTTAAAATAAAATTGTATACAATCCTTGCCGAGGAACTTTTATTACAGTCTGGAGATGAATTCCATGATCTTTTGACAGTTATGAAATATTTTCTGTCCCGGATTGTAAAATACCATTCTCTAAGCTAGGTAGATATAGTAATAATTATTATGATAGAACTCGCGAGATCCTGGTCCAATCACGTGATATAAATGCCATGCTGGTCAATTTTAGTGTGTTATGTTGGTATGGTTTGACGTAAATTACAGGATCGGACTTAGAAATTATAAATTTTTAATATGTAAAATTTATGTTTAAACGAAAGATCACACTAAAATTCAAAACAATATAGAAATACCGAAAATATAACCTTGTTTCCGTTATAAGTGGGACATTCATAATAATTGCGGAATTTTTTTAAAATTTAAGGTTAATAATGGTCTTGAATTTTTTTTCTAGTTGAAATCGATTTAAAAAAATAAATAATTACTGAAAAACAAAAAAAAATTAAATTAAAAATGTTTTGTCCAAATCAGGGCTCGAAACCTCGACCCTTAGTTCCAAAGTGGAACGGCTATACCATTACGCCAAGGCGCTTCCTACAAAACAGGTACAAATGCGTTACATGACTAAATGCAAGAAATCATTATAAAAATAAATTAAAACTGTTTGAAATTACCTTATTCTCTTCAATTAATGTCCAAAATTACAAAAATTGCATTAAAAACGATCTAAACACAGTTTAAAACGCACCACAAACTGACATAGGCTGAATACGTCCCTGTCAAAATCTGGGGAAATTTTGAAAGTCCTAATCAGCTGGCCGAGGTTATATATCTGGATGTCAAATGTCGAAAAACGAGTTCTCTCGTGAATATTTCTTTACTTACGTGTTTTTTTTTTATTAAATTTAAAGTAGGTGTACTAAAGCAGCGAATAACCTTAGCTGCTAGCCTAGTAATTGATTTTTGATTCTGGTTGACTAAATTTTGTTCCGACCGCTAAAGGATCTTCAAAGGATATATTATGTGTTATTTACAGGAAAAGGGTCTATATTAATTACTTAAATACTTAGGTTCTAACTTTAAGCTTAGAAGGGGCAATTTAAAAGTATTTTAGTACCTCATAAAGTAATTAGATGAATATTCTTTTAAATATATGATATCACATTAAATAAAACTACTATTTTTTACGATTTAGGGTCACTATTTAAAAAAAATTGATTTTATCCCTAATTTTTAGTTAAACTACTTTTTAATTGATGCTAAAAGTCTACGAGCATATTTTAAGACAGAATTTTAAAAAACTGATTTCATTTCAATCTAACTCCAACATATGCAAAGGTCATCTTGAATAGAAATGTGGAAGCTGTGTGCAGAGAATGCAATTGCCTCGGCGAAACAACTGAGAAGACATAATTAGGTGGCAAAGATTATCAACAAAGAACTACCTCATAAACTAGGTCTAAAAGAAAACCCTACACCATACTATCAATACTCACCTGAGCCAGTTCTTGAATCTCCTAAATATCTCTTATACTGGGGCATGCCAATAATAACGGATTAACCAGTAGACCACAACCGTTCGGATATTCTTATTATCGAAAAGACGACCAAGAAAGTTTTTATAATAGATATAGGTTGCCCACTAACTCACAACCTCTCTAAAACCGAATTGGAGAAGAAAACCAAGTACTCGAATTTGGCGATCATAATATCGATGGAGGGAGCTATGACGAAAAATGTCAAGCCCAACTTGGCCTTTCAGGTCATTTATACCAACAAATTCAGAAAAGCGTCATTTTTCAGACGTACCATATAGTACGGAAGTTTCTAAACAGTAAAGGTTAAGATCTGTACTGTAAATACTACCAGCAATACCAACAAAAAGCTATGAAACATAACATTGAAAACATAATAATAAAATGAATAGTGGGGTAAGGCCCTTTATAAAATTGCATGTTACATAATTATCTGTAACTTAAATTTGACATTATCTTTACTTCTGGCAACAAAAATATATGTAGGAAAACACTCTAAAAACTTGCTGAAAGGCATTCAGAATCCCAGAGTGTAGGAAGGCCTACACTAGGTCAACGCTGCTATTTTTTAGAAACGGTGGGTATCTATGTATGAGTACAATAGTTTGAAAATTGCTGTCAATGTTATTGTGCGATGCGGGTTCAGACTATTATTCGACGTCGCACAAGAGTGATGAATTATACATGCAGGAATGGAAGAAAAAGTTCTGTTCTTCCTGGGCTATAAGGTATGTAGCCTATTCCGCCTATAGCTGTCCACTAGGATGGTGATTACTGTTAAGTCTATAGGTCGGTTCAAGAATTTTTAGGTCAAATAAGACAAAGATTTTAATGTGAAAAACATTTATTGTCTTTGGCAAGTAATACAAATTACAGTATACTGATGGTAAAATATCCAAAACTGCACTAAATTACCACATCTTTAAGATTTTATAGAATCTTCCGTAATATTGAGAAAATTATGAGTTATAAGTCAACTTTAGAAGTCCCCTAAACGTCTGTCTGTTACGACATACAACCAAGCACTTATCCGCTATGTAATTCTCCTTTAGGCATTTACGGGCGTGGAAAACACTAAATGATCTGAACTTTATGAGGTACGAGACGTCACTAAATTTTACGTAACATTCCCTGCAGGCGCGATAATTTTATTGCAATTGACCGCACTAGATGATGATTGAAACAAGCACCAATTCGCGATGTCAGTCCTCGGTGAGGGCGCGAAAGAATTAAGTTGACTACTCTTGTTGAGAGACGGGCAAGCACTGAAAGCCGAAAATTAAGAAGAAGCCCTGTCTATATAATATATAAGTACTTCAGCGGCATTAGATTAAGGGTGGAACTTGTTTGTGACGTTGACCAATAGTCTGTTTATATCTTTGGTTGGTACTAGTTGTAAACCTAATTTGTTCAATATTTTTATGTTGACAGCAGTGTCAAACGTAGTGCTTTGAAATATTGCCGACTTGGGATAAATTTGCATAAAGAAAGTTTTCTAGATATATTATTTTTACATTTTTAAATTTAACTGGGTAGTAAAGAATTATATTTTATGAAAAGTTGAGTTGGCATCATAAATAATTTTAACTATGTTTCCCCAACAGTTATAATGAAATGTCATTTTTTAGGTAGGTTTGTAAGGGGTCGCAAAAGTGAGTTAAACTTAAGAAAAAAATGCTAGAGAGATTTCCATGTTCGTAATTATACTTATGTTTTATAGGGGACAAAATTTTCAATTACCCCCTGTTTTTCAATAGCAACGATTTAAAAAAAGTATTGTATATTTAATTTTCTTCTAAATTTATTATTCATGTTTTCTAAACTAAACCATACCCTTCCAGCCCTTCCTTGTCAAAGTAATCAATCTCCCTTTTCAAACAAAAATTTCCACAAGATTTAAAATAAAAATCAATTCTGCCTTCCAAACTAATTGACTGTGAGTTTAATTAACTTTTCCAAATCTAATTTCGGCGCTTTTAAGCGGTCTTATTGTTTTCGCCTCTTGCCGATATTTACCCTTAACTCCGAGATAATTTATAATTCCGAGGGTTATAATTATCTGATCAAATTTCCTTGAAACATTTTTTAAGAAAACATTATTGGCAATATTAATTTTTTTCTACAATCTTTGGAAAAATACATTTTTGCGTTTTCAATAATATGCACAAGAGCTCTACTTTCTGAAGAGCCGCTTTCATCACTACGTGAACGAAAAAAAACTACTATTCATCAAATGTTGGGTTGCACAAAGATTTTTAACCAACCCGACAATAGAGTTTTAAATTTAGTCCATCAAAATCATTAATTCTTTAAAATAGATTACAGTTAAATCATTCTATTGAATGTTGTCGCCAAACAATTTTATTTTTATTAAATAAAACAGTAAGTACCTACTTCTTAAAATACCTATTTCTTTATAAATTAAAAGAAAAACCAAAAAAAAACATTTATTATTAGTCGACTTATTTTAACACGTCAGATTAGTTTGTGATATTAAATTCTTTAGTTCATATGGCTGTAATAGTTTTGTTTATGTTTCTTTGCCTAGACAGATGTGTTGAAGCGGATTCTTAATTCTCGAGGAATTTATTAATTTTTTCTACTCCCAAATGGATATTTTCTGTTTCCTTTACATTTAACTGACGAAAAAGGAGGCTATTTCTGTTAACTTTACGGTAAAATTTCGTATTTTTACTGTTAGTGCTAAACAGCGTTGCAATCTTTAAAAATAACATTTCCCATTTTTAAAGAAAAATTCTACCAATGCATACTGAAAAAGTCTTTTTTTAGCAGACCACAACCACAGGTAATCCTAAAGAATATCCTACGAATATAACACTGTGCGTAAAAATTTCTCTTTTTCCTCATTCCTCCGTGCTTTGTTCTCACGAATTCGAAAATTTCCAATTAGTTGGCAACATTGGTATAAAAATTGATTCCTTTGTGGCGTTACGTACTGATGAATCATACTTAATGGTATTTACTGAGGCTCCGCCTTTTTTTTTTCAAAGACGCTAAATTATATAATTTGTATTTATATGGTGCAATATAGTATTAATTTGTTCAATATAATGAAATATATACGCATCTAATACTTAGTTTTATCAATAATGCAACCTGCTAAATGTGCATAAAAAATTAATTTCATGTAGCATTATTATTGAGTTGGATTTACCAGAATTTTTAACTTGATCCTGTGGCTCAAGTGGCAAAATGGCGAACTTTGGATCCAATGGTAGTGAGTTAAAGTCCGGCAGCCTGCAAACTTTTTAAATTTTTTTTAACATAAGGTTCGTAAGACTTTATTTTACTTTATTTAAAAACACGGCATTGTGTTACGGGTTGGCAGCGCACAGTGGGTATACTGCAGCGCGAACTTATTTGAATCTACAAATCCGTAGAAAAATTGGGGGATACGATAAATGTTGCCTATACTGGTGTGTTGGCCTAACGTATTTGGTTTATTGTTGCTTCGTCACGACTATCTTTTGGATTGAGTTGATTCCTATAGATGGCGTTACTGGGTTTTAATCGCGTTTTTATTTCTTAAAAATGCCTTGAAAGCATAGTCTCGCTGTACTGGGGGTCGCTTACAGGTTATGGCTTTCTGATGAGTTCTAATAAGAACGAAACAGCCTGTCATTGTCTACCTGTGTCCCAGGAAACCCATTACCTTTGGCGTCCCTGTGTACCTAATGCAAAAGATAGATGCACTACTTTGTCCGCCTGCCGCTAAAAAACCTTCTTTTCAATCACCAGTATATTCAAAATAAAACTTATTAGTTTGAGTTACTCGATCATTAAAATAAAAAATATATAGGGTGTTCCATTAAAAAAACAACCTTATGCTTATGCCTGTTGCTTTGCTTTAAGCAAAATAGCTTTTAAAATGGCAATTTTTGATTCAACGGTCAAATATAAGCAAGATGGCTATATTAATTTTATTAAAAATACAGGGAAACTTAAAAAATAGACCCCTGTTCAGTCAAGGTTAGATAACCCTGTACACTACTATGTTTTCAGAACAATTCGTTGTCTGGGTCGACAGATACTTCTAACGTTTGTGAATCATTCTGTGTAATATACTTAAAATATAAAAAATTGGCGGATTTAAAGCGTTCAAAAACAGATATACGATTAAAAATCTAGGAAAATTTTAATCAACAAGTAAAGGTATAGCATTAATCTCGGGGTTTTTCCCTGACCGACGAAACAAGTCGAAAAGGACCGGTTGCAAATCTAACAGACCAAAGATATTGCCGAATTTGTGCACCAAACGTGCCGCGAAGTTTGCGGTGGTTTGCGAAACGCTTTGCACTTGTCATTTTTCGGTACTGTTAAAGCATTTTGGTGAAGAGCAAGAGAGCAAATGTCTTTTCCTATATCATATTTAAGTTATCGGAACCGACTAGGATACACTTTTAAAACAAATGGAAATCTTTAACCCTAGTGCGATAGCGCTCCAAGCTTTCAAACTACTCATGTTCTCATCGGTTAAACAAGGAACACTTTTATCATGCAACTCATTTACTATTAATTCTATTATTTTACAGCCATCATCAGGTTTTTCGCAAGTAAAAGTTTTGCCTTCCTTTCTTGATTGAACTCTTTGTGCATTTGTATGTATTTTTTATACGTTTTAAAGACCTAAAGTTAAAACATCCTGTACAATATGCATTTTCCTTTGGATTAAACAAATTTTCGACATAACTTGATTTAAAACTTACCCCACGCATACTCAATTTCCTTGTGCTTGTTGGGTAAATTGTAATACATTTCGCTTCGTTTATTTCCGCCTTTGCAAATATGCCGTTGAATTTAATAAATTATTTACTGCTTGTCGTGACAAGAGTTACAAACTTAATAAACATATTTCAGTCATCACAACTTCAGAATAGCAATGGCTTTGGCTTGCTTAATATCTATACTGGGTGACCACTTACGTCGGGTTGCACAAAGAATTTGAATAATAATTAACTAACCAGCAACTTTGACTGTCACTTATCATTGGCAGAAATAATTTTCTCACAATTATACTGGCCCGGTTACCTAAATTTTTAATTTCCTAATCAGGTACCTTTGATAGTGAGTACATAATGCCTGTGAAAGTCATTTATTTGCAGTTAAACTTGCTTGTTAGTTGATTCTGGTTAAAAATCTTTGTGCAACCCAACATTAGTTAATAAATCTTAACGAAAAACGTTATTAAATCAAATAAGGATTTTCCTTTTATTTGGTCAGATCCATCCCTAGACGCGTCTTACCATATCATGGTCAGAATTTTTCTATTTTGTATACCTAAGCTTAATATAATTAGTTAATAATTCCAACCCCGTCCTGTATCCTAAGCAGTAAGTTGGAATGTTCCTGATTTTCTTACTTGTTGTAATTACCAAATATATGATGTACCGCTTCTTACACTTCTACTTCTACAGTATCATTTGATATAGATCATTTTTATTCCGATCAGAGGGGCTGATATAAAAATAATGGAATGGCTGTTATTCAATCCTTGGTAAATATAATGTCCATGGCGTCATAAATAGCGTTTTATTCGGTAAAATAATTCTAGGAACATTGAGTAGTGGTTAAGGGAAATGTATGTCTTCGCAAATAACTTTCTTGTGAGTTTGTCGATTTATTTATTTCTATCAACACCTTTGTATACATTAACGAGAATAGAAATAATTTTTTTGTCAAGGTCACTATTACCAATTAACATGAACATATCAGTTTTGGCGTTACCATATAACACATATTCTTAGAGCTGTTTAACTTTTGTGATAATGTCGCGTATCAAAATGATAGGCGACGGGAACGTGTAGCTTAGATGATTTGAAATTAAGGTTTTAATTTATTTAATTTGTTTTGCCCTATTTAGTTACTAAAACACCAAAGATTTTTAATAGTTTTATTTAAGCGAAGCAAAGCAATTGACGATTACATAATAATGAATAAAATAGAAGTTTTTAGAAATAAAAATAAAGTTCTTAAATTAGTAAATTTAGAGAGTTTTCTCTAAAGAAGAGTTGTTTCCTTAAAACTCACATACGAGGTTATTTGTTCTAAGTTCAAGAAAAACAACTTTCGCTTTAGAGTCAACTCAGGCCAAAATAGAAATAAACAATTTAACAATTTAAATAAACATTATCAAGATCACTTACTCACTGGCTGGAAACTGTTTTGATCTGAGATTATGTTTCTACATTTTTACTTGAATGACCAAATGGGCAGAGGTTACCCTTGCACTTGAAAATGTTAAACAACTCCACTGAGTAAGTGTCTGTTTAAGTTTTTATAATGTTTTGTAACCCTTACCAGATGGGAGAAGGGGTTCCTTTTTGTTATGTCAGCAATTTATTAAAAGAGGGGATTTCCCTGGATGGACTATTTAAAATGGAACCCTTTATCCCAACCAATTCAAACAATTATGTTTATCAACTTTCGTCTACAAACTCCTCCTACAAAACTAGGGAATGTCCTTGTCCTTGTTCCACACACTATCTTTTCACTACACCTATTCTTATCAGCAGACTCAACACCTATTAAGCATCTTAGCACCACAGCGAAGTATGAACCGATTAAATTATCCTTAAGGGTACCAATCCATATCCGACAATATGGTTGGTGAATTCAAATTTAAATTTAATACTTGCCTTATCATCAATTGTACAATATTGCTTATCATTCTTGACTGAAAAATTTTAAGAGCCTTCCATACCAGCGTGAAATGCGGCATCGTTTTCTAGATGATTTAATTGAAAATTTAATATACGCTACTAAGGAGTTAACCAGAACTCCTAGTTTGGCGGATGCCACCTTAATCTTACAAAAAATAATTGATTTTAAAGTTTCAATTATATAGGCTCAATTTATATTGTCACGTGTCGGAAAATGAAAGGCGACAAGTCTCCATAAAACCCACGAGGGCTATCCTTACACAATTCTGAAAAAGGCTTTTAGTTATAGCAAATTACAATTATTTACACAATCATCTTCTAGCTAAGGGCAGGCTTTCAGGAACAAAGGGCTGTTAGAATGGGCCCGTACTTGGTGCCGCTACTGACCGAATAGTATCGACCGAATTGTCTCGACCGTGGACCGAATGGTCTCGACCCAATGGTCTCGACCTAGTGGTAACTAGGTACTGTCGGATTCAATCCTGAAGGGATTGCCTACCGACTAAAACTCCCCGCGTTCTTTCAGTTTCCGGGCCCGAAATGGCCTATAAAAACCTCCAGACGTCTTACTGATCTTTCCACATCTTCATGCCGAGGCATGTTTTTGTTTTGGATCTACCTGCATACGTTGACCGCATATGCAGGAATTTATCATCTCTAAATATTTCAAAGGGTATGTTTTTTTGATATGATTTACTGTGTTGGTGTAATTATGTGTTGTTTGTGGTGTACTGGTGTATAGTGTGAGGTGCCTCTGCCAGTAGCTGGTTTTGGCGTGTAAATCATTTTTGGTTTATGGGTTAGTAATTATAACTTCTACATTAACTTAATTATTAACATTATACTTATATATTCAACTTAAATATTTCACACTTAACTTATTTCGCTTTTCACTATCACTATCACTATTTTCTTTAACTATAATTGACTTCTTGGCCTCTTATGTGCCCTTCTTGGATTTAATACTTCATTTGGATTATAATCCGTGAGTCTGCGAAGTTCTTCATTTAGATGCATTCTTATTTCTTCGAACATTTTCCTGGCCTTCCTTTTCATAAAAGCTGACAGGGGTTCCCAGTTGACATCTCTATGTATTTGCACCTTCCTGACGAACCAGGGTGCATCCACTGCGCTTCTAACATAGCGATTTTCTAAAGACTCAAGTCTCTTAATATGAGAAAGGGCGGCATAGCTCCACGCTGCTGACCCGTAGGTAAGCTGCGGTCTGGCTATGGCCTTTATCATAATAAGCTTGGTTTTGAGGTTCATGGTGCTTTTTCTCCCGATTAAGGGATAAAGCCTACTCATGCCTGCTTTGGTTTTATTTATCGCTTTATTGATATGTTCTTTCCATGTTAAGCCTTTATTCAATGTGACACCTAGATAGGTGGCTGTTGGAGACCATTCTACTTCTTCGCTACTTTGGCATAGTACCGGCCTGCTATTTATAATACTTTAACTGGGCTAGTTTATTGATTTGTAATAAAATGCAAGCTTGGTATTAGGCTAAGATAGCATCCTTTGTAGTTTGTGTTTTGATAATAAATAATTGGGTCAATAGGTATATTTAATATTAATACTTTAAATAATAAAAATGGAATGTTGTAAAAATAGGATATTGATATATACAGGATAATTCCTAAGTTGATGCTTCTTTTTTAGCTGTGTATAGAAGGCATTAAAATAAATAACATTTTCATATACCTTTTTTCAAAAAACTTAAAAACAGGCGAGATACAGAAGTAAAAAATCTAAGTATGGACGTGGTCATCAAAACGTAGCCTGCTATACTTGATGTTGTTTGTCTTATTAGTCCTGCAATTTACGGGTTGGTGGTCAGTTACTTGGCAATTCGCTGCGTTGGGTTTTTCTGAAGCAAATTAATTTTAAACTGGTGGAACGTGAAAATGGTAAAATCTGAAAACAATGAACTAGTAGATATAGTGCTAATTTACGGTGAGTGTCGTCCAAGTGCGGCTACTGCTTCAAGATTATGTTTAATCTAGGCAGGACCGTATTTGATCCATAGTGTAATAAATGAATGTAAGTACCTTATTTTTTAGTTTTTTGAAAAAAGGTATTTGAAAATGTTGTTTATTTTATTGCCTTCTATACACAGCTTCAAAAGAAGTATCAACTTAGGAACCACCTTGTATACACATGATAATATCATCCACCATGCAGAACATAAAAATATAAATATTACGGACATTCATGGTAATTTTTTTATTTTCCATTAAACTTATAAACGATGCCCCGATTATATCTTCAAATTCTCCACTGACGTCGCGCCACTTAATTGTCGTGAAATTCGTTTTCATAATATTTTGTACATAAAAAAATTAATTTTATTGCCATCGCCCGACGCAGGTACAACACGCGCGATGCGGTGGAAACGCACGATTTGTTCGTGATGACTCATAGACTATTGTGTGCTCTGAAGATAAAGTAACCATTTCTTTTTGTGAAATATTAATTTAAATATATGAATAATACCATGTATTAGATTCCTTCTTGATTATCAAGTTCACTTTATATCATAATAAACCACAATCATTAGCATAACTGAAGTGGTTTTTACGTTGCATTGTAAATTTTCATTTAAATTTTTCCACTGGAATAAACATTTAGGTCATATTTGCGCCTTCATTTCTGCAGAAATCATTTTATGGCAAGAAGTTGGCTTCTGTGGCTTTTATTTTCTTACTGCTTCGTTTGTTAAATTCGTTTAAATTTTAGCATTCATTATTATCAAATAACTATGTAAAGCACTCAGAAAATAAACTTATTGGGTATATTAAAGACAACCAGTGATGTTGATAACAATAATGATGATGATTATAATGTTAATATTGTTGACGATGATAATAAAAAAAGGATAACATTAACAGTGCTGTAGATAATTTAAAAAAAAATCATTTGACATCATTGGTTATGTAATTTCAAGTAATCAAGGTTACCAACATAAATGTTTTTTGTTCGTGCAGGTTGATAGATTGTTTTTGTTTCGCGCTTTGTAAAATTAATAGTAAATCTGAGTGCTGTGTTTAAAAAAAATAGCAATGATTCTGATTGAGTCCTCAATCTATCGACATATCCTGTCATTTAAATGTCATCAATTACTTACATTTTTAAATATACATTTATTTTTTTATTACAAAGGTGGATAGGTTAGTTTAATCTAAAATTTTGTGATACTTTAACAGATTTAATTATACAGATTCAATATTATTCATTTTACATTGTTAATATAATTGATAAATAAACATAAATTTAAAATAAAACAGTGGAATTTAGTGTCCGTTTAAAATATATAAAGAGAAGCTTAGCGGCAAGCGGACAGAGTAGTGCGGCTATCTTTTGCATTAAAGTACGCAGGGACGCCAAAGGTAATGGGTTCCCTGGGGCACAGGTAGACAATGACAGGCTGTTTCGTTCTTGTTAGAACTCATCAGAAAGTCATAACCTGTAAGCAACTCCCAATACAGCGAGACTGTTCTTTTCAAGGTGTTTTTAAGAAATAAATACGCGATGAAAACCCAGTAACGCCATCAGTAGGAATCAACTCAATGCAAAAGATAGCCATCTAACGTGAAAACGTAGAAATATAAATAATCTTAATAAATCAAACACGGACCGGCTGCTTTAACCAGTATAGGAAACATTTTTTTCCGCTTTCCTCGTCGTCTCTACGGTTTTGTAGATTCAGATCTAGATCGCGCTGCAGTCGCCCACTGGTTTGCAGCGCTAATCCGAAAATTTTTTTCACGTTAGATGGCTATCTTTTGCATTGAGTTGATTCCTACTGATGGCGTTACTGGGTTTTCATCGCGTATTTATTTCTTAAAAACACCTTGAAAAGAACAGTCTCGCTATATTGGGAGTTGCTTACAGGTTATGACTTTCTGATGAGTTCTAACAAGAACGAAACAGCCTGTCATTGTCTGCCTGTGCCCCAGGGAACCCATTATCTTTGGCGTCCCTGCATACTTTAATGCAAAAGATAGCCGCACTACTCTGTCCGCTTGCCGCTAAGCTTCTCTTTATATGTTTTAAACGGACACTAAATTCCACTGTTTTATTTATACTTACACACGGCATTTTCGGATTAGCGCTGCAAACCAGTGGGCGACTGCAGCGCGATCTAGATCTGAATCTACAAAACCGTAGAGACGACGAGGAAAGCGGAAAAAAATGTTTCCTATACTGGTTAAAGCAGCCGGTCTGTGTTTGATTTATTAAGATTATTTATATTTCTACATTTTCACGTTAGATGGCTATCTTTTGCATTGAGTTGATTTCTTCTGATGGCGTTACTGGGTTTTCATCGCGTTTTTATTTCTTAAAAACGCCTTGAAAGAACAGACTCGCTGTACTGGGGGTCGCTTACAAGTTATGACTTTCTGATGAGTTCTAACAAGAACGAAACAGCCTGTCATTGTCTACCTATGCCCCAGGGATTCCATTACCTTTAGCGTCCCTGTGTACTTTAATGCAAAAGATAGACGCACTACTCTGTCCTCTTGCTGCTAAGCTTATTTTTTTTATATATTTTAACGAACACTAAATTCCACTATTTTATTTATCTTTAGTTAATGTTTATTTCTGCTACACTAATTCTGGAGAGCTTAATTCGTTGTCTTAATATGGATTTAACAATAAAGAGTTAATTCGTTAATTAAAGTTTACTTAAACTACAGATTAATTTTGGCTGAACCGATGGATTAGCTGAAGTTTCCTTTGAGGATGTGGATTTAATAATAAATCAATCTTATTAGTATTGTAATAGAACTTTAAATGATTTGTAGGGATGTAGCAACTTTCAAATATCGGGTTTGTTCTTGTAAGTGATGCAAACAGAGGTTTAAGCAAGAAAAAAATTAATGAAAGTATGAGGTGCTAGAGACCAGGAGTAGCACCTATTCACTGATATTGAAACAGAAGGGAGAAGGGACAACTTTTGAAAATTTTTTTAACACGTTCTTTTTTTAAAGAAATCAATTTTAAGCCCTCCTAATGCTATGCTCAACTTCGAATGCTTTCGGAAATATCCGAAAAAAAACAGAGATTTCTATTTTCGGTTTTAATTTTTTGCATTTTCAATTTGAACTTGGGAACCAAACAGAAATTCCTTTTTCATAGTTGTTTTTAATGTTCTACCAGATGGCATTATTAGTTTTCAAATTCGACGTTTCGTTCCTTAAATACCAAACCTCAAGTCAATTTTTTTTAATATTAAATTTTTTAGTATTAGGACTTTCGGTCTGCAGGTCACCACCACAAAATTGTAAAGTATTTCACATATTGGTAGTACTATGAAATCTGATATGTATTTATCTGTGTTATACGAAGAACGACAACCCTAATAGTATAAGCCGCTTGTTCTAACATTTGATACTCGTTTATTGTAGTCAGCGACAGCGCCAGGGGGGGGGGGGGGGGTGGTCACCAGGCCACCCTAACACACACCAAATTCTATTAGAGGATTAATTTATATATTATGTCCAGCGCATGGGTACCTTTTTTCTAAAGTCACCTTAGATCGGAAAAAGGTATAGGCCATCCTAAAAATATCGCCGCTTGTGCCCACGCTTTACAATTTTCTTGACGGCGCTACTGATTGAAGTGAAGCAGAATGACGTTAATGATTTAACAATAATAGAACCTTTTCTTAAACAACCTTTGTTTCCACTATTCTGCAAATATCAGAAATAATTGCTTTTGAAGGGTCTCCACTTCCTTGATCTCAATGAAAATGTTTTGACTAGATTCTGGTCCACAAAATGCAATTATTTAATCGTAAACATTTTTAGCACTATTTAGTTCCTTTGTTAAAGAAATGGAATTGTTTTAATTTTACAAAACTCATGTTATGTTATATAGAACTCTATAAATCACATAATAATAAACAGATTAAAATAATTAAATTCAACAAGAAATGGTATTATTAATTAAGTAATCATTGTTACAATCAAAGTTGTCTGGTTATTTAACTTTTGTTTGAATTTTTTATGCCCGCTTGTTGCTAAATATGGCTACATAAATCAATAATTCAATTAGGTGTTGTGACTTTCTTACAATATTTTCTTAAAATGTATTCTTTGTTTCAGCATGGTTCCAATATAATTCTTCTTGTAACATCGAACATCCTCGGGCTTACCTCATATCTTGTTGAAGATAAACAGCAAAGAAGAGCCTTCCTTGAAACAAGACAATCCTTAGAAGTAAAACTTGTGATAGAAGAACAAAGTGCCGAACAGGTAAGTTCGTATATACAGTGCGTCAAAAAAAGTAGGGAATATTGCGAATATTTTAAAAATTAGAAAAAAAATTAAGCACATTCATATACCTAAAAACGGTCCACCAAGAAAGAACGAAACGGTTTCTGTAAATAGTACAGGGTTAGCCAGAAAAAATTGTAGCTAATTGTCTTGTTTTAAATGAAATATTCTGTACATTTTTGACTATTTTGAATTTAAAACTTTATTTAATATACAGGGTGGCCCATTTGTGTGAAAAAGTAATATACCGTCTACTATTAAAAATATAAAAAAAAAAGTTTTGATAAAAGTTGTGAGGTATAAAAAAATACATGTTCTTAAATTATAATTAAGTATACAGGATGGTCCAGAGAAGTAGGACAATACAAATATACTTTTTTTAAAGGGAACACCTTATATATTTTATACCTATTCTTATATTTACTAATTTTGCCAATATTTCCATTTTTATTTAAATATTCGTGAAAAACTTATAACTTTTATTCTTTTAGTTAACCATGACCAGCAATGTCAAAATAAATCTAATTTTCATATTAACATAAACATTAATAACTATAGTTACGTATCTATTTATTTATAACTTAAACGAACCTAAATGACAATACATCCTGTCAATAAATCACCAAACACTATAGAATCAATATTTTTTTACCTAATTGTTATTATTTGAAAGAATTAATAGTGGTCATTATTTGAAATGTCAATTAATAGAGGTCGATTAAAACTTATCGCATTTCACGTCACAACAAATAAAACTATATCAAAAGACTTTATTATATGTAATTAAGCAACTCAATATTGATAAAAATAAGTCCACAAACATTTAAATTGTGTAAAGGTAAGTAAACAAATAAAACGAACATACAAGCAACGCCATTACACTGAAGTCACGAAAGGCCAGGTACCGGTTCTCGGTTCAGTGATAATCAATAAATCATTTAACTTATTTTCTTCCTTACCAACAGTTTTTCTTCTATTTCTTTTATTACCTCCTCTTCTGTCAAAATTTTTCATTCATTTTTCGAAAGCTCGTTTTGGAGATATCGAGCTGCGGTTTAAATATTTTTTCCAACAAATTTTATCTACTCTTCGATTATGGTATCATAATTATACCGTATGATTTATTTTTTCGGAGTAAAATCAAAAAAATGTGTTATTATTACAAATTGCGCCCTCTAGCATTTTTTTTAGAACTATTATGGACAACTAAATACGATTGGTGAAAGGGCATACATTTCTCTTCCAAACAGTTTGCAACAGTTGCTAAAATCGGATAAGTCGTTTATAAGTTACAGCGATTTAAATGATTACACTTTCAAAATTAATTTTGACGAGCGGTCCCTCTTATTAAAGTCGGTACGCCAATGAGCATAAGACCAAAATCATGCATAATTGTCTAAGCTTTTTAATGGTGTTATCAAAGATATACCTTAATGTGAAGTTTTGGAGGAGATATATAGAATTTTAAAATTTACTTTTCAATTAGGCCCTCTTGCGGCAAAATGCGGAACTTAAAAATTATTTTCAGGATTTTCTCATGACCACCTTAGTTATCATTTTTTTCCTGAATTTCTATGCCCAGTAGTTTCCGAGATATGGCCGCTCGTCGCCCATAATGAATCACCCTGTCACCTTGTCACGAAAGATTATTCTAACAAGATCAAAATATTAGTAAATTACATTATAGATCGTTTTTATTTTTCAGAACAGAATATAAAAATTTGAAATATAGTACAACTGTAAAGTTATTTGTAGAACACAGCATGCAAATATATGCCATATATCTTAAAATTAAAATACGTTTTACGTTAGTAGATATACAGCAATAGTTTACCGACCCAGAGGGTGGTTTTCCCATGTAAATTTCCATAAGAAAATGTAGGGTTCGATCTGCATTTCTGGTGTCATTTTAGGGCGCGGCACTCTAAGCCTCTTCTGCAGGTGTAGCGTAACCCGTACACAGCTAATGATTCTGCTAGAGACTACAGCTAATTTGCGAGGCTATCTAGAGTTTTAAAGGTCGCGCTAGCTACTCCCAATTACCGAGTCATATCTCCCATCACATCATGTTATTAAAATGAACAACACATCAGGTAAATGAATAGCAGATGAGCTAAATGAACAGCAGATCAGCTAAATAAATAGCAGATGAGTTTAATGAACAGCATATCAGCTAAATGAACAGAAAAATGAATGACTTTGTCGTGAGGTATCTCCAGCTTGCCCAATGACGTTTGAAAAATAACATGATGTGATGGGAGATAAGACTCGGTAGCGCGACCTAGAAAATTGTAGATAGCCTCGTGAATTAGCTGTAAGTTTCTAGCAGAATCATTAGCTAGTGTACGGGTTACCCTACACTTGCAGAAGAGGCTTAAAGTGTCATGCCCTGCAATGGCACCAGAAATTCAGATCGAACCTTAAATTTTCTTATGGGAATTTACATGGGAAAACTACCCTCTGGGTCGGTAAACTCTAGCTGTATATCTACTTACTTACTTTTCCTTTATATTGAATTAGAAAAAGAGGAAAAAGGGAAGGATTTCTTAGTTTTTTATTAAATATTTTCTGTAGTAACGAAAACAAAATTCCCGCTAAAAAAATCGTTTCAACTTATTAGGAAAAATAAATGTGCTATTTTATTTTATCCTCGGTTTCAAGTGGTTCATGCCCCAAAATAATTTATTAAAGGTTTCAATTTAAATTATTAATAAAGAGAAATTAAACTTATTTATCTCAAAACTTAAAATGAGGCCAAATTAATAGCTGTTGAAGCCAGATCTCTCAAAATTCATTTCGTTTAGTTTAATTGATTCTCAGAAATATAAGAGCTTGATTGTTACAAAATGAATAAAGGAAACGGAAAAGGTAGTGCAGTAAACCCTTTGTTGCTATTTTAAGGTGTGAGTTTGTAAACAATGTTGTTTGTAAAATACAAGCAACGCGGATTTAGGTGGATGGAATTAATATTTTTAAAATTGGTTATACAAAGAATAATACTTGTTTATTTTAAATGACACAATGTATAGGAAAAAAGTCATAGAAAGTAATCATAATGTAGTTCTAAACAGTAGTCCTATGGAAATAGTTGTCCAAACAGTCCAAAAAAGACTTATGAGTAAAAATTAAAAAAAAATCATCATGTTATTATTTACAAAATGTTATCTATATTTTGTCTTAAAATAAGATAATAAAGTTACATTATTTAACGAGCAAACTTTTTACACGTGCCAACACCGAAGTTATTGACCGAAAACCGATACAATGCAAGATTGCCAGTTCTATTTAGATAAACTGATTTGAAATTGATCTACTGAACAATCTTACTGATAAAAAGATTGATTAACGGCAAGCGAACAAAGTGGCGCATGTATCTTTTTCATTAAAATGCACAGGGACATGAAAACAATGGGTTCCCTAGGGCACAGGTAGATAAAGACGGCCGTTTCCTCCTTATTAGGACTATACGGAAAGCCATAACCTGAAAAACAACTCCAGAAACAGCGAAAGCGCGCTTTCACATTATATTAACAATAATCCGGCTTATTAAGACAAATCCGCGACATGTTGCTCAAATATTAAATACAGCTCTCAATCAACTGGTGGTTAATATAGAACTAACTAACAATTAAGAATTTAATTAGTTAAAGTAAACCTGGTAGAATAAATCCAGATATTTCTCATTTAATGGTCAAATTTTCCCATATACTAAGGGCAAATAGGTATAACTATCATAACCAGACATATTTTAAAATAGTATAATAAAATAAGTAAGATTGTGCTATTTTGGCCTCGGAAACATTCTTGCTGTTTCCCAGTGTAATTAAATACATTTAATAAATAAGAATTATTAAGCTCTCTATTTGGTCAATTACATGGTTAAACAATTGGCAAACTATTTTTGCAAAAATAAAGTTAATAAATAATAAAAATGCATTTTTAAATACAACATTCACCACGCTATTCAAAAGAGGAAAGGAAAAGGATACTCTGTAGTTTAAAATTTTAAAATTTGACACATGATATGAAACACAATGTTATCAACCATTTAGAATAGTCGAAAAAAAATGTTTTCAAGAGCACTTCATGGACACATCATGGCACACAACGGATGTTTTTCGTTGGACAGCTCCGCTTCATCATCGGTCTAGATTTGTTTATGATGTCTTGAATCGACTTCATCGAGTCATCGCGCCTTTTTTTTCGAATTTAAAATTGGTCGAATTTGTGCAGATTTTCAATTAGTTGAAAATATATTAAGGGTATGGCCGAGCAACAGTTTTGCTGATGATAGACTCCTATTATATTAATGACTTAACAATTATAATTGTAATTTTGTTTTAAAATGACGTATATACAGGGTGCTACAAATTCGTGTGCATACAAGGGGTTCTTGAAAACGGTAAGAGATACGAAGATGGTTAAATTGAGGCAAAGTTGGGTATTTTGGGGCTTAATAATTGGGTGAAAGAAAATGCTAAATATTCCGAATAAAACCGACATTTTTAGTTTTGGTTTTGAATTTTTTGCGCCTTCATTTTTGACTTAGTAAAAAAACAAAAAACACTTTCTTATAGCCCCTATCTATGTTCTACAAGATGGCGTTATTGGTTTTTAAATTCGACGTTTCGTTTTTTATATACCAACTTCAAACCAATTTTTTAAAATACGGACCTGGAATTTTAAAAACATTTTTAGGGACTTCTACGCTTTGGAAATTTAATACAATTTAAAGATTTTTAAAATTTTAACGTTTTGTCATCAAATATCACATCATTAGTATTTCAAATTATTCTTTCTCTACTATTTTAGGATAACTGAAATATTAAAATTATATTACAGGATTATGTCGTTTAGGCCGTTTTATTTCAATAAGAGTAACCGTAACAATACTCTATGATGTAAGTAAGTTTTTAAGCCATAAAAAGTAATTATAATTTTTATAAGTATATTATTTATTTTATTAATATAACGTCTTAAGTTCTATGGTTTTTGCATAGACCTAGACCGAAATACTGTAAAACAGAAAAAAATTAATGCGCCCGAGTAAAGACAAGGTAACTGGAGTGTTACTGTTATGTTACTGTAATGTGCTTAAGTTTGTTTCAAAAACAATTTCAAATTGTTTGTTACTATATATACGATCTGGTAATGCCAGTTTCTGGCGAAACATATAACAAAAATAAACAGATAGAAAAATATTTGAGGCTGAGACTTTTGGTCTTTTCTCCTACAAAATATCAAATATCAGGCCTTTTTAATGGACGGATTTTTCAAATGAGAAATCTGTTTTTTAGTTTGACTCTAAATGTTCAGGACCGTAATGACATAAAAAGATAACTTTAAAAAATATGTTATTAGATGACAAAACGTTAAAATTTCAAAAACTTTTACATTGTATTAAATTTGTAAAGCTTTGAAGTTCCTAAAACTGTATTTAAAATTCCAGGTCCGCATTTAAAAAAATTGACTTGAGGTTGGTATTTATTTTTACAAATACAGAAGTCGTATAGACTCCCCAACTATTGTAGTATTTTTTAAGCAGAAGTACTGGCAGTAGAGAAGGCGATCAATATCCTGCAAGAACACCTTGGTCTGTGAGTAGGCTCGTCAGTCATTATCTTCAGTGATAGTCAGGCGGCGATTAAGGCAATCTATTCTAGCAGCGTCAAAATTAAAGCTCGTAAAGCGATGCCATAACAATCTATGCACACTTGGCAACCAACATCAGATTACTCTGTGCTGGGTTCCTGGACACATCAAAATAGATGGCAACGAGGCTGCCGATGCGCTCGCAAGAGAAGGCGCAGGCATGCCAGCGGATCTAGCAGACAATACAGTGAACAAACCACTGGGATTAGTAAAAGATGAGATTGATTACACGGCCAAGCAACTTCACTGAACAGATGGACAGAGTTGACAACCTGTAGTACATCCAAGCAACTGTGGACCACATTCGATAAAAAGAGAACCGCAGAGCTATTGAGACACAGTCGAAAAGACGTGAGAAATATTACTGCGGTTGTTACCGGACATTGCCTTTTCGGTAGACATGCCGAATGTATGCAAATACCCACTGACGACTGCAGAAATTGCAGAGATGAGGAAGAGGAAGAAAGTACTCAACATTTTCTGTGTGAATGCCCGGCCTCGCAAGAAGAAGGTTCACTGCTCTGGGTGAACCATTTTTCGAGAGCCTGGAGAAACTAAGCAACTTACAACTTGGACGACTGAGCATGTTTCTGAATAGTAGTGGCTGGTTTGAATAAGTTGCTAAAATCCTTCTGCGGTGTAAGCCGCACTAACCATCAGAGATCTGATGAAGGTGGGTTCTACGGAACACGTGTGGTATCACAACGGACCTAATAGGACTACGTGAGACTGTTTGGTCAGAACCAAAGGTCTGCCATTCTTACCTAACCTCACCTAAAATTGGTATTTAAAAAACGAAACGTTAAATTCGAATACTAATAACGCCATCTTGTAGAAAATAAAAGACGGCTATGAAAAAATGTTTTTTTTCCCAATTCATAAATGAAGGCGCAAAAAATTTAAAACCAAAAATTGAAATTTTTTTTTCGGATATCTCCGAAAGCAATACGCAACTTTGCCTCAATTTAACTATCTTCGTAAATCTTACAGTTTTCGAAATCCCCTTGTACACACACGAATTTGTAGCACCCTGTATAATTTTTCATAATAATACATTTAAGCTTTTCAGAAATTGTATAGGAATTAGTAAATTTACAGTGTTTTTTTTTATAGAAAATCAATGAAAAGGCATGTCTCTCATTATATTACTTGCATTTATTACGTGACTTACCAAGAAACTTATTTACAGGAACGTCTTCTACTCTCCGTATTACCGGAGCACGTCGCGGTGCAAATGAGACAAGATTTAGATTCGGCAGACAGCCAATTCAAGAAGATTTACATGAGCAGACATGAAAATGTTAGGTAAGTTTATTGCAGAGATGCAAATTGTTTTTAGTCGAATTAGAATTCAAATAGTTTGATTTAGGCAGTACAGCGCATGTTTTTATCGATACCCTGTATTAGCAAATGAAACATGTTTAAGTATAGTTAAACTTATCATAGCTTAAAGGTTTTGTAAGTGATGTAAATGAAAAAAAAAACGTTGATGTTTGTGTGCATGAGTGTGATTCTGGTTTACAATTATTAACTATGTACTATGGAAGTGGTCTTTAATTAAATTAATGTAAAGCGATGTTCTAAATATTCATGCGAAGAAAAGTTCGAACTAAAAGGAAAAGGTAAAAGTATTACCACATATTATTATTGAAAAATCTGGTGTAACACATTTATTTTAAAAATTAATGGATTTGTGGATGTAACAAAAAAAATGCTTTATACTGTTTTCCCTACTTACTTTTTGGTGGCGATAAAGCTTGGGCAGAAATAGGGGTCATCGATCTAAATCTCTTGAGTATGAAAATAAAAAGACACGAAGACTCTAAGATCCGGTTGTACAATAAGAGCTTAAGTACGAATGTTGTAAAGCTCGATCTAAAGTTGAACTCGGCTTTACTGAGCTTTTATTCTTCAGGTAAGTTGTCAATTTTCTAGGCTTAAACCAAGTTATTAATGACTGATGACATATAATTCCATATACCAAACCTTATAAATTCTTTTTGACTTGATTTTAAAGTTATGAATGCGATTGATGAGGTTGAACACTTTCTAGATTTAACAGACGAATCGGATGATGACGATTTAAGGGATGTACTAGGAGCTATAAAAACCACTTGAAGACAATCCTAAAATTACAGACTGAGACTTGATCATATTCAAATGTTCGTAATTAAATTTAGTCTCAATATTTTTCAACATTCCATTTTTTCTTTATTAGTAATATTATCTATTTTTTTTATTTTCCAAAATACCTTTAAACACCTTAACAAAAGCTAATAGCAGACATTCTTCTTTGAAAGTAATATTTGCAGATAGTTTTCTAATACATGGAAAAAGTACCTGCAAATTTTAAATACCTCAAATTGTACCAACAAATTAAGTTTGATTATTTTTTGAGAGTGTAACCATGGCCCGCATGGTAATTTAATTATTGATCCCAGCTGTGAAGTGTGTTTAGGAATTGATCATACAACAGAATTGAACCAAGTTTAACGTTACATCGAGCTTTACAAAACTCGTACTTAAGCTTTTATTGGACCGGATATAAAAGTCATCTTCATAATTGTTAATAAAAAATAATATCCGAAATTGACAATTTTAATGACAAAGTAATTACAAAATTTGCTTATTTTATAAAAAAAAAGTGTTTTTTTTTTTTTTATAATAAAACACCTGCACTGTAGGAAAAATCCTTTAAGGCGCTCTGGGAGCGGTGCGAGTGCGAAAAAAGCAATTAACGTTGGTCTTGAAACGTTGAAGATTGTATTCATTGGGAAACACGACCTCAGGAAGATCATTCCACAAAGATGACGTTCTCCAGATTAAAGAATTCTTGAACAATGAAGTTCGAGGAGTACTAAGCTGAACAACATATGGATGAGCGGCAGCGGTTTGCCGTGTATTTCTGTTTTGCATTGCTCTAGGTGGAATCAAGTGGGCAATGTCAGTCGAACACCTGCCATGGTAATATCTGTAAAAGAGAGCCAAATCACCAACCTGTCTTCGATGCTCCAGGCTATCGAGGGTCTTGGTCAGCTCGGGGTCGCCGATCAGACGAACGGCTCTCCTTTGAATGGAATCCAGTAGCCGAAGGGTGTGCTTGGGTGCAAAGCTCCAGACATGAGAGCAATATTCTAATGATGGTCGAATCTGGGCTTTGTAGAGTGTCAAAAGTTGATGAGGTATGTACAACCTTTTGGTGCGGAACAGTACACCAAGTTTCTGTGCAGCTGCCTTGGCAATTGCGGCAACGTGATCATGCCAAGACATATTACCTCCCAGATTGACCCCCAGCAAATTAATAGACGGTGCCAGGGGAATTGCGTGTCCTGCCATGACTATATCCGGTTCTGCAATGTTAACCTTTTTGGAGAAGACTGCTGCCTGGGTTTTCTTAGCATTAAATTCGACTTGGTTACTGTCACCCCAAGCCAAAATTTCTTCCAGGTCATTGTTGAGGCGCAATACTTCATGCTGCCTGCGAAGATGTGCGTCGGCAGCGGATGTTTGGGGAGTCAAGGTAAAAGATGAGACCAGTGTGCTGTCATCAGCAAAGCTATAAATTGGATTTTGGGTTTTGACTAGAAGGTCGTTAATATACAGTAAAAAGAGGGTAGGCGACAATATGAACCCTTGAGGAACACCGGCATTCTTGCAAAAACTGCAAAATACCTTAAAAATTTTATCAGGAGCCGCCACTGTATTAACCTTCACCAAATGTTTCCCATTGTTACACCCCACCACTGCATAATACATACAATGTAAATCATGTCTCAACTCAAAGAAATTTAGTAACAGCGGAATGCCAAAATGGGATTAATTTACATGTGGTGATGAAACTGAACAAATTTTAGGTCAATATTTAATATTCATAAAGCTTTCGGCTTCCTCCAGATCACCTCAAATTTAAAGCCAGCTATAATTAAATTTTTAGATAAAAAAAGTTCAACCCCTTTAAAAATAAAAACTGTGTATAAAGAAGCCCGCATCAATTAGGCATACAAATTTACGGAGATTAAGCAATTTCCATATTTTTCTTTAAATATTCTTAAAGCTTTTAGGAATTTACAAAAGGAAGGGTATACTGTGGATACTGACAACGTTCGATAATTTAGCTTTTTAAAGGAGAAGTTAAGGTAACGGTCCCAGTATATGGCCGTGAATTGAATTGAACTTATGGTCCCATGATATTCCTAGTGCCCTGTAAGATATATTTTCTACTCCTATAGTAGTAAACATTGTTTTACGTACAGTTCACATTATAAATAAATCCATTTTTACGCACAACTGTGCGTAAAGAATAAAAACGCACAACGATGCATTATGATGAGCAATATAATAATCAAGTTAACCTTGAACTACTCAAATCGTGACATTTATTTATCTTGCGTTTTGAATATTTGACAGTGACATTGTCTTTATTTTAGATTTGACGTTCAAATCAATACTTTATAGATTATAAACTGATCTTTAATTAAATGGGGTTAAATAATACTCAGTCAACCTTCACTAAGATATATTTGATAAGAAACCTTTATTTTATTGTACTCTACATGTTTTGACGTTCATCTTCAAAAGATGTATAGCTTATGTTGAAATAGATATTGGGAAGTTGTGAGTGACACCCTCATTTTAAGGAAGTTAATTTATTAAAGAAAAGTGATGAAGAACTTCCATAGAATTAGGGGAGAAAAACATACTACCAAGTTCTATAGATAAAGATGGGAGAATGATTGATAAAGGGTATTTTAAAGTGACCAAATGAGAAACGTTAGATGAGAATGATATTGAAACTGAAAGCATCATTGAGAGGTAAAACAAAAAAATATGTGACATGAACGAATGGTCTTTAACAAAATCAAGATTAGTATTTTTATATTTATAACAATAATTTACCATACAACAAGATTAGGTCAGATCTGACAAACACATTAACAGACAAACTACTTATTATAAATTAGGAAACATTATGTTTATACCAGCGAAAGGTTAACTACAGAATGACTCTGCTATTAAACTTGGAACTCAATTAATAAAAATAAAAATTAATACAGCCAAAGGAGCAAATCGTAAGCGAACCAACCTAATTTTGGTTAAAACCTAAACAAAGTCTTCCTGAAATATTATGGTTCGTTCTTTATGGACAAGCATTTGTGTAATGTAATCGATTGGTTTGCATTTTGAACGCAACATTTTAATAAAGCATAACAGAAGGCGTCATGGAGCTTGCTTAATGAAGTGGCGCGACGATGTTGAGTGGAATTAAAAGCTTTGACTGGAAAATATTGCAGTAGAAATAAAATGATAGTGCGCAAGAAAGAAGTTTAAAAAATAGTTTTTTGGATTTTCATTTTATAATTTTTGTTGTTGTGTTTTTGTAGGTTGCGTAACCCTGCAAACCTATAACGTAAAGCCGCCACTGTATAAAATTATTTGAAAACCCTCGAATTGTTAAATGAAAATTAAATTTTAGCATGAACAAGTAAAACAGCAAAAATACTATTGTTCACATAAAGGCGACTTTCTTGAAAGTGATTTAAATATCAAAAATACGGAAACTGTTTTAATTCGAATAAATTTGCATGCTCTTATCCGTGCAAACTCGTTAAATTGATAATTTATTCTACAAAAACTGCCTGGAATTAAAAACTGAAAGAAGGTTTTGTGAATGAAAATTACCATTTTTATTGCAAAATATGTTGTTTCATGTTTTATCACCTTTATATCCTCAGGACATAAAAACTTAGTTTTGACTATATTTTTGATCTAAAATTTAAATTCAAAATTTGATCACGATCCATACATGTGGCTTCTATAGTTGTGGGAGATGCGAAAAACTTGTTTTCTTATTGTTCTCAGAAAAATTGTAAGAAAATTTCCAATTTTTTAGAAACCGATAAGTTTTCTAGAGGTTTGAAAATAGTAATTTAAAGTACACGTTTTATGAAGTATCATTTTTAAGCACGCTTTTAAATGCTCCAATGGATTTATAAAACATATCATTTTTTCCTATGTTTCACTTAATAAGAAAATATAAATTTGAAAAAAAATTACGCTAATTAAATTTTTGAATTTTTTTATATCTAAATTTTATGTTGGTAATACTATTAAATTATCAATCATAGTAGCCTTGACAATAAATAAATCTTAATATGTGCTTGAGTTATGTATTTATAAGGAATGCCATAAATTTGTATGCTGTTGAGAGAAAGGAGGTATGTAAGGTTAAAAGTCTGTTTTACAATATTATACAAATTATTGAATGCGATTTGTTAATCTGGAGCATCCTAGAATATGATGCACTAAGTCTCCCGTTTCCCCACACTCACAATTTTCATGGTTTTGTAAGCTTATTTTCTTTTCATGTTTTGGATATAGCGGTTTGTAGACTTGATGAACCATGGCTTTTTTAGTATTATGCTAATTATATTTTTATAATATAAATCTTTCTGTAAGCTATCATATTGCTCCTGCCAATATTTTATTATTTTGTCTTTTGCTTGACTCATGATGCCTGTGTAAGGCATTTTAATTTATCTACAGGAGTGGTTATCTTTATTGCCTCTTTGGCTAATTTGTCTGTTATTTCAATATCTGTAATGCCTATGTGGGCTTTTACCGAGACATTTGCAATTTAAAAGTCTTCTTAGACTACTTAATATATCTCTTAAGAAAGCAGAAAAGTTTCAAATAGAATAAAGAAACATATTTTCTTTTTAATTAAAAAAAAATGTAATTGTAACTCAAACCCTTCAGCTCTTCTGTCATATCCGCTTTGTTGTAGGGACAATACGTCTTGTTAAAAAATACTTTGTATTATATTTTCCTTTGTTCCAGCATTTTATACGCAGACATAGTTGGATTTACTGCCATCTCGTCCACCTATTCAGCCCAGGAACTTGTCAAAATGTTAAATGAGTTATTTGCAAGGTTCGATAAACTAGCAGAGGTAAGGTCAATTTTTTATTGTAACAAAAATTCAAGGTGACTCCTATAACTTGATACTTTTTCGTTTTATTAAAATAAACAAAATTTTAGGGTAGTTTTCAAAAAAATCAAACTAAACAGAACATAACATTCTGTACGACGTAACCACAGTACCGTCATGGAGCGTAATATCTATAGCAGTTGCAGTTTCTCAACACTCCTCATAGATAAGTAGCATATTACGCATTAGTTTGTTACTATCATAGTGTTCAATTTTCACTTTATAACAATTTAAAGTAACAAAATACTATCATAACATAAACACCATGCGACTAATTGACAACTAAGTGACCAGTACACTGGGTGAATAATTAGAAAAATAAACATAAACTGTGTTTGCATACGTAGAGCCGGATAAGATTTTTATAATTTTATGAGAGCTTAATCTGGCTATTTTTGGATCAATTGAATTTAACAAGATTGTTTAATATAATAACTTCTATACCCAAACAATAATTAACTAACCAGGCAAGTTTAAATTAAAAATCAGGTAACTTTGATATTATTTATTTCACTGTCAAAATTTAGTTTAGTTAATTATAGTTTAAAATGATAGATGACTATCAAGAACTATCTGCATAGAATACAACTGTAGAATGAAGATCTCAGTGTCTGTTTAAAGGTTGGAGACAATGACGTTTCTTGAACGGTAGTAGAGTTTTGGACTTGCATTGTCTTTATTTGTTTAGAATCACTACGTTTCAACTGGTAAGTATCTCCAGTCATCTTCAGGTGAATAGTATTTCTTGCTGGCGTATTTCGCAAAACTCTCTGGGGAATACTCTGCTTCATCCTTATTGCTGAAATATTCCATGTTACGAGCGACTTTAGAACTGAAGGAAAGAGTGGAAATCGACAAATACGGCGCCTTAATACGTTTCATCAAGAAGAAAAATGTTGGATATAGAGTAAAAAATCAAAAGTATTTACAAGAGAACAAGTCAACGAATTTGTGTGTTCTGCCTCAGACGAGAAGTTTTTAATGATGAAAGTGGCTTTTTTAATTGGAATTGGAGGAGCCTGTCGAACTAATGAATTAGCGAAGATGACCACGGAAGATGTTGACGTTTTAGAGGACAAGCTGATTGTTACTATTCCCGACTCAAAAACCCACAAGAAACGTATTTTCGCTGAGCTATTTGACGGCGAAGTCAATCCTGTGCTTTTATTTAAAGGTGTATCCATCAAATTTGAAAACTGTCAAAATATTGTTTTACATGTTCATGAAAAATAGTTCTAATATTATTTGGTATCTAACGTATTATGCTTTCGTAACTAACGTATTAAATTATTGTAACTAATGTATTATGAGTAACTAAGGTGTTATGTAGGTTTTAGTACGTCTATGATGTTAATAATTATTAATAAAGATATCATATAAACATGACTTAATCTTCAATGATACGATAAAATCTATAAAATTGCCTTTTTAGTGATAGTCATCTAAAAACCACTTTATATAATTTTGCACATACATATATCCTAAACTGACAGTACTCACACGGTATACGCTGCTCTACAGGCAAAAAAGAGCATATCTGATTTTTTTTCTATATAAAGGACAGCATTTTTGAAGCAATGTCAAATAAGTTTTGCATAATTTATTGGGTTCAGACAGCCTATTTTCTAAAACAAGAACATTTCCATTCGACCTACTTTTGTAGAAATTATCTGACAGCCTAAATTTTTAATGTGAAAGCTCGTGTTTCTCTTCTCCCTTAAGTAGGTTGGAATGTGCCAAATTTAGTGACTGAGATTTTTTTTCAAAAAGTATTATAGTTTTTGTTGCAAACATTATTGTTTTATTTTGATTATTATTGGTAGATCTGGATATCATACTTAGCAGCGTCGGCCCCAGGGTAGGGCGATCCGGGCGGCCGCCCGGAGCGCAATGATCTAGGGGCGCCAAAATCATGGAAAATAAACTGTTAAAAAAATTAAGTCACAGGCTTTTATAAAATGCACCAAAAAGTTAAGAATATTTTTTTATCATTTATCAATAAATTATTTTTCATAATATTGCATGGTCATCGGACCCTTAAAAGTATTCCAAATTTCATTGAAATCGGTTTATGGGAATTTTCTAAAAAACGCGTTGCAAGATTTGACTGATAGTTGACAAGATTAAGAGGCGGCAGGCGGAATTTATCATTTTTATTTCTAAGCATATAATTCTAATAATATAATATATTTAAACATTAAGGCAATATCTAGTTGAATTCAATTCAACATGACAAAAAAAGAAACCCCTGTTGAAGTTCTCAAGTTTATCGCTACACTTAAATTCGCACCAAACCTCAGCATAGCATTAAGAATTATAATTACATTGCCAGTCACTGTGGCTTCAGGGGAATGAGGCTTTTCAAAACTAAAAATATTAAAAAATTATCTCAGAACGATGCAGACGCAAAATCGTCTCAATGGATTGGCAATGATATCTATAGAACACCAAATTAGTGACAAATTAGACTTGAAATCACTGGTTCGTGAGTTTGCCGAAAGAAAAGTTAGAAAAAGGGCATTTTAATTACTTTGGTCAGTGGTTTAACCAATGACGACAATTGTGAATGTAGTAAAACGGAAGATCTAGAGCATTATATTTTAGAGTGTACAAGATTTATAAATTATAGAGATAAATTCTTTAGAAATATATTAACTTTAGTAGATCTTCCATTCAATCTGAACTATATACTTTCGCTAAACAATGTAAATGTCTATAGAATGTCATACCAATTTGTAATTGAAACCCAAATAAAATTTTAGGAGAAGCAATATTTTAATTAACTCTTTAGTATTTAAGTATAAGTAATAAAAAAAAAATAAATAAAAAGGAAAAAAAAAGAGGGAAACGAAGAAAAAAAAATAAGGGAAAAAATGAATGAAAAAAAAAAAATTAATCAAAGAAATATAAAAAAAAGTAATAAAATACAAATTAGATAAGTTATTTCTTGTAAAATGCAATATTTCGAAAAATTGGAAAATAAAGAGAGAAGCTGGCCATTTGGTTTCAACCAGAGCCATAAAACAAACACACACACAATTACTTTGGTTAGTTAGAATTTATTTATAATATGGGATATTAGTTTACTAAGCATTACTACATTTTAATTTTTGTTATTCTGCCTTAAGTGCTAAATTGCTTTAGGTATTGCCCGGAGCGCCAAAATGTCTAGGGCCGGCCCTGTACTTAGATTTATACTGATATCAACAATAACTCCTTGCTGAAATCCAGGATATCTTGTACTATAAACAGTATTTTTTTTTAAATAATAAAAGTGTTTTGGATTGCATTGTATTTACTTGTTTTCCTGAATCACAACATTTATTTCAACTTAAACGGCAGTAAAGTTTTTGACTGGCATTGTCTTTATTTGTTTTGAATCACAACGTTTCAACTGGTAAGTATTTCAAGTCGTCTTCAGGTAAATACTAAATAAGTGTAGTAACTACAGTTCAATTTATACGAGCTAGGGCCACTGAAGCGTAACTGAGTGGGGTAAAGTGTCTGTTTGAAGGTTGGAGACAATGAGTTTTGGACTTGCATTGTCTTGTCAGTATTCACCTGAAGACGACTGAAGATACTTACCAGTTGAAACGTTGTGATATTCTATCAGTTGAGTGGGGTAAAGTCACGCGTTTAATTCGTGCGCGGTATTCTCAGATTATATTTACTTTGCAGATATTTATTTTTTCCAATGAAGGCTTACTAAAATAACCTGGGTTTTAGTATTTGGTAGCAGCCTCCTTGCAGTGGCGTGTAAAGCCGTTTAAACGAGTGTAGGCAAAATTTTCATTTCCAAATAAATGATTTTAATAATTTTCAACGAAGTTGACATCGCCACTACATTTAAATTACGTGTACTAGGACATGACCACTTCTCCATTTTTTTCCGAAAACCGACGGCGAATTTTATAGCACAAGAAAACAAAGGACGAAAACACTAATATTATTAAGAATAAATTTCATCCACATTATATTAAGATTTTAGATCTATCATCCACTTGTTGAACCTGTATATTACCAAAAAAGAAGGTAATTTTAATATAAGATACTAATTAGCAAATATTATTAAAAGTACTTTAGTTATTTTACGTAACTAATTACTATATTAACTAACCTAATTATTAAACTATATAGGGACATTTATTTATTTATTAATGATCTCAAGACAGTATTTGCTATTAGTACTGGCACCGAGGCCTAAAACATGTTTCATGTTTTATAACGAGAATGCGTAGTATTTTTTTAAACTACGACAAAACTTAAAGATTTCAAACAATGTATTTAACAAAAGCGGACGGATGGCTGACGAAGGCTCAAAACTCGAGTCACGTGTATTTGTTGCATCTCTTTCTAGCTTACTGCCTACCGTCTGTCTCGCTCGCTTCTACTTGTATAAAAGCAGTGCTTTTGCTTTCCCATAAGGGGCTTTTAAGACGGTAATACGGGATGCTTATACAGCGATCCAATTTACGATTAATTGTCAACGAATGCGTTTGTGGAAATAATCGTCAATGATATACGAGTAACTTTTCGATTCCGGTCCTTTACATAGACAGAAATTTTGCCGGATATAACACGAATAAAACTCTGTGTTTATATCATTGTTCCCAGGGCAGCAATGATTTCTTGCCTTTATTGTATGCACGCCACTATCTCCTTGACCTTTCTCATCCTTCAGTGTGATTCTTTATGCAGGTTTTCGGCTTCTATTTCTCGGTCTCTCCTTTTAGCGTATTTCGAATGGTTTTAGTGTTTAACCAATATAAAATTCGCTATATTTGCAAATGTCCGGTAGACACAGTTTTTCCTGTCCTTTTGGCTTGTTCATTTCATCTTCGTCAGGTGCCTTCTCTCCAGATACTGGCAATTTTTTGGAACATAAATAAAAAAAACTCAGAAAGCGTTTCTAGATATTGACAGGTTATAAAATTGTAGTGTACCATAAAGTAAAGAGATATTAATACTAAAATTACACTTACTTACACATTTTTAATTTTTTCCACCACGTTTATTCTCATTTTTTTTTTAAACACCTGCACTGTAGGAAAAATCCTTTAAGGCGCTCTGGGAGCAATGCGAGTGCGAAAAAAGCGATTAACGTTGGTCTTGAAACGTTGAAGATTGTATTCATTGGGAAACACGACCTCAGAAAGATCATTCCACAAAGATGACGTTCTCCAGATAAAAGAATTCTTGAACAATGAAGTTCGAGGAGTACTAAGCTGAACAACATATGGATGAGCGGCAGTGGTTCGCCGTGTATTTCTGTTTTGCATTGCTCTAGGTGGAATCAAGTGGGCAATGTCAGTCGAACACCTGCCATGGAAATATCTGTAAAAGAGAGCCAAATCACCAACCTGTCTTCGATGCTCCAGGCTATCGAGGGTCTTGGTCAGCTCGGGGTCGCCGATCAGACGAACGGCTCTCCTTTGAATGGAATCCAGTAGCCGAAGGGTGTGCTTGGGTGCAGAGCTCCAGACATGAGAGCAATATTCTAATGATGGTCGAATCTGGGCTTTGTAGAGTGTCAAAAGTTGATGAGGTGTGTACAACCTTTTGGTGCGGAAAAGTACACCAAGTTTCTGTGCAGCTGTCTTGGCAATTACGGCAACGTGATCCTGCCAAGACATATTACCTCCCAGATTGACCCCCAGCAAATTAATAGACGGTGCCAGGGGAATTGCGTGTCCTGCCATGACTATATGCGGTTCTGCAATGTTAACCTTTTTGGAGAAGACTGCTGCCTGGGTTTTCTTAGCATTAAATTCGACTTGGTTACTGTCACCCCAAGCCAAAATTTCTTCCAGGTCATTGTTGAGGCGCAATACTTCATGCTGCCTGCGAAGATGTGGGTCGGCAGCGGATGTTTGGGGAGTCAAGGTAAAAGATGAGACAAGTGTGCTGTCATCAGCAAAGCTATAAATTGGATATTGGGTTTTTACTAGAAGGTCGTTAATATACAGTAAAAAGAGGGTAGGCGACAATATGGACCCTTGAGGAACACCGGCATTGATGGTGAAGGTGTCTGACAACCCGTCAATCGCCACTTGCAGAGAACGGTTCTTAAGGAAGCTGGTTAACCATAAACAAAATCCATTGGGCATGCCGTAGGATCGCAATTTACTTAGAAGCCCATCGTGCCAAACACGATCAAAAGCCCTAGAGATGTCCAGTGCAACAGCCCGGGATTCTCCATGATGTTCGATGGTGTTGCTCCAAAGATGGGTGACATATGCCAGAAGGTCACCTGTTGATCTGGACTTACGAAAACCGTATTGATGGTCGCTGATAATGTTAAGCCCTTCCAGATACTTTAGGAGTTGTTGGTTAATAGCTTTCTCCATTACTTTTGAAATTACTGAAAGCAATGCGACGGGTCGGTAGTTGCTTGGCAGGGTCTTTTTACCTTTCTTTGGAATAGGCTGGACACGCGCCGACTTCCAGCAGGATGGAAATATTCCTTTTTTGTAGGATATCCTGAAAAACATTGAAACGCGTTGGTTACGTCATAGGCATATCATACTAATCTGCAAGGAATAATCTTTCAAACTCAGGAAACTCCAAAACTCAAGCGAAAGTTGAAGACCTTTAAGGTATTGAATGTTTTAACGAAAAATTGCATCATCAAACATGTCTGCCTTCATTCAATATAGAAAAATCAGAATTTAAATAATAAATTAAAGGTAGCTATGAGACAGTGGCGTAGCCCCCCGAAATCCAAAAAAAAAGAAGATATAAACTATAATTGGGCAACATAAAAAATCTTTGACGGCAACGCTACCAATAACACGCCAAATAAAATAACAAATCATCCTCCCAGTAACTAAAGCTTTAGCAGAAAGACGTTTTTCCACTTAATTAAAACTTTATTAATTAATTAAAAACATATCTGAGAAAATTCAGGTGAAGAGCGTACAACAAGTTCAGCTTTAATAAGTATTCATAAAAATCCACATTGATTTATGAAATAATTAATATATTTTGTGAAAAAAGGCGACGAATCACGGTTTAGTTTTTGGCAAAAAAATATGTTTATGGTTAATTTTTGTTTTTTTATTAAAAAAAAAATACCTTATTTTTAGAATTTTTTTGCTCAATTATGCTTATGTCAGAAGAATTTTTTGTTTAACAAGTATATATTATCTGTTTTATACAGATACACACGTTGAGTGGCCTATTAGAAGATCTCGGAAACGAGTAACCCTATCTGTTTAAAAATTTGATTGAAGACATAATTGGTTTTGAGCTTTTAAAATATTATATTTTAACGTTTTTATTACTTTCGGTTATACCGGAAGTTAATGCCAACTTTGCTATTTCAAATGGAACACCCTGTATATTTTAGCATTTTTGATTACCTTATTAAAATCTAAATAACTTTTGTTAATAATAATCTATTCCTATCTCTAACTGTTTTTGAGATATGAATTATAAAAGGATTTTTTTGTGTAAAAACGCTCCGAGAAGAAAGTTTAGTAACTCTGAAACTAATAAAGGTAAACATTTAAAATGTTCTAAGCTTTCAAGTAATACATAGATCTTTAGTTTAAATTACTTAGGTTTCACGTTTTTTATACAGGGAGTTCTTAAAATTATGCCAATGTTTCCATTTAAATAAATGTGCATAAGTCAATTTTTGTAAATGGAACACCCTATTTTTTAGCTTAGTAACGTGTAGAGAATTAAATTTCCTATCTAAATACCTAATATGTTACAATCCACATTTTTAGTGGTTTTGGAATTATGAGCAATTTAAATAAAAAATCTTAAAATTTCTGTTGGGTTAATGCGACATTATTTTTGAAAAGAAGGCTTCGACTGGGATTTTCGTTTGACTTTGAGCTTTGTTAACATTTGTTATTAACTGCCTATGTTTATTGCTTAGCTATTTCTCATTCAAAGCCAAACAAAAGTCGGCGCTGATTCGTCGGTTTTCCTACCCATTTGGGCCCCCACCCGAAATAAAATGCTGGCTAAGCCACTGCTATGAGACAACACGTTACACGCTAATCCATTATGGCAAATTTGCTTTTGTAATTTTATATAAAAATATATATTATGTAATGTAATGTTTATAACATAGCAAATGTGATATATGTTTGTTTTTAGAATAACGAGTTCTTTAGAAATCCAAAGTAAAATATCCTGGTTCGTATTTAACATAAGAAGTCGAAAATTAATCCAAAATGTCAGATTTAAAATACCATCATTTTATAGAGATAAAAAAGTAACAATGAAAAGGTGTAATTTATTTTATATTTTCTCGAAAACACAACTATATTTCAAAATTCGGATATCTCCATAATTACTAGGAATGTCTTCAATTGTTAAAATAAATTTGATTAGGCACACAAAAAAAGGAATACTTTCACGAAGGCAAAATTGCTTAAACTAAGTAAATATTTGATTTGAATAAGTATACGAAAAAGATTTGTTATCTTAAATTAAAAACCGTATTCACTAAAAAACACTAACAGACCGTAATCATTTCTGCCATGTTGTTTTAAGAAAGAAACTTTTTTGAGCTAATAGATTACTTAATTTTTAGTACCAACTAACTACAAATAAGGAATAGCCAAATGAAAACAAGAATACTAATATCACCGTTTGAGGAAAATTAATGTTTTGATTCTAAATTTAACATTTTTATGCCAAGTAATATAAAAACTTGCTTAAAGAAAATATTTGATTGGAGTAAAATTTTTTTACTCTTTGTTAAAACCGATCGGCATTAAATAATTTTATTAATTTTAACCTTTTCAAATGAGCATACAGATTTTTATAAGCTTTTAAATAGGATGACAAGTCTGGGAGACCCGCGGTCGCAGTGGCGGCACCAGGATTTTTGGGATGGAAGGGCACAAATGGGCCCGATGATTTTTAAGAGGGCACATCAAAAGTGACTTTAATAAAAAAAGGTTGCCGGCCTCCCGCCGCTCTAGAACGCACGCCATAAGCAGCGACAAACAAAACTTCCCTCTTGTCCTAAGTGACAAAAAGGTCATCGTTTTCTTGAAAATACCATACAACCACTCAAACTTTCATAGCCAAGTCCCTCTTCCCCCGAAAAAGTCCATTACAAAACCAACCCATCAATTTTGGGGGGGCACCAGGGTGGGCACTCATGTTTCTAGGGTGGGCCAGTGCCCACCCTGGCTTCCCCCTGGCGCCGGAACCTTACATTTCTGATTTAGTAAGATTAGGAAAATGTTAAAACTCATTTAAATAATCAACATATTCTGAAAGGAACAGTATAAGGCAAATTGAAGACCCTGGTGCAAGATAGATGCCAATATAGGCTTAGTACAGTTAATTAAATACCATAACCATTCTGAAAACCACCTGCATCTCCTGAAAAATTTACGTGATGTTATTATCCCCTTCTAGCACCAGGGTCAATTAGAAAAAATATCAAAATTCATGTTTTTACCACTACGCAGCCGAAACGACTGCAACGCTGGCGCTATCCAACATAAAAGAACTGATTGGTTTTTTGCTGCGGTGGTTTTACATTTTTTAATAAAAACATATTTTAACCCTTGATTGCCAAAGTTGAAAATATATACGTTGATGCCAACAATACGTAAATTTTACGTATATTACAAATATATGCAAAAATTGTCTCGAACCTTTAAATTTTTTAGGGAAAAGTAATTACTTACTTTTATTCAAAAATAACAAACATTTCCTGAATCTAAAAGAAACGAAATGACCAAAAAATACACATAAAAGATTAGTTGAACTTAGCGCATTCATAACACATCTATACGTAAAATTTACGCGCCAACAATTCCTCTTTATTTTGTCACAGACAACCCACAACTGTCACATCAGAAACGCGTCGGCATGCGAATGTTGAGGTGCTTGAGCAGCAGAACGAGGATACCAATAATAGGCCAATTATTTCAGATTTAAAAAAAACTGTACGTAAATTTCACGTAGGGTGGCAATCTAGGGTTAAGGTTTAGATAAAGAGTCCCAGCGTGAGACAAAAACCTAGGTTGCAATTAGACCTTTAGATTACAGTGCCTAAGCTTAGTGGCAAGCGGACTGAAGCCAGACAGCATTCATTGGTTGCGCCACTCTAACTATTATTAAAATAAAAACAGAAATAATTGTTTTAAAATTATTTTTTTAAATAAGTTTTTTATTCAAAATATTATATACTTAAACTAAATTGTGTCGGTGTATTGTTCAAAAAACAACGAAATGAGGTAGCATTTAAAGTAAGTACATAGAAAATCTATGTTCTTAAAATAGGAATTTTCTTTTTTTCATGCGCCAATTTGTGAAACGAAACTGCCACAAGTTGTTCGTAACTCTTATAGTTTCCGAAATCCCAATGGTCACTCTCGAATTTGAGACATCCTGTACTTGGAAGAATAGTCTCCATCGAAAAATGGAGTAAAAAAAAGTACTAAACTTTATTAATCTACAACTTAGGTTTAAATTATATTAGGTTATTAGGTAAAGGTTATGATAATAAATAAAGAAACTTGATTTTATTAATAAACAAAAATATTCCTTAAACACTAATACTCATCCCCAAAATGGTTTGTTTAAAATTTCTTTAATCTGTTCCCACTCCAAGTCACTGATCCTAAAAGAGAATAAAAATAATTTGCAGACAGTCATATGTTGGGATATATAAATTTTTTTAAGAATAATTAACTATAGTATATTCCAGAAAGGTGTAGAGTAATAAAAGCTCATTAGGTATGCAAGGTGACTACAGAGTGATCCAACGAATATCTGAGCCACTTTCAAAATTTATCATTAATTTCATCGCAAAATTTTCATCAAGTGCAGGTGGTACCACCCGGGTTTGGGTCAATTTATGGGTTTTGCCTATTGTTATCACAAATTGTATTCACAAAAACTAAAAATGGTGGGACAAAGGCCTGCATTATGTACCGGGTGAGTCAACGATTTCGCGGAGCAATTTTATGGCTTGAAGATAAAATTTGTCGACAATAAGCTTTTGTGTTAAGGTATGGTTGGATATCAGGCACATTTTAAAAATATTTTGAATTATACAGGGTGCGCCCAAAAAGTAGGGTGTCAAAAAGGTACATTTTTTTAAATGGAACACCCTATATATTGTATTATTTTCTGATTCCTCACAAAGTTCTACGCTTATTTCGTAAATGTGAAATGTCCAACCGTTCCAATGCTACAGCCTGTCAAAGTCTGAATATGCCATATTTTAACCGTCAATATCTCAAAAACTATTGAATTTTGACATATGACATTTACAAAATAAGCGTAGAATTTTGTGAGGAATCAGAAAATAATACAATATATAGGGTGTCCCATTTAAAAAAATGTTCCTTTTTGACACCTTACTTTTTGGGCGCACCCTGTATAATTCAAAATATTTTTAAAATGTGCCTGATATCCAACCATACCTTAACATTTATTGTCGACAAATTTTATCTTCAAGGCATAAAATTATTACGCGCAATCGTTGACTCACCCGGTACATAGTATTAGATACACTTATTTTTTTATTAAACATTATAAAAAAATACAAAATACATTAAACAGAAATTAAACTATAAAAAATCATAATATTCTTCGTCATCTGAAGAACTGTTATCTCCTCTTGACGTTATAATTAACGGGTCGACGGTCCGATCGATCAGGTGGTCAAGATTCCACATTTTCTCCTCTTCTTTAATGACATGCTTTTTGCCAGTTCTCTGGTGTTACTGCCTTAATAGCTTAATCACACAGTAGCTTAACGTCTTTCATTCTGAATGTCATGTTGTGTCTTGCTATAAATTCTTTCACTTGCGCCCATATAAGTTCTATAGGAATTAGTTAGGAACGATATGACGGTGTGCGCACCACATTTACATTATATTTTTCAGCTATATTTTTCAGCTATATTTTTCACGGTATATTTCATAAAACGATGTTTGTGTAAATTAGCTATAGCTAATAGTTCCTTCTTTATCAAATTATCGTGTTTTTTTTTCTTTGGTTAGTTATCATAAATAATTTAATGCACGAAATTTACCT
Organism: Polydrusus cervinus; assembly: GCA_935413205.1. Taxonomy (NCBI): domain Eukaryota; kingdom Metazoa; phylum Arthropoda; class Insecta; order Coleoptera; family Curculionidae; genus Polydrusus; species Polydrusus cervinus. The sequence goes on from OW284511.1 coordinate 91,039,049, forward strand.
ACGCCTATGGCCGACATCGAAATTCAGCCGAACTGGACGGAAATTCCCATTCTATTACTCTACACCTTTCTGAAATAGACTATAAACAGCATTTTTTATTGTGACATAAATGACATTGGCCGGCATTATTTACTCATGATAACCGGACAACTATGATTATGAAATAATTATTTTTGGCAATATCATGTATGTCATCGTCAAAGTTGCTGGTTAGTTTAGTCGTTAAAAAGTTTATTTACAGCTGAAATACCCAGCATTAAAGAATGAATAAATGAACTTATCTGTCAAAATACTAGATTTATGTAAAAAAAAATTAATCATTACACACGCGGTATTATAGACCATAAGACGGCCCTAAGTACCGTTTTATATGGAACGTATGGTCAGCGGCGTCAGCGCTTACGGTCAGCACGTACCAACAGCGCCCACGGTCGGTAGAAAGCAAATGGGTTCCACATGGACGGCGTATCATCAGTTGATAAACATGCCAGTGGCGGGCAATGCTGTTTTAACCAGGGTAGACAAAAATTGCATTTAAGACAAAAATGTATTGTCTGTTTAAAGGTTGGAGACAATTACGTTTCTTGAACGGCAGTAGAGTTTTGGACTTGCATTGTCTTTATTTGTTTAGAATCACTACGTTTCAACTGGAGATGCTTACCAGCACTCTCATACTCATACTCATACAAAAGCAGTGCTTTTACTTTGCATAAGACGCTAATGTACAGCGCGATCTTTGCTTTTAGAATGGTCTTACGGAATGCTTATACAGGGATTTAGTTTACGAACTAATAAGCAAAGAAAGCCTTCGTGGAAATGATATAGGAATAATTTATCGATCCTATAATATTATTTATTATAAATAAAAGAAGCTTAGCGGCAAGCGGACAGAGTAGTGCGTCTATCTTTTGCATTAAAGTACACAGGGACTCCAAAGGTAATGGAATCCCTGGGGGCACAGGTAGACAATGACAGGCTGTTTCGATCTTGTTAGAACTCATCAGAAAGTCATAACCCGTAAGCGACCCCCAGTATAGCGAGCCTGTTCTTTCAAGGCGTTTTTAAGAACTAAAAACGCGATGAAAACCCAGTAACGCCATCATAAGGAATCAACTCAATACAAAAGATATAGCCATCTAACGTGAAAACGTAGAAATATAAATAAATCGAAATAAATCAAGCACGGAACGGCCACTTCACCAGTATAGGAAACATTTTTTCGCTTCTCCATACATCTCCAGCTTTACTGGGGGTCGCTTACGGGTTATGACTTTCTGATGAGTTCCAACAAGAACGAAACAGCCTGTCATTATCTACCTGTGCCCCAGGGATTCCATCCATCCATCCTTTGGAGTCCCTGTGTACTTTAATGCAAAAGATAGACGCACTACTCTGTCCGCTTGCCGCTAAGCTTCTTTTGTTTATATATTTTACCGGACACTAAATTCTACTATTTTATTATTTATTATATTAATGTAGAGCTAAATTGCCAATGTTGGATTACACGGATAAAAACGGAAATACAAAAAAAAATTGTTCCTGTTTGTTTTATTGTTCCCAGGGTAGACAATGCTTTTTGCCTTTATTGTTTGTACGCCACTGAAACACGCATCTGGGCAACTAAAGTCTGACGCACGGTTCTAGAGCTACAATGCCTGATAAGGCAGGGAGATAACGGCCGCATTAAAAAGGCAATTCCCCTTAAAATAAGGTAAAGTCCATACAATTACTGTCTGGATGCACATCACAGCTTCTGACGTAATTTTTGATTCGAGTTAGGTCGTTATCTCCCTGCCTTATCAGGCATTGTAGCTCTAGAACCGTGCGTCAGACTATATCCACAACCATGCGTGACTTGGCATTAGCGCCCTTGTGAAAACACACATTTAGCTAGATTGCCCGTCAACGCGCTGACCGTACATAGACGCACGGACTCGACGCCTCCTCGACGAATTCCCGACGTAGGAGTATTGTTAGTAATATATTTTCACATAATATCATAACGCCATTTTATAATCTAAGTTTTAAATTGAAAAAGTTAAAATCAAAATATTTTAGCTATAAAAGATTTATACTTTCTCGTAAAATTATGGTTCTTATGCTTTAAAGCTTTATTCGATCTCTCGAAACCTGCTTTAAAATCTGTAACGTTGTTTCCAAACTATTTTTATAGGTAAACCGATAAAAATAAAACACTGGAAATTATTTTTAAAGTTGTACCATTGCCGCTAGAGGGCGTAACTCGCAAGACAAAATTAAAGTTATTTTAGAAATAGTTCCATTAAGGTACTAATTTGAAGTGGGAAATGAAAAGATTATCTATTCTTACCCCTGTTTGGTTCTAAGGATTTTCTTTCGTATCACGAATAATAAAGGGTGGAAGAACCTGGAAAATAAGTTATTACTAAAAGTACGGTACCTTTCACATCTTTTATATAATTTTAATAAATTTGGCCTCGTTTCAAAGAAAATGTCATGCTTAATAAAAAAATAATTTTGATAATGGTCGATAGGTAATTCGTATTTTGTTTTACAGAGGGCGCTATATATAAAAGTTTAAGATTTTCTAAAAAATAATAAATGGAATGGTATACTTTTGGTATAATATATTAGATAAGCATAAGTTCTGTTCTGGTGTTATTTCCAAATAACCTTGTTTTGTCAAAAAGATGCCAAAAATCCTAATTATGGAGGCCTTGGAATTAACCTAACCAAGATAACAATAAGAATATTAAGAAAAACTAAAACTTTTAAACATAGCGCTTTTAGTAAAACAAAGAATAAATTAGCGACCTTCATCAAAATTATTATTTTAATATGATTAAAACTCTCTTTCAACCGAGCCCAAATTTATTAAAATTGCATAAAATATATTAAAGATACAGTAATTTTAGTATTATCTTATTTACTAGCTTCCTCCGCCCTTTTAGATATACGAAAAAAGCATTAAGGACCACACTGTCGCCAAGAATAGATCAGCTTTCCATCGATATCAAAATAGTACTTTATTTTTAAAATATTTTGAATATTGTATTTTGTCCCGTCAGTTATGCCCTCTAGCGGCGATTATTTAACTTTAAAAATAATTTCCAATTATTTCTGACCAATATTTTTAAGATACAACCACTGCTAATGCTAATATGTACCTTCCGTAATCCGGGGTCGGCGTGGTTGTTAAATTTTCTGGATACTCCGAAGATCTCGACGTAAAGTCCTGCATCGGTTGTGTAATTGATGTCACTAAACTATTTGGATACCCCGTAGTCAATGAGTATGTATTCCTGGAAAAAATAATTTTTTAAAAGTTTTATTGGTATGGTATAGTCTGTTCAGTGACCTCTGACAGTTACGTCACATTCTCCACCATTTCCCATATTTGCCATACGTCGTAAATTATTTCAGTCAATTTGACTGACTGGCGATAAAGGTTATGATTTTTCTTAAGTTTGTTCGACATTAAGACTGAAAGTAAACAAATAAAACATAGGCGCGTGTTTTGAAATTTTTAATTTATACTGATAAATAAAACTGATTTATAAAATTTGAAATTTAATTGCATACTTTTTTTGTCTATTGCACTTTATCAATCTATGAATGTCTGTTTTTTTATTAAATTTTCAATTAGACAAGCCACAAAAACAATGCCGCGTTTCACGCTGGTATGAAAGGCTCTTAATAAGTAACACGGCAACTTAGCTGTTTTTGATACCTGCGCGCTGCTATACATTTTTTATATTGTAAATTGAACGAACAAACCCAAAACGAGTAGGTACTAATTTTTATTTTTAATAAATGTAAGAAGGAAGATAGGGCTTTCTTTCCTAACCCATTATTTACAATGTCTATTCTGGAGAGTTATTACGACTTCGTTGTAAATTGATTTACCTACTTACCTAACCATTTACTTACCTACTTACCTCTTTACCTACGTACCCACTTTAATTTTATTTTTTAATTATTATTTTAATTAATTTTCAGTATTTTTTAGAATACAAAGACCTTTAGCAATTATCGTTAGGATTTTCATTGGCTTATATCTCTTTCTTTGAACTTCTGTTCTGTATGAAAAAAACTTTCCCACACCCATATAGATACTACCTTATATTGTCGATGGAGGTTCGCGTCCCAATGCCCCTATACATATATCAGCCGCACCTGTATGTAGATCAAATAACAACAATATTTTACTTACCAGGAATAATAGGACCCACATGCAATGGGATTGACTGGCATTGAGCGGACATAAGAAAATCTGTTAGAGAAAAATGATTATAAGAAAAATGGTGTGGAAAACCGACGAAGAAACAAAAGTCCTGTAACTGTATACTCTTCTCGATCTAAATACTCTGGAAATGTTGCATATGAAAAAAAAATTCATGTCGAAACATACTCATCTATAAATTAGTTATATACAGCTCAAGAATACAGAGGTATACATTCAAAATAAACGACAAGGACAGAGGGATTTGCTTTAAATTGATTAAAGTAATGGAACATTTTTTTTTGGATTAGACGACATCTTGTCATAGATATTGTCCTGTTATTCTGACCTTATCATAATGGGTGATTTTAATATTAATTATAATGATTTAAACTCAGTGTACAGGCATAATTTGTGTAATCTATTGGACTCATTTAACTTGACCATGCATGTTGATGCACCCACTCGTATTTCCAGGTTCTCTTTGACCATCATTGACTATTTCTGTTCAACTTTTAGTGATTCCGATGTCGAATGCTCAGTTGTTAACTCGGGATTATCAGACCATGAGGCTATCTTCAGTAGGGTTGCTTTTGCTGCAGATGCAGCTAAACCTAAATATAGACAGGGTAGGCTATTCAGTCGTAAAAATTATGATAGGTTTAATCAGGTATGTATGTCTGTTCAATGGGACAAAATAGCTCAGTATGTTGACCCTCTTCAGCAATTTCATGTGGTGTTGCTGGATTCATTTAATAAATCATTTCCTATTCAGAGGATTAAAACAAGGCGCAAAAAGCCTTGGATCACTTTGGGATTGAAGGTTTCTGCTGCTAATATGAGGTGCCTACATGCAATTAGAAAGTTTACTGAGAATAACGCCTTTCTGAATTATTTTCAAAAGTATAGATCACTATACAGAAGACTAATAAAGCTGGCCAAGGAACGTTTTTACTCCACTCGTTTTTCTACGGCCAGCAATTCACAGAGAGAAGGTTGGAGAATTGTAAATGACATAAGAGGTATTAATAAAAAATCACGCTTGAATGTTCCTGATATGTCCCCAAATATCTTGAATGACTATTATTGTTCTGTGGCAGGCTCTCTGACATCCAAGCTTAACCCAAATACAGATCCGTTGGATTATTTAAAGCATGTTTGTATCGATCAATCATTTTTCTTTCGACCCACTGATCAAGTTGAACTTATGCAGGTCATTGGGACAATAAAGAATGGAAGTTCGTGTGGTGAGGATGGTGTCTCTGCAAGAATATTTCTCTCCCTCCCTGATTGTGCACTGGAGGCTCTTTCAAGTGCGATAAATCATTCCTGGGTTGAAGGAAGGTTTTCAGATAGCCTGAAGCTGGCGAAGGTTATTCCCATCCATAAGGGTGGCCCCTTGATGATCCCAGTAATTTTCGACCAATTTCTTTATTGTCGACACTTTCAAAGATTATTGAAAGGTTAGTTAAGGAACGTGTTGTGTCTTTTCTCAAGCAACATCAAATCTTGCATTCGCGCCAGTTTGGCTTTCAGACAGGGAAAGGCACTGACGATGCAGTATATAAATTTCTTGAAGATGTTTACTTTGGTCTCAATTCTGGAGAGGCGGTGGCAGCGGCTTTTTGTGACTTGTCAAAAGCGTTTGACTGTGTAAGTCATGAAATCCTGCTGCGCAAACTTAATGTGTACGGTTTTAGGGGGCAGGTTTTGGAGTGGTTTCGGTCCTACCTTGAGGGACGCACCCAAAAAGGTCTTTATGGGCTCTAAAACATCAAAAGAGGGTAACATATACTACGGTGTTCCTCAGGGTTCTGTGTTGGGTCCCCTTCTTTTTCTGATTTATATTAATGACCTTGCTTCAGTGGACATTGCGGGCCAATTTACGATTTTTGCGGATGACACCACTATTCTCTGGCATGATTTTGATTCTGATATGTTGAGGATCAAAATTTCAACTGATCTCACTAAAATTAAACAATGGTGTGATGCCAATCTTTTGACCCTGAATTTTGATAAAACCAATATTGTGGGTTTTCGGTGTGGCGTGGACGGTTTGTATCTTGGGGGGGCATTACTTACAAAAAAAGCTAACACCAAGTTTTTAGGAGTCTTTATTGATGAGTGTCTAAAGTTCGACTCTCATATTTTGGAGCTCACAAAAAGAGTGGCTTCGGGATGCTACGCTGTGCGTTTGATATGGGCGGAGATTGGAACCACTCTGGCTAAGAAGGTCTACCACTCACTGGTAGAATCTCACTTGCGATACGGAATTGTGTTCTGGGGGAATACATGTAACTACCTCTTGAGCTCGTTGTTTGTTCTCCAGAAGCGGGCTCTAAGGTATGTTTGTGGTGTGAATGGCAGAGAGTCATGCAGACCGTTGTTTAGATCCAGGAAAATATTAACTTTAACATCTCTGTTTATTCTTGAAACGGTCTGCATGATTTACAAACACAAAGACACATTGCCAGTTCCCGACCACTCTCACAATACTAGAAGGTCACGAGAACTGTATCTGCCTATACCATCTTCCACCCTTATCAAGAACTCAATTATTTATGAAAGCCGTAAACTATATAACCATATTCCGGAATATATAAGGGACCTTCCTACCCTTAAATTATTTAAAAGAACTGTAAGGGAACTACTGGCGGAGAGAGCCTATTACGAGTTGGTTGAGTATTACAATGACACATTTTAACTCAGTGTGTTAACAGGATTGGTCATTTTGTAAAATTTGTTTTGTGTGCCATTTACTCGTAAGTTGTTTGTCGCTACTTGTTTGTTTTATAGCGTGTTATGTTTTTGTCTTTGATTATTTTTTATTGTGTACTTTTTAAGGTTTAAGCATGGTTCTGTTGCACCTGCTTGTATATATATTTTAGCTTTGTTAACAAGATTATTTCTTTAGAACAATAAAGCATATTTGATTTGATTTGATTTGATATAACAAATAATAAAAAGTTGTTCCTTTAATAGTTATTTTATTGGTTTGGGTATCACAGTTGTTTAGTTAAATAGTATCAATACAAAACAAAATAGCTCTTATCGCTGTTGCTTTTGGAAAACAAATTGATGTCGAAACATACTCATCTATAAGTTAGTTATATACAGCTCAGGAATAAAGAAGTCGTTATAAATTTAAATTTAACGATAAGGGCCGAGGGATTTTCTTTAAATTGATTAAAGTAATGGAACATTTCTTTGGATTAGACGACACCTTGTCCTGGAGATTGTCCTGGTATAACAAATAATAAAAAGTTGTTCCTTTAATAGTTATTTTATTGGTTTAGGTATCAGACTTGTTTAGTTAAATAGTGTCAATACAAAACAAAATAGCTCTTGCTGTAAACTAACACATTTTTTCAAAGTGTTATTTCTGCCTGAGATATTCCTTCAGTTTACAGGCAAATTACCATTCCATGATCATTGTTAATATTCCTATTATGCATACTTATAATTGACAAACTATTATTGTATTTATTTCAGTAGCATTTTGATAGGGTAGGGGTAGGCAAGAGGGAATCCTGGATGCTATTTTTATAACCCTGATCGAAGCGGAACACACACACACATACACAAATTTATCTAGCCCTGGCTTCTTTTAGGAATGAACCTAATTTTTCAACTGTGATCTCGCGCTTATTTGTATACATGTAATAAAAAAATTGTTTAATAACTATTTCCACAAATAAAACTGCATTAAAATATAATATATTTTAATAAAAGTTGCACATTCAATACTTTATAAATGGTCATAAAAATATTGTTATTATATTATTTTTAACAAAGTGTAATAATTAGAATTTTAAAAACATCGTAGGTTCAAAATTGTTTAAATCGATTTATGAGCGGCATCTTGTAGTATTTTTTGTAAGATATTCGATGATCTAAGTTGTTCCTGCGGAAACTATACTTGTGAAGAATTATTTATGATGCTTTAAATTGTAGCCAATTTGGTAAAAACAACCACATAGCCACCATAAAAAAAATGTCCAATACATCGCACCTGTCGTAGAATATTTTCTTCCGAGCCTGCCGGGCTTATCGGGTCTACCAGGCCTGCCAGGCCTGCCGAGCATGTCGGGCTTGCCAGGCCTGCCAGGCTGTATCGACTTTGGTTGACGGGCCGGATCGGGTCGCTATTTCTTAAATAGGCTTCTTAAGAATAATTATTGTAACATCACAGAAAGATAGACGGTGCACCGGCTGTGAGAATTAATCAAGCACAATTCCCCCTTTTTTAGATGACCTTGTAAGGAAACGAAAAAGTGATAATAAATAGATAATGCATTTTTTGTCAACCACCAAAATCCCGTTTTATCGACTACACAAATCCGGGTAAATGATATTTCAAACGGAAATGTTACAAACAATCTTGTGAAAATCTGTTTCATATTCAGGGGCAAATATCATCCTTTCTAGCGAACTAAACTTCACGTTTCAGGAGTTAGTGAATGCCGATATATTAGCGGTAAAGCTTTGAATAGAGGGGTCTTGTTGGTTGGCAAAAACTGGCTGTTTATCTTCCATAATGATGAGAATACCAAAATCTGAAAAAGTTTAGTTTCACCTCGTTGTCTTAAAACGGCAGATTTATACTTATGAATTAAAAGTTACTTTCGTCACCGATCCGAAGAAGACCTTCTTATATACGAAAATCCCTCCCAAATCACCCCGAATTCCCCCCAAATATACACATTTTGGCTTTGTAAAAATTTTATATAATATATTTATTTTATTAAAAAAAATTATGTCCTAAACTTTAATAATTCATTTCCCATGGACCTCCAAATTTAACCGTTTATGGTGAAAATTTTTTTAGATCTTCTTGGGACCTATAATTTGGTTAAAAAGTTGGATAAGATTTACTGAAGATGACTGGTTATATTGTTTTATCAGGAAATAACATTTTTTAAACTTTGCTAGAACAAAGATAGTAGAAGATGATCCCCCTCCCCCCACGCACTCAGTTCTAATATTAGCAATTTGTAAAACTTTAAATAGTTGTAGAAAAAATAACTTTAAAATGTTATTTTTCTTAACTTTTTGATAATTTAAAACTTTTTAAGTATCTGTTTTTCTTACCCTGGCGTACTGCTTATCATTGTTTGCTCGTCTTCATCTCCTTCTTTCTCCTTTGCTTCTTTTTCCGTATTTTTTATGTCTGCTTCTTCATCTTCTGCACTTGCATCTCTTTAAATGAATATTTAATTTAGGTTTTGTGGTGGGCAAGTTATTATAAATTTTACCTGGGGCGTTATTTACGGGGTTTGCATTTATTTTTGATAACAAGGAAAACGGGTTAATATTTTAGAAAATCGTTTTTAATGTAGTACAGGGTGATTCATTAAGGTTGACGAGCGGCCATATCTCGGAAACTACTGGGCATAGAAATTCAGGAAAAAAAAATGATAACTAAAGTGGCCATGAGAAAATCCTGGAAATAATTTACGTTCCGCATTTTGCCGCAAGAGGGCGTAATTGAAAAGTAAATTTAAAAATTTTACATATCTCCGAAAATTCCACATAAAATCGAATAAATCGTATATAAGTTACAGCGGTTTAAATGATTACACTTTCAACCCCCCCCCCCCCCCTCTTATTAAAGTCGGTACGCCAATGAGCAAAAGACCAAAATGATGCATAATTGTCCAAGCTTTTTAATGGTGTTACCAAAGATATACCTTAATTTGGAATTTTCGGAGATATGTAAAATTTTAAAATTTACTTTTCAATTACGCCCTCTTGCGGTAAAATGCGGAACTTAAAAATTATTTCCAGGATTTTCTCATGACCACTTTAGTTATCTTTTTTTTCTGAATTTCTATGCCCAGTTTACGAGATATGGCCGATCGTCGACCTTAATGAATCACCTTGTACAATAAATGCCTTTTCTATCTATTTTTATAGGTTAAAAGCATCTCGGATTCACTTCATTATCTCGATTATTAGATAAAATAGAACATTTTATAGCTCAACATGTTTTTATAAACTTTATTATTATCGTAAATATTTTTAAAAATATATAATTTTTGTTTCCTTTAACAAATAAAAACAAAATTAATGGGTCACTTTATTTAATTAAGCTGGCTTAATTACAATACTAAAATTAAAGTTGAAATTAAAATTACATTTGAGTTTATAAAACGTAAACCACATTTTTTGGAAACGAGTGAAATATGAAAACACAAAAAATCAATATGGCGAAATTAATTTGAGATCATTTGTAACTTTAAAAAACATTTCTGGGGATGTTCACAGCCCACTTGCCAAATATTTAATAATAAACATAACGTGCGATAATAAAATCATGTTGATGTATAAAACCTTGTATCTCCTTTAACAACAGAGATAATGAAGAGAACCAAAAATAAATATATCACAGAAAGGTTAAAAATGGTTTTTAGTATTCTCCAATGGGTGATACGAACTTTCGAAAAAATGTTTTCATTAAACAATAATTGCTGTCTTAATATAGTTTTAAGCATTAGTATTGATATCACGATACGTTGGCTGATTAATAAAAACTTAGCTATTAGCTTACTTTTTTTTCGTATCTTGCATTTCATTTGTCTCCGGCTGGTCTTCCGGTATTGGTCCGGCTCTAGTTGTTGGATCCGTGTCTCTTGCGGTTTTATCTAGTGCGCTTGTAACGTTCTCTTCTGTAGCTACTGCCTCTTTGGTCGTTGCTGTTTCGTCACTTGTTCCTTTAGCTTCTATTTCTTCCGCTGATGTATCTTTACTTATTTCTTCTGTGGTCACTGCCTTTTTGGTCGTTGCTGTTTCGTCACTTGTTCCTTTAGCTTCTGTTTCTCCAGCTGATGCCTCTTTACTTATTTCTTCTGTAGCTACTGCCTCTTTGGTCGTTGCTGTTTTGTCACTTGTTCCTTTAGCTTCTGTTTCTCCGGCTGATGCCTCTTTACTTATTTCTTCTGTAGCTACTGCCTCTTTGGTCGTTACTGTTTCGTCACCTGTTCCTTTAGCTTCTGTTTCTCCGGCTGATGCCTCTTTACTTATTTCTTCTGTAGCTACTGCCTCTTTGGTCGTTGCTGTTTCGTCACTTGTTCCTTTAGCTTCTGTTTCTCCGGCTGATGCCTCTTTACTTATTTCTTCTGTAGCTACTGCCTCTTTGGTCGTTGCTGTTTCGTCACCTGTTCCTTTAGCTTCTGTTTCTCCGGCTGATGCCTCTTTACTTATTTCTTCTGTAGCTACTGCCTCTTTGGTCGTTGCTGTTTCGTCACCTGTTCCTTTAGCTTCTGTTTCTCCGGCTGATGCCTCTTTACTTATTTCTTCTGTAGCTACTGCCTCTTTGGTCGTTGCCTTTTCGTCACCTGTTCCTTTAGCTTCTGTTTCTCCGGCTGATGCCTCTTTACTTATTTCTTCTGTAGCTACTGCCTCTTTGGTCGTTGCTGTTTCGTCACTTGTTCCTTTAGCTTCTGTTTCTCCGGCTGATGCCTCTTTACTTATTTCTTCTGTAGCTACTGCCTCTTTGGTCGTTGCTGTTTCGTCACCTGTTCCTTTAGCTTCTGTTTCTCCGGCTGATGCCTCTTTACTTATTTCTTCTGTAGCTACTGCCTCTTTGGTCGTTGCTGTTTCGTCACTTGTTCCTTTAGCTTCTGTTTCTCCAGCTGATGCCTCTTTACTTATTTCTTCTGTAGCTACTGCCTCTTTGGTCGTTGCTGTTTCGTCACTTGTTCCTTTAGCTTCTGTTTCTCCAGCTGATGTCTCCTTACTCATTTCTTCTGTGACCACTGTCTTTTTGGTCGTTGCTGTTTCGTCACTTGTACCTTTAGCTTCTGTTTTTCCAGCTGATGCCTCTTTACCTATTTCTTCTGTGGCCACTGCCTCTTTGGTCGTTGCTGTTTCGTCACCTGTTCCTTTAGCTTCTGTTTCTCCGGCTGATGCCTCTTTACTTATTTCTTCTGTAGCCACTGCCTCTTTGGACGTTACTGTTTCGTCACTTGTTCCGTCAGCTGCTGTTTCCCCGTCACCTACTGTTTCTCCGGCTGATGCGTCTTGAAACAGAGGGAGCGCTTCGAAAAAATTCACATTTAAATATAAAACTATTAATAAACAAACCCAGATGTTCTTCGTCATCTCGCAATTGCAACAATAGCATTGCAAAGCTAAGCAAAAAATGAATGTCAGTAATAAAAGTAAAGTGATTTTATTGCCAATAAAATTTTTATTATTAAGAGCTTTGCTTTAGCTAATTGGTCATTGTATTGTTATTACTCCTTTACATATTCATATATATTATAAGTAATGTAGGGAACTAACTCGATGCCAATCAGTGGCGGCGGGTGTCGTAGAGATACGGGGTTGCGCATTAACATTATTAATAATAACATAGATACCTATAATTTAAAATCAGGATTACAATTTTTTAACATAAATTGGATTATATAATATTAAAAGTTAGCTGCTCAATAAACCCTTTTTATAGAGCATTATTTCTTATTTGACACCCGCAAATCCACGTATTAACTTTCTGACTTTTACATCAGTTTCATTCCAACAATTATATTATGTTGAGTATGAGATTAAGAATCTATGATAAAGTTTTGTTTCTTGTAATTGTTAAACATATTTTTTAGTAATTGATTTATTAGAGGTTTCGGATAATTATAATTTATTTACGTTAAAAAGGACAGAGACATGATCACACGCTTCTTTAGCTGGGCCGATCAAAACTTTCGATAGACAATCAGAAACTGATCTCAATCTACGATTATATTTAAATATTATTTTTATGTAAGAAGGGCATACTACTCTTCTGAGCCTTGACATTGTTCACCTCCGTCAGGACATGGAGTAAGTTTAGAGGTGCCAGTATGTGGCATTCGGGGATTAATGTGTTATATATTATATTGTTGGAGTATTTTAAGTATTCGAAAAATATATATTCCAAATCATACAAAACACTACAGAGTTCAAACAATTCTAATTAAACAAACTTCATTTATTAAAGGTAAGCAAGGCCAATTATAAGCCTAATTAAGGTTTTTTTATTGCGATAGTTTAAAGACTTCAGGATAGCGATGGCTTCGCAGGTAAAAACGGAGAGACTGTTATTTAACTTGAATTTATCTTCAATTTTGATTTTTGGAATATAGAAAGCCCAGCTACATCCTTGTTCAGCCTTTGACAGATCTGTGTATATGTAAAGAAAATCTAAATTGTTTTTAAGAATAGCTAAATTAGTAGCATTGTGATTCTTAAAAGCTAGTAAAATATGACTTATTGATATAACTAAACTAAAGTGCGCCATTTCGAATTGTGATTAATTTATTGCTGGACATATAGAGTTTTTCCTTATCCAATAAAATTTACGTATGTTTAAAATACATATTATTAAAAATTCGTTTTTCACTAGACACAGATTGCTATTGGTATTTAAATGCAGGTAGATCTTGTTATTTAATATGAGCGACTACAGAATGGCTCTGCTGTTAAACTTTAAACATTATTCATTTTTATTAGCTTTGAAATCACCAAAACGTGCATAAACAAACTATAGGACGATGACTGATACTTTTCAAAGTAGCACAACTTAAGAAGAAGAGGTGAAAACACGCGCTACTAATATACTTTTTTTTCTATTAATTGTTGATTATTGTTAGGTAGTGCTATTCCTAGTTTAATATTGTCAAAATGTTATTTTAATTTTAAAAAAAAACACATTCTGGTATAGACCTGTGATGTTCTTTGATATTACAGATAGCAGAGAAATTTAAATAGCAAAATGTTGGGAAAACATAAGCATTTCATGAATTTGAAGAAGCTCAAAGTCGTCCTCCACTGTTATATTAATGAAAAGTCTATTTTAAGATAGAAATTCTCTACATGTTTCGAATGCGGAAGCATTCATCTTTAGGAGAACAAATGAAATTAAGAAGAAAGGGGTAGATAATATCCTAACGGAGCTTTAAAGTTAAATATTAGATGAAATAAAGGTCCAATGAGTAAAATATGGAGAATCATTACCAAAATACACGTCACACCGTGAAAATGGAAATTACAGTGAGGGTTGTAGCTTTGGGTACTATCGGAATTTACGTGCAGAATAAAAGGTTTAGCAATCAGGTGTAAGAAAGAAAATTGTTAAGATAAATGGAGAGTAATCTGGATAGCAATTTAATGATACATTTCTCAATACATTGAGAAGAAACATTCTTCAATGCCTTTTTAATATAATAAGAAAATTGAGCATTTGTATTTCGAAATATATAATCTGCCGCCACTGTGTTAATAATATTTTGTAAATATCAATTTACATGTATTTTTCATAGCGTAGTGTCAAAGTAACTTTAAAATATAATAGAACGAAACAATTCGTATGGCGTGTTATCGAAATTTCAAAAACCTATTTAAAATGTACGAACATCCACGATTAAAAAATTAAGGAAGACTAAAAACACAAACATAACGATAAATTAAAAATATGTGTGGATCTTATAGTCTAAAGCAGACTCAACACGATCAATCAGACTGATAGTCTTGATAAGGGAATGACAGTAATACTGAACGTGTAAGGAAAAATTTCAAGGATTGATGGCCGGACTGAAGTAAATTCTTAAAAAAAACAAACTGATGTTAGAATTACGAAGGATTGATAGGGGAGAAGAGGGGAAGGAGGATTTGGCCATGAAAGTTTTGATGAGAAAGGAGTGGTATGGCATGTTATTTTGAAGAGAACGATGACCTTTTTTTTTTATTTAGACGTCACTCTAACAAGAGGGCAGTTTTGCCCCTGCTTATTGCGCTATAAAGCATAAACCTTTTTTTTTAAGGTCATTTTTGATTTTAGTAGTGCCCACTCAAAAATTATCGGGCCCACTTGTGCCCACCCATACCAAAAATCCTGGCGCCGCCACAAACTAAATAGTATTTACCTGAAGATTACTGGAGATACTTAATAGCAGGAACATATCTCTTGAGGGTCATAATATTTACATCAAATCTTCTAGCAGCACTTTTTAATGATGCATTGTCGTTGATGACATGAACAACTGCTGCTTTTAGTTTCTGGCTATTTATGGGTTTTCTCTTTTTCGCTCCTTCCTCTTATACTTGCGTGGCATCTGATATTTTTTTTATTGTCTTTCAAAATATGATTTTGCAGATATTGAGATGATTAATTAATTCCTCGCCAGCGTCTACATACTTCTTCCTAATTATGATTTTAATTTATTCTTTGAAAAATCAACAATAGCTAGGAATATATGGGAGACTTGATTCCATGATCAAATCTCCCACAACAGCAGTAATCTAGTCTCCCCATGACGCCATTTTGTAAAATGTGTTCTTTAAAAAATATACGAAAAAAAAGGAGACCTTATAATATCTGAAATAACTTTATGATTACATGTGTGTGATACTTACCTTAGCAGAAAAATAGTCAAAACTAAGTTGAAAAACTTATAAAAACACTTCTTAATTATTAGAAAAAATGTCCAATGATGTCTTCTTTAGCCGGCGGTCTTTGGCAAAAACGAATGGTACCTAATGGTCGGCCGCATAATGACAATGTAATGTTGCCAATATGATATTTCTAGAGTATGTCATTTCGAAGATCTGTTGGGGTGAACAAGTCTCCCTCTTCTCCCCTATCATTCAGGACTCTCAGTCCATCTGATCGCGTATGGTCTGCATAGGAGCTGGGGACAAACTATGCAATAGTTGTTAATGGACTAATATTTTTAGATTGGATTACAGTTTAACAATAGAAAGCCATTATTTGACCTACAGGTATAGGGAAATTTGACGCCGGCGCGCTAGTAAAGATTTAAAATTATTGGGTATCCCGCAACTGTTTTTGATGAACTAATAATTTATGTGTGTTCCTTAATGACGTGCTAATATTTTAGGGTGTGATTCCTCAAGTCATTTTATGAAGAAAAGTTCATATAAACATATGTCCTAAACGGCTTAAATTTTTTGCTACAGGTTGTTGAATTATTTTTTTTTATAATATCTCCGAAAGTACTTTAGATAATATTTTCTATATTGGCATATGCTAATAGGACCTAAAACCACATCTTTTAGTAATAAAAGTTATTTTTTTGTCTCACCAGTGGCGTCCCTGCAAACATTTCCTCTGATATTTTTTAGAAAAAAAGTGGTACGCCACTGACATTTTTCCATGTGGATATCATTTCTGATTAGCCTGGTCAATTCTGCATAAAAATGGTCTCTTGCTTTTTTTTTTCTTCTCAGGCACACCGTTCTTAATTAAAATAATTAAATTAGCTTTAGTATTTATTAACATTAATAATACAAAATTTTGTTATATAAAAATTGTTGGAAATGACCACCTTCATTATTTTTTAATAGGCATGCTTCCGCCCGTCTAATTTAATTTAATTATTTTAGTTAGGAACGGTGTGCCTGAGAAGAAAAACGCAAGAGACCATTTTTATGCAGAATTGACCAGGAATCAGAAATGATATTCACATGGAAAAATGTCAGTGGCGTACCATTTTTTTTCTAAAAAATATCAGAGGAAATGTTTGCAGGGACGCCACTGGTGGGACAAAAAAATAACTTTTATAACTTAAACATGTGGTTTTATGTCCTATTAGCACATGCCAAAATTGAAAATATTATCTAAAGTACTTTCGGAGATATTACAAAAAACGCTTTAAAAAAATTCAACACCCTGTAGCAAACAACTTAAGCCGTTTAGAACATATTATGTTTATATAAACTCTTCTTCATAAAATGACTTTAGGAATCTCACCCTAAAATATTAGCACATCATTAAGGAACACCCTGTATACTACTAAACTAAAAAAAAAACAGTCAAGAAGTCTAACAATAGAATACGTTACGTCAGCATTACTGCAAACATGTCCCAAAATTAAAGGTAATGTAAAAGTTGTTGCAAACTGAAATATAGCAATTTATTATTTTACTCAATAAAATCGTTAAAAAAAATAGTCATACTTTATTTTCATACAACCCACTCAGTCAGTCAGCAGTCAATTAGAGCTAGGATAAGAAAAATTTTAATTTAATTAAAAACTTGATATAAATAATAATTAACGTAATTAATACGTAAAAATAAACACTATTTATTCAAGTCTTTTTAGTACAAAGATACAAAACTAAAACATATATTTGTTATATAGTTAAGGTATGTAGTAAGTAACTTATAATTTATATATTATATAAAAAAACTTTTAAATTCCTTCCTTTTTGTGTTGGACTGTTCATGTTAGTATTCAGTTCATGATAAAAAGAAAGTATTTTTAACACATTAAATTACATTCAAATATTTTTTTCTAACCTAGCAAAAAGAAAAAGTTTTAAATACCAAACAATAATAATATAATTATAATAAATACGTGAAAATATTTTTAAAATATAAATTTTTTTTTTGAAAATCCTTAAAACCTGCAGTTTCTATATTAGGTATATTGATATTATATAGAAAAGCAAAACATATTTTAGGGGGTGAAATATAACAAAAGTAGTTTAAATACCTAAGGCTCAATTTCATAAACCTAAGTTTAAACCTAGATTTAAACCGTAGAATATTTCCAAAATCGTGGAAATGTCAAAAATAGTCGAAATGTGGGATTAACAGCAAAATTCAATTTAAGAGTAATCAACCTGGCCATAACATTTCATGTTATGTTGCATTATATTAAGATACATTACTTTTGACTCGAACTTTGCTGTCAATCCAACATTAAAAATTGACCATTTTTGACATTTCTTCGATTTAAACTGGACCTTGATTTAAATCAGCTTTATAAGAAGGAAAAGAACATCTTGGATTAGCCGAGGTCCAGTTTAAATCGAAGAAATATCAAAAATGATTATTTGATAATGCGGGATTGACAGCAAAGTTCGAGATATGAGTTACCTTGTAATAACTTAATATAATGTAACATTACATACCGAGTTATTACCAGATTGATTATTTTTAAATTGCTGTCAATCCCACATTATAAATCGACCATTTCTGACCTTAATACGATTTTAGAATTTTTCTTCGGGTTAGAAAGACTTAATTAAATTGGGCCTTAAGTAGTTAACTACTTTTTGCGAATATTTTGTGCAAATTTCAAAATACTAGAGATATTTTTACAGAAATGTAGGTAACCAAGTATAATCTGACACGCGGTTCTGAAACTACTTAACGAAAGCAGAAAAACTTTGCAATTTTGTCAGCTGACTCACTACTAAATAAAACATTATACAGAAATATGTTATAAAGGAAGTCTGGGCTCTTTCTTTCGATGATTTTATTGAGTAAATTAAGAAACTGCCAAATTTCAGCCTGTCATCTTTATTTTTGGAACACGTTTGTGATAATGCTGACGGCATATGTCTATTGTTATGTTGTCTGACTGTTTTTTTCCAGGTCTTTATTGCATCAACTTTTTACAGATAAATTTTGAATTTATAAAAAACAATTTAGGAAAACAAAATAATTTTACACCATTGCTAGTTCGCCAACTCCAGGTATACCCATGGTTGACATGCTGACTTGACAGTTTCTTTCTATGGCCTAGATATAATCTAGTCTGAAAATATCAGTCGATCAAAAGCTTTTGCACCTTTTGTCGCGAGATATCTGATTTATGAGTAGACTTTATTATTTGTATTTTTCGGTTTAAAATCGATTGCAGTAATACTGCTTGACATAGACAGCTGTAATTATAACCCACCACTGTTATTTTACTAACAATCTCTTTTTCAATATTGTTGATTAATATATAAATATTATACAGGGTGATTCCAAACTTGATGCTTCTTTTTTGGCTGCGTATAGAAAGCATTAAAATAAACAACATTTTCAAATACCTTTTTTCAAAAAACTCAAAAATAAAGTACTTACATTCATTTATTACACTATGGATCAAATACGGTCCTGCCTAACTTAAACAATGCTTTCAAATTTAAAATTAGCTTGCTTCAGGAAAACACACAGCAGCGGATTGCCAAATAACTAACAACATAAAGTATAGCAGGCTACGTTTTGATGACCAGGCCCGCAATTAGATTTTTTACTTCTGTATCTCGAATATTTTAAAGTTTTTAAAAAAATGTATTTAAAAATGTTGTTTATTTTAATGCCCTTTATACACAGCTAAAAAAGAAGTATCAACTTAGGAATCACCCTGTATGTAAATATATATTTATATGGTACAGATGGAACTATGCGTTATAAGGTATAGCCTTTAACACTATGTTTTGTAGTCAATAAAAACCCCATTTTAGTATAGTATGAAGTTCACCAAGCATTAATAACTTATCAATATAATAATACATAATTTAGTAATTTAGAAATTTGAAATTATTTCCAGAATGGCTGGAAATAACTTAAATTGCCTATGAAGACTATATTAAATAGCTGAATAACATACATGGTGTTCCATTTGAAAAAATTGTTTTGAAATGTGTCGTTTTTGATACCGTTTGATGAACACCCTGTATAAAATAAATAAACACTATTAGATTTATAATATCTGTAGGATACTAATACTAACCTTAATATGTAATAAAATACTGGGTATTCCGTTTAAAAAAAAACTTTTTGGGCCACCCTGTATATGGGAAAATATTTTCCTGAAAAGCACAATATCCTACAGTATAATTCAGCCTGGCGCACTATTTCGGAAACCTGTATATAATAATAATAATAATAATAATAATAATAATAATAATAATAATAATAATAATAATAATAATAATAAAGTTTATTTACCAATCAAAAATAAAATGGTTACAATAATTCACAAAAATTAATTACATAGCAAATAAACTACGAGAACCTGCAGGAGCTGATGCTGTACGCAGGTCTTTATTAATTACAATTCAAGTAAATAGTTATAATAATATTATACAATAGAAAACTATAACACTACACTTACACACTACAAAACATATCTTATAAGACCTCATATACCTTTTAATAAAGTTAAGCTGAGAAACTCAAGCAAAAAGCTCAAGCAAAAAACAAGCAAAGACAAAAGAAGTGATAAGATTACAAGATGATTAGATCTTATCACTCAATCAAAGTTAATCAGAAAATAAATCCCCACCCACAATCACCATCCCAAAACAACCATAAAAGTATGCAGGGAGCACTAATTCTTTACACTGACTATACCATCAATGATCAATCTTTCCACGGTAAGCAGAAACAACTTTATTTTTTTTTAAGTACGGGTTTACAATTAAATGACTGGACAAGGGTTTTTAATTCTCTTGGTAAAAAGTTGTACACTCTGGTTCCTAAATAAAGGTAACTTTTCTGCCCTATGGTCTTTTTTGTTACAGTAGTTTTTGCATTATTTTTTGTTCTGGTTCTGGTGTTGTATGCATGATCAATTAATGTTATAAGGGCCTTGTTGCTATAAAGGTGCATGCATATGTTGTAAAAATACATTTGCCTTATATCAAAAAATCCTGTTTCCATATACAACTGGTTACTGGGATAAATATTTGGTTTCTTATAAATGATTTTAATAATTCGCTTTTGAAGTACTTCCAAACTCATTGCATATCTATCCGAGACTCCTCCCCATCCCAATATACCATAACAAAGTCTAGACTCAACGAGAGCAAAATACATAATTCTCAAATGATCGGTTTGCAAAAAGGAAGATAACATCTTAAATTTATAAACAAGAGTTCTGAGGGTATTCTTTACGTTTTGGATATGTTTATCCCATCGTAGGTAAGAGTCGATTGTAAATACCCAGATACTTTATATCAGATGTGGACATAATATTAATGAAAGCATTGTTATAATTTACTCTTATTGTGTTATAATTTGGTTGACTGTTCTGATAAGATGTAAACGTTATAAATTTAGTTTTTTCAAAGTTTATTGTAAGTATTTTGTTTGAAAACCAATTAAATATATGTTCAAGGTCACTTTCCACTTTCTGACGTAGGGAATCCCAACTATTCGCTGTATAAAACAGGACGGTATCATCAGCGAAACTAATAATATTATAAATATAATATAATATATATAATACCATAAATTAATATAATTCATTCATGATTTAATTATTTACGACGAAAATTTTATTTGAAATTAGTAAAGGTTTTATAGGGGTTTTTTCTGTGAGGTTTCTAGTTGGGGCCTTCGGTGTTCATTTATAAAGGAATTTGATTAATTTTCAATTATTTTTACAGAAATACCAACAACTAAGAATAAAAATCCTTGGAGATTGCTACTACTGTATTAGTGGCGCGCCTATCGAGAGACCTGAGCATGCAGTCCTTTGTGTCCACATGGGGTTGTCAATGGTGAAGGCTATTAAGTATGTTATTTATTTATTATGTTATAGTCTATTTCAGAAAGGTGTAGAGTAATAAAATGGGAAATTATGTCCAGTTCGGCTCAATTTCGGTGTCGGCCATAGACGTAGGTAAATTTTGTGCATTAAGTTATTTACTCGGTTATTTATGATAACTAACCAAAAAAAGGGAAGATAATTTAATAAATTTTGAATGAGATAAAACTATAGAACTGACTTAGTCAAAATGTTAGCTATAGCCCATTGCTTTTAAGTGGCAATAGGGTCATGTAATGCATTATTTAAAAGGTATTTAAAAGCTTTATATTTTTGCTCCTCAAGAACTTATCTAATGTACCAGGTTATTGTCAATGAAAGATTCTTTTGGTAGAACAAAATTTTCTTTACTATTAAAAGTAGTACGTATTTTTACACAGGGACAGCTTGATTCATGTTATTACTTTTCGAAATATTCTTTGATGAAAGGTTGGAGTTTTTCATCACAATCATGGAAGTGTATTAAATAAATTTGGCTGTAGGCTAGCTACCAGGGCTAACCTGGCCCTGATCGGTGGAACCCATACGTTGCTTTCAATTCACTGGTCAACAAAATTTAAGATTTTTTTTGTCCCACGAGCTGAAGTGGGTGTACTTGGTAGTACTTTTTAAACATACTTCATATATGTTTTCAGAATTTTTCCATCACGCAGGGTTTTAAAGTGACAAAGCAATGAATTTTTGTGAACGTATATATTATAATATGGGTATAAGTTATGAAAAAATAAAGTACAAAGTTATATATTTACTTAGAAAATGTGGTCATATATGACTTTCGACTGTACTTTGCATCAGAAACATCTCTCTTCAGCGTCCAGCAATAGTCTGCCAACATAGCGGGGCTCCATTTGCCTTGGTATCTCTTCTCCATGTCCAGAATGTCCTGGTGAAATCGCTCGCCATGTTCGTCACTTACTGCTCCAAGGTTTTTCGGAAAAAAGTCCAAGTGTGAATGAAGAAAGTGTATTTTTAGACTCATGTTGCAACCCATGGCTTTATATGAGACCAATAAATTGTTAACATTCTCTACGTAATTTTCGGATTTACGATTTCCCAAGACGCCGTTGCAAATGTCCTTGAAAGAAAACCATGCTGCTTTTTCGGACAAGGTCGTTAAGTTCTTCTTGACTTAGAAGATGCGGCGCACAAGAAGACGAATCTGGTGTAAATGTTGGATCCAGATCAATATTTTCGGCTGAAAAACTTTCGTTGTTTACTTCGTCATCGGCAGTTTCATCGTCGCTCGGTGTCATATTTTGTGGGGGGT
Organism: Polydrusus cervinus; assembly: GCA_935413205.1. Lineage (NCBI taxonomy): Eukaryota > Metazoa > Arthropoda > Insecta > Coleoptera > Curculionidae > Polydrusus > Polydrusus cervinus. Next base: position 91,061,847 of record OW284511.1, read on the forward strand.
CAGGCACAGGTAATTCCGGACTGTGCGGCACTGGTCTCAGTGCAGATGGAATATGAGGATATTTAACAGTATGTTTGGATTTAGAAGTTATACCACTGATATTTGTAAGACAAAAATAGCAATCGGTAATATGGTCTGATGGTTCCCTCCAAATCATGGGAATAGCAAAAGGCATATGTCGTTTACCTTTTGCCCACGCTGTAAGAAGTCTGACACACGTAACACAGCAAATATGGGGAGCCCAGCTTTTGTCTTGATCGCCGACTTTACACTTGAAATACTGTTCATAGCATTTATTAACGAGAGGCGTGAAAGACCGTTTTTGAGATTTAAATATCAATTCACCGCAGATGTAGCAAAAAGAGTTCGGGTGGTTTACACAATTTCTTGGCATTTTTACAGGTGAGTTACACTACAATAGCTTAAAATGCACCACAGCACATTCTTCAAAACGTTAAAAAAGTCTGCGTATATGTTCATTCACCGAGCGCTAGCCGATAACTAAAACAACAATAAATGTTAATAATGTTATGTAGGGCTCGGAACTGCTTGCAGGTCTCAACAAGCCAAGACATGTTCCGCGTGACACACAGAGCACACTTTGTTATTTCTAGTCACAACAAGTTATTGTTACAATACACAAATAATAAAATAGCAATGCCTGACACAAGTTTTTTGTTAGATGACTCTTATAGTACAGACCTATGCGTGCATTTTATAGGTAAATAATCACATATACTGGAACATAAAAACTAAGGGTGATGGAGAAATTCTGAAAACATGATTGATTTCAGCATGCAAAATTATATTGAAATCAGACATTTTTGCGCTTGGGACAAAAATCTTGTTAACCAGTGTTATAGATGATCTTCTTTTTTAATAAAGGGATATTCTGTCCTATAAAACCATTTTGACAATTCACAGAATACAGAAAGACAAACTCAATGAAACCTTTGCGCCCTTAAAAGAATGGCTTCATAAAGATTACAAGCTAGTCATAAAACACTTTGTGTTAGTTGAAACGGCTAGCCCGGCGGGACGGGCTAAAATAAAACAAATTTATGAGCTAGCTCTGCTGTGAGGATTGCGACTGACCCAATTTACTTGGGAAATTATGCGGTCAAGTTTTTTGTTTTCTTTTCTATAAAAAGTAAATAGAAATACTAGATCTATAGTCTATTTCAGAAAGGTGTAGAGTAATAAAATGGGAAATTCCGTCCAGTTCGGCTCAATTTCGGTGTCGGCCATAGGCGCACATAGAAGCGAAGAGGGATTTTTAAACGAAAGTTTGCTAACCTTTTAGTCGTTCAATACGGGAGATTACCACAAGAACATGAATTCGAATATTTTTGACGACTATTTTGGTGAAATGATAAAATATCTTCCAGCTGATTCAGTAGTAGTTATGGATAACGCAAGCTATCATTCACGACGCACAGGGAAGAACTTCATCTTGGAGAAAACAAGAAATCATCGACTGGTTAACCACCAAAAAGGGACTATTAGCTATAGCAAATTTACACAAATATCGTTTTATGAAATATTCCGTGGAAGATATACCTGAAAAATATAGTGTAACTGTGCTGCGTACATCGCCATATCATTGCGAAGTAAATCCTATAGAACTTATTTGGCCTTAAGTGAAAGGATTTGTAGCAAACACAGCACGATATTCAAAATGAAAGACGTTAAGCTACTGTTTGATCAAGCCATTAAGGAAGCGACACCAGAGAACTGGCAAAAAGCAGTCCATCATGTCATTAAAGAAGAGGAGAAAATGTTGGATCTTGAGACCACCCGATTATAACGTCAAGAGGAGATGACAGTGCCTCAGATGACGAAGAATATTATGATTTTTACTAATTTAGTTTCTGTATAAGTATAATGTATATTTTGTATTTTGTATTTTTTTATAATGTTTAATAAAAAATAAGTGTACCTACATACATACATAATGCATGCCTTTTTTATACCATTTTAGTGTTTATGAATAGATAACAATAGGCACACTCCATAAATTGACCCAAACCCGGGTGGTATTACCTGCACTTGATGAAAATAAATAATTTTGTAATGAAATCAATGCCCAATTATGAATGTTGCTTAAATATTCGTTGGGTCACTCTGTAGTCCCTTTGCATACCTAATGAGCTTTTAAAATTCTACACCTTTCTGAAATAGACTATAGACGAATGAATCTAGGCCAAAGATGTATACGTAAGTCCTCACATGGGGAAACTTAAAAGAAACTGTAATAGCTTGGATACTAGGAGACTGGGTGACTAGGTTACCCAGCATGTAGATTTGAATGGCGCTACCTAAGTTGCGGCGACTGGTAGACCCAGTAACTCGAGTATCCGTAACTTGATGCTGGTCGCTTCGCTACTCTAGTCTGTTGTGTGACGTAAAATAATAAATATGGAGTACATTGTTAAGCTAAAATCCATGAATGTGCGCAACTCGAGTAGTCTACTCATCTAGTCTCCTAGTATCTACGCTACTTCAGTTTCTTTTGAGTGTTTCCGTGTTATTTCTTATTCATATAATTAAATTGAATTTTTTTAAAACTTGTTTTCCCTGACCAAACATATTGTATTTGCCGGGCACCACTAATAAATAAAAACTCAAAAATTGTTCACATTTTTCTATAAGGCATCGCAACTAGGGCAAACATTTATTTTGCAGGTACGTGCAGCAAACGGCGAATTCCCCGGTCGACATGCGGGTAGGAATTCATACGGGAGCCGTTTTAGCAGGAGTTTTAGGACAACGCCAATGGCAGTTCGATGTTTACTCCAAGGATGTGGAGTTGGCCAACAAGATGGAGAGTAGTGGACTGGCAGGGTAAGTTGAACTACTAAAAAATTTAATATTTAAAATCTATTTTACAGGATTTATGCGAGTACAGATACAGGGTGATTCCTAAGTTAATACTTCTTTTTTAGCTGTGTATAGAAGGCATTAAAATAAACAACATTTTCAAATACCTTTTTTCAAAAAACTTAAAAATTGGCGAGATATAGAAGTTAAAAATATAAGCGCGGGCCTGGTCATCAAAACCTAACCCGCTATACTATACAGGGTGGCCCATTTGTCTGACAAAGTAATATACCGTCTCTACTATTAAAGATATCAAAAAAAAGTTTCTATAAAAGTTGTGAGGTATAAAAAACTATATGTTCTAAAATTATTTTTAAACATACAGGATGGTCCAGAAAAGTAGGACAATAAAAAGATACATTTTTTTAAATGGAACACCCTATATATTTTAGCATTTTTTGTTTCTCCTCAAAATTATCCATATGTTTTATTAGTTTTTTAATTTTTTGCAACGTTGCCAAACAAAATGCAAAATTCTTAAAATTTTGGAAAAAACATGATAGTAAAAAATTACCTGTATTTCTCAATAAGAGTATCGAAAATCAAAAAAATCTTGTAAGCTCTTAAGTTTAGGGATAGAAATACTGTCTTAAATCTTTAAGTACCGAAAAATTTGTACAGGGTGTTTTCTGTTGACATCCAAATATCCAAAATTTTAAAATATAATAACTCTGTTTTTACAAATGAAACACCCTATATTTATTGGGCTCATCTAATAGATATTGTAAGTATATTTTTTATTGTTAAGTCATACCTATACCTAAATTTACTAGTTTTGGCAATATTTCTATTTTTATTTAAATTTTGGTGAAAAAAACTATAGTTTTTATTTTTCTAGTAAGCCATGACCAGCAAAGTAAAAACAAATGTAATTAAATATAATGTCATATTAAAATAAGTTGATAACCATAGTTAGTTTTCTTTTTTATTACGCAACTTGATATTGAAAATAAGTTCACAAACATTAAAAATATAAATATAATAATAATTATAAATATGACATTATATTCAATTACATTTGTTTTGACTTTGCTGGTCATGGCTAATTAGAAAAATAAAAACTATAGTTGTTTTCACCAAAATTTAAATAAAAATCGAAATATTACCAAAACTAGTAAATTTAGGTATAGGTATGACTTAACAATAATAAAAGATACTTAAAATATCTATCAGACGAGCCTAATAAATATAGGGTGTTAAAATTTTGTATATTTGGATGTCAACAGAAAACACCCTGTACAAATTTTTCGGTACTTAAAGATTTAAGACAGTATTTCTATCCCTTAACTTAAGAGCTTACAAGATATTTTCGATTTTGAATACTCTTATTGAGAAATACAGGTACTTTTTTACTATCATGTTTTTTCCAAAATTTTAAGAATATTGCATTTTGTTTGGCAACGTTGCAAACAATTAAAAAACTAAATAAAATGCTAAAATATATAGGGTGGTCCATTTAAAAAAATGTATCTTTTTATTGTCCTACTTTTCTGGACCATCCTGTATGTTTAAAAATAATTTTAGAACATATATTTTTTTTATACCTCACAACTTTAATAAAAACTTTTTTTTGATATCTTTAATAGTAGAGACGATATATTACTTTGTCAGACAAATGGGCCACCCTGTATGTTGTTTTTCTTATGTCTTATTAGTCATACGGGTGGTGTTGATCAATCTGCTGCGGTGTGTTTTTCTGAAGCAAGTTAATTTTAAATCGGTGACACGTGAAAACGGTAAAATTTGAAAACAATGAACTGGCATATATGGTGCTAATTTACGGTAAGTGTCATCAAAGTGCGGCTGCTGCTTCGAGATTATACGCGGAACGTTTTCCTTACGGGCTCATCCTACACTCAGACGTTTTCTTAATGTTATTCAATGGGCAAGTTAGGCAGAACCGTATTTGATCCATAGTGTAATAAATGAATGTAAGTACCTTATTTTTAGGTTTTTTGCAAAAAGGTATTTGAAAATGTTGTTTATTTTAATGCCTTCTATACACAGCTAAAAAATAATTAGGAATCACCCTGTATTCCATTTAAAATCTCTATCCCGTCCATACAGGACGGAGATTTGGGCGGTCACTCTATAAATCGTCGCAGTCCTATCCACCTATTTGTAAATATAACATTTAATAAGTCTCTTACATTTCTTGCAAAGTAAGGAGAGGCTCCGTCCTGCTGCAAAATATCCCTTGGACTTGATTTCCATAATTAAGGAATATTCCTTGAAGTTCTGGTATTAAAAACTTTGCAAAAAATGTAAGAGAATTGTTAAATGTTACATTTCCAAATACTTAGGACTGCGAGGATTTATAGAGTGGCCGCCCAGATCACCGGATATTACACCCTTAAATTTTTATTAATGGGTCGATTTAAAAAACAGGGTCTATTTAATTTAGACCTAGAAATCTGGAAGAGTTGATGGCAAGGAATCGGGCAGAGATAAGTTTAATCAGCCCTGGAGTTTGGAGAGAGCAAGGAAAGAGTTCTACCATCGGTTGGGTCTGTGCTAACAGATTCATGGGGCACATTTTTAACAATTGCTATGCTAAAAAAGTGACATTACAGTTTGAAAGTTATTGTTAATGTAATTGTTCCTTAAATTAGTTTTTAATAAATTTCTGAGAGATATCTTGACAGATGTAAAAAAAATATATGGAAAAATTCCTTTTTTAATAAGCTCTTCAAAAAGGTGTCACAAGTCGTATAGTCTAGTTTGAAAAAAAAGTTGGTTAAGGTTGCGCCATCCCTTCGGGGATCCAATTTTTTTTTACATGACAAAAGCGATGGCCCATAAAAAATCATTATGGACGTATTTTTGGATTTTAAAGAAATCTTATTTCCAGACTTGCTATAAGCAGTGTTTCATTAAAAATCCCTATCCTGTATATATAGTTAAAAACGGCACACATCAGTAGGACTAAACTATTTCTATAATTATTTTACATGCTTAGTCAGATCAAATACCTCCGAGGATATTCGGAAAAAAAATGAAAAGTCTAGGTTCTGTATATTTTCCTAGCTTAATTTAAAGAAATGGGCAAAAATTAATTTTACATATTCATTGTCACTTTTTATTTTTCATAACTTGCAGGAATCAATTATGACGTTTCGTCTTTCAGATACTATCATCAGTTATGCTTTCTAATACGAACCTGGATTTCGAATGCAATTTCGTAGACCATGGATCTAATAAAATAATAATGCAATATTAATTTAATCAAATGCTGTCTAGGCCATTAATCACATCTTCAATCTTTATCTTCGTAAGCGGTAGAATATACAGGGTGTCCTGAAATTAGGTGACACTATTTTAAGGGGATAAAGTACATCCAAAAATAGGACTAAAATCCTCTATTAATATACCTTAAAAAAAGCTTCGTTATGGGGCTAGAGCCCCTCGAATGGAAGCTATGATAAGCGGTTTTTTCACAATATCTCAGAAACTGATTGAAGTATCAAAACAAAATTTTACACATGTTTTACCCATGACAAGACGCAATAAACGGTTTGTTTAGCTTAGGTGTATTTCTTCCAATGGCATCCCACTGGGTAGGTAGTGAGGAGAATATTGCCCTAACTTTTTTATTTGTATAATTTTTTAACGCCAGGTGCAATTTTTAAAAGCACTGAAGTCTTCTATGGAAAAAAGGTACTCCTGTTTTATTTCGGTAGGATTCACCACCTTTCAGTAAAATCGATTTTAAAATTTTCAGTTTTTTGCAAGTCGTTGAAAAGGCTAAGGTGTTTTTTTGCATATCTCAGCAAACACTGAATATTAAAACATGAAATTTATTAGAAGTTCAACTAGCGACTAGGCATATTTATTAAGGGATGTTACTAAAAAAAATTCAGTGGCGTCGCACGGGGTGGAGCATAAAGTAAATATTATTTTTTTTTATTTGAGGGGCTTTTATACTTTAAATGTAATTTTTAAACATTTTTGTTAATAAAAAAAAGTCTCTTATAAAAATAAATATTTAAAAAAAAAGGTCTTAAAATCTGTTGGAAACGTTATATTCTGTCAAATTACAATAATAGCAGGTTTAATTAACAAAAAATTTTAAAAAATTACATTAAAAGTATGAAAGCCCCTCAAATTAAAAAAAAAATAGTAATATTTACTTTAGGCTCCACCCTGTGCGACGACACTGGAATTTTTTTTTCAGTAACATCCCTTAATAAATATGCCTTGTCGCTAGTTGAACTTCTAATAAATTTCATGTCTTATTAGTGTTTGCTGAGATATGTAATAAAACACCTTAGCCTTTTCAACGACTTGCAAAAAACCGAAAATTTTAAAATCGATTTTACTGAAAAATGGTGAGTCCTACCGAAATGAATCAGGAGTACCTTTTTTCAATAAAAGACTTCAGTGCTTTTAAAAATTGCACCCGTCGTTAAAAAAACCTACAAATAAAAAAAATAAGGGCAATATTCTCCTTACTACCTACCCAGTGGGACGCCACTGGAAGAAATACACCTAAGCTTAACAAACCGTTTATTGCGTTTTGTTATGGGTAAAACATGTATCAAATTTTGTTTTGATACTTCAATCAGTTTCTGAGATATTGTGAAAAAACCGCTTATCATAGTTTCCATTCGGGGGGCTCTAGCCCCATAACGAAGCGTTTTTAAAGGTATATTAATAGAAGATTTTAGTCCTATTTTTGGATGTACTTTATCCCCTTAAAATATTGTCACCTAATTTCGGGACACCCTGTATATGAAAAGTAACAATAAAAATTAGTTGTGTCATCTTTGTAAATAATGCCATAAAAATTTTAGTTGCCTTGCTAATAACTTCGAAAGTACTCGGAATTTTTCAATTTCCTAAAAAGTTTGTTGTTCGATTACAAATTATGCAACTCGGTCATTTAAACTTGGATATATTTCCTACCGTTCACGAAGATAAAGAAGGTATTATTAGTGTGATCGAAACGTTGCTATACAGTAGTATTGCGTTATTACCTTATTAGATACATGGCCTACAAAACTGCAATAAATAGAGGTTATTTAAAAAATATACCTGATGATGGGACCCTAAAGCCGAAACATCCTAATAAATTTATGATAATATCAAGCTATAGAAAAAGAAAAGTGACAATGAGAGTGTCAAATTAATTTTCTATTCTCTTTAAAATGCTAGGAAAAAACAAAAACAGAAACGATAATTTTCGTTTTCTGCCTAATATTTTCGGAATTTAACTTCTGCTGTATCTTTTATATCGCTCTATACAAAACATTTTGAATACAATATTATTGATAAAAAAAAAATTAGCTTTTTATCACAAATGGCGAAAACCCTGTATATTTTATTATTATAATACATGACTGAATGTATTAGTAGGAAAAATGATTATTTTATTAAAGTCTAGTTCAGAAAGGTGTAGAGTAATAAAATGGAAAATTCGGTCCAGTTTGGCTCAATTTCGGTGTCGGCCATAGGCACACATGGAAGCGAAGAGAGATTTTTAAAAGAAGGTTTGCTAACCTTTCAGTCATTCAATACGGGAGATTATCACGAGGACTTAAATTCGAATGGTTTTAAAGACTATTTTGGTGAAATAATAAAATATCTTCCAGCTAATTCAGTAGTAGTTATGGATAACGTCAGCTATCATTCACCACGCACAGAGGAGACTACAACTTTATCTTGGAGAAAACAAGAAATTATCGGTTAATCACCAAAAGTATTGAATTTGAAGATAACTTGATAAATAAGGAAGGTATAGCAAATTTACACAAACCGTTCTAAGAAATATGCCGTGGATGATATAGCTGAAAAATGTAGTGTAACTGTGCTGCGCATACCGCCATTTCATTGCAAACTAAATCCTATAGCACTTATATGGGCGCCAGTGAAAGGATTGGTAGCAAGACACAACACGACATTCAAAATAAAAGATGTTCGGTCATTGGCGTTCCCAACTAAATTTATTCCAAGTGAATCTGAACGGGCTAAAATTTCCCATATTAAATTGCGGTTTTTTTTGAACGAATTACAAAAAAAACTAAGCCTGATTTTTTAATTTCTGTTTTCACCGATGACATGGTTTTATCTATGTGGATGTAAGAAATGTATTTTCATGCAGAAAAAAAATTGAGGAAAAAGATATAAGCCATAAAGTTCATATTGTAAAAAATATTGGGAATTATTTTTTTTTATACATTTTTACTTATTTCTATAAGTTTGTTAGAAGTGCTGGTATGCTCAAGAGTGTCTAATAACGATACAGATGGCGCTCCGTGCCACATCTTACTGGTGTGTCCCACCACTGTGCTGCCATAAGCAGCTTTGAGTTCTCTTTGTTTCATCGGATCCTAGCTCTACTGATGAGTCATGATATGACGAAACGCGTCTAGGGATGGATCTGACGAAATAAAGAGAAATTCTTCTTCTGTATTTTTTTTTAATAAAAATAACTTTCTCACATTCTCCAAATTTTAAAAGTTTTTAAAAATCCGTCAATAAACATGGACATTCACCTAAAGACGACTGGAGATACTTACCGGTTGAAACGCTATTGATTGAACAAGCCATTAAGTAAGTAGCACCAGAGAACTGGCGAAAATCAGTCCATTATATTATTAAAGAGGAGGAGAAAATGTGGGATCTTAACCACCTGATCGATCGGACCGTCGACCCGTGAATTATAATGTCAAGAGGAGATGATAGTTCCTCAGATGACGAAAATTCTTATAATTTTTATAAATTGTATAATGTATTTTTTTATAATGTTTAATAAAAAATAAGTGTACTATGTACATAATGCACGCTTTTGTCACACCGTTTTCAGTGTTTGTGAATGAATAACATTAGGCAAAACCCCTAAATTGACCCAAACCTGATACTACCTGCACTTGATGAAAATAAAGAATTTTGCAATGAAATCAATGCCAAATTATGAAAGTGGCTTAATTATTCGTTGGGTCACTCTGTAGTCCCTTTGCATACCTAGTGAGCTTCTATTACTCTACACCTTTCTGAAATAGACTATAGGTATTCAAGAAACATCATTGCCAAATCCTTTCTTTAAAAGAGACTAATAAAACATGCTTAGGTTTTAAGAGGAAACTACCCTTAAAGCCTTAATAATTTCAGAATCCAGCTTAATTCCCTTTGTACTAAAACGGAAACCGCAGTCATTACAAACCAAACGTGTGTCCCACTTCTGACTTTCATGAGCTCTCATCGAGAGCTTTTATTTTACTGCGCTTTCGGTCGGTTTTTTATTTAAGTTAAGATTTTAACAAGTTACGAAGGACGGTTACAATCAGCGAAATTACAGTGATTAAGCTTTTTAAATAAAAAGAGTTAGTGTTGCGGAGAGCATAGTAAAATAGGTGATATATTGTTATTTTAATGGACTTATTTTACATAATCAATAATTACGTCATATACAGGGTTTTGCACCTCACCTCTGGTCTTGTATAGCCGACTTATTAATTAAGTTAGGATTTTATTTTTTTGCAGACTTCTCCTGTATCCTAGAAAGCATTTCAGGAAAATATTTTTTCCAAAAAAGTGTGACGTCATAAGGATCTATTCTTTTAGATTACATGCCATAAATATTCTTACTTATTTGGATGCCTCCTATAGTTGTCTTCATACCCCTAAAATTTTAATGAAATCGGTTCAGTATTATAGGCGAAAAAAAATAAAAACTAAGAAAAATAAGTTTTGCACCACTGGTTTTAAAAATTAATAAAAAATAAAAATAATGCCTCGCTAATAAAATTTTACAAAGGTACTTAATAAATAAGGTCGAACAGTCTCGTTAACCATGTTTATTAAAACGACAAGAGCCCATTTTGACGTTAGTTATAATATAGTTTCACATTAGATTATTCTTAATTATTTAAGCTATATAATTTTTTGTGGTGGAATACAACCAAGAAGAGCCCGTAGATATGATTTCCATATAAGAAGCATGAGAAAAGATAAATATCAAAGCCACCTTCGATATTTATTCATAATAATTACTGTTGGAATAGTTAATAAAATGTGTTTTCTGCAAATAAGTTTTGATGCGTCAGAAATTGCGATTGGGTTGTAATTAGGACAAATGTTTAATTTTTAATTCTACACCGAATGACATAAAAATATACAGGAGCAGTGTAGGCGCCAGGATTTGAGGGATGGATGGGCACAAGTGGGCCCGATGATTTTTGGGATGGGCACTACCCAAATCATAAAAAAGGTCGCCGCATCCCCACGCTCTATTACGCCATAAGCGGGATAAACCAAGCTTTCCTTTGTGCAAGCTGACGTCTAAAAAAAGGTCATCATCGTTCTCTTTATCTCTTATTACATATTTCTATAATACCACTCCATTCTCATCAAAAATTTCAGAGTCAAATCCTCTTTTCCCCACAGAAATTCCATTACAAAACCGAATTCCTCAATTTTGGATAGACACTTGGGGAGCACCCTTATTTTTTGAGTGGGCCAGTGCCCACCCTGGCCCTCCCCTGGCGTCGCCGCTGTACAGGGGATCAAATTTGAAATAGGAAAAATAAATTGATTTAAAGCTTGCAAAGTTTAACACTAAACTTTGGACACCCTGTATAATTCGTATTAATCAAACTTGATTAACGAGACTTTTTGACCTTATTTATTAAGTACCTTTGTATATTTTAATACCGAGGCATTATTTTTATGTTTTATTAATTTTTAAAACCAATAGGGTAAGAATTATTTTTCTTAGTGTTTATTTTTTTTTCGCCTATATTACTGAACAAATTTCATTTAAATTTTGGAGGAATGTAGGCAACTATAAGAGGCAAATAAATAAGTAAGAATATTTATGGTATGTAATCTAAAAAAATAGATTCTTATGACGTCACACTTTTTTGGAACACCCTGTATAAACAAAAATATTTTCCTGAAATTATTTTTGAAGTTGTACATTGTCGCCAGAGGGCGTAACTGAGTTATTTAAAAATTAGCCATATTAAGTTACTATTTTGATACCGGGAATAAAAAGCCTATTCATTCTTGCCGCAGTTTGATCAGAAGCATTTTTTTGTATCTCTAATAATAAGAGTGTGGGAACCTGGTAAATAAGTTATTACTAAATGTACTGTATCTTTCAGATATTTTATCCAATATTAATAAGTTTGGGCTCGTTTGAAAGATAATTTTATGCTTACTGGGAAAGTAATTTTGTAGATAGTCGCTAATTCGTATTTTGTTAATTTGTATTTTATTTATTATAAGTAATTTGCAAGTTACTATGTTTGTCGTAAGTACCCACAAATTCAATCGCGACTGTTTTATCAAAATTGATTGGTTTTGTTTGATCCACAAATCGAAATCAAACAACACAGCGTCTATTTGAGTTTATCGGCGAATATAAACTACAAATATATATAAAATTTGAAATAAATAATATTTCAATAAAAGTATATAGGGATAGGTATTGCACAAGCTACTACTAAAGTGTGAATGCAAAGACAAGTGCTGCAACACATATTCGAAGGTGAAGGCAAAATTTTTTACCAAATAATCCATTATTGGCGTAGCCAGAAAATATGCTAGTGGGAAAGTCGGGACTACATATATTTTATGATATTGTACCTAGTAAAGAAGGCGAGAAAGCGCTGCAGGCGAAAAATTTTTGGGCCACGCCCAAATTTCATTTAAAATTCATCTAACTACGAATTTAACTAAATTTCGAAAATTAAATTAAAAATTATCCCCCTCTGCATAGTTGAATTAAATTTGTTTTTGTAAACGTTTTTTTTTTGATATTCCTAGCTGGCTCTTTATTTTAAAAAAAAACATTTTTTATATTTGTGAAAAATATGAATATTAGTGTCAATCCAAAATTTTAACATAAAACGTATGTATGACTCTAACCAGCGTTTTTTGGGCTCGGTTTTTCATGATTAAAAATAAAGTAAATATCGCTCACCACGCCAAAATTGATGATTTTTTTCAGAAATCATGTATTTTAGGAGCGTAGATCTAAGAGCAGTTTTTGGTGTAAATGCTTAGGTTTTAAAATACTTCTTCTTAAATGCCGTTTTGTATATTCATAAAAGCATTCTCGTTTCTTCCCACACTATTTTTTTTATTATAAATTATCACACTTCTTCCATAAAAAGTGTTTTAATTAGAATTTTTACTTTAATTTTTCTCTTTAAAAATAAATAGCTAATTGTTTTTTCTTGTAAAAATATTTTATTGCATTGGGTTATATTTTGTTGATTTAAAATAGCTTTATAAAGGAAAAACGGCACAGACAAGTATATAATAGAAAAATACTATAAAATATTATTCTTTTTACTCGTTTTCCTTTAAAACTGCATCATAAATTAATAACTAAAACGATATGCGTCTGAAACTAACTGAGCTAAGAATACATTATTCAGAAATTCAAATTAAGAGTCCAAGCGTGAGACGACGAATTAGGTTGCAATTAGACTTTTACCCCCGAGCTCCTAGGCTCTGGGGGGGGGGGGGGGGGGGTAGTTCGGCATCCCCACTAAATACGCCACTGTAATCCATATACTTTGACACTTTGGGGTCAACCGGTTGAAAGCCATTTAAATCAAATGCCAAACAATCCCCAACTTTATCAGTTTTTAAATAATAAATACCTAAATCTGACCATCCGCTGTAGTTTACGTTTTTATTAACAGGGGTAGTTTTGACAAGGGGATTAAATAAACTTAACAAATTTAAAATATAACTTACATTTTCAACAATAAATCCTCATTAAAGGTAATAAAAATCACAGTAAAAATAAAACTTTTATATAAGTTCTAAACAAAAAGTCTACAAACTTTGTTCCGGAAGGGTATTCTTTCTATTTTACTGCATTGGCACTGCTGCAAATAAATAAACTTCTTTACGAGAATAAAAAAGCGACTAAAAGAGCCGTAAAATAAACGGGTTTAGACTTTGCAGAAGCCAAAACTAGGACAAATATTGAATTTAAGTGCTCGTGTTGTTTATGTTAACAAATATTATACATAAAGTAGTTTTGTTTTTCAAATCAATATAACTGATAATTGGTGCAAAGTTGTTTTAAAACAAAAATTGTCTCCGCGAAGAGTTGAAATCACAACGTCTTGCCGGATTCACTTAGGCCTGGTTTACGAAAGACTTACGAAACAGTTGCTTCAAATCAACAGGAACCAGCTGAGAACCACTACAGGAATTCTGACAGGACACCTGGCTGTCAAGAACCATCTGCACAGAATGCAACTGTACAATGGGGACCTTGACTGCAGATTATGCAGACATTGAGTGCAGATTATGCGGACAAGACATGAAAACTGTACAGCACATAGTTTGCCATTGCGAGTCACTAGATCGGAGGAGGCAACAAATACTGGGGCAACCAAAACTGGAACTAGAGGACATCCTTACCCTCTCCCCAGTTAACCTACACAAAGTAGTGCAAGGAATTGAAATCACGAAGTAGGTGTAATAACCAAACAACAAACATGGCCTAAGTGCATAGGCCGCACGGACGGGCCCTTGGAAAAAAAAACGGGATTAAGAACATTTAGAAATTATTTTAATTTTTTTTATTTTAATTTTTTATATTTTAAGAAAACGCGTTGATATAGGTATAGAAAAGATTATAGCAACTTTAAGGAAGAGTTAATTTATCATCATATAACATAAAAATATAAAGGGGTGCCATTTAAAATAAGAAAGTTTTTAATGTTTAAAGTTGTTTACAATGAGCCCTTAATTGTGACCTCCCTGTATATATAATGCCAAGTTTAATTATTTTTGGAGATTTGTTAATTCTTTAACTATATAATAACAAAAAAATAAAAGTCCTGGAGCTAAGGTAAAAAATATATACGGATAATTTCATCGTTAAGCATTTACGAAATAATTACAAAATATGCAAATATCTCAGAAGTTAGTAGACATAGGTAAAAAACGTGCTCCGTAAAATTTAATTTAAATCAATGCAAAACCAAAAATATAATAAAAAAATGCTATATTGTATTTAAAAAATGAAAGTTGAAGTTACTTCCGGTATAACCGCAAGTAACAGAAAACAGATTTTCAAAAAAAAATATTCAGTAGTTTTCTCAAAAGTTCTAATGCAAGCTCGTCGTGGATCACCCGGTATATTTATCAATACGTATTCAATTCGAATGATTAAAGGTTTTTATGAATTTTTCCTAAAAGAAAAATATTAAAAAATATGTCACTAAAACAAGAAAACTCATATTAAAAGTTTCAATAAACCTTAACCTAACCATTAAAGGACCCACTTCAAAAAAATTGATTTCCCTTTTTTGTTACAGGAGAGTTCACATATCTGCGACCACATTATCATTTCTGAGTGGAGAATTCGAAGTCGAACCGGCTTTCGGTGAGAAAAGGGACGAGGCTTTGCGAATAGCAGGATTGAAAACCTATTTTATTGTAAAGGTCCTCAAACCGGTGAGTCATGAATAAATCATTTATTTGCATTCTATCGTGACGGCGGTTAAGGAAATTGAATGACCTGGCGACATTTAAATATATAATTTTGTAGTTTTGTTTAAGAAAGTTCGCGGTGCCGATATCGATACGAGGTAGGAGGTACTTCCATCGAAAATAGATTTTAACAGTAGACAACAGCAACATTTTTTTTCTAGACCAACATAATATTTGCTGTTTCCTTTATAACCAATAACTGACTGCATAAATAAATGGGCTATTCTAATTAACTAAACCGGTAAAGATTCATATTCATTCATGTTAGTGATGAACAGTATTGCAAACTTAAAAAATTAAATCTTCTATTTTTAAAGAAAAATCCCACGAATTTACAAAAAAAAGGGTTATTCTCACAAAAATCACATCATATTTGCTGTTCCCTTTATATCCAATAACTGACTGGATAAATAAATGGGCTATTATAATTAAGTTAGCCGGTAAAGTTTCATATTCATTCTTGTTAGTGATGAGCAGTATTGCAAACTTAAAAAATAAAATTTCCAAGAATTCCAAAGAAACCATTGTTGAGACAATTGTTCGAATAGCTGGTAAAGTTATCGGGTCTAGCGAACTTTAAACTGTTTATTATTGTAATAAACTTCTTTTTCCACTACTAACTTATAAAATGGTAATTATTGACCATGGTTAATAAAAAAAAAATATTAACAACTTAGGTCATGTAATTTTAATATTTGAAGTTAGAAATAATTACTAGGGCCGTAATGGTAAATAATTGATGTTTAATTTGTTGACAAAACGTTAATATTTAAAAACATTAGAATTTATTTCAATTTTTAAAGCTTAGAAAACCAGAAAATCGTATCTAAAATTTCCTTAAAAGGTCCATATTAAAAAAATTACTTTACGGTGGTACCCAAAGAACAAAACCTTAAATTTTGAAACCAATATCGCCATCTGGTAGCATATAAAAAGCGGCTATAAAAAGGTTTTTTTTGTTTTCTTTCCAAGCTGAAAATTTAAAACCACAACTTGGGGTTTTTAGATATGCCCAAAGGTATTCGCAATATTTACAACTTTCTATCAACGTATTATTAAAATTCAAATTATGTAACTTTGTCTTAATTTAATCATTTCTGTATCTCTTACCGTTTTCGAGATTCTCATGTACGCATACGGATGTATGCCAATTAATAAAATAGAGAAATATTCCTTAATTGATATAAAAGATAATACAAAAACAAAAAGGCATCTAGATGCCCAGATTTTTCTAACGAATTCAGTTAATTTACTGATAAATTTTTCGCTCTCATCTTTAATTTAAGCTTTATTTTTTTTCCAATTCAAATATTTATATATTTTCAAACCTAATGACAAAACAAATACCGCTATATCTGATGATTTTAAGATAATTGAGTTTTCATTTGAAAATTGTATTAGAAACCATTAAAAATATCGTTTTTATACATAAAATACACTTATTATCAACAATTCAGATCTTTAGAAAATATCTCGTGAAGATAGACCACAAAATGTCCTTTGTGAAACGTCCTAAGCTGAAAAGCTTTTTTTCTACTCCCACATGGAAATTTGCTGTTTCCTTTACATTTAAGTGGCGAGTAAACTAGGCTATTCCAGTTGACTGTGCGGGAATATATCATATCTATCCTAGATAGGTAATGAAACTGATCACTGATCACTGATCACAGTAGTCAATTACAGAGAAGCCTATGTTGTTCATAAAAGTACTGGCCAATCATAGTATATTATTTTTACTGAGGCTCCGTTTTCTTTTTCAATACACAATTTTATAATTTAAATGCACATGGTACAATTTGTTATTAATTTGTTCAATATATTAAAATCTAGACGCATTTATAATAGATTTATCAATAATGCAACCTGCTGAATGTGCATAGAAAATTAATATCATGTAGCATCATTTATCAGTTGGTTTTCCGATAATTAACTAAACGCTTCAGTAGTCCAGACGTTAGAGCGTTGGACTATGGAACCAATGATCGTGAGTTCGAGCCCGACAACCTACTAACTTTTTTTTTACATTTTTTAGCATAAGGTTTGTAAGTTTGGTCGTAGAAAAAATATACTGTTCAACTCGAGTGGAATATCCATATTGCCCTCGGAAGTTTTACTTCCTCGTGCGATATGGACATCATATCCACTCTTGTGTCTGTTTAAAGGTTGGAGACAATGACGTTTCTTGAACGGCAGTAGAGTTTTGGACTTGCATTGTCTTTATTTGTTTAGAATCACTACGTTTCAACTGGTAAGTATCTCCAGTCGTCTTCAGTATTCACCTGAAGACGACTGGAGATACTTACTAGTTGAAACGTAGTGATTCTAAACAAATAAAGACAATGCAAGTCCAAAACTCTACTGCCGTTCAATATCCACTCTTGTTGTACAAACTACTATTAAATTGCAATATATACATATATTATATAATATAATATTAATTACGTTTTATATCTTGTTAATTTAAAAATTATATGTTATAAAACAAGTATAATAGCCTTAAGAACATCCGACTAATATTTTTTAATTCTTCGCCAAAGATACCAGCTCATAGCAAAATTACATCTATACCGGGTGTCCGCGAAAGGTGGTTCGCCCCTATAACTTTTTTGGCTTTGAAGATATTGGAATGAAATTTGGAGAATGTGTATACGACATAAAATTACATTTTTTGACGGGTAACTCAATTCTATGGCACTTCCGGTTTAACCGGAAGTGACATAAACTTTCGATTTTTAAATGGGACGCCTGGTATATTTTTACTTATTTTATCTCCACATGACATTCTAAACACAATCATGTGTCACTTGTCACTTTGTGTAAGAACAATTCCGTTTTACCTTGCCGGCCAACTAACTGGGCCCCTGTTTCCAATCCAATTTTCGTTGTATAATTCATTTAAATATTCCGTTACTGCCCTCAAGTTGTGTGGGGGGGCACCATCTTGTTGATAAAATAGTCCTTCTCGATTTATTAACGGTATCTCATCCAAGAACTGCTCAATTTCTTGCGTAAGAAAATCTAGATATCTTGCCCCTGTTAGCGAACCGTCAAAAATTATAGGACCTAATATTCTGTCCCCTAAAATCCCAACCCAACAATTGAAACCAAACCGTTCTTGAAAATTTCCTTCCTGCATCAAGTGTAAATTTTCTTGAGACCAATATCGCTTGTTATTTCTGTTAAAATGTCCCAAATTAGTGAAACGGCTTTCGTCAGTATAAAGAATTTTATTGGGAAATGTGTTATCCTCTAAATATTTTTCTAAAAACCAATTACAATAGCTAAGTCTCCTTTCATTGTCGTTTCCGTACAGGTGCTGGTGTAGTTGGTATTTATATGAGTGATATCCATGTTTATTTAAAATTTTACCTGCAGAAGACTTAGAAATATCACATTCTAGCGCGATCTCTCTGACGGACGCGTTGATATGTACTTGTACGTATGCCAGAACGTCTATTTCTTTTTCTTCGCTCACAACAAATTTAATGTTTTCATTATTATTAGGTCCATTTCGCATTTGCTGAACCACTTTTGGGAAATAGTGCCGGGTTGGGTGATGCCGATCTGGATATCTCTGTGCGTAAAGACGTGCAGCATTAGTTGAGATTTGCCTACACTCTCCGAAAACTAATAACATATCAACTTTTTCACTACTTGTATAAATATTATTATTCTCCATGTTTTTAAACAATAACGTACTGTTGCCGAAGCGATATGCAATAAGATATTGACAGGCCGTAATTTTTTTTCATGACAGCTTCATGTTTTTATTTCACAGGCCTACTCGATTCATTTAAATAATATTTCATTCTCTGAAGACCGTTCATTTTAGAAAAATGTTAGCGTTATATTTTACCAGTATTTTAAACGAAAGTTTGTTTAAAACCCATAAGTGTTTGGTATCAAATTAATCGTAGGAAAATGCTCTCTTTTGTTAACCGGGTGAACCACTATGTTGCCATTTGAAAAAAATGACTTATACAAATTTAAAAATTGAATTTTACACAGCAGATTGGTTTTTGACAAAAAAGAGTAAATTGGTATTTTACTCAAGATTATAAGACAAAATTAGTAATTTAAACGAATTCATAGCCCTCTAGATTTAAAAAAAAAATGAAAAAAAAAATTTTTTTTTGGTGACACAAAGTGACAAGTGACACATGATTGTGTTTAGAATGTCATGTGGAGATAAAATAAGTAAAAATATACCAGGCGTCCCATTTAAAAATCGAAAGTTTATGTCACTTCCGGTTAAACCGGAAGTGCCATAGAATTGAGTTACCCGTCAAAAAATGTAATTTTATGTCGTATACACATTCTCCAAATTTCATTCCAATATCTTCAAAGCCAAAAAAGTTATAGGGGCGAACCACCTTTCGCGGACACCCGGTATACAGAGTAATTCACGTTAGACGTATAGGACGAACCAGCTAACGAATCGGTCTGTAAATTTGGTCATTTACATATACGGTCGAACTCTAATTATCTAAAATATTTTTAATGATACAGTGTTGCCACTTCTACCAAAAATTAGTAGCAACTTCTATATTTTAAATTTATTTTATTATATTTTGGAACTTTCTAAAATAATAAGTTAAATTGCACTTTTTGTAGTGCAAACGGTCACTTAAAAAAATTTTGATATTTTTAAAGTCTGAGACTCTTGTTATTATTGTAGTATTTTGTTAAATATTATCCATATAGATACTGAATTCTATAAAAAATCATGGAAGAAAACTGTTGGAAGGCTGAGTAAAAACTTCGACACTAGATGTCATCCTAGGTAATATTCTTCTACAGCTATACGCCTGTAACTATTGAAATAAGTGCGTGCACCTTTCTTTCTTTCATCAGATTCTATTGTCTATAACCTTACTGATGAGTCATATTATGCCAAAACGCTGAGAATGAATCTGGCGAAATGAAAGAAACCTTTTCCTCTGTAAATATATTTTTGCTTAATAATAACTTAATTAATTTCAGTTTGAACCACAAAATGAAGTTCAAAATGGCGATACAACAATTGTTCCTGATGCTGACAGTTGCGTAATTTCCGAGTTGAAAACTATAATAGATGAGAAAAATGTAAGAAAATATTTCGTTTTTATATATTTAATATATTTAATATACAGGATGTTATCTAGGCGTAGCCTAAACCTACGCCACTGGTATGTGAAAACTTTTTTAAGGTAAACTATGTGTTCAATACCAAAATTTAGTTTAATATTTCAAACAGTTTTCCATATTTTTAATAAAACCCTAAACAAAACATAAAAAATTAAAGCAAATATCTTTTTTTTTTTAGGGAGTTGAACCAGTCAGATCCAGAGAAGACTCTGCAGAATTTAAATCTAGATTAAGAAAAGAATTAGTCAGTAGAGATGGTCACATGTAAGCAAAAATAGCCAATATTTAATTAGTGTGTTTAATTTTTAAAATTAATTTTTTTTTATTGATAAAAAATAAATTGTATTTTAGGGAATTGGCCAAAAATACAAAATATATAACTTTAGCGTTTATGGACCCGCAAAAAGAAAAATCATATCACCATCACATAGAAAGCTCGTCGAGCTTTATATTAATGATGTTTATAGTAATAAGAATAGCAATAGGAACGTGTATATTTGTAGTATTACCAAGGTAAGTCAAGTTTTGAAATATCATGTTGTTTATTCAGCATTGAAAATATCCAATTACTATGGAGATGTTAAAAAAACTAAATAAAATATAAAAGAAAAATTTCGCACCTACTTTTTCTAACCAGTCAGAGTTTTCATTTTAAACCATTACCATGGCAACGAAAAAGATTTTCGGGGGTAATACCACGAGTGCTTAAAAATTACCGATAATTTTCATGAAAGCTTGTTATTTATAATTCCACAAGTTCTAAGAACGAGTGGAATTAGTATAACAAGCTTGAATGAAAATTATCTGGTTAATTTTTATGCACGAGCGGTATTTAGGGAGAATATTTCTAGAATGAAATATATATAAAAAAAAATTTTTGTCATACATTTTTCAATTTCATATAACATAATTAAAACTGTAACTGAAATCCAATAACAATTATCTGTTGAGAGGGTTTGTTTTTCAAAAGCAATGAATTTCCCGAAGGGAACTCATAACAATAACGATCACGTTCGCAGTAAAAAGGTAAAAAAAAACTGTCTCGTCAAATAGGTTCGATTGTTGTGTGTTGGATATACAACGTTGTCTAGGCAACGTTGTATATCCGCTGATATTTTTTTATTTTTAACGTTTCTTATGGGAAAATTTATACATGAGTGAAATATTCGGAAATATTCATGTCCCTATCTTAGTTTTTTATTCTCTATCTAAACGTTACAATTTCTGGTTTAACATGGTAAACCGAAAGTTGTGGGAACCATTTATAAATACATTAAAAATTAGACCAAAAACATTGCAAATTAACAAGGCAAATTTTAGCGAGGTCTGATCCAGTTAAGAATTTCCGTCTGGCATTTGTCTATACCATATTTTTTCTTTTTTAGCGACCTAACTTTAGATCTTAATTTTCTCACGGAGAATGGATTGTTTCTTACGTTAGTAATCATGGCTATAATAGAAGAATATCCAGGAGTGGTAATAGAATATTTTAAATAATTTATGTCTTTGAATTTTTCAGTTCAGGAATTTTATTTTAATAGTTTTATATTTAAATGGAAAAGCATAAAATAGCTATTTATACAATTAGTTGCGAAATGAGTGTCTTTTAGGCACGTGACATGAATTGTCCTACGAGGCGAAGCCGAGTTGGACAACACGTCAAAGTGACTAAAAGACATTGTTTCGTAACGAGTTGTATACAATATTTTTTCTACTGAGGTTTTATAATAAAAAACTTAATTTTACTAACATTTTATTACCTATGTTTCATTTACACCTTTCATGTCAAAAAAATCGACAGTTGTCAAAAAAAAATTCGATTTTTTTGTCAAAAACTGCGACAAATATAAAATTAAAAATTAGTGATTTAGAGGACTCAGACATTGAAAATGCCGCAAATGACGCAATGGTGTACCTTGTTCCCCAAAAATCAAGAAGTTTGTATGAGGGCACATACGAAAAATTCAAAAAATGGTGTGAAGAAAAAAAGGTAAAAAACTTATCAGAAAAAGTCTTTTTGGCATATTTTTCACTATTATCCGATGCCTATAAGCCATCAACTTTGTGGAGTACTTACTTAATGCTTCGAACGATGGTTTATTTGAATAAAAATGTTGAGATGAAGACATTTACAAACCTAATCGCATTTTTGAAAAGAAAATCTACGGGGTATAAGCCCAAAAAGTCGAAAGTTTTTTCTAAAGAACAAATAGAAAGGTTTGTCAAAGAAGCAGACGATAAGAACTATTTATTGGACAAAGTCATACTTATTGTGGGAATCTCTGGAGCATGTCGCAGAGAAGAACTCACATATTTAAATATGAATAATATCGCAATTTCGGAGTCTTTAATTAAAATATCCATTCCAAACACTAAAACAAATATTGCAAGAAGCTTTGTAATTAGCGAAGGCTCTATTGACGGCATCAACTTCTTGAATATTTTCCGAAAGTACGCGCAGTTACGTCCAGCACACATAACCCATGAAAGATTTTTTATCGCATACAGAAACTCCAAATGTTCCAGACTTCCAGTGGGTATTAATACCATTGGAGCAACACCAAAGAAAATAGCTGAGTTCTTGGAGCTTCCAAACGCTAAAGAATATACAGGCCACTGCTTTCGAAGATCTTCAGCAATTTTTTTAGTTGACTCTGGAGCGGATATATTGATGCTAAAGCGACATGGAGGTTGGCAGTCAAATACCGTGGTTGAGGGGTATATAGAAGATTCTTTAGAAAATAAAAGAAAAATTTCCGAAAAAATTCTTGGTCAAAAATCTTTGGACGCTAACAACAAACGTGTTAAATGTTATGAATCCGAGTGTTCTACCAGCTCTACTAGTGGCATGGGTTTAATTGATATTGCTGTTGCAGATTCTATTACTATTCAAAGTTCAAATTCCTCATCAATTTTACAAAGAAAAATATCTCAACGAACTGTTTTAGGTTACCCCAGCATTAATTTTAATAATATAAGTAACTGTACTGTTAATATTTATAATAAATAGGTAAAACTATAGTCTGTGTTTATACTTGTTACTTTTAAGCACGTTGTTCCTGGTAACGTGCTTAAAAAAATTTTAAGCACGCTGCGCCTAAAAGGAGGTTATTAAAAAATCATAATGACAATCAAAAAAAAGGTTATTATAAAACGCCAGTAGAAAAAAAAATTTAAGTCATCCTCCACTGATATATTTAGAAAAATGTTTTAGGTTAGAATTTCTAAATGTTTCGATTGTAAAAACACTCATCTTTAGGAGAATAACGAACTAATACTATCTATGGTGGGTCAAATTAAATGGGAAAAAAGAATACGTTTTTAAATTGAGTACACTGTATTAAGCAGTCAATTCCCGAAAGTGACCATGATATTCTTATTTATTTTCCCACGCTGAAACCGAATTTGATTTACAAAAAGTCGTATAAAGATGATGATGATGTTTTTATAGTTTGGAGGAGAGTATAAATACTGTGCCAGTGTGTAACTTGGAATGAATTCAGTAAATAAGCGCTGTATATTTGGAGTCGCTTCGGGTTATTCGTCTTACTTGTCACTCAAGACAGCCCTTATGGGATGGAAACCACCCTTACATAAACATAAAGTACATAAGAGAAAGCTTACATTTTTTACAAATTGATACATTTCCATATAGGGGTGATTTATATCCAATTACAAGGGTAGTTTAGTAGTAGACTCATTATTCCATATATAGTCCCAGTTTTTTTTTTACATGACAAACGCCCATAAAAAATCGTTGAGGACGTATTTTTGGATTTTAGATAAATCTTATACCCAGAGCCGCTATAAGCGGCGTTCCATTTAAAATTACCACCCTGTATAGTATAATGAAAATCACAGTTGCGACACAAGTATGTCTTCCACCCTTAACAGGGGTGCTTATCAACAACATCGTATTGCGATTACAATCTTTTTGTTACTATGGGTAAGTTCTTATTCTCTGAACATTGGACGTTCTCATGATCAAATATAAATAGTTTTGATTGGATTGAGGAGAAATACGACTTTTCAAAGATTAAATGCGGGTTCAGCTTCAAAAACTATAATTAAATGTGATGGTCACGTTCCAGGATAATTTTTTTTTGTGGCCGTGTAATCAAAAATATACTTATCTGTTCTCAAACAACATCAACATTTCCATTTATAAAATAATATTTTATTCATATAACTTGATTCAGTCAATATGAAAGGTAAATAAAGATTGAAGCTTGAGCAAAACTGGATGACAAGAATAAAGAATAGCGAAAGCTTTTACTACATTCAGCGATTTTTTTTTATTTACTGCATGCGTCGTTTAGAAAGATAAAGAAGCTTTTGAACTGCCAATAAATATAACACATTCAATATTTTATAATGTTGGAATAACCTTGACCTCTTAAGTTCTTGTTAGTATTTCTACCAGTAGAATATTTTTTAAGATGATGTTTTTTTAACATATTTGTATTTTTCAGTCAAACTGCTGTAAGGCCTATAAAGAATCGATGATTGTACGAATGATTCTTGCAACCATGTGTATTTTAGTCCTAGGAGCTATCAATTGTTTAGATACGGTAAGTGGTCTTTCAGCATAAACTGGTTGCACAATTATTTTTAACCAGAATTAACTAACCAGCAAGTTTGAGTGTGACATAAATTACTTTGACAGGCATTATGTACTCCCAATCAAAGGTGCCTGATTAGTAAATTAAAAATCAAGGTAACTGGGCTAATATGATTGTGAAAAAATGTTATACACGTTACAGTTATTATTAAAATTCTTTGTGCAACCCGGCATTATTGTCCAATTTAGTAATTACCAAGGAATTTAGTGGCTTGCTGTGAAATATTGAAAAAGGGAAACACTCTAAATAACAATATTTTTTAGTAAATTTAAGTGAGGTTTTCCACCCAAAACGTATCCCAAAATAAAACCCATAAAAAAATTACCTGGCAAATATTGCACAGGGCAGATAATTATTTGAAAAGAAACATATTTCAGAAAACTTTTTTTGGGTGGTGGCAAACAAAGTAACCAGCGCTTTCATCGCTTCATAGACCGCACGTCACAGAAGAAATTGCTCCAAAATTATTTATGTGTAGAGTTGAAAGTGATATTATCTATCGCGGTAGATCGATATTTAAAAATATTTAAATTGAAGTTACTTTATTTTATAATATATAGTCTATTTCTGAAAGGGGTAAAGTAATAAAATGTCATTAGGTATGTAAAGGGACTACAGAGTGACCCAACGAATATTTAAAGCTCCTTGGGTATTCAAAGTAATTACAGAGTGACCCAACGAATATTAAAGGTACTTTCATCGTTTGGCATTGATTTCATTGCAAAATTCTTTATTTTCATTAAGTGCAGGTAGTACCACCCGGGTTTGGGTCAATCGTGTGACAAATGGTGTGACAAAGGCGTACGGTATGTACATAGTATGAGGTACACTTATTTTTTATTAAACATTATAAAAAATACATTATACAGAAATTAAATTATAAAAAATCCTAATATTTCTCGTCATCTAAGGAACTGTCATCTTTTCTTGACGTTATAATTAACAGATCGACGGTCCGATCGATCAGATGGTCAAGTTCCCACATTCTGTCTTCTTCTTTAATAACATGATGAACTGCTTTTCGCCAGTTCTTTGGTATCATTCCTTTAGGGCTTAATCAAACAGTAGCTTAACGTCTTTCATTTTGTATGTCGTGTTGTGTTTTGCTACGAATCCTTTCACTTGCGCCTATATAAGTTCTATAGGATTTAGTTAGCAATGATATGGCGGTGTGCGCAGCACAGTTACACTATAAAGAAATAGTCCATACTTAAAGTGGAGTGGAAATTTATAAAGTAAGAAATAAGAACACAAAGTCTTCCTCCACTGTTATATTATAGAAATGTTTAAAGCAATTTAATCTCTACATGTTTCGAACGCAGAAGCATTCATCTTCAGGAGAATAAATAAAAGAAGAAAAACCAGTAGATATCACCCTAACTGAGCAATAAAATTGTAGGTTCGATGTAAGAATGAGTATAACGGTGAGAAAACAGGTACACACGTTGCATTGTGAAAAAGGAAAATATGTGGGTTTGAGGCCCAGGCACTATAAAAGTTGTACGTAGAATAAAAAGTTTGACATCTTTGTGTGAAAAAACAGTTACACTATGTTATCTTCCACGGCATATTTCATGAAACGATGTTTGTGTAAATTTGATATAGCTAATAGTGCCATCTTTATCAAATTATTTTCTTTTTTTTTCTTTGGTTAGTTATCATAAATAATTTAATGCACAAAATTTTCCTGTGCCTATGGCCGGTACCGAAATTGAGCCGAACTGGACTGAATTTTCCATTTTATTACTCTACACCTTTCTGAAATAGACTATAACAACGGTGCAAGCTTGACCAAAAGTGTGCTCGTTTGTAAAGTAACACTTACCCTTAGTTTAGTTAACCAAAATAATTTCTATAGTTGCCTTTTGTAACACGCTTTACCTCCAGTGTTAATAAAAGTAGTATAATTATATAATTTATTTAAAATCAATTAAGTAGGCGTTTGTCCACTGTTTTTCAGAGTACAGCGAAACAAGGATGACAGAGAACAGGGAAAAATAACATTTATTAACGATATTTTTTCTTTTATATTTGACAAGAAACTAATTTAGATCCTTTTTCAGATTTCCTGTGTAAAAATCCAAGGATTTCCGGAAAATTGCACGACGACTGATGATATTAACGAAGCCTGTTTATATCCTTCTTACTTCAGTTATTTTGCCGTTTTAATTTTAATCGCATCAGCACTTCCAGCTTGTCTGCCATATCTCTGGAAAACATTTCTAATGGTGGCAATAACGGTTGCCCAGTGTTGCGTTAATATATTTTTGCTCGGAAATACTTTGGATTGTGAAGAGTCTAGAGAACACTGGACAAGGTTTGTATTCTATTGATTTTCTACAAATTACTATCATATAATGCGACCTTATATATAAAATAAATTTAAAAAAATAAAAATGCCAGAAAATTCATCATTTTTGTCATTTCAAAATTTATGGTCTGTTTCTACTGGCGAATTTATAAACTTCAAACTTCAAATTTTATTGACTACATTTCATACATAGTTCTATAATAGTAGCAAGTCCAAGTACAAATAATGCACAATAAAAAATTTACAGTAATAAAGGAAAGTATTGTATATAACAAACGCACATTTACATTAAAAGTATGAAAATGTATCTTAGAAAAGAACATACTACATTATATACAACAAAAAAAGTAAAATTTAATTAAAATGCATATCCAACCTTCCACAGAATAAGACGTTAGTTAGGAACCTCCTGAGCGCTTCTCAAAAGTCAGAAGAGAAAAAAAATGATTAAACCAGAATTTCAGTAATATACTTTGATCCTGACCTAATAACAATAATTATTTAAGGTATATCTTTACAGTCCAAAAATTCTTGAAGAGAGTGGAATCCCTTTCTTAGAATGAATTTTTTTTTATAGTGCTTTTGAATTTGACATACCTAGTTATATTGCCTTACTATTATCGAGAGCTTATTATTATTATGAAGCAAGTCTAGTTAGTTCTTGCGAGATTTGTCAAGTAAAACGTGTGGGCCTTAGCAGAGCCCCTTGTATGATACGCATGAAAGTGATTAACAATAAAAGTTCCCACATGTTTATGAATCTCTAAAAGCGTCTAATATATGTCAACAGAAAGCAGTGGCATAACTTTAAGCAGAATACAAAATGGTTGGCAGTGCTCCCTGTGTCGCAGATCAGCCATAATTCTGACGGCCCGCTTTGGTTGTTGTAAAACTGTAAGACCCGTATGACTGTTTTTCCATACTATAGCACCATAGGTGAGATGGGAGTGGAAAAGTAACAATATACAGTCCTTAATATATCTAAATCAACCAATTTTTTCAACTGTCTAAGCAAGAAGAGGGAACTTAAATGCTAGAAAACTAACATGGCTATTCCAAGTCAGCTGATCATCAATTTTATCCCTAATAGTTTGACAACTACTGCCATTTGTAAATTTATTATTCGAAGAAATCACAAGTTCCTCAGTTTTACTTAGATTTTATTGAAGTTTATTAAAGATATACCAGGCATTGGCTTTATCTTCAAAATTTTAGGATTAAGCCCTTAAAAGATCAACATTAAGCCCCTGGCACACAAGAGTTGTGTCATCTGTGAAAATTGTTTCCCGCTCGGGAATGAGATAATAGAACAGAGCATTAGTTTATATAATAAATAGTAGAGGTCCAAGGACAGATTCCTGTGTGGAACTATAATTGACGAATTGCATTTTAGATACATTTTTTGTTATACAAATACAAATAATTTTATTTATAAATTTAGTAGAATACACTTTTAATCACAATAAAAATATATTTTAAAATAATAAGTATTCTTGAAAATAAATTCTAAGTTTTATTTCCACTATGAGACATAGAGAGAAGTTTCGCCTAAGCCACATAGAAGTATGGGTTTGTGTGTTAGAACTTCTCCCCTTGCTCGTGATGGCAGTGATTAATATAATATAACATGAAAAAATAAATAAATTAAATAGTATTATTAATATTGTCATATATAGACATATATGAATATTCTATTTTATACAAAATTCCCTTTTTCTTATTATTTAAAGTTAATATTAAATATACCTACTGACCCAATTATTTGTTATTAAAACAAGCACACTACAAGAATGCTATCTAAGCATATTGCCGAGCTTGCATTTTGTTACCAATCAATAACTGGGTTAGTTTATTGATACTGATTGGTATAAATAGCAGGCCGGTACTATGTAAAAGACACCATTCGGGGTCGGGACCATTCGGGTCTCGACCAGTTTGGTCAAGACCATTCAAGCCGATCATTTGGTTAGAAACCACTCGGTCGACACCATTTTGGGCAGATACGACTCGGTCCAGATAAGTAATATTGGGTCAGTAGCAGCGCAGAGTCCTGTTCCGGTTATCAGCCCTTTGCCCTAGAGAGCTCGTCCCTAGTTAATAATGTTGTAAGTAAAACCTAATTTTATGTAACCGTTCAACTGTCGTTTTATATTATATAATAAAGTAGGTGTTATGGAGACTTGTCGCCTTTAATTCTTCCCCACGTGACAATATCATTACAATAAGTAGAAAATAAAGAATAAAACCAAAAATTAAAACGAAGTGAAATACATGGGCAGGATAAACATAGAAAGCAAATATTTGTTAGTTATTAGTTAGTTATACATGCAAGAGAGCAAACAAATGAGTAAA
This sequence comes from Polydrusus cervinus, assembly GCA_935413205.1. Lineage (NCBI taxonomy): Eukaryota > Metazoa > Arthropoda > Insecta > Coleoptera > Curculionidae > Polydrusus > Polydrusus cervinus. Next base: position 91,091,604 of record OW284511.1, read on the forward strand.
GGCAGCAGAGGTAGAATAATATAGGCGACAAAAAGGAAAAAACACTCCTTCTTACTATTATCTAATTTTTTTTTAATCAAAAAAGATTTTTAAAGACGTAGGGATTATCAAGGATAAACTTTTTTGACAGCTTTTTGAATAGGTTTTTATTTTGTGTAGAACCACGAATATGTAAAGGCAGCAGGTTAAAACATTTAGGACCATAGTATCTATAGATCTTTGAGAAATTGAACTCTGAAAAGAAGGAACAATTAACAGTTCATTTACATTAGATCTAGTTTGGTAGGTGTGAAAGATGTTTGGAAAAAATGTTTTGATTTTCTGTATATAATTAAGACTCCAGAATATGTATAAGTTTCTTATATTTAAGATCTTGTTATCGTTATATAATAAAGAAGTTTTGTACATGCGTTCTTTTTTAAGACAATTTTAAGAACGGTATTCTGGCAAGTGGAAAGGATTTTTAATGAATTATCATACAGGCACCCCCAAGACACTATACAGTATCTTAAGTTAGACTCCACCAAAGCACCATACAAAGTAAGCAAAAGTTGTTTACTTAAAATATTTCTTAGTTGATAAAATTTATAAAAAGTTTTTCTTACCTTACTTACCACATAACTTGCATGTTCGTTCCATTTTAAATGGCAATCGATAATTACTCCTAAATATTTTGTTTTATTTTTTCTACTTATTGAACTACACAAGCATGCATTGCTTCTATTACAATCGGGAGAGTGCATCTTTAAAAAGTTTTGTGTCGGTTGATCAACACTAGTTGCAGAGAATGTCATAAAAATAGTTTTTGAAGAATTTAAACTTAATAATCCAGCACAAAGCCACAAATACACAACACTAAGTCCCAGTTCAGCTCTCATATAAACATCATGCCATAAATTCTAATGGAGCACCTCTTACTCCATAAAATCGCAACTTTTTTTTTATCAGAATCTGATGAGAGATACAGTCAAAAGCTTTGACAAATCACACAACCTAATAGATGTGTGCAAACCAGATAAACACCGTAGAGCATGAAATGACAATTTAAAACTTGGTTGATTTAGGGGGGGGGGGTCAAGCATACGGCCCACGCTTCTTGCATTGCAGCCTAGCGGCTTATTGTGCGCTACTGTCTCGCTAGAAAATATTTGATCCTTTTATAAGGTCCAGTAGATTCCCAGCAAGTTTGTCATATGGGAGGTTGTCAACCCATTGGATTTCACCGAAGATTTGGAATCTTCTTCGGCTCAGTGCTTCGCAGTTGAATATTATATTTAAGGCGATTTCGCCGCAAAAGGCTGTATTCGCGTACATGTTAAATTCCAATGAAACACCAACCGCAATCCTATTCAAATAAATTAAGATTGGGTTATCCAAAATTGTTCAATTTCCGGGTGTGCACTCACCACACAGAGACCCTAAAAAGCCTCCCTACAACTCCGCTCTAATGTCAATAGGTGAGCAAATATTTGGACAGTCTAAAACTTGAATGGGATTTCTCATGTTTCAATCACGATACACCACCCGGTATACAGCCAGTAATATTTATCTTTCATTTATTCAGTAAATGTTGGTGTCTTCGAACTATTTTATAAATTGATTTTTAAATCATAAGTTTATTTGGCAAGAAAAATGGCAATGAACTAGAAACGTAATTTGGATTATATTATTGTAAACCTTATTAAGAAGATACTGTCTTTGATATTAATTAACACTATTTCCTTCTAATTCCAGGCAAACAAAAGGAAAATATACACTCTCAGGTCTTTTAATTACAGCGACACTAGCCCTGGCGTTCCTGGCTCGACATGTAAGTAGAAAATAATTTTAATTAAAACTTTCTAATTTCCTTGAGGCCTATAGCAGCTGCGAAGTGGTTGTAAATTTTTTAATTAGGAAGTGTATATCGGATTTTCTTAAATTACGAACGGACTTTTATAAATTTCTTGACGGCGTATTAACGGAATCATTTAATTTGTGGAATTTACTTTTGAAATTTTCCTAACGAATCAAATATTTTGTTTGAAGCATTGACTCAAAAATGGTCATTGTCTTACGAAGAAATCAAATTTAATAATCTACTCCAATTAATGTGGGACAGCGGGAATAAGAACGGAAAAAAACGATTGCGGGACATAATTATACAGCGGGATATGCAATAGCACATACTAAAACTATAGTTTGCATGCAATAATGCCATATTGCGGGATGTCTGCGAATTTTCGCAGCGTGGGCGATTTTGTTGTAATTTATATTTATTGAATTATTTTAATCACTTAATTAATTTATGACAAATACATAAATCATTTAAATACTTTTCTCCACGACCATTACTGAATGCAATAATTCCAAAATCATTTTTGATAAAAGAATGTAAAAATTCTCGCTCTTGAGTTGGAATATTTATTCTGAAACACTTGCTTCTTATGCGTTTTGCGTGTATTTTCATTCCATAACAAGATATTGAAAAAATATAGATGGCGTGCGAGTGGTAGAATTGCTGTGTGTATCGCTCCTAAAAGTTGCCCAAAAAAGGCCCATAAACGCCTCAATTAATTTGCTGTTTGTGCGTAAGGTGATTGTGCAGATCTCCATCTAAGGAGAACCAACTAAATTTGTGTGATTAGTGCCCTAATAATTAACAAATTGTGTATTTTTCACCGAGTGTCATTCCCGCCAACATGGGTCTGTCATCAGCTGACCTGCGTGAAATCAAGTCGGCGATAATTAGCACCTTTAATGATAAATTTCTTCAAGAAATTGTTGATAAGGTAACAGCTTTAGTGGAGAAAAAGTTTGAACAACAGTTTAAAATACAGGGGGAGATGATTTCTTCTCTTCGGGATAGGGCAAATGATCTGGAGGATGAAACCAGATTCCTGCGAAAAATGGTGGACGACCAGGAACAGTCCCTGCGCAGCCAAAATGTGCGCATATTCGGAATGAAGGTTGAAAATGGTGAAGATCTGCGTCAAAAAGTTTTAAATTTATTTAACAACAATTTAAAGGTAAACATTGTAAATGGCGATATAAAAAAGTGCTATCGAGTCGTGTCCAAAACTGCAGCTGATAAGCCTCCGTCAGTACTTGTACGGTTTTGTAGCGATACGGCTAAAGTGTCGGTCTTAAAAAGCCGTAAAAATTTAAAAAACTCCGGATTTCAGATCAAGGAGGATTTGACTAAACTGCGTCTTTCCCTCCTGGAACGGGCTGTTCGTAAGTTTTCCCATAAAAATTCGTGGGTGCTCAACGGTAACATTTATGTGAAGTTAAATAATACTGTGCATCGTATTTCTGATGAGACAAGTCTGAATAATTTAAAGTGAAAATTCAGGTATTTATAGTATTAAATACCTACATGATGTTTACCTGAGAATGGTTGACTTAAAAGTTTTAAACACCGTTTTTTTTATCTGCATTATGCAGGATTTATTATTTTCAGTTTGTGTGACTTGATTATAGGCTTTTTTTGGGGTTATATTACTTAAATCTTATTATTGCATGAGCGATATATATATGTTCTATTTCTATTTATATTTTGCATTTCTCTTAATTGAAAAACTAATAGGCTTTTATCTTTTAAAAAAGCTTTTAAATAATTATTATTTGGCGATATATATTATCATTTTTTGTATCTATTTTTTTTGCTGATGGGTGACATGAAAGTGGGTCATCTGAATGTTAGGTCTTTGTTTACGGGTTTTAATGAATTAAGAACGTTAATTGAGCAAAATGATTATGATATATTTTTTTTATCTGAGACGTGGCTTTCTGATGGTGATAGCTCTGTGCCTTTTGAAATCCCTAATTATCAGTTTTTAAGAAAGGATCGTATTGGTAGGGGAGGAGGAGTAGCTGTGTATGTAAAGGTTAATTATGCTATTGAAATTGTTACATTTGATTTTGATATAAATGTGCAATTGGAATTTTTAATATTTAAAACAAGACTGGCAACAAAGACATATGCTTTTTCAGTTTTCTATAGACCACCATCAGTAAACTTTAATAGCTTGACACCGGATTTTGATAACATATTTTCACATATTTATCCCACAGTTGATGAAATTTTTTGTTTAGGTGACTTTAACATTAATCTGCTTAACTTACATAACCCTTTAACGCCGTTATTTGAAAATTACAATTTTGAGCAGATTATTGAAGAGCCTACTCGTATATCCGGCACTGTCAGTACACTGATTGATGCAATATTTGTAACAAATCGGTCTTTAATAAGTAAATCTGGAGTTGTTTCTGCAGATAATATTTCAGATCATAGAATAATATATTGTGATTGTAATTTAAAGAAGGCATCAACTGTTCCTAAAATTATTCAATATCGGTCTTTCAAAAATTTTAATATAAATAACTTTTTAGAAAGTATGTACAACTTACCATGGGATGATATATTTTATGAGAACAATGTTGACAAAAAAATTGAACTGTTGAATACTAATATATTAACTTTGTTTGATATGCATGCCCCTATAAAAGAATCCAGAGTGACAAAACCTAAGGCACCATGGTTGACGGCCAACATTAAAGTATTTATGAAGCAAAGAGATAGTGCCTTGCAAAAATTTAGAAGAACTAAATTAAATGAAGACTGGATTAACTATAAGTATTTAAGAAATCTTACTTTGGCTACGATAAGGAGAGAAAAGAAAAATTATTTAAATTCTTTGTGCACCGAGAAAAATCCTAAAAAAATTTGGTCTGCTCTAAAAAGTTTTAACATTTGCACTAATAAAAATAATTCTATACCTAAAGTAATATCTGATCCTAACGACATCAATAATTTTTTCTCAGCATTTCTTCAAAATACATCTAATTGTAATGATAGAGTCAATTTTTATGAAAACAATGCTTTCAATGAGACGTTACAATTTTCATTTAGGCCAGCTAAAGTATCTGACGTCAACAAAATTTTAAACAGTATCTCAACAAATGCGACGGGGGTAGATGAAATTTCGCCCCTGATGCTTAAGTATTGTAGTCCATATATAGATAAATATATCACACATATAATCAATTGCTGTTTGGAAGTAAGTTACTTTCCCGATCAATGGAAAATATCAATTGGCAAGCCATTAGCCAAGGTCAGTAGCCCAACTAGTTTAAATGACCTCCGACTAATAAGCATTCTACCCGCAGTTTCAAAAATCTTTGAAAGAATTTTATATAATCAAATGTACGACTATTTTACTAATAATAATATTATTCCTCCCACACAATGTGGATTTAGAAAGAATTTTGGAACTGCTGTGGCTTTAACAAATGTAACTGATGACATTATTCGTGCCTGTGATAAAAAAATGAATAGTATACTAATTCTTCTTGACTTTTCGAAAGCTTTTGATACCATTAATCATGCACTTCTTATATCTAAATTAAAATATTATGGTTTTCATAATGATTCATTTTTTCTTATTAAATCATACTTATTAAACAGATTTCAAAAAGTTTTTTCTGATAATAATTATTCTGAACAAGCAAATATACGTTCTGGAGTGCCACAAGGCTCAATTCTAGGCCCATTACTCTTTCTTATATATACCTCCGATATACTTAGATCTTTAAAACATTGTAGAGTACAAGCATTTGCTGATGACACACAAATATACTGTTGTTTTGATGCTGAGGATTATGCTGATATCGAGTTGTATATAAACCAAGATCTAAAAGTATTGAGTGAGCTTTCTCGAAGTCACAATTTAATTTTAAATCCTACTAAGTCCTGCATGCTGATTTTTGGTAATACGAATCGAATTAATGATTTAAAAAACATTTTAAATATATCTGTCGATGGATCTAAATTAAAGATTGTAGATAGTGCAAAAAATTTGGGTCTATTAATCGACACAGAACTAAGATTTAAAGAACATCTAAAGAAAATATTTCAAAAAACTTATCTTTCTCTAAAAATATTATACAGCAACAGACATATTTTAAATTTTAAATTAAGGAAAGACATGTGTGAATCTCTCGTCTTGTCCAATTTTAATTATTGTGATTTTGTATATGGATTTTGTTTAGATGTTGAGACTAGATCTCGCATACAAAAAGTTCAGAATGCGTGTCTTAGATTTGTGTATGGTGTGCGAAGGTTTGATCATATTTCTCATTTATACAGGACTATTAACTGGTTGAGAATGGATGAACGTAGAATCCTTCACTTTTGTACATTTGTGGTAAAGATCCTTAATAATCCAAACTCCCCTATCTCGATTCGAGAGCGTTTGATTTTTCGTCACAATATTCATGATGTACGTGTTAGAAACAGAAGTAAGTTAACCATGCCTCATCATCAGAGTGCCATATTTCAGCGTTCTTTTTCATACAATGCGGTTAAATATTTTAATTCAATACCCACTGATATGTTACTTGTAAGCGTAGAGTTATTCAAAATAAAATATAAAAAGTATCTTTTAAATTTACAAAATTCTTAATTTTTTTTTAAATTCAACTATATAATTTTTTTTCTTTTTAAATTTGTTGCTTAGGTTGTTTACTTATATTTATTTAATTATTATAATCGCCGAGTTTATTATTTGAAAGTTTTATAAACTTATTATACTATATTATTAATTTAGTTATAAATTAAGTTCTATTTAATTAATAAGTAATTTAATATCACTTACTATGTCCTTGACTGGTTGAGTAGAGTAGCTATTACAGCTAGACTACGCCAGGATTGGACATATATTCTAATATATTTTTTTGTAAATTTTATATTTATATTGAAATAAAAGACGTTTATTATTATTATTATTATTATATTAAATGAATATTCTGTAATTGATCTAAACGACATAGGTTGCCATGAATTTCAAAACTGTCAATGTCAGCAGACAAATTTTAGTGCAAGTCAAATTATTAGTGAAAAATCGGAAGAATCAGATATGGAACTGGATAATACTCCACCTAAAATTACAAATATTGCGAATAGTATTTTTGGTCGTGGAGAAAATATAGTCTGCTACTCGGTTAGAATGAAAGTTCGATACTTGTGGTTCCTCACGCTCGCTACGCTCGCGTTCGGATCAAATTTTCATTCCAACCTCGTTACAGAATCTACTATTACTTTTACTTTAACTATTTTATTTAATGATTATTTCTACCTAAGACCTGTGTGTGCTATTCATTTAATTTTGATCACTAGTCCCCTACAATTATTTTGGTAGTATGTTTTTTCATTATTAAATTTCTGACCACAATTTAAGCTAACCATGAATTTAAGCTTCGTTGAGACAACAGTCACATTTTTTTTCTTTATTAAAGTTTTTCTCGCGAAGGTAAGTGCTTGTAGACTCGAAACATGTAGAGATTTTAACTTTTAAAAAAAAATTCTTATTTTTTTACATTTAATTTTTATTATATATACATCACAATCGAAATCACAATTAAGTGAAAAAGCCTTTTTTAACCCATCCAATTATTTCAAATTTTGATAGCACATTACGAACATATTAAAAAAAGTATTTTTGTCTTTTTTTTTCGACAATTTGTAAAAATAAATGCTAACTATAGTCTATTTCAGAAAGGTGTAGAGTAATTAAATGGGAAATTCCGTCCAGTTCGGCTTAATTTCGGTGTCGGCCATGGGCGCACGTAAATTTTGTGCATCAAATTATTTATGATAACTAACCAAAAATTTTAGAGAATTAGGTTTGCTAACCTTTAAGTCGTTCAATATGAGAGATTAAAACGAGGACATGAATTCGAATGTTCTTGACGACTATTTTGGTAAAATGATAAAATATCTTCCAGCTGATTCAGTAGTAGTTATGGATAACGCAAGCTATCATTCACGACGCACAGAGAAGACTCCAACTTCATCTTGGAGAAAAGAAAAAATTATCGACTGGTTAAAATAATTTGATAAAGAAGGAACTATTAGCTATAGCAAATTTACACAAATATCGTTTTATGAAATATGCCGTGGAAGATATAGCTGAAAAACATAGTGTATTACTGTGCTGTGAACTAATCCTATAGAACTTATATGGGCGCAAGTGAAAGGATTCGTAGCAAGACACAACACGACATTCAAAATGAAAGACGTTAAGTTACTGTTTGATTAAGCCATTGAGGAAGTGACACCAGAGAACTGGCGAAAATCAGTCCATCATGTCATTAAAGAAGAGGAGAAAACGTGGGATCTTGACCACCTGATGCATCTGACCATCCACCCGTTTATTATAACGTTAAGAGGAGATGACGGTTCCTCAGATGATGAAGAATATTATGATTTTTATAATTTAATTTCTGTATAATATATATTTTGTATTTTTTTAAAATGTTTAATAAAAAATAAGTTTACCAAGTACTATGTACATAATGCACGCATTTGTCACACCATTTTCAGTGTTTGTAAATGGATAACAATAGGCAAAACCCATAAATTGACCCAAACCCGGGTGGTACTACCTGCACTTAATAAAAATAAAGAATTTTGCAATGAAATCGATGCAAATTATGAAAGGGGCTTAAATATTCATTGGGTAACTCTGTAGTCTCTTCGCATACCTATGAGCTTTTATTGCTATACGCCTTTCTGAAATATACTATAAATCTATTATAATTATTTTTTTAAAATAATTTCAATTTATACCTGGTTTAAAAAGAAAAACCCCTTAAATTAAAAATGTACATAAAATATTTCTAAATTTGGAGTAATATTTTATTTGATGTTTTTTTAAATTTAATTCTGTTATTATTTCTTACATTCCTTAAATTATAATCATATTTTCTTTGCTGGAAATGTTTTAAATAGTAAATTAATACTACTTTCTTATATGAAAATAAATTAATTATTTGCCACTACATTACCTGTAATACATCCCCTTTAAAAATGAATGTATAAATTATAGATTAATTTATTTAGAATCAAAACATGTTTCTCTTCAGAAAATTTATAATATAATTTTTTTATGTTTACTTACTTCCCACACAATAAAATTTTTTTGGTTTTTGTCGAAAACAACATCTTGTTTATTATAATTAACTTTATAGAACCATAATTTTATCAAAATAAAGTTAGGATATTTAATATTTGACGAAAATAAATAGTATACCATTTTTATTAGACACAAGGCTTACTTCATTCAAACTGCATTAAAAAATACAGGTCCGCATTAAAAAATTGTTTACCTGGAGATGGTATCCGCCAAGGATATTAAAGCAAAGGGGGATACGAAGTTGGGTCACAGTCTTTGAAGCACAAATAATGCCCATTATTAGCTCCATTGTAAACAACTTTTTAGAAAAAACACTCGGGGGATTCGGAAAATTAGTATAATTTACCTTTGTCGTTTTGTGTTAATTAGACAAGGACGTCACGTTGCGTTCGAGCGATCAGAACGTGTTTTCTATTGAGCCCTTTTTAGGACGCCCGTTATTCATATCTGTTTGACGTTTATCAGTACCTGATTAACAGCTGCTGTCATGTATTTGTTGGTTTTCAGTGTTTCTGTATTAAATTTAAGTATTTTTGAGTGGAAAAAGCAAATGTGTGTGTAAAGTGTGCGGTAAATTAGAAATGAAAGAAAATAGAAAAAGTATGCCTTTTGCAGTTCCAATGCTGTGGCGAAAACCCACCAATCATTTTAAAGATTGCTATTTTTGCATGATATAGACTGAAGGTTATTTCAAAAAAAAAAAGCTCAAAATCGACTATTCGAATTTGCCTTCCTCCATAAGACCTTTTCTTCAGATCTATCAGTACCGACTGTACATTTAGATTGGCAAGATATTGTTTTGGGAGACAATGGAGATAAGAGATCGCTCCAAAGATATGTAGGAATTTAAAAGTTATGCAATTTTAGCGGGACTTTAGGGAGGATTTACAAAATATTGCTGTTTTCTTTGTTTGTGGGACAGTCGTGCCGTGAATGAATATTGTGACGAAAATTTGGCCAGAAAGGAGTGAAGTTCAACCGGGAATTCAAAATTTGTAGGTAACAATGTTGTGGCTGCAAACTACGAACAACTTGGTTGCCGAATGTTATTAAAAATTCACTTTCTCCATTCTCATTTATTATTTTTTTATTAATTTAAATCGTACCTATACCAACATCGACTTAAAATCTACCTATTCTGTCTTTGGAAAGGGTGCCACAGCTGGTTTTTTTGTTATCTAAAACTGCTATAATATTTGAGTTTTAGAATGGAATCATATGTTTATTATGAAGTGAAACAATAATTTTTCATGTTCTGTAAATGGTAAATTTAAATATTTGTTGACGAAGCATTGTTGGTACTAATACCACGACTCTTGGTAATAATTATTTTATCCTATTAGAAGTATCCATATCCATCCCTCTATTAACGACCTTTTTATTTCATATGGAAATAACGAAACATTATTTAGGGCCTAAATTGAATAATTTTATTTCTCACGTTTTTATATAAAGTAGCTCCCAATTAATAAATGATTTATATTTTTTGTGGAAATCGCATAATAAGTAAATGCAATTTTATTAGAGGATCACGGAACTCTTTGTTTTCCTAAATTTCGTCTGTGAAGTTTTGAGTCACGTCCGTCGATTGTATACTTTGCACAAACGAGACGTCAAATTTATCAGCTGTTAGAATGACAACAAGAGACAGACTGAAAATAAAAAGAAATGGAGATTCTACATGTAGAAGTTTGTTTATTTATTTTCGTAAATAACAGGCGTCAAGCTGACATGTACAAAGGGAATAGAAATATCGGGTCCATGTTTCTTTAACGTCAATGGTATCCGCACTATATTTTGCTTTACAATATTTATTGTTTTTACAATTTTAGAGTGTAGGTACTTTCGGCAAGTTTCGCTTGTATGATAACGACATTTTATTAACGTATATATTACTTTTTTTTTAGATGGAGCAAGTACTTCGAGTCCTATTCCTCTGGAGGTCAGAGGTTGAAGAGCAACGAGATTGCGCTGAAGATCTTAAAAGAAGAAATGAACTATTAGTTTATAACATCCTTCCTCCGCACGTCGCAGCTCATTTTATGGGAAACAGGAACAGAAGTCATGACGAGTTGTACTCCCAAAGTTACGAGGAGGTTGGAGTTTTGTTCGCATCGATGCCTAATTTTTCTGGTAAATTTGTTAACCCAAATTCTTTTTTAATAAGAATGAAATCGCTCTTACGCTACACTACAAGAGAAAGCAGTCATAGGTCCTTTATAAGAAGAAGTCCCACTCAAATTAAATAACTAAGGCTTCTTTATAAAAAAAAAATAATAATTATTTTAGGGCTTGCAAACGTCATTTTTGACATAAACATTCAAATATGTCAAAAACGCTTCGACATAGGTATAGGACATGGTATACAAAATCTGTTTAGAATTTTGCGTAGAATGCAAAAATGTAATAATATATAGGGTGTTCTATTTAAACTAAGCAAGTTGACACTTACTTCCGCTCAACCGGAAGTGTCACCATTATGAAAATATTTTAGCCCGGTCGCTCTCATCAGCATTAGCATAGGTATACATACTATTTTTCCGTAAATCGAAAATTATTAAATGGACATAACTTATTACAATCAACTTGTTAAAATTTTGAAATAAATATTATTAACTTTGTTCACAAATGAATTATGCCATTAAATATTTGTGTTGTAACTATGGAAACACAGTAATATTGAATTCTCAAGCTTAACACATTTTAGTTTTCAAGTAGCCGTACAGAATAGTAGATTCTGTAACGAGGTTGGAATGAAAATTTGATTCGAGTGGAAGATTCCGACGCGAGCGTAGCGAGCGTGAGGAACTACGAGTATCGAATTTTCATTCTAACCGAGTAGCAGACTATATTTTCTCCACGACCAAAAATACTATTCGCAATATTTGTAATTTTAGGTGGAGTATTATCCAGTTCCATATCTGATTCATCAAGAGCGAGAATTTTTACATTCTATTATCAAAAATTATTTTGGAATTATTGCATTCAGTAATGGTCGTGGAGAAATATTATTTCCTTACAGCACAATAATAAATATGTAATTCCTAACAGTTATTTTACGTTGCCTAGCAACGACTAAGTCTAAGGAAATATTGACTTTTCTTTCAGAAATGATATTAAAAATGACAATATTTCCGATCGATTTTCGGAAAAACAAGTTAACGAAGTGTCTCCTGAGCAGTTTTTAATACTACTTTATTTTATTTTTCGCTTGGCATGTGAACTATTAATATTATAGCCAAATTCGACAAAGTTTAACTTTTATTTGTGAATCTAACACCAATTTTTAAAATTTGTTTACATTGTAGTCATTGTTACTGTTACTCTACGAAACCCAAGTAAAAACTAATCTAAGTTTTTAATAGAAAATATTCATTGCATCACTCAATATGCAAAACTTTTGAATTTTCGTGAAAAGCACAAAAGCAGTCTATTTAGTTTGATGACGAATTTACTTTAGAAGAAATTAAAAATATAGATTAAAACTTTCAACTTAAATTGCACCAACCTTGTTACATTACAACTTTGTAAATTTACAAAATGAATGCTTTAACAAATTAACTATAAGTATCTTAATACTGTTACGTTTTGCAAAGAAAGTTTTATAGTTGTTTTTCACTCCTTTTAATTTAAAATTAAATGAGTTTTGATAATAGCTGCTTTTTATCTATTCAGAGTACCTTACTAACTGCTCTAATTTCAATACTATTAACTTCTTACGAAACAGCTTTGTTTTAATTAGTTGAAGAGTATCTAAATGTCTTTATTTCTTTTTAGATTTCTACTCTGAAGAAACTGTAAATAATCAAGGACTAGAATGCTTAAGATTTTTAAATGAAGTGATATCAGATTTTGATGCGGTAAGTAACTATATAAATTAGTTGGATTGGATTTGCATTGTCTTTATTTGTCTTAAATTACAACGGTTTAACTATAGTCTATTTTAGAAAGGTGTAGAGTGGGACTACAGAGTGACCCAACGAATATTTAAGCCACTTTCATAATTTTGCATTGATGTCATTACAAAATTCTTTATTTTCATCAAGTGCAGGTAGTACCATCCAGGTTTGGGTCAGTTTATGGGTTTTGCCTACTGTTATCCATTCACAAACACTGAAAATGGCGTAACAAAGGCATGCATAATGTACATAGTCGTAGGTACACTTATTTTTTATTAAAAATTATAGAAAAAATACAAAACATACATTATACAGAAATTAAATTATAAAAAATCATAATATTCTTCTTCATCTGAGGAACGTCATCTCCTCTTGACGTTATTTGAAAATAGGTGGTCAAGATCCCACCATTTCTCCTCTTCTTTAATGATATGATTCTTTTCGCCAGTTCTCTGGTGTCACGTGTCACTTCCTTAATGGCTTGATCAAACACTAGCTAACGTCTTTCATTTTGAATGTCGTGTTGTGTTTTGCTACCAATCTTTTTACTTGCGCCCATATAAGTTCTATAGGATTTAGTCCGCAATAATATGGCGGTGTGCGCAGCACAGTTACACTATGTTTTTCAGCTATATCTTCCACGGCATATTTCATAAAACGATGTTTGTGTAAATTTGCTATAGCTAATAGTTCCCTATTTACCAAGTTATATTCCTTTTTTTTCTCTGGTTAGTTATCATAAATAATTTAATGCACAAAATTTACCTGCGCCTATGGCCGACACCGAAATTGAGCCGAACTGGACGGAATTTACCATTTTACTCTACACCTTTCTGAAATAGACTATAGTAAATATCTCTAGTTATAGAAGGTAAAAATAAGAATACAAAGTCTTCCTCCACTGTTATATTATAGAAATATTTTAAGCAACTTCTCTACATGTTTCGAATGCAGAAGCATTCATTTTCAGGAGAAAAATTAAAAGAAGAAAAGACCAGTAGATATCACCCTAACTGAGCAACACAATTATAGGTTCGGTATAAAATGAGTGGAACGGTGAGGAAACCGATACACACATTGCATTGTGAGTAAGAAAAGTATATGGGTTTGCGGCTAAAGGCACTGTGAAAACTTAAAAGGTAGAATGAAAGATTTAACATCTTTGTGTGAAAGAACTGTCGAAAGATGAGACTGAAGTGAAAGGGAATGAACATTTAAGCAAATAAAGCTGTTAGCTAGTCATTAGAGAAAAAATATGGAGAAGAAGTGGATGTAAGTGTGAGGAAGAAAACTATTAAAAATTATTTAGAAATTAATATTGACTGAATGTAAACCTCCTAAATTTCTAAATAATTTTTAATAGTCTTCTTCCTCACACTTACATCCACTTCTTCTCCATATTTTTTCTCTAATGACTAGCTAACAGCTTTATTTGCTTAAATGTTCATTCCCTTTCACTTCAGTCTCATCTTTCGACAGTTCTTTCACACAAAGATGTTAAATCTTTCATTCTACCTTTTAAGTTTTCACAGTGCCTTTAGCCGCAAACCCATATACTTTTCTTACTCACAATGCAATGTGTGTATCGGTTTCCTCACCGTTCCACTCATTTTATACCGAACCTATAATTGTGTTGCTCAGTTAGGGTGATATCTACTGGTCTTTTCTTCTTTTAATTTTTCTCCTGAAGATGAATGCTTCTGCATTCGAAACATGTAGAGAAGTTGCTTAAAATATTTCTATAATATAACAGTGGAGGAAGACTTTGCGTTCTTATTATTACCTTCTAAATTTCCACTCCACTTTAAGTATGGACTATTTCTTCAAATCTCTAGTTATGTTCAGTTAAATAATAAATAAGTGCAATAACTACAGCTCTATTTATACTATTTAGGTGCACCAAAGCGCAACTGAGATCGGTGCAGTTATGCCAGTGGCGCACGCAGCTGTTTTCGCAGCCTCTTATTAATTGTTTTCAGAAAAGTTTTGTGCTAGTAAGATTTTTATTCAACGGGGATATATTGTTTTCAATAGATTCTAATTCAGAATGCCAATGCTAAATATTGATGGGCTACAAAAAGGCAGACGATGGAACGTGTAGCTTGGACGACTTGAATTTACGTTTTAATTTTTTGTGTGCTGTTTGCTCACTGAAACACCAAAGATTTTTAATAGTTTTATTAAAGAGAAGCTAAGCAATTGATGATTACATTAGATGAATAATATATAAGTGTTAAGAAATAAAAATAAAGATATCAAATCAGTTAATTTAGAGAGTTTTTCTAAAGAAGAGTTGTTTAAGAAAAACAATTTCGACAAGAAAAATAATTTCGGCTTTACAGTCAACTCAAAGGGTTTCCATTCCAAATAATAAAGGTGTCGTCCACATACCTCCCATTAGATTTATGATATAAAAACTAAACCTCAATTTTAAAGATTAATACTGAAAGTCTGCCGTGCAGAATTTTTTTTTTATTGAAAAAAGCCATAGGCATCCTCTGGAATTTGAACTCAGTTCCATTTGTATGTTAGTTTTATACGGTTTGGAATCTTTTGTACAATTGCAAATTGGGGAGAGTGTTATTAAAAAGAAAAGAGACTCGACGTATGATGAGCAATAGTAATTAGTCATTTCCAGTCGTGTTTTTTTGTGTGTGTATATGTTACGGTCAATTTGATTATTCAGGGCAGTATTCATAATGCTTGGACATTATAAATATTGACCATTAAAATCGGGCAATTTAATAATTTTGCATTTGTTTACGGCAATTTATTACATTGCCCGGTCATTATAAATATTGCTAGTATTTCTCTGGGCAATTTGATTAATTGATAGCAATTTGGCAACGTGAGTATGGTGTGATTCTCGCCGGCCAATCAGAATCCACTTTCGATGGCTCGTCACTTGCACTTTGGACGCTGACAAGTTCTTGGCTGTGCTCTATACTTGCGACGTATCATAAAGCTCAACAGTTTTATTTGGATGTTATAGCTTATGTGCGACGAATGTTTATTGTTTTCTGTACTAAAGTGAGTTTGGGTTTTTGTTTATTAAGTGCTATAGTGGCTTTTCTATCAAATAAAATGCAGGAACAGATATTAACTGACGTAAGTAATATAAAGCATCGTTTCAACGAACGGCTGAATGAATTGTGTTTATCAAAAGGTCAGAATACACAAATTCTCACAAAACTACAATACTTGGAGTTAATAGAAAAGGTTAAAACATCTAAAAGCAAAGTAGTAAATAAAAAACCCGAGGATTATCAGCGTTTGCGCAGATTTGACGTGATGACTATTGGAGAGAAGGAAAAGTTAATAGTTCCCGTAGAGGAAGGTAAACAGCAGATTAGATTTTACGTACATCGGGAAGAGATATTTCAAATTTTACATGATGCACATGTTGCAATTGGGCACGGTGGTCGAAATCGTATGGAAAAAGAGCTAAATTCAAAGTATAAAAACATCACACGGGAAATGATTGTAACCTATCTAAATTTATGTATGTCCTGCGAAAAAAAACACAGTGTGCCAAAAAAAGGATTAGTTGTTAAACCGATACTAAGTAAAAACATGAACTCAAGATGCCAAGTCGATTTAATCGACATGCAGTCGCAAGCTGATGATCAATATAAATTCATACTTGTATACCAAGATCACTTAACTAAATTTATTCAACTTCGACCTCTTAAAAGCAAAAGAGCAGAAGAAGTAGCCTATGTGCTTTTGGATATTTTTACCATTTTTGGTGCGCCCAGTATTTTGCAAAGTGATAATGGAAGAGAATTTGTTAACAGTACTATTAACGAACTATGTAGCATGTGGCCCGAGTTAAAGATGGTACATGGGAAGCCCAGACACTCTCAAAGTCAGGGCTCCGTAGAACGTGCGAATCAGGACGTAGAAAATATGCTTTATTCGTGGCTGGAAGACAATAACAGCAGGAAATGGTCAGAAGGCTTACGTTTTGTTCAGATTATGAAGAACAGAGCTTATCATAGTGGTATAAACTGTACTCCGTATGAAGCCATGTTTGGAACAAAGTTAAAAGTTGGTCTAAGAAGTTTTATACCTACAGACGTTCTACCTGATATAAATTGTGAAGAGGACTTAGAAGTACTAGTAAAAGATCAAAATAATTTAGAATCTGTAGAACAAGGTGCACTGCAAAATAAACCAGAGTCAAATTCTTTAGCGGAGCTACCAGGTCTAAATGTCTCCGAGCAATCTGAAGTTCAAGTCCCCGGTCATGAAAAACGTGCGTATGAAGGTTATGAAGATTCCTCCGCAGAAGATTTCAATGTGAAAAAAAGGAAAGCCGACATATTAAAAATTAGGAAGATTTAAGCAAGCAATCTAAAAAAACAAGCTGAAAAAATGGTTCAAACCTCTAATTCAAAATACCCTCCCGCTAAAAAAGGTGACACAGTTAGAGTTAGAGTCCCAGATGTCGATAGAGGTCGTACCGATGGAAGAAATATTTTGGCATTTGTTCTTGAAATAACAGATGCTAATCTTTATAAATTGGGCACGAAACATGGAATCCTAAATCAACTTTATGCTAGGAATCAATTTACAATATGTAATGAAAACTTTATATATGCCGAAGAAATTTCTCAGTCAGAGATTTCACTCAGAGAATGTGCAAGAATATCATCCAAGACTGGGGGCCAAGGCTATAGTCGATGTGGCTGTAAAGGGGGCTGTAAATCTGACAAGTGCAAGTGTCGAAAAGAAAAAAAGCTATGTAACTCGAAATGTCACCAAAGTGGGAGCTGCTCTAACAAATAGAAACTTTAGGATTTGACATTTTGTGTGAATATGTATTTGTAAATACATACCTATTATTTTTTTTTAGTTAGACCTACTTATTATTTGTACTTATGGTATCACTACCAGTTTGTTTGTTAATTATTTGAAAATTTGTTTTAATATAATATATCTTCTTATTTTTGTATGTAGAGAAATACGAATAAAAATATTCTCAATTTGCCCACTCGACTTCCAGCATTATACATAATGCCCGGGCAATGTAATATGTTCTATATAATTTATCATTTTGTCCTATCCCCTTGGGCACTTTTTAAATTGCCCGGGCATTATAAATAATGCCCAATTATTTACATTGCCCGTAACATATACACTTTTTATTGTTATAATGTTAAATGTATATATTAATTTCTTGTACTTACCTTTATTTTAGCTTCTAGAACTTCCCCAATACCAAGACATAATAAAAATAAAAACAATCGGTTCGACCTACATGGCAGCTAGCGGCCTAAATCCCTCTAGACAAATAAAGGTAAGATTTATAGTATAAATAAATCGGGACCCTCTATTTATTTTGGGATTTCTGTAAATGGTCCCTTGTTCAGTGACATTGGATTTAATAAAATATTTAGTGCCAAAACATACACAATACAATTTTCATTTAAGAATCATCATTTCGGCTAGTTTGTGAAGGCACAAGAAATATTGTCCATATTCTGGTAACATAATAGGCTAAATTGCTTTACATTATTAAATTAAATATGTCAAAAGTAAGCTGTATATTATATTATAAGCTATACTAAATGTTTCCAGGCTAAATAATATAAATAATAAACATATTGTCGCATATCAAAAAGGTAGGCGACTGGAACGTGTAGCGTAGATGACTTGAAATTACGTTTTAATCTATTTAATTTGTTATGAGCTATTAATTTACTGAAACACCAAAGATTTTTAATAATGTTATAATGCGAAGCAAAGCAAAACAATTTACATTTTACATTATGGTGAATAACATAAGAAATAATAATAAAGTTGTCAAATCAGTAAATTTAGAGAGTTTTCCCTAAAGAAGAGTTGTCCCCGTAAAACTCACGATGCTGTTTCAAGTAAGTTCAAAAGAAACAATTTCCGCTTTGCAATCAACTCAAACCAAAAGAGAAATAAATAGTTTACCAATTAAATAAGCATTACAAAGATCGCTTACCCACTGCGTGGAAAGTGCTCTGGTTCTGGGATCGTGTTTTTACATCATTTAGAGAGACTTGAATGACCAAACGAGCAGAGGTTACCCTTACACTTGAATACGTTAAACACTGAGTTAGTATTTCTTTAAGTTTATATAATATTTTGTAACTCCTACCAAGATAGAGAAGGGGTTCCTTTTTGCTGTGTCAGGAAATATTAACATTAGGAGGTTACCAGATCTATGCGAAATTATATCTATATAATAATAAATTAGAGCAAAACACGTTATTTTGTCCCGATCCGATGTTTATTAACGGATATTTAAATACTTTTTAAAGGACCCCGCACAAAGCTTATGGGAAATGGCTTTCGGCTAATTTTTCTGAATTTTTAGTATTTTCTTCATCTTGACGTCCTGATTAAAAGTGTCCATGGCCGTAATCCAATCCTATGACTAGTTTTTGTGTTATGGCCTTTTAAAGTTGGCAATTTCTTACTTTGAGATTTTATGCATTGTCTAGAGTTTTCACTTGTTTCTTAAAAACTATCAACTTTTTTATATTTTTTTTTGATGGAAAAGTAGGCCTTAAGTTTTCTTTCACTTATATAGAATCTAAATATGTACAGGATGTTGAATAATTTATAGGCGAATTAAATATATACTACTATTAAAAAATTATGAAAACCAAAAAAAAAATTTTACTCATTTTTTGAATTTTGAAAACAAACGACTAGATTTTGTTCTTATTTTAATATTTTGTAGTACCTAGCTGTGGATGAAAAAAATGGATATAGCTTGACGTAAAATATATTGCGGGTATTTTATTTTTCAAAAAAAATTTGAAAATTCACCTGAAAACGTAATGAACGAGTTTTAATTGATTCATTTAATTATTATGCCAATCTGGGTAATCGTAACAATTTTTTTTACAATAATTATTCTCTAACACATTCTTATCTAAGTTATGCAGAGTGAACCAGTTACAATGATTTATACAAGTGAAAATATTTAAATATAGGAAAATAAAATATATAAATTAAAAAAAAACATTTTGGTATGACTCTAAGATGATCTGAACGTATCATGTATAAGAGCCAAGGTATTTTACAAAAAATAGGATTTTTTAATTTACCAATAATATTTTGTCATTATTTGATAAAAAAAAACATTTTTTAATTTTCCTATATTTAAAAAGTTCACTTGTGTAAATCATTGTAACTGGTTCACCCTGTATATCTTAGATAAGAATGTGTTAGAGAATAATTATTGTAAAAAAAAATTGTTACAGATTGCCTAGATTGGCACAATAATTAAATGAATCAATTAAAAGTCGTTCATTACGTTTTCAGGTGAATTTTCAAATTTTTTTGAAAAATAAAATACCCGCAATATATTTTACGTCAAGCTATATCCATTTTTTTCATCCACAGCTTGGTACTACAAGATATTAAAATATGAACAAAATCTAGTCGTTTGTTTTCAAAATTCAAAAAATGAGTAAAATTTTATTTTTGGATTTTCATAATTTTTTAATAGTATTTATTTAATCCCCCTATAAGTTATTAAACATCCTGTACATATTTTATTTCTATATAAGTGAAAGAAAACTTAAGGCCTACATTTCCATCAATGAAAAATAAATGGATTTGCGGATGAAACCAAAAAATGCTTTATACTGTTTTCCTTGATTACATTAAATGGCGCTTTACTTCTTCTAAAACTGCAAACGATCTAGAAGGAACTAGAAAGGAGACTAGAAAATTATTAGAAATCGTGGTAACAGTTCCTTCCATTGAAAAAAAATTTATCTCCGAAATAGAAAATTTTGTTGTTAAAGTAATAACAAAATTTGCGAACAGAAAATAACGGAGGATAGACTTAATTTATAAAAAATAGATAAGTTTTTTTTTGCAAAAATTGTAAAACACCTTAAAATTTTTATCAGGAGCCGCCACTGAGATACATAACCTAACAGTACAACTACTAAACTTGACGTTTCTTTTACTGACTTGACGTTTCAATCTCTTTACTCTACAAATTTTTTTTAAAAGGAATACTACGTTGCGTTTAAATTGCTTTGCCTTATTAATATGTACTATTGAACATCATTAATTTGTAAATAATTAACTTTATGAAGGGAAACCCGATCCATATTCCACCCAAACCCATAAACTATTTAAACTACCTAACTGTTAAATCACCTAGCACGTTAATCCTCCTCAGGTGTCATTATTAACATAAAAGGGTTTTATACACGATATGGATACGGGTAATTTATTTAGAAAGTTAACCCTTTCTCCTGCTAGTTAATAACTTAGTTGAGAGTAAAGAAAATTAGTGTATGGTTGATAGTCTTCATTCTTATACGAGCGTATCTCGGTTTATCATACTAACATTTAGAAGTTTGTTCTGTGGAAATTCGACGAAAATATCAAATCCTGAAAACTTGTCGCGCACGTATGCGAAGCGCGGCGAGGCGAAATATGAGAATAGGGATTTAAGCGTTGAGTTCGATGCGCCGTGCTTTTGAGGGTTAATATTTTAAACAACACCATAACTTATAACCGCGTTAAACTCGTTTGGTCGTGAAGTCTATAGGTATACACAAATATTTAAGTCATTTGCCGGAATACCAGAAATAATATATGAGGTAAGTCAAAACTAATTAATTTTTTTTTATGGATTATTTAAACAGAATGTTTTTAGTGATGGCTTAATTAGAAGATGAGTATTTTTTTAAATTGTAAAAACACAGAATTATTTTTACTTGTCAGGTGGTAGCAAACATTTTAAGAAAACATGAAAATTAAATTTCAAACCACCTGAAAGTGGCTTATACTATAAGGCTGTATTTCTTCTAACACAGTTAGATAATAAAATACAAATCAGATTGCATAGTTCTACCAAGAAATAAAAAATTTACATTGATGGGATGTCACCACCTGCAGACCGGTTTCGAACTCTTTTGTTCTCGTCAGTACAGGGTAGGTGTTTATACCATACCAAATGAAAGTTTTTAATACTAATGCATATAATATCCACCTTCTTCGGTTGTATATATACGTTAGCGCCATCTCTTGGTAGTCCCATGCAATCTATCTGAGTACCCGTCAAGGGATTTACAAAAACCCTGTACTGACAAGAACAAAAGAGTTCGAAACCGGTCTGCAGGTGGTGACATCCTATCAATGTAAATTTTTTATTTCTTGGTAGAACTATGCAATCTGATTTGTATTTTATTATATAACTGTGTTAGAAGAAATACAACCTTATAGTATAAGACACTTTCAGGTGGTTTGAAATTTAATTTTCATGCTTACTTAAAATTTTTTTAAATAACAATCAACAAGATACTTTTTGTAGAAACTAACTATGAAGGACAAGCAATTGAATTTATTTCAAGATGTTATAGTTATTTTTTGATTAGAAGCCATTTTTGTACATTTGGCCATCATACATCATACATGTTTTATGTATAAATAAGCCATACAGCAAAAAAAAAATAGTATTGATGTAATACGCATATTGCTCTTAACATTTTCACGAATGACTTATTTGTATTTTTTATATAAGGTGGGATGACAAGCTTCGCGACTAAGACAGAGTTTGACGAGGTTATAAAGTGTTAATGTTAATAAAGAAGTTGAAGGGCAGAAAGTGAGGTATAACGTAAATTTATTTTTGACTTTAAAACTAAGGTCAAACACATTAAACTAAGTGGTTTAAGAGGCAGCCTATTTAAAAAACTAAAATGGAACGGATTGATTTAATTTTGACGAAAATAATGTGCGTTTAAAGTACTGTTTTATCTATTGCATTATTATTAATGGACGTACTATAGTTATATAATCATTTTTAGCCTGAAGATAGTATCCAAGTACGATGGGCTCATCTCTCTCTACTGGTGGAGTTTGCATTAGATTTAAAAAGGGCACTACAAAGTATCAACGAACAATCATTCAACCATTTTGTACTTAAGTTAGGGATTAACCATGGTCCCATAACGGCAGGAGTGATTGGCGCGAGAAAGCCCCACTACGATATTTGGGGTAACACTGTTAATGTGGCATCCAGGATGGAAAGTACTGGGAAAGCTGGTTGTATCCAGGTAAATACGTTTATATAATACCCAAATTATAATAACTGTAGAAAGACACCAGTTGAAACGCTGTGATTTAAAAAATATGTAACTAAAGACAATTCACGTCCAATATTCTTCTATTATTTATCATATTTAATTATAAAGATGTTGTTAACTGCCCATTCAATAGGTTCAACTTTCTAAGATTAAACCTATAATTAATACGTTTTTTTTGACTTTTAGGTAACCGAAGAAACGTGTCAAATTCTCCAAGCATTTGGATACCAATTCGAACAGCGCGGTCTGGTAGCAGTAAAAGGAAAAGGTCAGTTGATGACTTACTATATCCTCGGTAAGGCCGGGAAAATAACCCCACCCACAGCCCCAGTATCACCCATCATGAACACCACCACAATGGAAACTGTAAATGAAGATGACGAGTCCCATGACAGTCTAACGTCAAAATCGGAAGAGAGAACATCTGAGAAGACGGTGATTGACTGCTCGGAAAAAGCCGATGATGAAGTTTTTATATTAGAAACGGAAACGTCTGAGCTACAGGAGAAAAAGGAGATAGAATTAAAAGATTCGAATGAAGCTACGCTTTTGTTAAGTTCGTGCGATGGTTAAGGATTTTTTTTAGCTCAATTAGATTGTTTTCAATGATATTTTATGATATTAATTTTACGTAATTGAAGCTTCGAAACAGATTGCCATGATAAAGACTGATTAATTTTATTTATATTATTATTTTTCAATTAGGAAAGAGCGATAAACTCTATAGCTGGGTTGCAGAAACATTTTTATTTACAAAAAACTAACCAGCAAGTTTATCTGTGATATAAATGACATTGACAGGTATTGTTTACTCACGATCAACGGTATCTTATTAGAAAATTAGGGTACAGCTGAGAGACAATTATTTCTGCTAATGTCATGTATCTGACAATCTTGCTGGTTAGTTAATTGTAAATAAACATCTCTATATAACCCGATATAGGTCTCTAAGGTTTGCCAGATCCACCTCCTGGAATGGAAACAATTGATTCAACAATGGTTTCTTCGGAAATTATCTTGTTTGATAAAGTTACCAGGAGATGGATCTAGCGTTAGAAAGCTAGAAACTGGAAAACTTTATATATATTCGCACAAAATGAATACTTTGTTTCACTATTGGTTATACTTATACAGTAAATTAAATACCATGTGTATAGTATAATTAATTAAATTAGTAATAAAGGATTAATTGTTTTTCAAACTACAATTAGTTTGGTTTTAAGGGTTCATCATTGTATGTAATATATACCCATTTTTTGCTTATTTATTTTATTCGCATTTAATAATGCCATTTACTTCAGTTTAAAGATATTTAAAAACGCATTCTTAAACTGAGTTCCCCATCTAACTTCAATATTTAGAAATACCCATCTTAGGTATTATTTCTGACATGCTTTTTAATTAGAACAAAATTTAAAAAATAACTTGTATATTTGTATATCAAATCGATCCTTCTATCCTTTTATTTCAAAATATGTTTATCACTAGAATTACTCATATGAATATTAGAAGACGCATGTTTAGTCACTTTTTCTTTTAAATGTATTATGTCAGTCACCAGAATTTTAGTCCATAACGAATTATCGGTAGAAAACAAAATACACGGAAAGCAAAAAAGGCATTTGCTACGTTACACCCGCACATTCAGTCAGATAGATTGACATCGTTTGCTTAAAATAACTTTATGTCTTTCCCTCTGTCTTCCGTGATCAGTTTCAGATCCAAAAAAGGTTTGTGGCGTTCTTTTTTTTTTAATTTCGTTTTTCAAAAGTTTAAGCACCGCTTGTTTTAAACTATAACATTTCTTGAACCGTTGAAGTCATTGTTCTTTACTACAACACACATAAGTACACGTTAAAAACACACATAAACGAACTAAATAAGGGTTAAGGGCATACTACAGGCGATTCGGCATTCCTAATGAACAAAAGGTTTATGTAAATGTAGCAAACACAATCCGCATACTTTGTCTAACGCAAAGTTTTGCTCACAAATCACTTATTCCTACTGTGTTTCGATAAATATACAGGGTGATTCCTAAGTTGATACTTCTTTTTTAGCTGCGTATAGAAGGCATTAAAATAAACAACATTTTCAAATACCTTTTTTCAAAAAATCAAAAATAAAGTACTTACATTCATTGATTACACTACAAATCGAATACGGTTCTGCCTAACTTGCCCGTTGAATAATTTTAGGAAAACTTCTGGATGTAGAGAAGAAACAGCCGCACTTTTAAGACACTCACAATAAATTAGCACCACAATTAGTTCATTGTTTTCAAATTTTACAATTTTCATCAATTTATTAAAATTCATTTGCTTCAGAAAACCACAACGCGCCGCGAATTGCAAAAATAAATAACTGACGACCGATCCGTAAAATGCATGACTCACATACAAAAAACGGAGAAAAACAATATAAAGTAAAGGGCTACATTTTGAATACCAGGCCCGTACTTAGATTATTTACTTCTGTAACTCGGCTATTTTTAAGTTTTTTGAAAAAAGGTATTTGAAAAAGTTGTTTATTTTAATGCCTTTTATACACAGCTAAAAAAGAAGTATCAACTTATGAATTGCCCTGTATATTGAACGTAATTAAACCACTGAATGACGGAACGCGATGTCGACGGGTGGATTTGTCTCTTAGAGCGCGTATGTCAGTTGGTATGAATATGTAATCTTCTAATTTAATCTAAACCTATAAGGTCAACCGTGAACCAAACTAAAGCATGGCCGATCGAAGCGCTTCGATCTATATTGGGATGTTTTTGCATAACCCACTTTGGAATATTTGCATTCTTCGAAGGATATTTGACTTGAAAAATAAATAAATTAGGTGGGTCAAATTTATAGGTGGACCATTGACCAAATAACCTTATGAACAAGCCGCGCCTGACAATCATACTAAATTATATTTGATACATCGGAAGGCAAGCATATTAAAAATAAATGGGTAACGTAGTTAATGTTAGACTGTGCACTTAATACTTTTAAAATGTTTGTATTTGCAATTTTTTCAAATTTAATAATTTTAGTCGTTTGTAAATGCAAGACACTAGAAGAAAATACCCAATAGCGATGGTGGGCCCTTAAAAATAAACAAACATAGGAAAAAATTAATGGCAAGAGAGTAGGTATTGTTAATAGAAAGGTTAGTTAAGAGTTATGGTATTTTATAAAGAGTGGAAATTCTAAACGTTTTAAGTGCCATTTGTAAGGTTGGAGGAAAATAAATTTGAGGTATGTCCATTATAGGTAGGTTTAAACTTGCAGCTATCGATAGAGATTACTGCGTTACACTCTGCTAAAATAATGTGTGATATGCTTACACTTTCCGTTACGCAACTAGAGAATCCCGTTAATGTTATTATAATATTCTGTTGAAATTTAATAATAAAAACTGAATACCTGGTAGGTTAACACATAAGCTTTCATATAAAAATCATCAATATGAATCTATGTGTTATATATTGATAACTAGTGGGCTGGCGTTTATAACGGAAATCATTCTAAGAAAAAACAATAACAAAGAAACACTCACTATTTGTGTCTTGGGACATAGAACTATTTCAAAAATCACACCTCTAACACGCCATATTTGGAAGATCATGTAAAATTTGTTTTGCACTTTCGACGGTTTCAGGGTATTGAACGATGCCACATAGAACAGATTTATGAAAAAACCTAATTTTGACCCAACTGACACTTAGAACATTTTAAATTTCTACTCTATCTATATTGTTTATTTAGGCACAAAAACTACACACCAATTAATTATTTAGATAATTTAGCGACTGGTAGATATAATCTTGTGTTTTTTATACAAATTTTATTCTTTTTAGTATATAAATCTCTGGATCTAGAGATCCACAACACATTTTTCACTGTAATTGTACTAAACTTACAAGAATGGGGTTGCCTAAGTTAGTCTACTTCTATAAGATAAATGTAATTAATTTGTACAATAATAAAAAATTAAGGTAGTTGTAGATTCATTCAATCATATCTACGTTTAGAAAATAGAATTGAAAATTAAATATCTTTGTTTTTTCTTTTTTAAAAAATGTATACAAGCCACTAAAATATATGTATAAGTTATAGTTTTATTTGTAAAGAACAAAATTTAATATGTAAATAATTAAATTATAAATAATTATATATTTATTGTTATTTAAAAGTATTGTACCGGGTGAGTCAACGATTGCACGGAGCAATTTTATGGCTTGAAGATAAAATTTGTCGACAATAAGCTTTTGTATTAAGGTATGGTTGGATATCAGGCACATTTTAAAAATATTTTGAATTATACAGGGTGCGCCCAAAAAGTAGGGTGTCAAAAAGGTACATTTTTTTAAATGGAACACCCTATATATTGTATTATTTTCTGATTCCTCACAAAGTTTTACGCTTATTTTGAAATGTCTAGAGTCAATAGTTTTTGAGATATTGAAGTTTAAAATATGGCATTTTCAGACTTTGACAGGCTGTAACATTGGAACGGTTCATCTTAGAGAAAAATGGTTTTCACCTCCCTATCCTAATTTTTTATTCTCTATCTAAACGTTACTACTTCCGGTTTAACATGTTAAACCGTTAAAACCGGTTTTTTGGTTTAACATGGTAAACCGGAGGTTGGTTTTTTTGGATAGAGAATAAAAAACTAAGATAGGGAGGGGAAAATCATTTTTCCCTAAGATGAACCGTTCCAATGCTACAGCCTGTCAAAGTCTGAAAATGCCATATTTTAACCGTCAATATCTCAAAAACTATTGAATTTATGCATATGACATTTACAAAATAAGCGTAGAATTTTGCGAGGAATCAGAAAATAATACAATATATAGGGTGTCCCATTTAAAAAAATGGAAATTTTTAACACCTTACTTTTTGGGCACACCCTGTATAATTCAAAATATTTTTAAAATGTGCCTGATATCCAACCATACCTTAACATAAAAGTTTATTGTCGACAAATTTTATCTTCAAGGCATAAAATTACTCCGCCCAATCGTTGACTCACCCGGTATAAGAAATTACAAATTGAGGTATTACTGTCATATATTTATCAATACTCTCAGTCTAACGGATCGTGTAAGGATCAAATTTCAAGGATTAATGGTCGGAATGAAGTAAATTCTCATTAAAAACGAAAATTAAGAAGATTTGATTTCATTTAGGACAGTCACACATAGGTGAAATTTTTATGCAAGAGTTGACCAAAATTTTGTGAAGTAAAACTATAAAATTGGTGAGTTTATACAGTATTTTTATGCTCCCTGTTTAATTTTTTTTATAACCTGAATCTAATCTTTCACTTGGTCCATTTGTCTCAACCCCATCCACGGATATTCTGTATAGGTTTAAAATAATTCCTCAAATGTTTATTTTTAATAATGAAATATAACCATCATTCCCTTGGCAATATTCTAGGTTTAAATGATTGTGCAAATTAATATAATAACATTCGTTGGCAAAAAAAATTTAAAATTAAGGTAACAACAAACTTGACCGCTATTTTTTGTCATGGAGGGTCCGCTTTAAACTCGATTTAATCAAGCAGATTTGATGACAGTTTTGTCGTGTATTGTACTAACTTTATTAAACATTTATTATTTTAATGGCTTGTACGTAAATAATATTCTACAATTATAAATATTATAATTCGGTGCTCAAATAATGATCGTTTGAAAATTAATCTATCTATACCTGTTTAATATTAAAAATTTCTATAAACCTATAATACTTCCTATGATATTATTTTTTCATCAATGTCATTGTAATTTATTAGCGCGGTAATAAAATGCTCTTAGTAAATAAAAAATTATCTAATTAGTAAAATATTCCTTTTATTTTATTTACCAGTTGATATAAAGTAAAATAGATCGACTGTATTAATCACAATGGTTTTTACAAATAAACCGCCTTGTATAACTGTCAACATATTATAGCAAGTCATGGCTATATGGTAACGGTATGGCAGCTCAGTGGTAGAACTGTCGCTTTCGGCCGCAGGTTATAGCTCTTCAATGAGGCTATATAAGATATGATGAAAGAAGTGATGCAGGCAACTAAATACAAAAGTGTAAAACGAAATGACGTAACCTAGGACGACATCCATATGTCGAAGTTGTACACTTTTAATTATAGGCTATTACTCTACATATGTCGAAAAAACGACGATGTTGCAAAAACTAAGAATTGCAACAACAATATTTTCAATATGATATTTTCAGTTTTATTGTCTTCTTTCTTCCCGACCAGAAATCCAACAAAAATAATATATACTGAATCAGTGATGGTTATAGCTACGTATCAAGGTCACCCCCTCTTGTGTTAGGGCAGCTACTATGAAGATTCTCCAACACACGATAAACAAATAGTGTCATTGAAAAGTACCATAACCGTCTACGATGTAGTACCTAAGGGAAGCATAGAATTATTTATCCTCTTAACCATCCTAGAAGGCCCTGAAGAGTACTTTTCAACATTCAACGTTCCTCCATTCCGGTACCTGCAGTAATGATTAGGCTCTACGTACCTACATACGCGGTACCTAAAGTTGTAATTGTTCCGAATGTGCGAATAAAATATTTGTAATATTTCTTCCCTGCGAACATTACAATTTTCATAGGTGGTCGTAAGAAAAAGGAGTTTTCAAAGATATTTTCATTATTTTTTTAATTACCTTTGCTTTGAATTGCGGTTTGGTAACAATTCTTGGGTTAATCATAGATAATAAGCGCTCCTGCAGGTCGTATTTTAGGAATGTATTGCTGGTTTTTTATGATACGTTCACTTGCAGGCTTAAACTCCGAATTAGAGGATTTGGCCGTTCATTAACAATTTGTCTTACTTCTTCTATTATTTTTGCAGTGCAAACTACTACCTTCCATTGATTTAATCAAATCCTTAAATCTAGTCAAAAAGTAAAATATTTAAAAAAAAAGAAAGCAAATAATTATGACAGATTATTTTTATCAAAATATTCATAAACTCTGTTTAAAAATGTCTTTGAAAGAAGAAATAAGCAATTGGTTCTAACGGTGTGAAGATGAAGAATTGAATTGAAAAATTCCTAACCTGTTTTATTTGTTGACGTTTCTTTGTTGCTGTTTATTAAAATTAATTTACATAATTTTAATATCTCTACAAAAGAAAATCAAACGATGTGTTATTCAAAATAGCATGTTTTAAACAAAATATCCATATCCTTTCCAAGAGGAAGGCCAAAGGCACAGTAGACAACTGGTCGAAATATATGATTGTATCGCAAAATTATATTTATTAATAATGTCTCTTTCACTTCCGAACTTAATAGTTCTAATTTTCATTCACATTTACCTTTTAGCTACCCACCAAACAACGTTTTGATACCTCAACATTACATTCATATACAGTGAAAGTCTGTAATTTTAAATAAATTCCGTAAATCAAATACCTATTTATTTTCGAAAGAATGCTCGGACACGTCGATTAGTATTTTTAGTTGCGGTCTTTTTCATTATAAAAACAACTATACAGTATGTCCCAAACTGGAGATAGGACGCCATCGATCATTTTTTTAAATGGTTTTTTGATGACTATTTTTAAAGGGCATATCGAGTTACACATAAGTGCAAAAGATAATTCTCGAGATAATTCAACAAACAGTTTTTATTTGAAAAAATTTAAAAAACTATTGAACATAAAAATGTTTTTTCAATCAATATTTAAAATGTTCTCCATTCAGTATTTGGCAATATCCTAATCGCAATTGAAATTCGTTTTGAACATTTCTAATGATTTCTGAGGAAATGTATCTACACACATGTCTTATTCGTGCTCTCAACTCCTCAATGCTTGCGGGCTTCGTCTGAAAAATCTTGCTTTTTAAATATCCCCATAGGAAATAATCCAAAGGAACCAGATCTGGAGATCTTGGTGGTCATTTAAAGGGTCCCCTTCTACCAATCCATCTTCCTGGAAATACAGTGTCCAAATAATCATGTACAACTCTTGCATAATGGGGGGGGGGGGGGGCTTTTTTTAAGATGCCAATGACATAATAAAAGTCTTTGAGCGCGAGACCCGTCACTTTATATCTAAATGTACTGGTGTTACTATTTGAATTTGTTCAATACATTTTTTTAAAATCTTTAAATAGAAAAACTGTTTGTTAATTTATAATATAATAACGGCAAGCAATAAAAAATTAAAATTTTGCCCTTATGTGTAACTTGATTTGCCCTTTAAAAATAGTCATCAAAAAATCATAGTTGCCATTTAAAAAAATTATCGATGGCGTCCTATCTCCAGTTTGGGACATACTGTATAATTGTTTTTATAATGAAAAGGACCGCAATTGAAAATACTAATCGACGTGTCCGAGCATTCTTTCGAAAATAAATAGCTATTTAAATTACTGAATTTATTCCAAATTACAGACTATCACTGTGTTTATTGTGTAATAATGTGACATTCGGAAGAATTTTAATGTTATGGTGATTGTAATATGTATGTAATAGATTATATCTTAGGTTTTATTATAACAAAGTGATATTCAATATTACACAATATTGCAGCAACACCCGTGCAATGTGTTTTTGTTATATTGTTTTAATATTAATTTAAAAATATATTTTGTCCATGAAGAGTTATATTTTTTATCTATGTAATTTACCTAAAATTAACGCCATATTGTCTTTACTGGATCCCCAGCTGCAGTCGGCGGCCACATCATGGCTCTTATAAGACCTGATGAAAGTGAACTGTTTACGTACATATATTAAAAAATATCAAAAGCGTAAAGGGAGAGCACGTAACCCAGGGCGACATCTGAAGTATCGAAGTAGACACTTATATTCACGGCCTATCACATTGTAATGATAAGGAAATATAACTTTATAATATCAATCTGAAATAAGAAAAGTATTGTCGTCTTCAGTTATATAACAGGTACATAGTTATAAAATGTTGTTGTAATATAACATGTTTGGTAGGTAGCTTACCTTTCAAGAATTTAATTTATGAGAAAATGATTACATGACATAAATTAAGGACTTTTTTTAAGCTAACAATTGCCTTAGAAAACAACTATAAAAACTAGCCTTGATTTGTTTATTGTACCAAAACATCTAAAGAACATATTTGAAACAACACAAAACCCAATAAAATTTCTCCAATGATTGAAAAACATAGATATACAGGGTGTCTCACCTGGAACCGAATCGATCTATATATAGAAAACTATACGTAGGATAATTTTGAAAATTTGACAGTATGCTGATGCTGATGGGGGCGACCGGGCTAAAATACTTTCATAATGGTGGCACTTCCGGTTATACCAGAAGTAAGTGTCAACTTGCTTATTTTAAATAGGACACCCTATATATTATTACATTTTTGCATTTTACGCAAGATTCTAGGCAGATTTTGTATACCATGTCCTATAGGTACCTATGTCTAAATGTTTTTGACATATTTGAATGTCAAAAATGACGTTTGCAAGCCTTAAAATAATTATCAATTTTTTCTATAAAGAAGCCTTATTTATTTAATGTTGGGATTCCTTATTATAAAGAACCTGCTTTAATAGATTCTTTATAATATTTTGATAACTATTAATACAGGGTGTTTAAAAAATAAGATTAAAAATGAAATTGAAAAACTGCAAAAAGTCTAGATTTTCAAATAGAAACACCCAAATTTTATAATTATTTCTTATTTAGCATTAAAAATAAGAGTAAGTTTGTGTAAAATTGTATATCTCAAAAATTTTTAGTTTTCGAAATATGGCCAATTTAGTATTTTTATATGGCGATCTTGTAGCAGATTTTAAGTTCAGTTGCTCCTAGTTGGCTATGACGGCATTGAAGCTGTCACTTGCCATTTGACAATAATAAATAACCATGCCGGGATGCTTAAATTGTACAGAGTCATAGCCAACTAGGAGTAACTGAACTTAAAATCCGCTGCAAGATCGCCATATAAAAATACTAAATTGGCAATATTTCGAAAACTAAAAATTTTGAGATATAACACCTTACACAAACTTACCCTTATTTTTAATGCTTAATAAGAAATAATTATAAAATTTGTGTGTTTCCATTTGAAA
The DNA here is from genome assembly GCA_935413205.1 of Polydrusus cervinus. Taxonomy (NCBI): domain Eukaryota; kingdom Metazoa; phylum Arthropoda; class Insecta; order Coleoptera; family Curculionidae; genus Polydrusus; species Polydrusus cervinus. The sequence goes on from OW284511.1 coordinate 91,124,655, forward strand.
ACCTAGACTTTTTGCAGTTTTTTCATTATGAAAATATTTTAGCCCGGTCGCCCCCATCAGCATCAGCATACTGTCAAATTTTCAAAATTTTCCTATGTATAGTTTTCTATATATAGATCGATTCGGTTTCCGGTGGGACACCCTGTATATTTAGATAAGCAAGTATCGATTTTCCAGAATCATTAATTTGCTCTGCACAGAACCAAATACTCACTTGAAATGATAAATAAGAGATGGCGATGTAAGTATCATAAAAACCTTAGAAAAATATGAAAGTTATATCAATAGAAATTTATTTAATTTTACATATAGCTCGTTTGTAACTACCAAACGTCCGATCTTTTCATTTTAAATATACAGGGTGTATGGGTAGTATTTTCAGAAAATTGTACTAAACTTTTTAAACCTAGTTGTAATATTTTGGTTATTTTAGGAAACTTTATAATTCATATAATATGACATTCGATATTGCAGGAGTAATAAAACTACTTTTAGTTATCAGAATATTTAATTTACAATTTTCATAGTTACAATTTTTCGTTTAAAATGCCAATTTTAGGTAATGCCAGTGAGCGTTAAAATACAACAATAAAGTTAAATTTAAAAAAATCGTTCGTTATTTTCATAAGAGCAAAAGAAAAATAATGTAAATGGTTTTATAATTTCTAAAATATTACTAATATCCTTAGATATCTTACTATCATTTAATTTTTTTGATATAAAATAAAAAGTTATTATTCCAATATAACAAAGAATTAATTAGACATTACTATCATGACACTATATAACAAATAAAGACAACATGACAGTTTAAAAAAATTGTCTGCATAAAGACGGAGAGAAACTTGTTTAATGTTAGTATATATCAAATAGTGATGATGTCTTAAGTTGAAAGCAAAACAAAAGAAGTTAGACGAATAAGTGTCAATAATTAACTCCGCAAGAGAGTCGTAAAAATTCACAGCTAACTAAAATTTAAAAAAATTACTTGACAACAATAAAAACAATTGAAACATGGTTATCGGTGTGTTGACAAAGTTAAATATATCACCGATGTGTAATTGAACCCAGCAGTGGCGGCTCGTATAGTAGGGCCACAGTGCCATGGCCCTACCTACCTGTACACCAAGTTATTTTTTTACTCACACTCATAATCATTGCTTTGCATCTTTATGCTTCATTCTTTTTGTAACTGTGATTAATTTAAAATTCAAGACGTTGCGTTCATTTAATATCTGATATTGCCTAACGGTGCAAAAACTCCCCGACGCCGCGAAAATTCCTTCGCGCTACCCAGCGCCGGCGATTTCTAAGTATCGCCATACTGTTTATCGAAGGTTCATCGCTTACGAAAGAGATAATGATAAATCGCCCTCTCTTACTGACGCATAAGGAATTCAGAAATGTTGTGGCGGGCCAGATCCTCAGACCATCCGTGATTGGAGGATTTACACGTGCTTTATTTTGTCGTTCCAATCGGAACACGCCTTCGTCTTTGTTACCACTACTTGATACTAGATGGCAGCTGTTTTGAATGCGGTTTGCCTTGTCGAGATATTAATTTTAATATAGTTTTATTTTAAACAGTTTTTACTGTTTAACATAAATTATTTTTGTAGGTTAGGTTTAGGTCAGTCCGTCGGTGGATTATAATAATATTCCTGATTCCGGTTTATCAATTTTAAAATGAATAAAATAAATGAGGAAAGACTTACCGCTTTAGGTATGTAGCCTGCCGAAAAACATTTTGTAAACAATATTGATGACTTCAAGATCAAAAGTGACTGAATCATTTTCAAATAACAAAAAGACGTACCTATAGAGCTTTTTTCTAAGATAATTTGAGTGTTTTGTGAACATTTTTTGTTAGAACTATTGCAAGTGCACCATTTAATTAGTCGGTAAGTTTTTCGATATTTTTTATGTACAGGGTTGTACAAATTCGATGCACTAGCATTGCTATCTTCGCAACTACAAGAGATAGAGAGTTTGGTAAATGGGGGAAAAGTTGCATAATTTAATGCTGAACAATTTGTTAAAAAGAAATTTAATCAAATTTCGATGATTTCCAGAGATATCCGAAAAAATATACGAAAAACTTGTTTTTATTTTTTTATTACAAAAGTAGGTACTCATTATTTTTTAAAACCAACGGCACTTTCTTAATTATTTTACAAGATAATAATTTTAAGAGGTCAAAAGCTACTCAAAAATTTTAAAAAAATTCAGGTCCGAATTTGAAAAAATTGAGTTGATTGATATAGGTATCTAAAAAACGAACGTCGCATCTGAAAAATAGGATTCTTTTCTTGAAGAGCATAAAAAATTGTCATAAGTAAGTGCTCTTGGTTTGTCCAAAGAATCAATATTTTGTCGTAAAGACAATAAAAACACTAATTAATTCTTCTTGTGTTTTTTTTTGGATGCTCCGGAAGTCATCGGATTTTTTTTAACAAATAATTCATCAATAAAATGTGCAACTTTGCCTCCATTCAATTAAATTTATATCTCTTATAGTTACTGAGATAGCAATGTCAATGTATCGAATTTGTACACCCTGTACTCTCATCAAAAATGTTTGATTTGATATTTTGGCTCCACCTGTATCGACTATCACGAGCCGCCACTGGAACCCAGTACCTTTTGTTTCCTTTCAATTGCCTTAATCACGGATGCGTATGTGGTGGTTCTAAACTTAAAACCGTTTACAAATATTTAAATAGCAAATACGGTCTTGCTATCACAACGAAAACGATAAGAAAAAAGTTTTAATAATTTGGTTAAAGAAAATTGTTGACATTCCAAGTATGTACTTTCGGAGATATCCGAAAAAAATTGAAATTTTTAGTTTTGGTTTTAAATTTAAAGGTATTCGGAATATTTACAATTTTCTTTTACCCAATTATTAGGCCCCAAAATGCGCAACTTTGCCTTAATTTAACCATCTTCGCATCTCTTACCGTTTTTGAGATCCCCTTATTGTACGCACACGAATTTGAAGCATCCTGTATACGGCATCCTAAAAACTAACCCATCTTTTGACACTATATTAAAATGTTCGCAAAGTAAGTATTTGAAAAAGGTAGAATACTTTTACAGTATAGTAGGACCAGAAATAAATGGAATGATTTATGGAAATTACACCATTAGCTGAGACCATTGTTAACGAGCTGCTGCCTAGAAAGCAGATATAATTCAAAAAAATGTTGACTAAAAATAGGTTTGGCTTTTAATAATAATAATAATAATACCCTCCATTTTCCAAACCGCAGTGTAAAATTGTTATTCTTTTGCTTCTAGAAGATGGAATGTTTAGTTTACGTTTTGGAGCCATTTACTCATCCTTTTTTTACTGTGTATCAAGGGTATCAAACCATATTTCATGTACTAGTTACCAGGATACGAAGGTATTACAGGGAATGAAAAATCCGATGAACTAGCGAAGAAAGGCTCAGAAAGGATATTCATTGGTCCAGAATCGGCGATCGGGGTGTCAAGTTCCACAGTACGAGATGCTATAAAGCGATGGATCAGCAATGAATACAAAATATATCGGAATAATAGGCAGATATTACACCATAGCAAATGTTTTATTGAGGATCCAAAGAGGAGACTAATGAAACAGCTGCTTCAAGGGAACAGGAATCAGTTAAGAACTATTACAGGGATTCTGACAAGACACATGGCTGTCAAGAATTTTCTGCACAGAATGCAACTGTACAATGGCGACCTTGCCTGCAGATTATGCAGACAAGTTAATGAAACAGTACAGCCCATAGATTGCGATTGCAAGTCACTAGATCGGAAGAGGCAACGAATACTCAGGCAACCAAAACTGGAACCAGAGTGATCCTCTCCCAGTTGATCTACACAAATTAGTGCAAAAAACTGGGATCACCGAATGGGTTTGAAAAATCAAACAGAGTGCAGCACAATGGGCCAAACCTGGTCACTTCATTGCTGTAAGATGATGGTAGATTTTGGTTTTCGTAAAAATCGTTACGGATACATTATTTCCGACATCTTTCGAAAAACTAAAATTATTTCCTTCGTTGTTTTTAGTATTTTTTCAAGGGCGAAACATATCTGCTGTTTTAATTCACAACGAAAAATAAGATTTATCACCAAAAAACCCTTAGCACCCATGAATGAAATCTAAACATAAAATAAATTATTTTCTTGTAAACCAGGGTACATATAAAAATACTCAAAGTTTGATATTTTTGATCCCAATATTTAATCCTTTTTTTTTTATGATAAAACACCTGCACTGTAGGAAAAATCCTTTAAGATGCTCTGGGAGCGGTGCAAGTGCGAAAAGAGTGATTAACGTTTGTCTTGAAACGTTGAAGATTGTATTCATTGGAAAACACGACCTTAGGAAGATCATTCCACAAAGATGACGTTCTCCAGATGAAAGAATTCTTAAACAATGAAGTTCGAGGAGTACTAAGCTGAACAACATATGGATGAGCGGCAGTGGTTCGCCGTGTATTTCTGTTTTGCATTGCTCTAAAGGTGGAATCAAGTGGGCAATGTCAGTCGAACACCTGCCATGGAAATATCTGTAAAAGAGAGCCAAATCACCAACCTGTCTTCGATGCTCCAGGCTATCGAGGATCTTGGTCAGCTCGGGGTCGCCGATCAGACGAACGGCTCTCCTTTGAATGGAATCCAGTAGCCGAAGGGTGTGCTTGGGTGCAGAGCTCCAGACATGAGAGCAATATTCTAATGATGGTCGAATCTGGGCTTTGTAGAGTGTCAAAAGTTGATGAGGTGTGTACAACCTTTTGGTGCGGAAAAGTACACCAAGTTTCTGTGCAGCTGCCTTGGCAATTGCGGCAACGTGATCATGCCAAGACATATTACCTCCCAGATTGACCCCCAGCAAATTAATAGACGGTGCCAGGGGAATTGCGTGTCCTGCCATGACTATATCCGGTTCTGCAATGTTAACCTTTTTGGAGAAGACTGCTGCCTTTATTAAATATAACAATAAATAAATATATGGAAATACTATAACAAAATTTGATAGGGTAAGTATGGTACACGTCAGGTAAATACAAACAAAAGTAGTTAGGAGTGCCATAAAATTATTATAAAAAGTAATTAATAGTAGTAAGAGGCAAAAACCATTGCATTTATTTCTGGTCCATATTAAAAGCTAGAGGATAGCCAGTGTCTTTTTCACAAAGTCAATAAAAGAGATATTCCTCATAGTTATTTGTTAAAAAACGCACGACAACATGCTCTCACACGATATTTTAAACACATTTAATGTGTAGGAAAATCAGAAATATAAAACGACACTTTAGAAATACTGATCCCATTATACAAATTTATACAAATGTTGATATTTCCTTAATTAACAATATTCAATGCGGGTAATTCAATGTCACCCCTAAAAGCATATTCCTTTGATTCCTATCAAGGACTTGGACCGTTTTTGGGGTTTCATTACACAACAAACACCTTATTGAAGTGAATTGATTTACAAATAATGAGTGGTCTCGTTTATAATAAACATACGAATAGATTTACCCTGTCGGTTTAGCTATACTCTATTCAAAGCCGAGAATCAATAATCGTAAATAAATTCATTGAACTAAGAAATGGTTTTATTTCCAGCATATAAAGCCGGCCACAGACACAAAGAGATGTACGCGTGCATCAATGCGCGTTCGTCTGTCTGTGTGTGTGTGTGAATGCACGCGCGTTCAAGGAAGTCAATTCAATGATTTACTTCGTGCATCAACATAGTAATCGATGAACGACGAATCCCGATGCAGATATTTTCATGTAGAGCTTGAAACGCACTAACGTGTAGTGCGACAAAAAACGGTGCTTTGGATTTCTTGCATGTGGTATAATTTAGATCCGCGTACACAAGCGAAGCACAGGACGCAGCACTCAATGGTTAAATCATTATTCTCGTATTTCTCCCTGCCACACTTTACATAAATGTATGACAAGCTTAACACTTGAAACGCGCTGATGCGCAGGGAAGCACAACGAAAAACGTTACTTTGGATTTATTGCATGTAATGCAATGTTAAACTCAAATCATAGAGATATTTCGCCGGCACGAAATGGATTAACCACGTTTTTTAGTTATAAAAGTTTATTACTTATGGCGTCCATGCAAACATATTTTTTACAAAAAAGTTGTACGCCCCTGATATTTTTATGATTAACCCGCTTAATTCTACATAAAAACAGCCTCTTGGGATTGTCTCGGTCTTGATTAAACTATTTTAATTGAGTGAAAGTCATTATGGATGTATAAATTCATTCAAAAACTTGGCTAAAGCAAATATAGAGTAAACACATTGAAAAAATAGTTTATGTGAGTAAAAGCCGATGGTCCGAGTCCCTGATTACTATCACAAAATACGATCCAAATATTGGACCATTAAAACCTTAATTCTATATTTTGTTTCCATGTTTTATTAATACTTACATATAAGCACTAATAATGAAAAAAACAGTAAATAACTATTTTAGAATCGTAGGTAGAACAGAATAAAGTAGTTTAAGATTATTAGGAGATGCTCTGGAATTATATCTAGAATAGGCTTTTTCACTAGAATGAGAGAGAGAGAGAGAGAGGGAGATTTAATTCATCATAAAGCTTCTTCGTTATTTTTTCCTTTTATTCAAAAATCGGCCAAATACCGACATTTGAATCATAATTATCTACAATTTAAAGTTAAACAAGTTTGAATTTACGGCTGCTCACGAACTCCGCCGGATTAAGGCAGCCACAGGTATATTTCAAAAATTGGCCTGTACGTAGTACCCATAAACTCCGCCGCAGGGGTAATTAGGGGTTGTTTCAGGTAATTGTACAAATCGATTAGGTTTGTTGATGTAGGTAATAATTAGATTACATTTTATAGATTTATTTATATTGGTGGAGAATTATCAGTTTATTTCTTTTAGATGAGTAAGAAGGTCTATTTTTGAAAAAGTGAAAAGAATGGAAGTGATCACCGGTCAACGTGGCAGCAAGTTAATAGTAGAAGATGGATACAAGTTTCATAGAGCCGAAGAGACTTCGTTTGGAGTAAAATGGAAGTGCAATTCTAAAATTTATGTCGACGAAGAGCTCACAACCATATTCAAAAATGATTGGTCTCATAACCACCCGCCATCTAAACATCTAAGTAGCAATCCAACACCATTAAAAGAAAAGCTGTGGAAAACATAAGCGAGAGGACACTCAAACTAATTAGAATAAAAATAACGTCAAATAACATTGATGAATTGACAACAAGGGATTTTACATAATATAAGAAATAACATATATAATGCTCGAAAATCTGTGTTCCCTGCTCTGCCAAAATCTGTTGAAAAAATCCAAGAATATTTGAAAATTTGCTAATATAACAACGATAAAAAACGCACTATTTTTAATGGAGAATGACGAAGTTAACAAGATTGCATGTGCAACTAATCTCCAGTTTTTGAGTAAGTCAGAAAAAATCTTCGTAGATGGAACTTTTGATTACTGCCCAAAACTTTTTATTCAGTTCTTCACATTACACGGCTTACAAAACTCTTACTTTATTCCATTGGTGTTTTGTTTATTGCCTGATAAAAAGTTGACAACGTATATGCAAGCATTCAAAGCCATTGCCGCAAGGTGTCAGAGTTTAAACTTAATTTTCCAACCCAAGGAAATCGTTGCCGACTTTAAAAAAGTCATCCATGATGCAGCAAGGAACGTTTTCCCACATGTTCGGATTACAGGATGCCGATTCCATTTGTGCCAAAGTTTCTGGAGAAGAATTCAAAACTTGGGATTAGTGAGTGACTATAAAAATAAATCATTCAAAGTTGGTGAATGGCTAGGGTGGACCTTTGGTTTAGCAATGCTCGAACCAAGTGATGTTAGTGACTGTTTTGTGTTTAATCTTATGTCTGTGATTCCTAATAATCAAAAACTAATTAAGTTTGTTGACTATTTGACGGGCAATTATATTGATGAGTATAGTTTCTTTCCTCCATCTATGGGCAAGTGCTACAAAAACTAAACGCACTACAAATGCTTGTGAATCCTTTCATAGTGAATTCAATAGCGTTAAAACACCACACGAAGTAAATGATATTTACGGAAGAAGTTATTTTTTAACGACAAAATACACTTGTACAAATCCAAAACGATAACAAAATTTGAGTTTGTAAAATTAGTTTCCTATTATTTAAAGACATAATGTTTAAATTATAAGCATTATGACATTAATATTAAGTGTATAGTTTTAGACAAGGTTTAATAAAAATTTTGAAATGAAGGTTTATGGTTTTATTTACAATATTATGCATAATTATGCGCGGAGTTTATGTATGAGATTCTTGAAGCTGCCGGCGGAGTTTATGTATAGTAAATATGGCTGGTACATTTGGATGGACCAATTTCACAAATTTACTTTTTTCTTTTGTTAATTCATTAATCAAAAATTCTTTAGTTCAAAACTATTGGTAATTGCTACTCAAGGACGGCTATTTGGCCGCTTTTTGAATAAAGAAAAAAGGATAAGAAATATTGATTAAAAAATTAAATGGCGAATGCATCACCAGAAGAGAATTAAGGTGAACGCAAATATACCAAAATTTGACAACACCGCAACTAATTCGCTTTCAAAGTAGAATAGCGTATAAAACACCAAATATTTATACAGCGTTTTTTACCAATTTTTACACAAAATTGTTTGCCAAGTTCTCGCATCAGCTAATGGACCCTCAAAGTATTATTTTGCTTAGCTAATAAAACCTTGACATTATAAACTGAAATATTGTAAAGTTATCCTTTCGACATCCTGAAAATACCCTCAGGGTATTTTCGGCCGTTTTGTCAGTTGAAGGATAAATAATGACGTAGGCATTTTAAATTATACTGTATAAAACAATATAATGGATTTTCGATGTTTCTGAGGATGGGAAGTATGAGTTAGAAAGTTGTAAGTTTTATTAGAGATTCAACATTATTAGAGTTGGTTGTATATAAGTCATCGCGATGCTTAAAGGGAAAGGGTTATCAATGTCAATGGATTATACCGGGTCCGCCAATGTGGCGGGGATGGAAGATTAAATCATTATCGAGGAGCTTATCAAAAATACTAAACCAGCATAAGGTATCGACTTAAAAGCGGCATATTTTAAAAATATTTTGCATTATACAGGGTGGCTCAAAAAAGTGTGGCGGACTAAACTTGCATTTTTTTAAATGGAACACCCTATATATTATATTATTTTCTAATTCCCTATACAATTCCACGTATATTTTGTATAAAATGTCATATGTCTAAATTCAATTGTTTTTGAGCGACTGACGTTTAAAATATGGCATTTTTTGACTTTGACAGGCTGTAACATTGGAACGGTTCATCTTAGAGAAAAATGGTTTTCACCTCCCTAGCTTAGTTTTTCATTCTCTATGCAAAGAAACCAACCTCCGATTTACCATGTTTAACCAAAAAAACGGTTTTAACGGTTTAACATAGTAAATCGGAGGTTGGTTTCTTTGGATAGAGAATAAAAAACTAAGATAGGGAGGTGAAAACCATTTTTCTCTAAGATGAACCGTTCCAATGTTACAGCCTGTCAAAGTCAAAAAATGCCATATTGTAAACGTCAATTACTCAAAAACAATTGAATTTAGACATATGACATTTTATACAAAATATACGTGCGATTGTATAGAGAATTAGAAAATAATATAATATATAGGGTGTTCCATTTAAAAAAATGCAAGTTTAGTCCGCCACACTTTTTTGAGCCACCCTGTATAATGTAAAATATTTTTAAAATATGCCGCTTTTAAGTCCATACCTCATGCTGCTTTAGTAATTTTAATAAGTTCCTCGATAATGATTTAAATTTCCGTCCCAGCTTCTTTGGCGGACCCGGTATGATTCTGGTAAAAAAATTAATTGATGATGAAAATCTAAAACTTCAAAGTGAACGTCTAAGCTGTAATATACAGAAAATGTTATTTAATAATAAATGCTCCCTTTTCTCTAAAGACTGCTATTTTACTATAGTGTTTTATACTGGCAAAATATCACAGCTACGGCCTATTTTCTAGTGGGAAAACTCTTAATTACATCTTAACTGGACAAAATCAACAAGTATGTTTTTCAACGGAAAAATTTTGATAGATGTCAGGTAAAAATTATTGTCAATCTGACAAATGTCATCTTGGTTTGAAAAAGACAAAATGAGCAATTTAAACGAAAATGCAAGGTTTGGGTGCCAATCTACCAAAGAAATTAAAAAAACTGTAAAAATGTATTACTGTGATGGAACTGTCGAAAATCCTCGAAGATTACGCCTTTAAATGAAGAAGGGTAAAAGGATATTTCCTTTAAAAATGCGCGAATGGCAAGAGACACAAAGAGAAAGCAGCTCCAAAGTAGCCAGGAAAAGAGGAAAGTAAGTTTAAAAGTATTATCTACCAAAGATTTACTAACAATAATACAAAGCTACAATGAAGAAAATCCCGATAAAGCACAAAAAAGTGTTTCCATCTCTGCTCATTTAGGAGACAATGAGGCCGTAAATTGCAAAATTCAATATTTTCAAAAGGAGTTTGATACCATGGGAGAAATTCTCTAATACCATATCTGCAGCTAGATCCTAGTCATCATCGGAAGCTCATCAAAAATCTCAGAAGAACAAATAAAGCATAAATAATAAAAAGCAATAAATAAATAAAATTTGTAGTTTGCTAAATAAACAGTGTGATTTTATTGTTTTCTCGTGAAATAGTTTTGTCGAATATCATTCGAGAGAAAAATTTTTATCGGCAAAATTTTCTCTTGGTTTTATTAATTTTTGTTTCTTTTTGGTAATTTAGCTCATAAATTTTCAAGCAAAAAACTTTTATACCAGTCGAAAATTTTACCGGCAAGATTTTCTCTCTTATGATATAATATACGATAATTTTTTAATAAATTTGGCCAGAAATTATTATTTAGAATTTGCCTCGAGATAAGAATATGTTTTACAATCGCCTATGTATGTCTTCTCGGAAATTATATTTTTTGGTCTAGTATTTTTTACAATCGATGATGGCTTGCTTAAATTAAATAAATAAATAATCCTGTGCTGACAGTCGTCAGTGTTAAAAAGAAATATTTTTAATTAGGAGTTTCATAGAGCCGTCTGCACGTTTACTTTTTTGTCAAGACAGTTAGTTCTTGGTCATTAGTTTTGCTTAACTTTTCCATTAGATTTAATTAATTTAACGTTTCTGTCACTAGTTTAACGTTTTAATTTCTTTGTTTTTTTTACCCAATGGATTAAAAAAAATTACAACATATAATTTCAACAGCATTCCTTAACAACCTTAACATATTTTAATTGCGGAAATCTTAATATTATCCTTTTACAACTATTTACTATAAAATAAATCGCACCATATTTATGTGATAATTTGAGGTAGATAAATAATTATTTTTGAGTTTCGGACGAATATAAACAAATAAAAACTTTAATCTTATTTGTTAAAAATTTGGAAATGAAACAATGTATATACTTTTACCAGTAATAATGTATATAAAAACCATGCAGTATGAGCTTCAAATGAGAAGTTTCTGGTATCTTTTTTATTAATAATATTTTTATATTAGAAATCACAGTAATAAGGTTAAGGATATTTTGGAAAATGAAAAATCTGAACATGGAGTAGATAGGCAATAAAAAAATTATGATAAATAGTTGTAGAAATAGTATTACATGCGGCAATAATGTTTCCTTCTTTTAATATACCACATTCCTCCTGCAACATGTGTTATAACTATAATTTTCCAAAGTAATCATTGTTGCCGTTTATTAAAAATTTTATATAACTACGTCAAACCGTCCCGCGCCTCCCGATATGCACTTGAGTTCCTTACTATTATAAATCTATTGTTTTTCGCTCCTCCCGGAGCAAGAAGTAACCCTCACGTCCTCACGAACTTGTACACTACTGCGAACACCAGTACGCTTACCAACACCAACACTAACACCGTTATAACTTTTGCAAAGGCGTTAAGTCCATTTTCCGAATTATCAATAGGTCTAGCACTGTTGTTTTGTTGCGATCTCCTACGTTTTCCTGCGAGCCCCCGAGCTAGAGCAGGAAAAGCTAAACTTTGTGTAAAAGTAAGTTTGTGCAGACTTTCGCTTAGGGAATAAGGTCCTACGCTACCTCGGGCTGCGGCTCGTAGTAATGCGTATTCCAAGTCCAAAGCGTCGAATACTGAGTAGCGCCCTGTCATTGTTGATGATCTTCTTCGGCTGTCCGAGGAATTGCTTGTGAGTGAATTACAAGCTATTACACCTAAAAATTAATTGTACAAAATTAATATATACAAATTTTATGATAAAATTAACCAAACTTTTACACTAATTAAAAGAAACAACAAGCAGAAAAAAAAACATTTTTTTTAAGAGTGAAGTCTAGTGATGCATTTGTCATTTAATTTGTTGATCAATATTTCTTATCCTTCTCGCTTTATTCAAAAAGGGGCTAAATACCCGTCCTGGAGTAGCAATTATCTACAGTTTTAAAGTAAAGAAATTTTGACTAATGAATTAATAAAAGCAAAAAACGAAATTTTGTGAAGTTTGTACACTTTTCTTTTTCTGCTTTTATTACTTTATAAATTCAAAGTTGTTTAACGTTAAATTGTAGGTTTTTATCTAATCTTATCTATACAGGGTGTCCCACCGGGAACCGAATCGATCTATATAGAAAACTATATATAGGAAAATTTTGAAAATTTGACAGTATGCTGATGCTGATGGGGGCGACCGGGCTAAAATATTTTCATAATGGTGGCACTTCCGGTTATACCGGAAGTAAGTGTCAACTTGCTTATTTTAAATGAGACACCCTATATATTATTACATTTTTGCATTCTACGCAATTTAGCATTAAAAATAAGGGTTAGTTTGTGTAAGTTTGTATATCTCAAAAATGTTTAGTTTTCGAAATATTGCCAATTTAGTATTTTTATATGGCGATCTCGCAGCAGATTTTAGGTTCAGTTACTCCTAGTTGGCTATGACTCTGTACAATTTAAGCATCCCGGCATGGTTATTTATTATTGTCAAATGGCAAGTGACAGCTTCAATGCCGTCATAGCCAACTAGGAGCAACTGAACTTAAAATCTGCTGCAATATCGCCATATAAAAATACTAAATTGGCAATATTTCGAAAACTAAAAATTTTGAGATATACAACCTTACACAAACTTACCCTTATTATTAATGCTAAATAAGAAATAATTATAAAATGTGTGTGTTTCCATTTGAAAATCTAGACTTTTTGCAGTTTTTCAATTTCATTTTTAATCTTATTTTTGAAACACCCTGTATTAATAGTTATCAAAATATTATAAAAAATCTATTAAAGCAGGTCCTTTATAACAAGGAATCCCACTTACATTAAATAAATAAGGCTTCTTTATAGAAAAAATTGATAATTATTCTAAGGCTTGCAAACGTCATTTTTGACATAAAAATTCAAATATGCCAAAAACGTTTAGACATAGGTATATGACACGGTATACAAAATCTGCCTAGAATCTTGCGTAGAATGCAAAAATGTAATAATATATAGGGTGTACCATTTAAAATAAGCAAGTTGACACTTACTTCCGGTATAACTGAAAGTGCCACCTTTATGAAAATATTTTAGCCCGGTCGCCCCCATCAGCATAAACATACTGTCAAATTTTCAAAATTTTCCTATGAATAGTTTTCTATATATAGATCGAGTCGTTTCCCGGTGGGACACCCTGTATAATCTTGTCTTTAAATGTCGGTATTTGGCCAATTTTTGGATAAAAGGAAAAAGGAACGAAATATTGATCAAAAAACGAAATGGCAAAGGCGTCATTAGGCCTCACTCTTAATGGAATATTTCCTCTTTTCTAGGCATTGCATTTATAAATTTCATGTGCATTCAGCTGCGTCTAGCGCAGTGAATTCGACTAGTGTAGGCAGGGCCGTTCCTAGGGTATCTGCCGCTCGGGTGTGAGAATAATTTTACCGCTCCCAAACCCCCCCCCCCCCCCCCTCTTCTTCCAAAGTTGATAATAAAAAAGTTGAAATAATTTTAAGTTAAAATATTATTAATTAATAATATTTAGAATTTTAAAATAGTATTTAAATAATATTAGAATAGTAGTATTTAATTAATAATATTTAATATAATATTTATGTTTTATGTTAATTAATTAATAAATTAATTCCGCTCCATCTTATAGGGCGGCAAGCCATTAGGACAGCTCGCACCGCCCCCTCGGCTTGCCGGCCGGGTGCCCCGCACTTCCTGCACCCCAGCGGGTCGGAACATCCCTGAGTGTAGGCATATTTTAATTTAATAGAATACATATTTTTAGTAATAAACTAAAACAATCAAATTTTTAACTGAATTTCACGAGAATATTTAAAACTAAATTCATGTTTTTTCGAAGGATATTAAATTCTAATTTAGTTTATATTGAATTTCAGGATACATTTTTAAATAATAGTTTATTATTAGCAATATAAAATAATTTTATAAATGATACTTTCATTATTTTTTTATAGAAATATATTGCTTTCCATTTAAAATAATATACTAAAACAATAAAGTACCCAACATACTGTGTTTCACTACCGTCTCGCATTTCTCTCTGTCTCGTTCTCGTGGGAGTCTCGCGATACGAAAGTGCGAGTTTTTTCGAATTATGATATAAAAAGTATTTCACTCCCATCCTATATTTTTTGGAGTTTCTCGTATTTCATTTCGTCTCATATTTTTCTTGCTCTCGTTTCGTTCTCGCGTGACAAGAACGCAGAATTATTTCTTTTCTTGTAAAATAATAACCCAGCACATAGATTAGGTTGTATTAAGTTACGTAACACTCAATAGAAATAGTCAAAGTGACCGTGAAAATTGCTGGTTGAGGCGCTGCATCAGCCCAAACCAGCAATATATAGTAGTATGACTTTTTCGAAAAAAGGTATACAATCAAAATGCACTCAAATGCATGAGCAAAGTTTAACTTTGCTCACGCCTGTAGAAAAAATATCGTTCAACAATATCTAGGTGTTTAATTTTTTACACTCGTCAATTATTTTTCGCTAAATCTAGAACCAATAGTAGGTAATTCTGGATTTTATTAAGGTTAAAATTAAAAATTTGCATTTATACTCTTTAAAATGTCATGACAATTTGTAATAAAATCGAATTGGAAATTAAGCGAATTAACACATTTTCAACAGGTTATACATTATAGTTACCAGCATATTTGTATTTTTTTAATATAATAATTTAAACATATATTTTATTTGAAGAAATAGTGGAGTGGGAATATAGAAGGTAAAAATAAGAACAAAAAGTGTTCCTCCACTGATATATTATAGAAATATTTTAGTCAACTTCTCTACATGTTTCGAATGCAGAAGCATTCATCTTCAGGAGAAAAATTAAAAGAAGAAAGGACCAGTAGATATCACCCTAACTGAGCAACATAAATATAGGTTCGGTATAAAATGAGTGGAACAATGTAGAAATCGATACACACATTGCATTGTGAATAAGAAAAGTATATGGGTTGAGGCTTAAGGCACTGTAAAAACTTTAAAGGTAGAATGAAAGATTTAACATCTTTGTGTGGAAGAACTATCGAAAGATCAGAATGAAGTAAAAGGGAATTAATGATCATTCCCTTTTACTTCAGTCCTGCTACTTGGTTTTTACTACTTATAAACCAACTGCTAAAATTTTAAATAGTTTTTTTTTGGCTTAAATATTACTTTAATAAATTACATATATTTTCTTCATAAAACCAATTTAGAAAAAAAATCCCTCAAATGTTTTCCTGGGTATGATGAACACATATTCTTACCTGCAGCAATGGACGTAAGCGATGACGTAGTCGAAGACGAAGGTGATCCAGGCTGATTATTTAGATGATCGGAGATATCCTCCATAGATGTTTGTTCGGGGGACGATACCGGATATAGCCTAAATAACCTAGCATGATCTGGATGCAGAAGCGAGCTACTTGGTCTTCGGATACTGGGTGTAGGCGATGTGATGGGCGACACTGGACAAACTGGAGGTAGTGGGGATACCTTAAATAAAGTATTAAATATAAATTACTTAATTGCTGTTTGATATTTTCCCCTTTACCTTTAAAAAAGTGCATATTTCGTACTTTTAAAAATATATGTTTTATATCTACTTTCATTTAGTAATATACATTTTACAGTTCTAATAACAGTTTTGTAAGGGCATCTATTACAGAATTTGTATTGTATTAAGATGCATTATAGTACTAGTGCTTTAATGAAAATTCTTTTAAGTTTTTATTAACATTCTTTAATAATAAAACCTCGTTTTTAGAAAAATAATTTAATTATTATAAAAAAAATTACAATAGAAAACGCCATAATATATACAGAGTGTTATGAAATAGTATATTACATAACAAGTAATGAAAGTGATACTTTTCAAACGAGGAGATATTTAGCACGAGGCGTTAGCCGAGTGCCGAAATTCTCAGAGTTTTAGAATAATCACTTTCACACGAGTAATGTACACTATTTTTCCTATGGCCACAAAGAATTATTAAAAAAAACCTTTGATTTGTGAAAAAAATATTTCAACTCTAGAGTTGAAAAAAAATATTTTAACTCTAGAGTGGAAATACAAGGC
Organism: Polydrusus cervinus; assembly: GCA_935413205.1. Taxonomy (NCBI): domain Eukaryota; kingdom Metazoa; phylum Arthropoda; class Insecta; order Coleoptera; family Curculionidae; genus Polydrusus; species Polydrusus cervinus. The sequence continues at coordinate 91,141,358 of OW284511.1, forward strand.
ACACTATTTAATTTAAACATATGATGCCAATTTAATAGATCGAAAGGTCACAGGTTCAAATTCCATCAGGAGTACTTGACTTTTTTTTATAAAAACATTAAATAAATTATAAAATTATTTTGAATTGAAATCTTCCCTCTTGAATGCTTTTTTTTATTTAATCAAGGAAAGATACATTAAAAATAAATTTAAAAAATTCACCCAACAAGGAAGATTTCAATTCAAAATAATTCTATAAATTATTTAATGTTTTCATAAAAAAAAGTTAAGTGCCCCTGATGGGATTTGAACCTGTGACCTTTTGATCTGTGAAATTCGCATCATATGTTTAAATTAAATAGTGTGCCTTGTATTTCCACTCTAGAGTTAAAATATTTTTTTTTCAACTCTAGGGTTGAAATTTTTTTTGACAAATCAAAGGTTTTTTTAATAATTCTTTGTGGTCGTAGGAAAAATAGTGTACATTACTCGTGTGAAAGTGATTATTCTAAAACTCTGAGAATTTCCGCACTCGGCTAATGCCTCGTGCTAAATATCTCCTCGTTTGAAAAGTATCACTTTCATCACTTGTTATGTAATATACTAATAATTATTAAATCGATGACTTCTTGGGTATTATAGAAAAATTTTCTTTTAAATCGGTCCTCTGAAAAGTGAGGTAAGGACAGGTGTCCTTTAATAATATAATTCCGCAACGTTGTAAATGTTCAGCTACTTTATAAAGGTTGTACATTTTGTGCCACTCTTGGATTTTTGAGGTCGGTTTATTTTTTACTTAACTCAAACAACTAAGTGTTTATTTGGAATTGGCCCCTTGGTTGTGTTTACAACGAATCCGGTATCGCTAGTTCTATCAATTTTAAAAGACAGCGCCATGTATAAATTAAATTATCTAAATTTCTTAAACTTTAATAAACAAAAATATGTAAAAACATTATTGTTATTCATATAAAATATACATATTTTCATAAAACTGCACATTTGGTTCAATTCATCTAAAATACAATTAGCTTTTATATTTTTCATTACGTCACTTGTTTCATGTAAAAGCATTTAAAAATGATTTTGCCACTAGAAAAAAAAACTAAAAACAAAAATTAACTAACTTTTTGAAGCTTTTCCTCTGTAAATTTCAAAGCGTAAAAATCCATAAAATGACGACACAAAACATGAATAGCTGTTGCATAGTTGATATTGAAGACTTTTCGCATGCACACTCATCAAACCGTGAATCATCGTATTCTGGCACAAAAACTGAAGTGCTTTGGCTTTTCCGGATCCTTACTTAATTGGCTAACATCTTATATAAGTAATAGAAAACAGTTTGTTAAAGGTTTTGTTTCACGAGAATTATCCATTACATCTGGTGTGCCGCAGGGCAGTCATTTGGGTCCCTACTTCTTATTTATCATCTTTATTAATGACTTAAGGTTGGAAATAATGTTTTCACAGCCTCTGTTTTTTGCTGATGATCTAAAATTGTTTAAGTTAGTGTATGATGATTTGAGAATCCACGAGGACTTAAACAGAGTGTATGACTGGTGTGTTCGACTTAAACATTAAAAAATGTAAAATAATTACTTTTCATCGCACGGTGCATCCACTTTATGACTATAAAATAAATGATTGTATTTTGGAAAGAAATACCACTATGTGTGACTTCGGTAATCACCTAGATGTTAATCTGGATTTTCATATTTACTATGAATACATTGTTAATAAATCTTTAAAGTTATTAGATTTTATGTCTAGAAATACTAGAGATTTCTAGAATATTATTAGTTTGAATACGGTTTAGAAGGGTCTTATCAGGTCATGTTTGGAATACCTTTCTTGTGTGTGGTCGCCGTCCTATTTAATACATATCCAAAACATTGAAAAAGTACAAAAAAATAGATACATTTCATATAAATTTAAATTACCTGTTGACCCCTAAAATGGTCTTAAGCGGAGACTAAGCTTGGACTCACTTTCTGATCGTCGGATCAAGTGTAATATATATTTTTTATTTAAATGAGTCAATGGAATAATCGAATGCCCTGATCTTTTACATCGGATCAATTTTCGAGTTCCACCTATGGACACCAGAAATCATCTTCTTTTTGCTCTTGACTATGGAAAATCGTCTCCTATATCTAGAATTGTTAATAACGTTAATAGAACTGGCTATGATTTTTTTAATACTTCCCTTGCCTCTTTTAGGAGAAATGTTTCTCGACTTTTATTGTGATTACTGTCTATAATTTAATATAGATAGAGTTAGTTTCAATCTATAAACTGTTTAATTATTACTTTAGTTTGCTATGTAAAAATTATAAATATGTTTAGCCCGTCAATAAATAAATAAATCAGTTATTTTAAAGGTCTACATTCAATTTTAGATATTCTTCAATCGTGCTTGATCATGCAAGTTAATACTTCTTTTTTAACTGTGTATAGTCAATAAAATAAAATTTTTCAATAACTTTTTTTAAAAAACTAAAAAAGGATCTTAAATTATCTTTCTACACTGAAAAAATATTCTGTCACCCTAATATTAAGTTAAGGGTAAGTTTATAATATCGCCTGATTAATATAGGTACAACCATCACTATTTTCGGGTTGCACAAATAATTTTAAAAATAATTAACTATTCAGCAAGTTTGACTGTAACATACATGACATTGGCAGAAATAATTTCCTCACAATCATACCGGCCCGGGTACCTTAATTTTCCATTTAATAATCAGGCACCTTTGATTGTGAGTACATAATGCCTGTCAATATCATTTATGTTACAGTCAACAATGCTGGTTAGTTAATTATTATGAAAATTCTTTGTGCAACCCAACATTAATGATAAACATATTTATAAAATTATTTGTGTCGTTACTGAGATATTTGGATTTTAAAATATGAATTAGTTTAGCGAAATTGCAAATACTCTCTATTGTTTGAACGACAGGGCAAAATTGTAATGAAAATTTAATATTCCCACAGAATGCACAAAGATAAATAAAATGATCGTTATTGGAAAATTTATTGAAACATTTCAATATTATGTTGATTAAAACGATTAACGATGTGAGAAGAAACCCACACATACAGAATGCCTCGTGTCAGCACTGCCCAAAGTATAGTAAGAGCCACAAGTACAACATACTTATTTACATTTCCGTATTTGGTAAAAAAATTAAGCGATAATATAGTTCATCCAATTACTGGCTGGATGCATGTTACAACTCGCAAATACATAATCATATCAGAAACAAAAAATAAGGTAGGTCTTTTAATATTAACGAGTCCTGGCAATTGACGTAAAATTCGTTTTGACATATGCTATTATATTTAGTATTCACCTGAAGACGACTGGAGATGCTTCCCTGTTAAAACGTTGTGACTCAAAACACATAATGACAATGCAAGTCCAAAACTCTACTGCCATTAAAGAGTGGATATTATGATGTCCATATTGCACAAGGAAGTAAATGGAGCACGACGCAGTAGGCGGAGAGCTCAAACTTTCGAGCCCAATATGGGCAATCCACTTGAGTTGAACAGTATATTTGAACTTCCGAATTTCACACTAAAAATTTTAAAAAAAATCAGGCATTGTTAGTTGTCTTTTTAGTTGGCCGTAAACTTGTGAGATAGATAATAAAAAACAATTGAAGAATTGACCAAATTACACTGGAGCATATTTGTCGATTTGGGGCATTTGGTATATTTACACAAAATCACTTTGAATATATCTATCTTTCTCCCATTCGGCGTTTTGAAGAATAACAGACAAACCAGCGATATATTTATTAATAAAAGTGGACAATTTTTTTTCTAAATCAGGGCCCTTGATTGCTTGCGTAATAAAGCCGAACAATTTCTTTTATTTATTGTGCAAAACAAAACAAATTGAAAAACATAGCTTAACCATAAAACCATTAGTCGGAATTATTTTTTTTTCTAAAAGTGTTATAAATTCGTCTGCTTTCCCCCTCCCCTCCCCCCCTCTTTTTGCGGGCCACGGCCTCAGGATGGTCGCGCGTCTCTGATGAGTTCCAGTAGAACGAAACAACGAAAGAATTGAGATGTTAATGGAAGAAGACAGGGCATACCGTTGTTAGCAGTGAGTCTAAGGACACATAAACTGCCATTCCCCACTGACAAGGTGAGGGGACAGCGGGTAATAGACGAAGGGATGCACAGCGTGCAAACCCTGGATGCTCAGCGCCGTGGAGGTTTATCAATAAACAATTTTGTTTACCGATAGGTACGTGTATCGGGTTTTTGAGGTAACCACGGGAGGCCTGTCATTTAATTTGATGTTAACATTCCTTGCCTCACTTAAAATGAAATGTGAAGTCATTCTTGTTTCTGATTCTGGGTGATCATCAGTGATCTGGCTTGGCAATGTGACACGTTCGATGTCCAGTTAGCATTCGTCTGCTTTATCTGGTATTATATACTCAACTTCAGTGTCCACTATTTAAGGAAGATTTACCAGTTTTTTTTAAATTTCTGTTGCTTATAGTAAAAGTTTTAAGGTCAATTGGGGTTGGATCCCCGTTTAAAATACCTATATCAGAAAATATCGGAAAGGACAAATGTTGCATGGCAAAAACCAACCAGGGTTAGTAAAATACGTTTATTTTGTAGGTATATAGCATTTATGCATATGCATATTATGCATTAAATCTTGTAGTAATTGTCTAGAAATGAGTGGAAAACTGTAGATTTTGGAAATAAGAAAGCGCATCTGTGCTCAAATCTTTATTTCGGTCAAAATATAACAATGTTCGGTAGAAATATGTTTATTAATTTATATTAAATAATTTGTATGCATAGACTCTGGGATAAATGTTTTGATTTAAATTAAGAAAGAACAAATTTCATCTGATAGATTTGCATATTTTTGAAATATATTCTTAACCTCACTTTTATGAAGTGTCAGAAAACGACTCATAAAATTCATAACTTGTAATCTTGGTTTCTTTGTAATTGACCAATTTGATAGGTCAGTTTCATATCCTAACTAGGACGGATATGAAATCATATCCGTTCAGTAAACCGGAATAGCGCACTTTTTCAATCACTTTAGTGTAAAAGAAAAATAAAATTTTCATGTGGAGGTCGAAAAATAACTCTAATTTATGTCCAGAAAACTCGCATGAGTGCTCTCATCTTGACATCGGGTTATTTCTATAGGCGGTCAACTATTATTATAAAATCAATAATATTATAAAACCTAACTAAGTGTATAAACGTGATTATATAAAAGCTTAATAGAAAGAAAAAATTTACAGATTGTGCAGGTATAGGTGCCTTAGCACGTCGTATTATGTCCACCTAATACCGCACCGTATAGATAGCATGCGTTTAATAGTGGTTTATAACTTACGAGGAAGTAAATTGAGCACGACGCCGTAGGCGGAGTGCTTAACCTTTCGAGTGCAATATGGAGAACCCACTCGAGTTAAACAGTATATTTTTTATGACCAAACTTACAAACCTTATACTAAAATATGTAAAAATTTTGCAGGTTGCCGAGATTGAACTCACGGCCATGGGATCTAAAGCTAGATGTTATGTCGCTTCGCCGGATCCTTATATTAGAAATTAGGGTAAAACCAACTTAATAATAATGCTAAATGATATTAATTTTTTATGCACATTTAGCAGTTTGCATTATTGATAATACTATTATAGATGCGTATGTAGTTTTTGTTATATTAAACAAATTAATAACATATGTATGATATACTTATAAATTATATAATTTAGTGCCTTGAAAAAGTAGGCGGAGTAAGGAGGATGGAGCAGTGAATACAAGCAACTGGGATTGGTCAGTTTTTTATAGGAATTCCAGAGAAATCTAATTTTTATTACAATGTTGTCAAATAATGGAAAATTTCCGGATTCGTGAGAACAAAGTATGATAGGTCAGAGCTGTCTCCAAAGGGAAAAGAGAAATTTTTACCCCAGTGTTATTTTCGTAGGATCACTTGTGGTTGTGATCTGCTAAAAAAATACTTTTATTTTTGAAAACAAGACTGACTGGGATTTTCGTTTGACTTTAAAAATTAGAAATAGCTAAGCAACGAACATAGGCGCTTAATAGCAAATGGTAACAAAGCTCAAAGTCAAACGAAATTTAACTCTCTACACGTTAGTAAGCTAAAAAATAGGGTGTTCCATTTGCAAAAATTGACTTATGCACATTTATTTAAATGGAAACATTGGCACAATTTTAAGAACTCCCTGTATAAAAAACGTAAAACCTAAGTAATTTAAACTAAAGATCTATGAATTACTTAAAAGCTTACAAAATTTTAAATGTTTACCTTTATGAGTTTCAGAGTTACTAAACTTTCTTCTCGGAGCGTTTTTACACAAAAAAATCCTTTTATAATTCAAATCTCAAAAACCGGTTAGAGATAGAGAATAGATTAATATTATATTAGTTATTTAGATTTTAATAAGGTAATCAAAAATGCTAAAATATACAGGGTGTTCCATTGGAAATAGCAAAGTTGGCATTAACTTCCGGTATAACCGGAAGTAACAAAAACCTCAAAAGATAATGCTTTAAAAGCTCAAAGCTAATTATGGCTGCTATCAAATTTTTAGAAAGATAAGTTTACTCGTTTCCGAGATCTTCTAAAAGGCCACTCAACGAGAATCACCCTGTATTACCCGCCATGCATAACATAAAAATAGAAATATTACGGCTCTTCATGTTAATTTCTTATTTTCCATTAAAATTACAAACGATGCCCCGATATTATTTTCAAAATCTCTTCTGACGCCGCGCCCCTTACTTCTCGTGAAATTAATTTATATATGATATTTTTTATAATCAAAAGAAATGGTATTGCCATCGCCAGACGCAGGTACAGTATGCACGAAGTGGCGAAAATGCAGTATTTGTACGTGATGACTCGTCGACTACTCTTTGCTGTAGTGTAAAGGAAACATCATATTTCCATGTGGAAGTAAAAAAAAGTAGTTTTAAACGTATTTAAATATTCTAAATATAACTAGGTATACTATCTAAGTAGGTATACATAATCAGCGAATAGTCCGGAAAATTAATTTAAGTCAATAAGTTTGGCCAGTCAGGCCCTAAACCAATAAAATATGAACCCTTTTTAGGTAACTCGCATGCACTTTAACTCAAAGAACATGCTTTATATACATTGAGTTGACACTCTGACATTCCCTTGATAAAACTTATTTTGTGTGTGGGATTTTGCGTAGGTTACTTTAAAAATAGGAAGCTACAATAATAATTCCGACAAGTTTTATTGAATTTCATTAAAAAAGAGCATATGAAAGTAACACCTACTTAAGAGTTTATAGCGTATATAAAAATTATTACCATTTTGACTTACTCTGTTAATGAATTTCTCTGAATGTGCCTTTCACTATAACTCAATTTATCATCCTTAACATTGAATATACCGGGTGTCCAGCTAAGGTCGGCCAGCGGCTGTATTTCGAAAGTATTGATAATACATTTTCAGGAAAAAAATATATAGGTAAACTGGTAAAAAGAAAATACTGGAAATTATTTTTTAAGTTGTACGATTGCCGCTAGACGAAATAAAATAAAAAATTTCAGTTATTTTAAAGATAGCAATATTAGGGTACTATTTTGATATCGGGTATGGAAAGTCTATTCATTCTTGCGGCAGTTTGTAAGTATTTTTAATATAGGTATTTTGATGATTTTCCAACATATTATACAAAAAGTATACCGTTTTATTAATTTTTTAAAAGAAAATTAGAAAAAATTAAAGTTTTTATACATAGCGCCCTCTGTAAAACAAAATACGAATTAGCGCCCATCAACAAAATGACTTTTTTATTAAGCATAAAATTAATTCTCTTACAAACGAGCCCAAATTTATTAAAATTGTATAAAGGATATGAAAGATAAAGTTCTTGTAGTAATAACTTCTTTACCAGCTTCCCCCACCCTTTTTATTGGAGATACAAAAAAATCTTTAGGATCAAACTGCGGCAAGAATAGATAGGATTTTCGTTCCCGATATCAAAACAGTACTTTAATTAGGATATTTTAAAAACAAATTGAATTTTGTATTTTGTCCCTCTAGCGGCAATCGTACAACTATAAAAATAATTTCCAGTATTTTCTTTTTGCCGGTTTACTATTAAATATACTTTTCCCGAAATATTATGACCAATAGAGAGAGAGAGAGAGAGAGAGAGACCAGTCGGTGGCTAATGTGACGATATCTGCTTTTGTTTGAGTCACGGCCTACCAAAAAAATAATGCTTTTTTTGCATTTTCAAATTAAATCCAAAATTCTGACAAAACGGTAGATTTTGGGACATGAGTTATAATTGCAAATATAGAAATAATAAAATCCTTAATAACATGCCCCATTAATATACAGAGTGTCCCATTTAAAGAAATGAAGGTTTGATACTTTAAATATAGCAATATTGGCACCTCCGTAAAAATTATCCTGTATAAATTATGGTCAGATTTCTTTAATAAGATCATTCTATCATCCTTCGGGTATCCAAAACCGTAACCATATATTAGAAAATTTAAATTAGCTTTTTTTTTTAAAGGAGTTTAGATAGGTGGTTTTTCTTGTATTTTTTAGTAAATTATAAATAGCGTGGCAACGCCGCAACAAACACCAAATTAAAATATTCTAGTATATGCTGAATTTCATGCGGAATTCAATTCCCTAAAAAAAATAGGGGTATCCATTTAAAAAAACTTACCTTTTTACCCCTCTGCTTTTCTGGGTCACCCTGTATATCTGAAAATATTTTTAAAATATGCGTCTCAAGGGATTACATAGCTTTTATGTGTAATATTCGTCACTATTTCTGTTGACAACTGATATATTGGACTTCCTCGCACTAATGGGCCAACCTGTATATGGGATATTGTGTTAATTTTGTCCAAAAGTTTTATTTTTTATTTAAATAAAAAACCTTTTTCATAACGATTATTGTTTTAAAATACCTCCCTTAAAAGGGCGTTAAATTTTTTTTTCGGTAAGCCCGCAGAAACCCTGCTTTATCCCACATCAAAGATGTCATTGGTTTAAATTATAAATAAGCACAAATTTTTTAGAGTGGCATTAAAATTTAATCGAAAGGGAAGAAATGAATTAGTTAAATAACAAAATTTTAACATTTGGAATTTTGTTTTGTTAAAGTAAGACTTCTCATTTTATTTTATGAATTTAGTTTTTAAACACAATCTTTATGGAACTCAGGTAACCCCCATAAATATACCATTATTATTTACATTTCCGTCTTCTGTAAAAACTCCAGCAAAAATATATTACAAAGGAATTATAAATTTAAAAATCATTACTTTATTTGATAGCCACACCAAATATAAAGATCAAATAATCTTTTGCTTCGAAGTCTTTTTTTGCTATAGTTTTTATAAAGAAGACAGAAATGTAAACAAAAATGTTATATTTGTGGCCTATACTTAACGAGGTGTGTTTTTTAAATACGCGGAATGGGGCATAAAAGTAAACATATTACTTGATTTCAATATTTTAATTTTCATTGTAATATCCCCAAATCAGTGGCGGCTTCTCCTTGAGACCGCGTGCCCTCCCACCCAGGGGCGGTTCTAGACCCAAAATATTGGGGTGGCACCACATTGGCGTACCCAGAAAATATGCTCGGGGGGGGGGGGGCGTAAGTGGGACATGTATTCCATGGTATTGTACCTAGCGAAGAAGGGGCCACGCCCAAAGTTCGTTTAAAATTCACCTAACTACTATCAATTTTTTTTTAATGTTTTTTTTTGATATTCCTAGCTGGCTCTTTATTTTAAAAAAAAAAACATTTTTTATAATAAAATTGTGAAAAATATGAATATTGGTGTCAATCCAAAATTTTAACACAAGACGTATGTATGACTCTAACCAGCGTTTTCCGGGCTCGGTTTTTCATGATTAAAAAAAAAGTAAATATCGCTCACCACGCCAAAATTGATGATTTTTTCAGAAATCATGTATTTTAGGAGCGTAGATCTTAGAGCAGTTTTTGGTGCAAATGCTTAGATTTGGAAATACTCCATCTTAAGTGCCGTATATTTATATTCCTAATAAAGCATTCTCATTTCATCCCGCACTATTTTTTTTATTATAAATTATCACACTTCTTCCATAAAAAATGTTTCAATTGAAATGTTTACCTTAATTTTTCTCTTAAGAAATAAATACCTAATTGTTTTTGTTGTAAAAATATTTTATTGCATTGGGTTATATTTTTGTTGATTTAAAATAGCTCTAAAAAAGGGAAAATGGAACAGACAAGTATATAATAGAAAAATTCTATAAAATATTATTCTTTTTACTCTTTTTCCTTTAAAATTGCATCAAAAATCAATAACTAAAACGATATGCGTGTGAAACCTTAATCTCTATATAAAACAGGACTTTTAGAAGGAAAAGTTTAAAAGCTAAACGTTTCCTACAAGACCTTTGTAATCTAACCCAAGAATACATTATTTAAAGATTTAAATTAAGAGTCCATGCGTGAGATGAAAATGCAGCCCGGGAACCCCCCCCCCCCCCCCTATGTACGCCACTGGGCGCAGCCACAATTTTTGGTAGCCATCGCAAGCAAATAACGCCACAGCCCAAAATTTTTTATAATCATGCTCAAATTGTATCAAATTATGTAAATAATAAAGCACCCGGAATTTTTTTTTATTAGTGGCATGAATTTTATAGTTTTTTTCAGAACCGCCCCTGCTCCCACCTGAATATTTGCTGTTTCCTATACACTTAACTGACGAGAAAAGTAGACTATTCCAGTTAACTGTACGGCAAAATTTCATATTTATTACTGTCAGTGCTGCACAGTGTTGCAACCTTTAAAAATTAAATTTTCCATTTTTAAAGAAAAATTTCATTAATACACACAACACTGAAAAATTATTTTTTAGCAGATCACAACCACAAGTTATCCTAATGAATATCCTACGAATAAAACACTGTACGTAAAAATTTCCCTTTTCCCTTTGGAGACAGCGCCGACATATCATTCCTCTGTGCTTTGGATCTTTACTTCTCACGAATCCGGAAACTTCCCATTAGTTGACAACATTGTTATAAAAATTAGATTCCCTTGTGGCATCCTTATAAAGTACTGACCAATCGCAGTTGATTGTATTTACTGAGGCTCAGCCTTTCTTTTCAAGACATTAGATATATAATTTATATGTATATGGTATGCATCTATAATAGTTTTATCAACTATGCAACCCGCTGAATGTGCATAGAAAATTAATTTCATGTAGCATTATTATTGAGTTAGTTTTACCATAATTTCTAACATTTGGCCGAAATGGCAAAACAGCGAACTTTGGATCTAATGGTCGTGAGTTTAAACCCCTGCAAACTTTCAAAATTTTTTTTAACATAAGATTTGTAGGTTTGGTCATAGAAAAAATATACTGTTTAACTCAAATGGATCGTCCATTGATTCTTTTTTAAATTTACATCCTCGCGAGATATAGTTATCATATCCACTCTTGTTGTACAAACTACTATTATCCACTTTTTTTAAATATTTTTCAAGAATACATTTTATAACCAGACAACTTTATGTTCAACAAAATTTCTTATGTTTATATTTATGAAGAACATTGCGCTGGTATACAAGAATAATTATACGTAATTACAAAGTTGTTTATTGCTAACTCTACAGGATGATTCCTAAGTTGATACTTCTGTTTTAGCTGTGTATAGCATGCATTAAAATAAACAACATTTTCAAATACCTTTTTTTTTTAAACTTAAAAATAAGGTACTTACATTCATATATTACACTATGGATGAAATACGGTTCTGCCTAACTTGCCCGTTAAATAACATTAAGAAAACTTCTGGGTGTAGGATGAGCCCGCAAGGGAAAGAGTTCTGCGTATAATCTCGAAGCAGCAGTCGCACTTAGACGAAACTTACTGTAAATTAGCACCAAATCTACTAGTTCATTGTTATCAATTTTTACCATTTTTACGTGTTACCAATTTAAAATTAACTTACTTCAGAAAAACACACCTCAGCAAATTGCCAAATAACTCACGACCGACCCATAAATTGCATGACTAATAAGACAAACAACATAAAGTATAGCAGGCTACGTTTTGATGACCAGGCCCGCACTTAGATTTTTTACTTCTGTATTTCGCCTATTTTTTTTTGAAAAAAGGTTTGAAAATGTTGTTTATTTTAATGCCTTCTATACTATCTAAAAAATAACTATTAACTTATTAATCACCCTGTATAGGTTCTTTTCTAAGCCTCGAACAGTGCCAATTTTTTTACATTCCTGTGTTACTTTTTGTAAACCTAAAAAAAATTATCTGTTTGGGTCTTAAAATGTTTTGAAGATACAATATATCGGGTGTTTCAGAATAAGATGCTGATCCTTAACGGTGTGAATCCTTAGGTGATTTTAAGAAGAAAAGTTATCTTGAGAAAAAGCAGTGGCGTACATAATACTTTTCCACAATGTCTAGTCCGAACCCTTTCAGGACGCCACTGGTTAAAAAAATTTTACACCATAAAATGGTTATTGATGCTTAGAGGGCATGTGTGAAAAATTCATAAAAATATCTAGAAACTTATTAAAGTTATGATAGAAAAACGATTTTTTTCTTAAAACTTTAACGCCCTGTAGTTCGAACGTTGATAGGTTAAGGATATATGTTAATTTGAACTTTTCTTCTTAAAATCACCGAAAGATTTACACCGTTAAGGATCAGCATCTTATTCTGAAACACCCGATATATATGTATAGTAAGTCCGCCATAGCATTGTTGCAAAGGGTATATATATGTAAAATATAAGAGACTTTAATTGCTGACAAGTTAAACAAGTCAACAAACTTACACTAAAACATTACGATAAACTATAATTTATCATAACAACAGAACTTTTTCTTTTCCTCACGTTTAGAAATTTCAAAGCTCTCTGGCACGTCTTGAAAATCCAGTTTTCCAGAGTAAAAAGAGTGGTTTTGTTTGGAAGTGATTTATAACATTATATCGGTGCACCAAAGTATACCCCATGATTTATGCATGTTTAGCAAAATAAAGATGTATTTTTTACTGATGTTAAAGAAATGTTTTACACAATATGATTAAAAAGAATTTAATGAAATCCCAATGGAACCAGTTAATAAGATTATGATACATGACATTTAAAGGCTGTGACTGTTATAAGATGAGTGAAATTTCTATATATAACTATGGAAACACAATAAAAATAAAAACACCTACTTCTAGATTATTAAAATTATAATTACTTAAATCGCATCAAATTAAGTAGTTCGTCAAATTTCCGTCACTATTTTTTATTTAATTTTCTGCCTCAAAATGACGCCTACAATAAAAAAAAAACTAAAGGTTGAAACGCCTCTTTTAAAAATATTGTACAAAATCTCAAAGAATGTAGGGATATATGAGTATGGAATTTTAGTGTCATACTCATGTACATTGGCCAATTTTTTCTCGAATATCGTAATGAAACTATCGTTAATTATCGTATACCCTATCTATATCTCAAGTAAACAGTATCAACTAGTAGAGTTGCTTCTAAGATATTGTCACGCCCAGATTTTAGGGTGTGACGAGGGACGTAAGGTAGCACGGAACCTTAGCGGCTATTAGTAAAACAAAGCGATTTTGAAAACAAATTTATTAAAAAGATAAAAATAATAATTACCTAAAGGGTTTACAAGAAAATCAAAATTAATTAAAACCTGGATTTAAACCTTTGTTAACAGATGGAAAATAAAATTATACTTACATAAATTTTTGGCTCATCGCTGGCGTCTTGGGGACCAACAAAATTTCACAATTTTTTGAACCGAATGTGTCACGGACCGGAGCACTAGCGCCCTCCGATATTTTTCTACCAACGATGTGTAGTTCCATCAAGTCAGCGATTTTTCCCACTTAAGGGAGACAACGGGCTTAGGTCGTATACCTTATTTCTGCCGACTTGATGACACCACAATAATTGTTAGATCGGGATGTACGTATAACATTTCATAATTGCAACTTTTTAAGATTTGTTTAATAAACTTGGCGCCGGTTTCATGTTGCGTTGAATGGCCTGTGTTAAACGCGAATAATGATTAAAATATTAAAATGGAAAATATATTGATTTATGAAATATTATTGTCCCCTTTCGTGACAATATGTATACCGTATGAGATATCGTAATACAATATCTTAATACATATCTCAGAGTCTGCCAGTAAGATCCTGCTGTTGTGTCTACGAGAATCGTGAAGACCAAAGGTCTCTTCCTACAAGAAATCACGGACAAGCTACAGACATTTTGACAGTTTCTAACCGATCCGAACAACCAGAAATCCGCGTGAGAGTCTATTGCCCAGAATCCTGATTGTCACGAACGAGACGGAGACAGGTCGCAGCAGGTCTTTGAATGTACGACTGTCTCGGGGTTTTGATATTTATGAACAAAACATAGATAGAATGGCTGAGAAAAATATATATCGTGCTTTTTGGGAGGAATTTTCAGATAGCTATAAGCAATGTCCTTGTTTGTGGAATTTGATTCTTATAGAAGACCTTGAAAGACTGTTTATACGTAGATATCCAGAAGTAAATAAGAACTTTGTTATTTAGACAATTCATATTGTTCATCGTGGCTAAATATTCATGTTGCCCTAAATAGTAAATAATCGACCTGAAACCAGTCTCACAAGGTATACCGTCTCTGATCTATGGCAGGCTATACATCTAGCCCTAACGTAATATTGTCTCATATGTTACAAAGTATAATCAAGATTAAAGCTCCACCTTTAACTCTGTCAGAGTTTTAATAAATGGAATCGGGACAGTGCTAATGCTAAATGGGTTTAAGGACATACACTCTCTGTTTACGCTTTTCAATCCTAAGAAGTTAGTACTTGATAATATTTTGCTCATTTATCTGTATTACACCTCCCTTTATTTGTCTGCTTTCGCACCCAATAATTGGCCTTAACATACCTATACTTTGCTTGGATCTTAAACTGTTTTGCTAAAATGACAGTACTTACCAATACTAAATAAAAAATTTTAAAAAACATTTCCCCTTAACACCCTCAACGGTCTGTGAATCGCAGGAGATTCCAGACTGTTACTACTAACTAAAATTAAATAAGTTATATGACAGAAGTTGGTGAGACAATATCAGGTCCTCCGTAGCGCAATTGGCAGCGCGCTTGAGGTTTAATCAAGAGTTTCTGGGTTCGATTCCCAGCGAAGGCATAAAATTTTTTCAATTTTAATCTTGTCAGCACGCCGGCAAACATGTTTCAATTTAAAAATTATTTACAGACACCAACATACCCTATATTTAAAAAAAAAACATATCCTAAAACTTACCTGTGTCGATTCAATTCCCGAGTCGGTGTGATGGATGAGGTCGAGACAAGTTGAGAGTTGTGAGACGGTGTCGTCGACACATTCGGGAAATACGAAGCTTTGTCCGTCCGCTTCGCCCCGTGGAGAGTCTGAACTTGGCCATACCTGAAAAAATTTTTTAGGAGCAAAAATTACACACACAGGCTAAAAGAAACAAATTGAAAAAAACGTATCTTAAGTATACTTTTATGTTTGGTTGCATAAGGACTTTTAACCAAAATTAACTGACCAGCAAGTTTGACTGTGACATAAATGATATTGACATGCATAATTGACTGATAATCAAAGGTGCCCGATTAGTAAATTAAGAATTAAGGTAACCGGGTCAGTATGACAATGAAAAAAATATGTCTGCCAATGTCATGTATGTCACAATCGAACTTGCTGATTAGTTAATTGTTATAGTTATTATATATATATTAGTTAATTAACTTATAATAAATGCATAATGAGTGGAGAGTTCGTCTATTAAACATATTCAGCCAGCCCAATTCACGTAATTTATGTGATACCCTTTGCCTGCGTCTTATTCCACACACCAGCCTTATACAAGAATTTTGAAGTTTCTGTATCCGCCTAGTATCAACTAAGTCCAGAAAGGGGCCATATACGTTGTCCGAAAAATTGCAATGGGACAAGACTAATGAGTCGCACAGTTCCATTTTAGTTTTTTGAGAAAGGTAATGTCTGTGAGAATAAATCATTTTTAACATAGAAAATCCCCTTTTTAGACATTGTGTTACATGCTCTCTAAATTTTAACCTGGTATCGACAATAGAACCCAAGTTTTTTGTATACTCTTTAAAAGGAATAACTTCAGAGCCGATTTTTAAATTTATATGCATTTCTATGATTTTCGTTACAAAACAGAAGAGCTATGGATTTGATGGGATTGATTTTGAGTAAATGATTAGAAGTTACGTCCAAGAGCTTATTTAAATCCTCATTTAGTTTAGTGATAGCATTGTGTACCTCGTTAAGCCTAAATGAAAGGTAAATTTGCGTATCATCCGCATATAAATGATACTGTGAGTGTTTCAAATATTTTATAAAATTTGAGGTGAAAATGCTAAAAAGAAGAGGACCGAGGATGCTACCCTGCGGAACACCTGTGTTAACATTTTTGGGGTCTGATTTTTTACCATCGAGAACAATCCTCTGAACCCTGTCGGACAAAAAAGAGGCCAGCAAAGAAACTGAGTTTGGAGTAAAGCCAATGTAGGCTAGAATTGCAGTTAAAATGTCATGGTTCAGCATATCAAAGGCTTTGGTAAAATCAAGAAGTACAAGTATTGTTGCTTCATTTTTATCATGCGCCACTAATACGTCATCGATAATATCAGAAAGCGCAGTGACACAGCTGTAACCCTCTCGAAACTCTGACTGTTTTTTTGGTATAATATTGTACTGAAGTACATATGAGTTAATCTGTCGCTCTATATTTTTTTCTAAAATTTTAGAAAATGTCGGCAATATTGAAATTGACCGTAGTTGTCCGTATTCTGTAGGATTGCTCACTTTGGGTAATGGGACAACATGTAAGTAGGACTTGTTGATACAACAGTTAATTATGTGCGTTAAATGAGTTACAATAAATGGACGGCATAATATAATGAGATCTATATTTAAATTATCGGCTTTAGATTTAATTTGAAAAATTATATTAGATACTTCATTCTCCGACACGGGCTCAAAAGCAAACTGCCTGTCAAGAAGTCTGTTGATGCAGATATAAAGCTATTTGTTTCCGGTTTGTCCCAATTTCTTATTTTATACGGCAAATTTGAACGCTTTCGGAACCACGCTGGTGCTTTGTCGTTAGCCGCGATACATTTGAGGATAAACCAACGATATTTCAGTCAAACATAGGAATAGGGCTGTGCGAGGTCGCTAATTTTACGCGTTCGCAGAGAAGAATAAGAGAGTTGCAGGCACTGTTGCCAATCCTCCTGAATTATCGTTAGATCTAACAAATTTATTTATTGTTTTCCGATGAATTAAACAATACTAATGATGAAATAAAATTATCGTATTTTTGACAGGCGGCGGGGGGGGGGGGGGGGGGGGCAACCATGCGGCCTCAAGGAGGGTAGTGGCGGCTCGCGGTCTTAAAAAATGGTGAAGAGCTAGGTATAGTGCGCGGGTACTTAAACAAATATTGACTAAAAACCCGTGTAACAAAACGTCTCTCTTATCCTCATCTGTCTAACGACTAAATGGAGTTTCCAACAAAATACACACTGTGTCATTAATTTGGTTCATTTTTAAAACACACAACTAAGTAGGTACGTACACTACTGAATTAACAGAAAAATATAAACAAAACTTTTTAATCACACAGTTAATCACGTAAAAACGATATCTGTAACCGTAAGTTTCGCAAAGCATCAAAATAATTACCTTAAGGCGAGGCGAACCAATGCTAAAACAGTTATGCATACGACTGATCTATTTTTAAATTGCCCTTCATCATAATGCAAATTGTTACATACTGTTTGCGTGACTGACGTCACGTAACCATATAGCAACGGTGAATATTAAAGCCATGCTAGGCGTTGGGTCTTCACTTGCTTTGAGCTAACGGACACCGCCGCCTGGGGCTCGCCAAAATGCACGAGTGTTTATAATTATTGTCCGTCGGAGTTAACCGTGGTCTTATTATGCATAGCTACATTCGGATTAAATTAATATTGTTAATACGAACATAATTATTTTGAAGGGTTAAAATGGTAGCTTTATTGGTACATTAATATTTAATATTATCAAAAAACTTTCCTCCTGGTTTTATTTTTTTTCGGTGAAGAGCCCCTTCACCTGACGAGCCGCTACTGGAGGAGGGGTCGCCACTGACGCTCATGAAAGTGATCCACGGGCTACAAGAAATCAATATAAGCGATTTTGGCCTCCTAAAAATAACGAAATAGAATAAAATTCTATTAATGAACTAACTCAAGTAATTTAGTAAATCTATCTTTTTCTAACATTTCATGTCGTTAACTTTATACTCGTAAATACAACTAATAACGGCCTTTACCGCCTATAAACTAATATACCATTAAAATAAGGAATTAAAATTCTCCAATTTAGTTTTACTTCCAAATAAAGTATTATTTAATTAATAAAAATTTCGTATTCGGAGAGTTTAGTTGAACGCTAAATTTATTCGCGGCGAAATCTCATTAAAAGTGTATCTACGGTATTAAATAAATAAAAATTTCATTAAACATTAATAAAAATAATTAAAACTGTTAGCACGTATTTCATACTGAAATAAAGCGCAACATTTGCGAGTTCTAACTTGGATTATAGCAGTTCCCATTATTTATAGTTAGTGTACAAATTCCGGTTCCTATTCTTGTTTCATAAAGTCTACTTTACGTAACTGATATTTTTTTCATATTTTAGTCGGCAACTAAATAAATATCGTCTTAATTATCAAGACACATGTCGATTCTTTAAACATTTTTAGGGAAATATTTTACGAGAACAGAACTAACTTGCTTCAGTTTGATTTTGGATGGGGGGGGGGGGGGGGGGGGTTAAAACCTTGCGTATTTTTATGAAGTATATTTTTTTCTTCGACAATAAAGTGCAGTTTTCTTGGCAGACAGATCTAAACGGTCGGTATGTGATATTTCTGGGGTGCAAGTACGAGTTTCACTCATTAAAGTAGCTAAAAATATAGAGCCTTAGCACCCTTGTCTTCTAAATGTCACGCCACTTCACTGTTATATCACGAGCGCTGTAACTTCATTCTATCTAAGTCATGGTTTTTTCTTTAATTTGCGATATTAAGCTAACCTAAACTTAAAAATTGGCCAGGGCACCGTCCGTTGGTGAGAATTCTCGCTTAAGTAGAAACATTGAATATTAAAATGCTCTAAACGGGCCCCCCACACGACCAATAATATTCTCAATATTGGGTATATTGACGATGACATTGACGTTCCATGGCTTGTATTTAAATATTGTCAATATATCGATGGATTTTCGAGATCCTAAAAATATTTTCGGCGAAGAAAACAATATTTGTCAGTTATTTAGTGACTATGAAGGCAGCAGGTTACTCGCGCTGTCTCTTTTTTATGGAATAAATGGCTTAAGATTATGGTGTAACCAGAAAAAATGTTTGGGGGTGAAGGGGGGCTCAGTGATGGGGTAATTAGGACATGTTTCTTTTTAAACAAGGGGCATACGGGACTACATGTATTTCAAAATTTTGTAGTTATTAGGACGGAAAAGCGCCGTAGACGAAAAATTTTCGAGGCCACGCCCAAGGTGCGTTAGAAATACATCCACCTACTATCAAATTTCGAAAATTAAATTTAACACCTCTATTCCCTCTAACTAACCCAAGGTTAAATTAAACTAGGTTTTGTGAATATTTTTATTACTTTTTCTTGATATTCCTTCTTTAATTTTAAAAAAGAAAAACATTTTTACATTTGTGACAAAAATGAATATTGTGTTGAAATTCAAAATTTTCACGTAAGACGTATGTGTGACTTTAACCAAGGTGTTTCGGGCTAGGTATTTTATTTTTAAAATCAAAGAAAACATCTTTTATACGCTCACCACGCCAAAATTGACGATTTTGTCAGAAATTATGTGTTTTTGGAATCTGAAAGCCGGCTATTGCTGCAAATGCGGTTTAAAATATTCCTTCTTAAGTGCCATTTTGTATAAAGTTAAGTTTTGGATTAATAATGAAGCATTCTCGTTTCTTCCCGCACTATTTTTTATTGTAAATTACCACAATTCTTTAATAAAAAAAAGTAGCTTTTTTCTCTTCTTCAATTAAAATTTTTTACTTTAATTTTAGTCTTAAAAAATAAATAAAGGAAAGTGATGGTTGTCATTTGTTTTTGTTGTAAAAATATTTAATTGTATTTGGTTATATTATTGTTGATTTAAAATAGTTCTAAAAACAGAAGAAACGGGTAAAAAAAGTATATAATAGAAATATACTATAAAATATTATTCTTTTTACTTATTTTCCTTTAAAATTGCATCACGAATGAATAATTAAAGACGATATGCGTCCGACACATTAATATCTAAATAGAACTTTGAGAAATACAATTTTATTAACTAAGCATTTCTGACAAAAACTGCTTCGTAATGAAGCCAAAAATACATAATTTCTTTTTAAATCCTCAATTTTGGCATGGTGAGCGTGTTATACCTACATACCTATGTACCAAAACGTAAACTAATATATTGATGTTGTGCTGAGTTAGTTTTATATTTTTTAACTAAATATTTAGTTTAAGAATCCAAGCGTGGGACAAAAAATTATATTACAGTTATCTCGGGTTGCACAAAGAAGTTTAATAATAATTATTTAACCGGCAAGTTTGACTGTGATAGACGTAACATTGACAGAAATAATTTTCACACAATCATACTGGCCCGGTAACCTTAATTTTTAATTTACTAATTACGCACCTTTGAACTTGCCGGTTGAATAATTATTATTAAAATTCTTTATCGTATCATTGAAGGTTAAGTCATTTTTATATGATATCTTCATTAATAATTATTAACATCATAAACGTACTAAAACCTACATAACACCTCAGTTACTCATAATACATTAGTTACCATAATTGAATACGTTAGTTACGAAAGCATAATACTTTAGATACCAAATAATATTAGAACTATTTTTCATGAACATGTAAAACAATATTTTGACAGTTTTCAAATTTGATGGATACACCTTTGTCTTTAACGTCCACGATCTTAGGTATGCCCTCTGAAGACTGATTAATGACCGAGTAAGCACTCCTTTCGATTTCGTGCGGTTCCCCAGGGCTTAATCCACTGCCGGAAACATCGCCGATTTGAATTTTGCGAGCAATGGAAACTTTCTTGGTCACACTTTTTTCTAAACACCCTCTAGCAACCTTCGCCGATTCCCATCCACCAAGTTCTTGTAGGTCTAATATATCTCCTCCAGCATTAACAAGAAAATTTGCCGAAGATCTTCTAACGCAGTGACCAGTATACAAATTAGGATTTTCAAGTGAGAGATACTTAGCTATTTTTTGAGGTATTTTAGAGAAGAAGTGAATGCCGCAGGGCTGTACCGTACATAAACCCTTTTCTATATGATACAAACAATCTTTGGTGAGTGACATGGTCTGGCCTTAACATTGCGTACTTTTTAAATAAAAGCACAGGATTGACTTCGCCGTCAAGTATCACAGCGAAAATACGTTTCTTGTGGGTTTTTGAGTCGGGAATAGTAACAATCAGCTTGTCCTCTAAAACGTCAACATCTTCCGTGGTCATCTTCGCTAATTTATTAGTTCGACAGGCTCTTCCAATTAAAAAAGCCACTTTCATCATTAAAAACTTCTCGTCTGAGCCAGAACACACAAATTCGTTAACTTGTTCTCTTGTAAATACTTTTGATTTTTTTGCTCTATATCCAACATTTTTCTTCTTGATGAAACGTATTAAGGCGCCGTATTTTTCGCCATTCACTAAACTGCCGATATTCTTTTTCATAATGGATTTTAGATTTGTCCGGAAGCAAGTTCAACCTGATAATGTTGGCTGCAGCTAATATATCGTCAGGAATATCAAAAACTTGCATGATTTTAATGATGACTTTTTGAAATGCCAAAATGAAATGACATAAAACCTTGTTTTTATTTTCGCATCGCCGTTGTCAATGATACGATAAAGCTTTGAATACAACTCGATTATTAGCGATTTAACACCGTCTCGGACATTGCGGGTGACTCGGCTGTTGCCTCGTCACCTAGTAATGTCCTCAACTATTATAAATCGCATAATAATCTCGTTATATTAATAGCTATTATGCAACCCGACATTAGACGTTTAGACCCGAGCTCCTAGCCTCGGACCAACTTGGTTACGCTAATGAATACTCTACATTACAATATAGAAATAGTTTACTTTTTGAGGATTCTGTAATTATTATTTATTTGAAAGTTAAACATAACATAAAAGAATGACAAAAAAATGGTTTTATGGCAAAAAGAAATATTTCATTTAAAATAATAATTTTAAATATTTGTTGTTTTTCTAAAATACCACCCATAAATGGGTCAGCTTTTGTTTTCCTGAAACAGAAGCTTACAAAGTAAGTTTATTATTGGGATAAAAGCTACAAAGAATGTTTGGGGCTTTGAAAACTTCTAATTTATTTAATTTGAAAAAGCTTCTTTTAGTAGGCCTTTAGAGGCTTAACAAAATAGGTCAATTAGACAATTGAGAGGTTTAAAAATGTTCAATCATATTAAAATAGATTTACGTACAAATTATAATTTGGCATGTTTGTAATTAATTTTTAAATAGTATATATAGTGTGGCGAAGTGGGATAATAAGTAAGAGATCGTCATTTCTTTACCATTATCTTTTCATTTAAGTGTTTTGTTCCCAACTATCTTCAGAACGATTCTGTTTTTTTTTAATTTAAAACACAATGTTGTTGAATTCAAGCGTGAGACAAAAACTTAGGTTGCAATTAGACCTGAGCTCCTTGCCTCGGGGGGGAAGCCCGGTACCCCCCTTCCCCTTAAATACGCCACTGTATCTTATATATGTAGTTTACGAGATATTTTTAGAATGCATTCGTATCTGTGACACCCTGTATTACGGAAATTGTATTTAAAATCGAAAGTTGTTTATCATGTCACCTACGCAGATAACAATTAATTTTCGCTGGGTAGCTATTTATTTCGAACTTGGCCCAAACGTAATATTTATCGAAGTCTGGATTCCCGGAAGGGCAAACAGTTGACCCAACTTTCAACAAACTGGCTTCATTATAGGTATTTACTTCATTTACACAACTAACTTTTAGTTTACTGTTATGGAACTGAGTAAGTTAATGAAATCGATTAATGAACTTTCAGGAAATTTCTTAAAGATGTATTATTCAAAAGGGTGGGAAGTTCTTGATGTATCACCACTACAGCTCCTGACAGCACCAGAAATAAGCTAACTTTTCATCCTAAAAGGGTGGTTTTGCAACCAGTATAGTGTTGTGTGAACTATTGCAAAATTAAAACATGATTTGACTTAAGCTTCGGTTAGCGAGACCTTACTTCTGTGTAAGTGTGACAATTCAAGTATTTAAATTTGAAATTTTGTTACAAAATGTCTTGCTTTTGAGTTTGTGGAAAGAGCACTGTGACAGAAGAAGTATAAAACGACATTATATATATAAATTTCTTTTAAAAAATCGTCATTAAAATTAATTTTGCTTTTTAAATCCTGCAATAGGTCGCTCTCCAGAGAGATCATTATTAATAAGCGTGTCTGTTCCTGTGTCTCTCGAAAATAGGTATGAATTCTTTTTAATCCAGAACAGGATCGTTCTACAGAAGCGGTGCTAGCCAGAATAGTAACAATTAACGCCTCAATATTTCTTTTTTTCCCGACACCTGGCGGCGCGAAGTCTAGCAAAGAGGCGAAAACACTAATTATAAACTAAAAATCTATCATCCATATGAATGTTGCCAAAAACGAAGTGAATTATTATATGAAATATGATGATAAGCTTACTAATTATCAAATATTATGATCCTATCAGCAAAAATTACTTTAATTGTCACAAAAGTGCTTCTTATTTGATGATACCTTATCCGTTATTCCTTTAAACATATCCTAACTAAACTAATTAATAATAAAACTTATAGAGTTTTATATTTCATATTGGGAAAGCTAAGTATTTTCTAAACTACGGTAAAACTTGAAGATTGGCACCAATGTGCTTACCAAACGCATGCTTTCTTGGCGCGGGCTGATAGATGAAGGAAGGTGGAAGGTTGCGACGGGTTTATTTGTTACATCTCTTTCACTGCCTACCGGCTCTCTTGCTTGCTTCCACTCGTACACAAGCAGTGCTTTTGCATAAGACTCTAATGTACACCGAAATCTTTGCTTTTAGAACGGTCTTACGGAATGCTTATATAGGGATCTAGTTTACGATATAATATATATATATATCTTAAGATGGAAAGTTCTTGTGTATAAACACCTAATTTGAAATTCAGAAAAAAGTATTTCCTCGAGCCGGATTCGAACCGACAACCTCCGTATATCCAGTACAGAGCGCTAACCAATTGCGCCATCAAGGAAGTAGGTGCACAACGGCAAATCGGGAAACACTTTCGTCCGAAAATTTCAAATATTTACTGAAATACGCACAGTGATAGATATTGTAAATCATTTTTACCCTTTTTAAACAACAACATTACCGTTTCGGCAACCAGATGTATGCTTTTCAGGCGGCTGATTAATACCTATCGGTTCTTTTTCGTAAGAAAATAAAGTATGTATATATCTTAAGATGGAAAGTTCTTGTGTATAAACACCTAATTTGAAATTCAGAAAAAAGTATTTCCTCGAGCCGGATTCGAACCGACAACCTCCGTATATCCAGTACAGAGCGCTAACCAATTGCGCCATCAAGGAAGTAGGTTCACAACGGCAAATCGGGAAACACTTTCGTCCGAAAATTTCAAATATTTACTGAAATACGCACAGTGATAGATATTGTAAATCATTTTTACCCTTTTTAAACAACAACATTACCGTTTCGGCAACCAGATGTATGCTTTTCAGGCGGCTGATTAATACCTATCGGTTCTTTTTCGTAAGAAAATAAAGTATGTATATATCTTAAGATGGAAAGTTCTTGTGTATAAACACCTAATTTGAAATTCAGAAAAAAGGATTTCCTCGAGCCGGATTCGAACCGACAACCTCCGTATATCCGGTACAGAGCGCTACCCAATTGCGCCATCAAGGAAGTAGGTTCACAACGGCAAATCGGGAAACACTTTCGTCCGAAAATTTCAAATATTTACTGAAATACGCACAGTGATAGATATTGTAAATCATTTTTACCCTTTTTAAACAACAACATTACCGTTTCGGCAACTAGATGTATGCTTTTCAGGCGGCTGATTAATACCTATCGGTTCTTTTTCGTAAGAAAATAAAGTATGTATATATCTTAAGATGGAAAGTTCTTGTGTATAAACACCTAATTTGAAATTCAGAAAAAAGTATTTCCTCGAGCCGGATTCGAACCGACAACCTCCGTATATCCAGTACAGAGCGCTAACCAATTGCGCCATCAAGGAAGTAGGTTAACAACGGCAAATCGGGAAACACTTTCGTCCGAAAATTTCAAATATTTACTGAAATACGCACAGTGATAGATATTGTAAATCATTTATACCCTTTTTAAACAACAACATTACCGTTTCGGCAACCAGATGTATGCTTTTCAGGCGGCTGATTAATACCTATCGGTTCTTTTTCGTAAGAAAATAAAGTATGTATATATCTTAAGATGGAAAGTTCTTGTATATAAACACCTAATTTGAAATTCAGAAAAAAGTATTTCCTCGAGCCGGATTCGAACCGACAACCTCCGTATATCCAGTACAGAGCGCTAACCAATTGCGCCATCAAGGAAGTAGGTTCACAACGGCAAATCGGGAAACACTTTCGTCCGAAAATTTCAAATATTTACTGAAATACGCACAGTGATAGATATTGTAAATCATTTTTACCCTTTTTAAACAACAACATTACCGTTTCGGCAACTAGATGTATGCTTTTCAGGCGGCTGATTAATACCTATCGGTTCTTTTTCGTAAGAAAATAAAGTATGTATATATCTTAAGATGGAAAGTTCTTGTGTATAAACACCTAATTTGAAATTCAGAAAAAAGTATTTCCTCGAGCCGGATTCGAACCGACAACCTCCGTATATCCAGTACAGAGCGCTAACCAATTGCGCCATCAAGGAAGTAGGTTAACAACGGCAAATCGGGAAACACTTTCGTCCGAAAATTTCAAATATTTACTGAAATACGCACAGTGATAGATATTGTAAATCATTTATACCCTTTTTAAACAACAACATTACCGTTTCGGCAACCAGATGTATGCTTTTCAGGCGGCTGATTAATACCTATCGGTTCTTTTTCGTAAGAAAATAAAGTATGTATATATCTTAAGATGGAAAGTTCTTGTGTATAAACACCTAATTTGAAATTCAGAAAAAAGTATTTCCTCGAGCCGGATTCGAACCGACAACCTCCGTATATCCAGTACAGAGCGCTAACGAATTGCGCCATCAAGGAAGTAGGTTCACAACGGCAAATCGGGAAACACTTTCGTCCGAAAATTTCAAATATTTACTGAAATACGCACAGTGATAGATATTGTAAATCATTTTTACCCTTTTTAAACAACAACATTACCGTTTCGGCAACCAGATGTATGCTTTTCAGGCGGCTGATTAATACCTATCGGTTCTTTTTCGTAAGAAAATAAAGTATGTATATATCTTAAGATGGAAAGTTCTTGTGTATAAACACCTAATTTGAAATTCAGAAAAAAGTATTTCCTCGAGCCGGATTCGAACCGACAACCTCCGTATATCCAGTACAGAGCGCTAACCAATTGCGCCATCAAGGAAGTAGGTTCACAACGGCATGTGTATATATATATAAATATATATAAGGAAAGAATGCATTCGTGGAAATGATATAGGACTAATTTTTCGGTCTTATATTATTAATGTAGAGATAAATTGGCAAGGTTGAACTACACGAATAAAAACTAATATATAAAAAAATTGTTTGTGTCCGTTTGTTTTATTGTTCCCACTGTTCCCAGGGTAGCCAATGCTTTTTTCCCTATATTGTATGCACGCCACTATGTGCAAACGATAAACCATCAACAGAGATGTCAGATGATGTATAATCATGAGGCTGTTAGGCGATTTCGACTCATTTATCCTCACATTAGCTACCGACTGCTTAAACCCTGTTGTAGTTTTTGCCGCATTCGCTTATCTCGGACTTGGCTTGAGAAATTTTTGTCATGTTAATAAAAAACCGGCCTTTTGCGTGTACTACAAAAAAAGGTCGGGTCGGTTAAAAACCAGCCATGTGGTAACCCTAGGGAAGCGCCAAAAATGTTTTGCCTTAGGGCCTCATAACTTTAAGCTACGCCACTGAAAATCAGATACTTTTAAGTCAAATCTAATTAAAAAAAAAAAGATAATAGTGTATTTTATTCCGCATATCGTCACCTGAGAACCAGGTTATTCTATGTCCTTTTTTTTCAAATTGAGTTTTTATCATCAAAGTATTCTATGTCCGAAGCTCTATCGACCAAGCTATTCCATGTCACTCTGCGCCAATCGGTTCACTACTTATAAAGATTCGAACTTATACTATAACCATATAAAGTTTTTCATATTCGGACCATTTTAGTCTATGTCCTCGCCAGCCAATAGGATTTGGCTATCTGTACCACGTAAGGACATAAACTAATTTGGCATAAATATTTCTTTCATAACATTTTGAATAACTTGCACGTGTGATATTGTGTTGTATCCGTGTTTACAGTGTTTTTGGTGTAAAACGTTATTTTGTTAATGCTTTTTCGAATTACAATAAATATGTTACTTAACTATCATCGTTTTTTATTATCAGTAAAAAAGGTTGTGGACATAGAATAATTTTTTTTGCTAGTTAAATTTGTATGTAAAAAGCAATTTATTGTATGTTCGCAACATATTTTTTTTATGATAATTTTTCCCAGACGGTCAAAATTTTTAGTATATTTTTACATTACCCACTTTTTATAAACCCTTAAACCAAAATAAATTACACGTTTAGAAAAAAAATTAACCCAATAAAAGCTGGTGAATTTTAAAAATGCTCTACTGTAAAATTTTAAAAAATGGACATAGAATAACCTGGTTCTTAGGCGACGATATTACAACACACTCTTTTTTTCCTTAACTCCAAAAAAACATAAAATATTTTCGCCTAAACCAGGAAATATTACGATCCCAAGAGATAATTTTTCAACTCGAGGTAAAACTCCGTAATGTCCAAGCTAGGATCCCGATGATGCATTATGCAAACAGCCAAAGCAACTTTTAACTTTTGGAGTTATTACCTAGTTTAGCAAGGTATACGCTCATATAATTTTTATGACCAGCAGCTCCTAATCTTCCTTTAGGATAAAATATACGTTAAAAAGGTAACACTAAATTTTTTATTTTGTTTGGTGGATTTTGTACAAAATTTTACACTGTTTCTGGTAGGAGTAAGCAAAAGGGGCCAATGATTAATTAAAAAAAAAATTGTTTGGAACACATATGGGTACCTACACAGTTACCGGCATAAAGTTGGCGACATACCAGAAAAATATTTATGAATGGAATGGAATATGAGTGAGTAACCTGAAAATTAACTCTCCATTTGTTACGTGACTACTCGTTTGGCGAACAAATTGAAAAAATATTACATAGTAGAAGTTAAGTGTCCGTAATAATGAAATAGAAAGAAAAGTATTAAAGTACACAGGGACGTGTAAGCAACTCCAGAAACAGCGAAAATGCGTTTTCAAGACTTGCTTAAAAAATAAATAAGTGATGAATAGTAGATTCTGTAATGAGGTTGGAATGAAAATTTGATCCGAGTGGAAGATGAGGAACCACGAGTATCGAATTTTCATTCTAACCGAGTAGCAGACTATATTTTCTCCACGACCAAAAATACTATTCGCAATATTTGTAATTTTAGGTGGAGTATTATCCAGTTCCATATCTGATTCATCCGATTTTTCACTCATATTTTGACTTGCACTAAAATTTGTCTGCTGACATTGACAGTTTCGAAATTCAGGGCAACCTATGTCGTTTAGATCAATTACAGAATATTTATTCCATATCTTTTTTGGAATGAAAATACACGCAAAACGCATAAGAAGCAAGTGTTCAGAATAAATATTCCAACTCAAGAGCGAGAATTTTTACATTCTGTTATTAAAAATGATTTTGGAATTATTGCATTCAGTAATGGTCGTGGAGAAAATACAGTATCGTCATCTGTAGGAATCAACCCCAATGCAGAAGAGAAAGCCACCGGTTTGCGAAATTATAGAACTCAAAAAAAACAAGACACGGTAGGTCACACATCTACTGTCGGGGACAACATTTTGTGGTTCAAAAATTTAATTTACAGGTTTAGAAATAGATCACACCGAAGTACCCACTAGGGTGTGGCGCTATCCGTTTACAAGCTGTGCAATAAATAAATTAGTCGAATAATTTTGGTGTCCCTGTGTAATTTATTGCAAAAGACATATGCACCACTTTGTCTGCTTGCCGCTAAATTTTCTTTCTATTGAAAAAATATGATTTGTCAAGAAAAGTGGTATTATATGATGAGATATCAAAAAAAGGTATTTAAACAAGTGTTTTTTTTCAATCAACGTCCAAAGTAAGCACTTTCTAGATAATTTTTTAATCGGAATCATCACTTTGTCGGTCTAGACCGGAAAGTAATGAGAAATGGACCGGCACAGTACTTTTCCGGTACTTTTCTGCTCTCCGTTTCCTATTTAAGAAAATGAACCAAACCAACTTATATAAGTAATAATAAGTACGCTTTAACATGTTTATGTTTTCTTGCTTCTATAGCAAGGAACTGTCAATGACGATATGACTTTCAAAAATAAATATGGTTAAACAAAATAATATGTTTGTGGTTTATTTAAATTATGTTGAAGACTTTAGACGTTAGACATGGATATTAATTTTGATTGGGAAGACAATGAAATTCCAGTTGAAATAACTAAGGCAGCTTTTAGAGCTACATATGATTTGTTGCAGCATCAAAACGTACGACTCAACTTCGAAACTTGAAAACATTTTTTAAATCAGGCATTATAACTTGGTCTTTTTATTTGGCCGTAAACTTGTGAGAAAGATATTAAAAAACAATTGAAGAAAAATTTAATTCGTTGGAAAATTCATGGACACTGTAACATATTTGTCGATTTGGGTCATTTCTTATATTTACACAAAATCACTTTGAAGATATCTGTCTTTCTCACATTCGTCTTTCTGAAGTATAACAGATAAAGAGCGATATATTTATTAACAAAAATGAAAACATTCTTTTTCTAAACCTTAGCCTTTGCCTGCTTGCGTAACAAACCCGAACAAACCTTTTTTTTTATACAAAAAATAAGAATAAAATAATAATCTTAAAAAATTGAATTTTTTTTTGTAAATCTTACAATTTTGTCTGTTTTAGGTGGTTTTAGAACCATTTAAGGAAGACTTATCAGTTAAAAAAACTAAAAAAGCAAGTAAGCATCATTCATTTTGTACAAACATTTTATTCATTAAATATTGTTGTAATTGTCTAGAAATAAGTGGAAAACTGGAGATTTTTGAAATAAATGTTTTGATTTAAACATAAAAAATAACAAAATTAATTTCATAGATTTGCAACTTTGTGACGTGTATTCTTAACCACTCTGATTGGTCAGTTTCATATCATAACTTGAATGGATATGAAGTTATATCCGTTCAAAGTTAACCGGAATAGACAACTTATATAATCACTTTAGTGTAAAGGAAAGAGCAAATATTCATGTGGGAGTAGAACAAATGCTTTGGTCTCTCAAAACAAATACGCAAACCTAGCTAAAATGTTTTTAGTAGGTCGTAATATATTTTGTAATATTAAAATACCCACATATCTAATTTTCGTTTTCCACTATCTTAAATAATAAATTTAAAGACTATCTAAACTGCTGGACAATTGCTTTCGAGCAAGAAAAATTTCGCCTAAATTTAACAGTTAATATTTTCTGAACCAGATATGATATCGACCTACGGTTCTGAGTGATTGATAGATTCATCCCTTGGGAAACAATTGTCAATGTTGGATTTGCTTTAACTGTCAGAAAATTGTATAAACAGGGTGTTAAAGAAGATGATGATTTTTGCTCCTATTTTAATGGCGTGTAACTCTCATAATAATATTGTTAAATTTTATCACTCTACGTCAATTAAATCACTGGGTTCATAGCAAAGAAAGTAATTTGTTAAATTTTTGATATCTGCTATATTTTAGGAAATACCGATTTTTTTGGAAAACCATGCTTTATTTCAACTTATTGGTAGCTAGAACTCACTGTGCGTTGTATCATGCAAACTTTATGAGTGATTATTATACCTTATGAAAAGCTTGATTATGTTCAGTAACAATAGTTGTACCTAAATGTTATGATGTACTTATAAACACCTATATGTCAATGGTTTATGAGTATAGTGTTAGAAAGTTAGAAATTAATAAATACATTTTTCCAAAAATTAAATTTAAAAAATTATCTTTGTTAACATTTTGTAAACACACTGTATAATATACCTGTAGTGCGATATGAAAAACTGAAAAATAAGAAAAAATTGACCTAATCTAGGGGCGAGTACTTTCCAATATAAAACAATCGTGAAAAATTGTGAGATACTCATAAACCATAAACATATAGGTGTTTATAAGTACACCACTGTACATCCTAACATTTAGGTACAACTATTGTTAGATACTGAACATAATCAAGCTTTTCATAAGGTATAATAATCACTCGCAAAGTTTGCACAATACAACGCACAGTGAGATCTAGCTACCAATAAGGTTTTCCAAAAAAATCGGTATTTCTTAAAATATAGTAGATCAAAAATTTGACAAATTAATTTCTTTGCTATGAACTAGTGATTCAATTGACGTAGAGTGATAAAATTTAAAAATATTATTGTGAAAGTTACACGTCATTAAAATTGTAGCAAAAATCATCGTCTTCTTTAACACCCTGTATATAAAATTTTCTGATAGTTAAAGAAAATCCAACATTGACAATTGTTTTCCAAGGGATGAGTCTATCAACCATTCAAAACCGTAGGTCGATATCATATCTGGTTCAGAAAATATTAACTGTTAAATTTAGGCGAAATTTTTCTTGCTCGAAAGCAATTGTCCAGCAGTTTATGTGGAATTATTCTCTTTATATCAAAGTAAAAATTCCTTAACCCCTAGTATATGATCAAACCCAACAAAAATGTTATATCTTATCCTAAAATATCACTAAAACTTCTCCTTGAATGTTGAGTTCTGTCCCATTTGTTCTCAAAACTAACCCTGTTCCCGTAACGATATGATATTATAAATCGCTACATCATTAAATTTCTCGTTACGCGCGTGACAACTAAAACCCCCTTTAGACTTGGTAAACAAAAGGAGATAATGAGATTTTCTTATTAAATTATTACATTATGTTTGAAATTAGATACGATAATATCTCTGATAAAATATTGCATTGGGAAGACTTTAAGATTGCGTTCTTTGCAGTATAATGATTTAATATTGATGTACTAATAGTATATTACGTTTTAAGAGTGGTAAAAAGCATATTATGCCCGAATGAACAAATTGCGAATGAGCCTCGTAGCGGCAATTACATGAGTGCGTAATTGCTGTTTAATTGGGGTTTTCTGTAATAATGCCACATGGGTAAATATTATTTTCAAGATCTGCCATGTCTTCTATGAGGTTTTCATATACAACATCAAATGTGCACAGAGCAAAATCGACTAATTAAACAGAATTGTTAAGAATAGTCTTATACCAGTAGCAACATTTTTCATAATCACTATTAAATAATCTATTACTATAGCAAAAAAGTTAACTAATGAATAGCATACAGAATTACTACCTCTTTATTTATACGGACAATAAAACGAAATAATTATGAATATAAGCCCAGAATTGTAAGAATGTATTTTAATAAAACATTCTTTTTGGAAATAAAAATGGTTTTATACAATATAAAGATTATACCAACAATAAAACGCTCTTTTGGGGTTATTAATTAAATTATTATTCGATATTAAACATTTATTTACCCTTATGCAACATACTTTTAATTGGCAAGAGTGGGGGAGACTGCGACGTATCAAGACGTATTTACGATGCCATTTGCATTTGTTCGGCTGTGCGGGTTGTCTCAGATGTTTGTTGTTTTTTGTGAACAGTGTTGTGATGTTATTATTAAGCTTTATTTGTGGTGATGTAAAATTATCAGTATTTTGTAACCTAAGAGCTGTGTTTATGATCTTAGATTTTTCGTTGTTTCTTGATTGTGGGGTAGTGATGAGGGTAAATACCCTTATTTGTTTTTTTTAGTTAAATAAATACCTTTAAAATGTTAACCTATTTTTATTATTTATCTACTATTTTTTATATTATCGGCCATTTATCTGTTTATTTTAAATTCTGGATATACGATTGCACATGTTTTAAAGCGAAAAATAGCCGTACATGGTAAAATCAAAAAATGTTATTTGTCAATACCAATATAAATATAGTAAAATATCATTTCTTTACCTTTATTATTTTTTTGTCTTAAAACATACAATCATCCAAAATTTCGCTTGTTGCTTGGAGTTTGCGTAAAGAGATAAGTGATCGATAAATTTATAAAAAATTAATATTGGGAATGCACAATCGTAAAATTTGAATCGGCAAACAGTATAAAAACGTTTTATATTGGCAGCTGAACAATTGTATACCGGTTATAAAACTGGATTATACTCTTTTTCAACTGTGTTTACTGGTTATAACGCGTTTTATAGTCGCTATAGAACAAACCTTTATGGTTATAATCCGTGTCATATAAACAGTCTAATATATTTTAGTTATCTTTATGCACTAGTCCTAGCAATATCTGGTGTATAACTGGTATTAGCTCGTATTGCTGTCCCAAATAGTATTAAATATTCTTATAATAGGAATAAGAATTTTTATAATGGTTATAATTCATTTTTCGCAGTGTGCCTAAAGCCGTTATGCGGTTAATGTTTGTTAATACTGTTTTCGTCATCAGTATCCGATGAAAGTTGTTATTATTAAAATAGTAATTTAATAAGTCATTCAATAAAATTTACATGATGATGATTTCTTACAGACGAAACCTCTAATTAGAGTTTTTAAAGTGAATTATGATAAAGTAGCTTTTACAAATTACCCCTTATAAAATTTAATCTATTTTTTAATATTTCCCAAAATAAGACCATAACATATAAAATAATTTAGGTTCTTGACCGATTGTATCTCAAAAACTGGTAAATATATAAAACTTGAGCGAAGTAAAAAAGTCTCTTGGAATTTAATGAATCTCTAAAATATAATGCCTTTAAGATACCTGCCATCGATTAATATTTTATGGCGTCGCGACGCCTGGTCTAATTTATGTTTGAATTTATATAGACTGACTAAAACCTTTTTACACAAATTAATGATCTCAATTGGTTCTAAAGATATGGGCATAACAAGTTTTAAGTAAAATACCCTGTAAATCATTCCAGATTTTTTAAAGATTTTGCATGGTATTTCAAACAATATTCAACCAAAATGTCTAATAAACACAAAATAATCAAATTATTAACAAAATTTGGTCTTAAACTACATAATATTTTTTTTTTTTATTTCGAAATAGTATTGAACGCTCGGGATAACAGGTTATGAGTTTCCTATTTAACACGTATGCCCACTTCTTACTGCAATATAACGAAGTCAAATCTACTCTCCAGAAGGGACATGATTATGTAGGGTTGGGAACAGAAAGCCCTATCTTCCTTCTTACAAAAAATATTTTATTAATTACAACCTACGCGTTTCGGCCTACAAGGCCATCATCAGGGCGTAAAGTAATAAGGTCAACACATATAGACCACAAGCAGGACGCACCCTAGTCAACAAATCAATTAATACAAATAAACACTTGGCACATTGTTTTACATGAAAAACACATTTACACTTGTTAAAACATCTGTCAGATATATGCACTATTAAAATGTATACCAATTTTTAATTTTTAATCTGTTGATTGTCGTTGTTTTTCAAATTTAATTTTTTTTTAACAAGTATAAATGTGTTTTTCATGTAAAACAATGTGCCAAGTGTTTATTTGTATTAATTGATTTGTTCACTAGGGTGCGTCCTGCTTGTGGTCTATATGTGTTGACCTTATTACTTTACGCCCTGATGATGGCCTTGTAGGCCGAAACGCGTAGGTTTTAATTAATAAATAATTTTTTGTAAGAAGGAAGATAGAGCTTTCTGTTCCCAACCCTACATGTTACTGCAATATAGTGTGCGATAATAAATAAAAATCTTTCGAGCTGTGAAATAATAAGAAAAATACCCATTAAAAACTTTCTAAAAAGTGTGGTAATTAATTTAAAGTTTCAAACATAAAAAAAATTGCTATTAATTTGGTCGCCACAGAAATCTTGCTGTTCTTTGTTCCTTGACATTAAAAATTAGTTTGGCTTTGTTGATTATTTGCACTGCAGCAACTTTGGCAAGACTTACTGGTTTATACACAAGCTTTGAAAAGTTTATTTTGGTAAAGGAATAGTACATTGTATACCTATAAGGAAAAGCAGAACATTCCCGGACGACCGTAAAAATTGTATGTCGAGGCGCAAGCCGAGACTAACAATATATACTCATTAAAATACTTATGTCGAGTTGCACAAAGAATTTTAATAATAGTTATTTACCCGGCAAGTGTGACTGTGACAGACGTAACATTGACAGAAATAATTTTCTCACAATCATACTGGCACGGTTAACTCAATTTTTAATTTACTAATCACGCACCTTTGAATGTGAGTATATCATGCCTGTTAAAGTCATTTATGTCACAGTCAAACTTGCCGGTTAAAGGAATTATTATTAAAATTCTTTGTGCAACCCGACAAATTCTTCAAATTTAATGTTACGTTTTAAGGCGAAAAATATCGCGCCGAACTAGCGGCGGCAAATTACCCTAGACCCAATATTTCGCCTCTGCCACTGGTTTTATCCTCTTTACTGGACTAAGTATCTTAAACTTTTTGACGAGAGTTCTATTTTTAGATAAAGAAGGATCAGCGCCGAGGTAATACTAAAGATAAAAAGCTGATAATGAATTCTGATCACACACACAAGCCATAAAGTGAGCCTATTCGAAAATAGGTCAATTTAGATTCACCTGTAATTGACCTATATAAAAACGTACCTGCAATAAAGGCAGCGAGCAATTCGGCCCCTGCTTTGCGTCATCGGGCGGCGAGTCATGGTCCCCTTGCGAGCTGCTGCTGTTGGATGTTTTTACTGCAGACCAAAACCGCTTTAAGCCCAACTCCCTGCGTTGTTTCTGAAACAAGGCATACCACACGCTTTAGTATTGAGGCCTGTATCCTAAACAAAATGTTTCAAAACTAAAAAGAATAAATACAGTAC
The DNA here is from genome assembly GCA_935413205.1 of Polydrusus cervinus. Classification (NCBI taxonomy): domain Eukaryota; kingdom Metazoa; phylum Arthropoda; class Insecta; order Coleoptera; family Curculionidae; genus Polydrusus; species Polydrusus cervinus. The sequence goes on from OW284511.1 coordinate 91,177,956, forward strand.
AGGAATTAGAGGCGTTAAATATTTATTAAAAAAATGTAAACCCATCACAGTACAAAATTAACACAATAGTTTTCCTTTTCGCACACACGTATCTATTACACGCTCACCGCGCCACAATAAATGATTCTATAAGGAACAATGCGTGTTTAGCTTAGATTACGAAGCTGTTTTTGTCGGAAACTTTAATGATTGTTTGGTTCCCCTTTAGCTTTTACAGTTCATCTATTATCTAAATCCACCGTAGCATCGATAGATAAAAAAAAGTTTAACTCCTGAACCTAGTTTTAAACCTAATAAAATATGAAAAGTTAAACATTTTTTTCATACCAGAAAATCTGAAAAATCAAATTAAGATATCAATCCTTTTCAAAAATTTACGTCGTCCCACTTTTCTACCACAAAAAAGATATGGTTTTAAATTAAACAATTATGATAGGATCATTTTATTCATTCCATTACTAATTTTTTTAACGTTTGCAAGGGAATATTATAACGATACTACAAAATTTTCACATTTCATCCTTTTTATATCTAGGCTATTGGACAGCTTGGGAGCTTTTAAAAATGGGTGTTTTGTGTACTTTGAGCCTTGAAAATTGAAGGACGTATTTTTAGTATTTTCTAAGGTAGGTTTGTAAAGCCAGGAAACTTTTTTTTTTAGAGCCCCCCCCCCCCCCCCCAACTCTTCAGCAAAATCCTGGATCCGCCACATCGACATAATGGTGATTATTAGTTTTTTTTTTAACTAAAGCATTGATTATATATTTCACAGTTACAGATTTCGTAATCTTTCTAAAACTAAAGCTGTTTTTGTTCCTAAACGTATACCTAAAGTTTAAAACACCTCTTTGCAAATATCCTAAAGCATTTCCGATGAAGTAGAACTATTATCAAACGCGACATTATTTGATTTTCTCTATATCTCTAACCTCTGGCAAGCTCGGTGTAGATAGAAATGACAAGCACTTAGCAGGAATTTAGATTCATATTACGAAAGGGTTGGATTTTCGGAAACTTATATGAATTGTAGTCAGGAAATAAATTAACTAATTACAGCGCGAATAATTTTGAAGGATTAAAAAAAGGGTTTAAATTTGATGTTATAGTCTATTTCTGAAAGGTGTAGAGTAATAAAAGCTCATTAGGTTTGTAAAGTGACTACAGAGTGACCTAACGACCACTTTCATAATTTGGCATTGATTTTATTGCCAAATTCTTTATTTGCATCATCAAGTACAGGTAATGCCACCCGGTTTGGGCCAATTTATGGGTTTTTGCCAATTGTTACACAACAAAGGCGTGCATTATGTACATAGTATTGTGGTCAAGATCCCACATTTTCTTCTCTTCTTTAATGACATATGGACTGCTTTTCGCCAGTTCTCTGGTGTCACTTCCTTAATGGCTTGATCAAACAGTGGCTTAACGTCTTTCATTTTGAATGTCGTGTTGTGTCTTGCTACAAATACTTTCACTTGCGCCCATATAAGTTAAGTTAAGTTAAGCAGCACAGTTACACTATGTTTTTCAGCTATATCTTCCACGGCATATTTCATAAAACGATATTTGTGTAAATTTGCTATGGCTAATAGTTCCATCTTTATCAAATTATCTTCTTTTTTTTTCTTTGGTTAGTTATCATAATTAACTTAAGGCACAAAATTTACCTGCGCCTATCCCCAACACCGAAATTGAGCCACACCTTTCTGAAATAGACTATAGTTATGGAACTATATTACAGTTTTAAATTATCGGTCTAAAAAGTGTTAAAGAAATAATTATTATAGTCAAGAGATAGTTATTATTTATTAAATAATTTTCTTTAACATTAATAATATTAATAAATAAATTATATAAGAGACATATCCAATTCCCGTCGATCACCATTGGACTTTAAATTGGATTAATAAAGTTAATCGAAATCGCGCATTGTTAATACTTGAATGGGTGACCGCTTGCAAACGTTGTCGTCGCGTCGGAGTTGCCCTTTTTTTATAAGGACATTTTATGATTCTTTTAACTGAAGAGGACTTTTTTATTTTATATTCTTTATCTGGTACTACAAACCCAAATACAGAAAAATCGATTTAAACGGATAATACGCATAAGTGAATAATAAAGAAATAAAAAAAAGAAACAAAAAACAACGTATTTAATAACGATAATTAATTATTTTGTTTTTAGTTAACTGGTATAGCCCATTTATCCAGTCACTTGGTTATACAGGTAAGCGTATCTAAGTGGGAGTAGATGAATAATATTTTAATAATAGAAGTAATATAAATAAATTATTTTAATATAGCTTATGCAATCAAGTGTCTAATAAATATAGGTTTTACTATAGAAAATAATGTTTTACCAAAATATTTTTGAATAAATTAATATTTATGAAACAATTTATTAATTAAAATAATGGACGCAATATAGTAATACACTCCCGTCATATTTATACAAAAATATCCTATTGTTAATGCATACAATTTTTAGCCATATTATTTAATTAAACAAATAGGTAACTATCTATATAGTAGTTTTTTGCTGGGGTTGGCGGAAGATCCAGTATACTTAGGCATATACAGGGTGATTCACGTTAAGTGGCCTATTAAAAGATCTTGGAAACGAGTAAACTTATCTTTCTAAAAATTTGATAGCAGGCATAATTGGCTTTGAGCTTTTAAATCATTACATTTTGAGGTTTTTGTTACTTCCGGTTATACCGGAAGTTAATGTCAACTTTGCTACACCATGTAAAGCTAATTAACTACCAACATACAAAACTAAGAAAGAATATTTGAGAAAACGCCGGCTCTTAAAACTTTATCCACTGTTAAATATCGAAAGTCATCATTATTAAAGTATTATTACGATGTTTCTATTATCTTGGATGACTTCACTCGCAGTTAAATTTTGAATCACCTGAAAGTTCCTTGTGCTATAAGAATTATCATATTTTGTCTAATATATAGATATCTAAATATAAGTCATATTATACAGGGTGATTCACGATGGATGGAACGTTAGACGTTTATGCAGAACTAAATAACAGATCATTTTAAAAATTTGGCAGCGGAGATAAACGAACATGATCTACATTTTAAAAATATTTTTGACCATGCGGTGTTGCCGCTTCTACTATATACCGGTTGCAACATCGATATTTTAAATGGAACACCCTGTATATTTTTAAATTTTCAGATTCTTCAAAAAATAATAATTATTTTGTAATAAATGCATTATTAGTCTATACTTAATAGTTTTCGAGATACTGACTCTTCAAAAATGACATTTTTGAACTTTGACAGTTTCTAGCGTACTGTACGTCTTAGAGCAAAACGGCTTACATGTCCCTATCTTTAATTTTTATTATCTTCCAAAAAAATCAACTTCCGGTTAAACCGGATGTTACTCGAAAGCAGGAAATACAGTACTTCCTGTTTAACAGGAAGTTGATTTTTTGGGAAGATTTTAATTTAATTTTAAAATGTAGATCGTGGTCGTTTATCTCGGTTGCCAAATTTTCAAAATGATCTGTTAATTAGTTCTCCATAAACGTCTAACGTTCCATCCACCGTGAATCACCCTGTATAATACTGTACCAAAAAGCGAAGAAATTACTATTGGTAGGATGTCGCCACCTGCAGACCGGTTTCGAACTCTCTTGTTCTCGTCAGTACAGAGTAGATGTTCATACTTTAACAAACGAAATTTTTTTATTGCTAAGAAATTATACTAACCTTTTTAGGTTGTATATAACATTTAGCGCTATGTATGCTTGAAGGTTAAAGATAATGATGTTTCTTGAACGACAGTAGAGTTATCGACTTGAATTGTCTATATTTGTGTCGAATCACAACGTTTCAACTGGTAAGTATCTCCAGTCGTCTTCAGGTGAATACTAAATAAGTATGGTAACTACAGCTTTATTTATACTAGCTAGGTGCAATGAAGCATAACTAAGTGGGTGTAGTCGTGCGTTTAACTCTTACATGTTCTATGTATAGGTGCCATGCCGCATATCTGACGAGTCGTGCATCCAACTCTTACTTTATTAGTAAAGTCATTGCACCTAGCTAGTAAAAATAGAACATATAAGAGTTAAACACATGACTCCGCCCACTTAGTTAAATGTCATTGCACCTAGCTAGTATAAATAGAGCTGTAGTTACCATAATTATTTAGTATTCACACAAATAAAGACAATGCAAGTCCAAAACTCTTTTGTCATTCATTTAGTGCTATCTTGGGGGTAGTCCTATGCAATTTCTCTGTATATACCTGTCGAGGGCTATTCAAAAATGGTAGAAACACAGACTTTTTTAGTAGTCAGGTGATTTTGAACTCTCTAGTCTGCAGGTGGTGACATTCAACAATAGTAAGGTCTTCACTTGGTAGTGTAATGCAATTATAATTTGATAGGTATCTAACTGTGTTAGAAAAAAAACACGATAGTCCTTATAGTTAAAGAAACTTTAAAGTGTTTCGAAATTCTTCTTTCCTAATTTTTTTTTTATGTTTGCGCCAACTGACTAGTAAAAAATATTGTGTTTTTACAAAAAAATATCAATAACTTGCAAACACACAGGTATGATACAATAACAAACAATATTGTCCTGTCAGATGATTAAAGTAGGGGCTTCTTTAAAAACTTCTTAACGAGTGGTCAAAATTAGACTGATGAAGGGTAACAAATATTAATAATAAGAATTAATGCGATAATAATATCATAATATCGATCTTTCAAAAATTTTAATATAAATAACTTTTTAGAAAGTATGTACAACTTACCATGGGATGATATATTTTATGAGAACAATGTTGACAAAAAAATTGAACTGTTGAATACTAATATATTAACTTTGTTTGATATGCATGCCCCTATAAAAGAATCCAGAGTGACAAAACCTAAGGCACCATGGTTGACGGCCAACAATAAAGTATTTATGAAGCAAAGAGATACTGCCTTGCAAAAATTTAGAAGAACTAAATTAAATGAAGACTGGATTAACTATAAGTATTTAAGAAATCTTACTTTGGCTACGATAAGGAGAGAAAAGAAAAATTATTTAAATTCTTTGTGCACCGAGAAAAATCCTAAAAAAATTTGGTCTGCTCTAAAAAGTTTTAACATTTGCACTAATAAAAATAATTCTATACCTAAAGTATTATCTGATCCTAACGACATCAATAATTTTTTCTCAGCATTTCTTCAAAATACATCTAATTCTAATGATAGAGTTAATTTTTATGAAAACAATGCTTTCAATGAGACGTTACAATTTTCATTTAGGCCAGCTAAAGTATCTGACGTCAACAAAATTTTAAACAGTATCTCAACAAATGCGACGGGGGTAGATGAAATTTCGCCCCTGATGCTTAAGTATTGTAGTCCATATATAGATAATTATATTACACATATAATCAATTGCTGTTTGGAAGTAAGTTACTTTCCCGACCAATGGAAAATATCAATTGGCAAGCCATTAGCCAAGGTCAGTAGCCCAACTAGTTTAAATGACCTCCGACTAATAAGCATTCTACCCGCAGTTTCAAAAATTTTTGAAAGAATTTTATATAATCAAATGTACGACTATTTTACTAATAATAATATTATTCCTCCCACACAATGTGGATTTAAAAAGAATTTTGGAACTGCTGTGGCTTTAACAAATGTAACTGATTATTCGTGCCTGTGATAAAAAAATGAATAGTATACTAATTCTTCTTGACTTTTCGAAAGCTTTTGATACCATTAATCATGCACTTCTTATATCTAAATTAAAATATTATGGTTTTCATAATGATTCATTTTTTCTTATTAAATCATACTTATTAAACAGATTTCTAAAAGTTTTTCTGATAATAATTATTCTGAACAAGCAAATATACGTTCTGGAGTGCCACAAGGCTCAATTCTAGGCCCCTTACTCTTTCTTATATATACCTCCGATATACTTAGATCTTTAAAACATTGTAGAGTACAAGCATTTGCTGATGACACACAAATATACTGTTGTTTTGATGCTGAGGATTATGCTGATATCGAGTTGTATATAAACCAAGATCTACAAGTATTGAGTGAGCTTTCTCGAAGTCACAATTTAATTTTAAATCCTACTAAGTCCTGCATGCTGATTTTTGGTAATAAGAATCGAATTAATGATTTAAAAAACATTTTAAATATATCTGTCGATGGATCTAAATTAAAGATTGTAGATAGTGCAAAAAATTTGGGTCTATTAATCGACACAGAACTAAGATTTAAAGAACATCTAAAGAAAATATTTCAAAAAACTTATCTTTCTCTAAAAATATTATACAGCAACAGACATATTTTAAATTTTAAATTAAGGAAAGACATGTGTGAATCTCTCGTTTTGTCCAATTTTAATTATTGTGATTTTGTATATGGATTTTGTTTAGATGTTGAGACTAGATCTCGCATACAAAAAGTTCAGAATGCGTGTCTTAGATTTGTGTATGGTGTGCGAAGGTTTGATCATATTTCTCATTTATACAGGACTATTAACTGGTTGAGAATGGATGAACGTAGAATCCTTTACTTTTGTACATTTGTGGTAAATATCCTTAATAATCCAAACTCCCCTATCTCGATTCGAGAGCGTTTGATTTTTCGTCACAATATTCATGATGTACGTGTTAGAAACAGAAGTAAGTTAACCATGCCTCATCATCAGAGTGCCATATTACAACGTTCTTTTTCATACAATGCGGTTAAATATTTTAATTCAATACCCACTGATATGTTACTTGTAAGCGTAGAGTTATTCAAAATAAAATATAAAAAGTATCTTTTAAATTTACAAAATTCTTAATTTTTTTTTAAATTCAACTAAATAATTTTTTTTCTTTTTAAATTTGTTGCTTAGGTTGTTAACTTATATTTATTTAATTATTATAATCGCCGAGTTTATTATTTGAAAGTTTTATAAACTTATTATACTATATTATTAATTTAGTTATAAATTAAGTTCTATTTAATTAATAAGTAATTTAATATCACTTACTATGTCCTTGACTGGTTGAGTAGAGTAGCTATTACAGCTAGACTACGCCAGGATTGGACATATATTCTAATATATTTTTTTGTAAATTTTATATTTATATTGAAATAAAAGACGTTTATTATTATTATTATTATTATTATTATTATATTATGGAAATTTAAAGTAAATTATACAAAAAAAACGTATTGTTTTTTTGGGTAAGTTGCACTTTATATTACTTCCTCTACATATCCTCAACTGTTTTTATTTTCACCCTACGCATTCCGAATTTTGCTTTAAACGCTTTCATAACAGAAACCTTAAATAGTGAAAAGTAGCTCAAAGTATCTCGTCTGACATAACATTAATTAATTCTCTGAATTTGTTTCTAACATCGCTCAGTGCTGTAAGGATGTTGACGTATATTTTGTGGCATAATTTAAATTAATAGTGTACATCAACACCCCTGCCACGTTGAATTGGGGATGGATGAATGTACAAATCCATCCCAAATAGAATTTTCAATAGAAGGTTCATATAAAGGAGCAAGTATTAATATTATTTTTTTATTCTTTTTAATAAAAAATTTGTATTTGTTGCAAATAAATTTGAACTCAACTCTACTTGCGGCTTGTAGAATTAAAGCAGAGCAGGGGCGGTGACGTACTCGTAGTTTTGTTTTAATAAACGAGGCGGCAAATTTGAAATTGCCTCAGTGGTTAAAATAGAATACACTGCGTTTGACCCAGCAAATTAATATTTTTATCTAGCGCACTGGTTTCTTACAAAAGTTGCACTCCCGGGTAGGAACGGCACAATTATAGATAAAGCGTGGTGCGTCGTCTACCAATATATTAAGTTGTTTTAAAAGAATACATAATTTATTGGAGACGATAAACCTAATAGGGTTTCTGTTTTTGCTTAAACCACGTTTCTCTAATCACGTTTCAGCCTAAATAAATGGCCATTTAATGGAAGAGGGCTCGTAAATGTTGCCATAAAAGTGTTTTTTAAGGAAATGTTAGTTGGTAAAATAATGCTTAAAGCAAAGAACGTTTTAAAATAATTAACTGGCTGAAGTTTTTTTTAAATTAACCTTTAATACTTCTAAAACTATATACATATCATTCTTTATTACTTCTTATAATCATAAACCTAACAAAATATTTGTGAATTACCGTTGATAAAAGTGAGGAGCACATATCAGTTATTTGATAAAAATATTAGAAAATTAATTTATAAACTTTATATATTAAGGGACACTCAGCAAAAAAACTAGTACTCTCCATTTGCAACACATTATTAGAATATCTAATAAGATACGGTATAATTGTGTGGAATTAGATCAACAAAAAACCCTCTAAAGCCTCTTAATGTCGTTCAAAATAATATGAATGTAACACAAAACACCTTAAATTAAAAAATTACATTAATCATCCATATCAGATACGCCTATAATATGTATACCTAGTAGGGCGACCGTAAAGATTGTATATCGAGGCGCAAGCCGAGACTCACAATACCGAGTCCGGGAATGTGGCTTTTTCTACGAGATATACATACTATTTTTCCGTAAATCGAAAATTATTAAAAGGACATAACTTATTACAATCACCATGTTAAAATTCTGAAATAAATATTATTAACTCTGTTCACAAATAAAGGATACGAATAAATATTTGTGTTGCAACTATGGAAACACGGTAATATTGAATTGTCAAGCTAACGTTCCTTTAAAACCGGATTTTTGGTTTAACATGGTAAACCGGAAGGTATAAATTTTAGATAGAGAATAAAAAACTAAGATAGGAGGTGAAAACCATTTTTCTCTAAGATGAACCGTTCCAATGTTAGAGCCTGTCAAATACTGGAAATGCCATATTTTAAACGTCAATATCTCAAAAACCATTGAATTTAGACATGAAATTTTATACAAAATACACGTAACATTTTATATGGAATTAGAACATAATATTATATATAGGGTGTTCCGTTTAAAAAAATATAAGTTTAGTGTGCCACACTTTTTTGAGCAACCCTGTATAATGTAAAATATTTTTAAAATATGCCGCTTCTAAGTCCATACCTCATGCCGGTATAGTATTTTTGATAATAATTTAATCTTTCATCCCCGCTTCGTTGGCGGACCCGGTATACAAGTACTATGTTACAAAATATTAATAAAAGAAATCGCAAATTTGTAGCTAACTTTACCTCTTAATTGAATTCAATACAGCGGTCTTAAAAAATGGTGAAGCGCTAGATATAGTGCGGGTACTTAAACAAACATTGACTAAAAATCCGTGTAACAAAACGTCTCCTCATCTATCCAACGACTGAATGGAGTTTCCAACAAATTACAAACTATGTCATTAATTGGGTTCATTTTTCAAACACACAACTAAGTAGGTACGTACACCACTGAATTAACTGAAAAATAAAAACAAAGTTTTTTAATTAAACAGTAAATAACCTAAAAACGATATCTATAAATACCTTAAGGTTAGGCGAACCAATGCTAAAACAATGGTGCATAAGACTGATCTATTTTAAAAATTGCCCTTTATCATAATGTAAATTGTTACACGCTGTTTGCGTGACTGACGTCACGTAACCATAGCAACGGTGAATATCAAAGCCATGTTGGGCGTTTTGTCTTCACTTGCTTTGAGTTAACGGACACGGGCGGGTGGGGCGCGCCAAAATGCACGAGTGTTTATAATTATTGTCCATCGGAGTTAACCGTGGCCCTATTATGCATAGCTACATTCGGATTAAATTAATATTATTAATTCAAACATTATTTTTTAAGGGCTAAAATGATAGCTGTATTGGTACATTAAAATTTAATATTGTCGAAAAATTGTCTTCCTAGTTTTATTTTTTTTTTTGATAAAGAGCCCCTTCACCTACTTGACGTGACGAGCCGCCACTGATTCAATATAACCTTTAACTTCTTTTCTCTGTAAATGTCATTGCAAAAATCGTTATCTCATACCGTATAATAGATTTTTTTAGTACTCTCGCAATATGGAGTCAAACACATTTGAATTCTGGTTACTTTCCATAACACAATTCACAATGTGACGTGTGGGCTAATTACGACTCACTAAAAATCTGAGGAAATTATGGGGTCCCGATATCAGCTGATCGATGACAAATTACTGCTGTCGTGTGTCGGAAAAAGAAAGAATTGGTTGTGCAGACTATAGGTAACTTTGATTCGTACAATCATTATTAACTTTAAACAATTTTGTGATCTAAGATACAAAAACAAAAACACCATTCCTCAGTGTGTCTTTTCCAGGTACGAAATTAATCAAGTTCCCAGTAATATAATATTATTTGTGTAAAACACGCAAGCGAGCAATCGTTGTTATGCACTTGTGATTTTATTTCACCTTCCAGTCTGCTGAATAGCCATGAGAGAAAAAAAACTTCTTTACGTTTGCTACAGCATTGACCCAAAAACACTCCTACTAATTTGTTTTTGACCCTCTATTTTACGGAAATCTTAGCATTTATTTGTACAAAAAAGAAAACGTTTTCTTGTAGTTTAATATTTCCAAGTGGTGAAAATCTTTTTTATAATTTTTTTATACAAATAATGTGATATACCGGGTGATAATGAAATTACTACCCAGCTTGTCACGTCCTTATAAAATAATACATTATTATGCAATTTTGATAGGTTATATGGTTGCAATGTACGCACATTTTTAGTATTCAGACGTCTGACTGTCACTTTCGGTTAAATCGATAGTACACACAACTTTGTTATATCAAATAAAACAGCCTAGATACCTTTATACATATACATTCTATAAAGAATTCTAAATATAAAACATGTAACAGATACTGTAACTAGATTGTTTTCGACAAAATGAGTGTTATTTTAATTTGAGCCTTGGAAATTGTAAGCCGTGTAAAGAGTCAACATTTTTTTTAGAAGTCATTTTTTTTAGGGCCCCCCCCCTCTTTAAAATCCTGGATGCGCCCCTGATATAACCTATCAAAATTTTAAGCTGGGTAGTAATTTCGTTGTCACCAATTTACTCTAAAGATATAGGATCATAATAATAAGAAAACAAAACCTTAATATTCCTAACAACGATATTACTTTGACTCGAAATCACTTCCGTTTAATTTACCTGGGTCGAAAAAAATGTACTGATGTACTGTTTTTATATAAACTTTTTAATAACTTGGTACAATGTCCAGATATTCTTGAACAAGTCCATATTAATGTCCCCCAGAGTTCTCTAAGGACAACTGAACTATTTTTCATACCATTTAGATACACTTATTCGGTATCTTTTACCTGTGTGAATCCCCGTTGACACCAATAAATAAATAAAATAAATAAATAATAAAAAAAAGAATAAAGGAAGTGTTGTATTACTATAAAAGTGTAGTCAAAAACTTTTAAAAAACACTGAAAAACGGTTTGTGAAATTGCAATAAATTTAACGCCTTGCACGGAATCTTATTTTAGTCTGATAAATTATATACTTTAATAATTCTCAGTGGGATTCCTAGAAATCAAGGAACGCCGAAATAATAGATGGTTAAATATTTAAGATAGACCCCGTGATCCGCAATATCTTGAATATTTAAATATTGCCGCCAATTTAAAAGGTGAAGGTCAGGTTAGGCGGGTTAATATTTAACTGACCTATAAAAAAAAAGCTAACTATTTAATTCTACTTAAATAATTGTTGGTTTAAAACTTTATCTGAAAAAAACTCAACAAAACGGTTGGTTGGTTGGTTGAAGGTGGGGGTCGGGCGTTCGGCTCAAATTTCTTGCACTGCAGCCTAGTGGCCTATTGTGCGCCCCTGTCTTGCTAGAAAAGATTTGTTCCTTTTATAAGATTCAGTAAATTGGATTCCTCCGAAGATTTTGAGTCTTCGTAGGATCAGTGCGTCATAGTTGTATATAATATGTGAGGCGGTTTCGTCCTCTTCGCCGCGAAGTCTAATTCAATGGGACCATTGTAGATTCCTATTCGACGTAGGTGTTTTATTAAGTGCCAGTGGCCTGTTAGTAGGCCAACCACTTGTTTTAGCTGGGTTAGCGATAAAAGCAACATTCCAGCACTTTTGAGGGTTTCCCAATTGTGGCCCTAGCTTGGATGTAACCAGGTATCCTGTTCCTTTGGGATAGGTGTTTTTGTTGCGCCCACCTGTCTAATGTTGCTTTGGTTGCCTGTTTTGATATGCCAAGGGCGGGTTTAGGACCCCTGAGTTTTTGAGAAGAAAAGGCTCTAGCCAGTTCATTAGCTTTTTCGTTGCCCGCTATCACTGAGTGACCAGGAACCCATAGGGGTTCTACCTTGTTGTTCCTTGCTGCTAGGTCTTCAGGTCGTTTAGGCACTTGTGATTCTCGATTTGAGTCGGTTAGAGCTTAGGGCCCTAAGGGAAGCTTGAGTTTCTGACAGAATATATATCTTTTGATCGTGATAGCCCTAGTTGATATTTTTCTATACAGATGCTTGTATACATACTTCCGCTTGGTAAACAGTGGCGTAGTTTCCCAGGAGAATGCTAATTTCCATTCTGAGTCTTTCCCCAAATATACTTGCGCCTACTCCGTCGGCCGTCTTTGATCCATAAATGTACCAAACTAGGCCCTTGTCCAATGACGAATGTCAAAAAGGTTGTTCGACAAACAATTTAAAACTTGTTTTCCATTTTGTTGTTTTTTATAAATACTAATATAATTTTTAAAACTTTAAAGGCATTATTATCGATGACAGGTTAGCAACGGCCTTTGGCAACGCGATCCTTCGTACCTCGTGGGTCGACTAGGGCGTCGCAGCTCTTTTTCTCAGAATGATAGAAAATGAACTTTTACGGCCATAATAAATGCTAAAAACACCATATGCATATACATTTTTGTAAGCATTAAACGACTTTAAATATTTTCAACGAAAAAAAATCCGTTTTTTGCGCTGGATTGCTTTAGACCACAATGAAGAAAAAAAATGTAAAGATGAATGTTTCAAAAACATTATTTTTATATAACAAATATTTCAAAGAACCCCTCACAAAGCTTATGGAAAATGGCTTTCGGCTATTGCTCTAAATGTTTAGTATTTTGTAGACCTTGATGTCCTGATTAAAAGTGTCCATGACCGTAATACAATTCTATGACTAATTTTTGAGTTATGGCTGCTTAAAGTTGGCAACTTCTTACTTTGAGATTTGCTGCATTGTCTGGAGTTTTCACTTGTTTCTTAGAAACTATTTACTTTTTTTATTGGTGGAAAATTAGGCCTTTTTTTACTTATACGTAAAAAAAATATATACAGAATGTTGAATAATTTATGGGCGGATTAAATAATTAATAATATTTAAAAATTCTGAAAATCCAAAATAATAGTTATTTACGAGATGTTAAAGTTATCAAACGAGGCATCAGCCGAGTTTAATAAAACATCGAGTGTAGTAGTATGAATTTACAACAACAAAATTGTACAAAACTTTGTCTACTTTCATCTATGAATAAAAATATTTGGCAAAAGGCATTTTTAAAAATAAAAATGCACCTGCTATTAAGTTTACTAATCAAGTTTTTATGTTACCTTTCGCATAGTTACTGTTTCACATGGTTACTGTCGAAACTTTGTCAAACAAATTCAACAATCTAAAAAGCGTTTTTCAAAGTGAGCGATTCTGATGGAAGTTTACCCTCTGATATAGAAGCAGCGGCAAACGAAGCATTCTTTTGTTTAGTTTAGTTGCGACAAAATCCAAGGCGCGATATGCGTTGGAGTATCAGAAGTTTGAAGATTGGTGCAAAGCTAACAAAATAAAGGAGGTCTCTGAGAAAACCCTTTTGGGTTATTTTTCCGTAAAGCAACGCTCCCAGAAACCATCTACACTATGGACTCACTACTCAATGTTGAGAACTATGATTTCAGTAAAGAAAAATCAAGATATAATTGTTAATAATAAATCATTATTCTAAAAAGTGTGGTTTAATTTAACAGCAACATTTTAATAAAACCGTTTTTTTTCATTACAGCACTAGTGCTGTAAAGGTATCTATTACATCACTAGTGCTGTAATAGATGCCCTTACAAAACAATTTACAGAACTATAAAATTCGTATTACTAAATGAAAGTAGATACAATTTATTACCTATTTCTTGAATTTCCATAATTAACGGCTAGATGTTGTTCATATTTTAATATCTTATGGTAACAAGATAGGAAAATAAATGGGCATGTAGAGTATTTGCCTGGTATTTAATTAAAAAAAAAAAAAACTTTTCTTGCAATAATTAGGTATAAAAAAGTAAACAACAAAGCTTCGGCACGTTTTTCCTTTCGTTCAATGTCAATAAATATTCCTATCCGAACTCAACCGTTGATTTTCTCGACATTGACCCAATAGTGGTACATGCAACTCTTTATAAGGCGTGTAGAGAAATCTATAATGATTTTTATATACAGAGTGTTCTGAAAATTACTTTATTATAAAATTTAGTGTCCGTAATAATAAAATAGAAAAAGTTAGAGGCAAGCGGACATTAAAGTACACAGGGTCGCCAAAATAATGGGTTTCCTAGGGCACAGATAGACAATGACAACTGTTTCATCAGAAAGTCAAAATCCGTAAGCAACTGCGGAAACAGCGAAAATGCGTTTGCTTCTATCTAAGAAATAAATAAGTGATGACACCACAAGTATCGCCAGCTTTAGGAATCAATTCCAATGAAGAAAACAAAGCCACCGGATCTGAAATTATAGAACTAAAAAACAACCAAGACACATATTATTATCTAGTATAGGGCACAAAATTTTGCGGTTCACTACAACTCTCTGCAAATCGCAGGTACAGAACTAGATCAAACCGAAGTATCACTAAAAATCTGGCATTAATCGACAAGTGCACCTATTTATTATAGTTGCTTGACATTTTATTATTTATCCTTACATAGAGTACCTACTTATAATAGTTATTTATGTACTAAGGCAGTAAAGTGATTCTTTATCGGACGAGTCTGAAATTACGAGATGAGTGAGCGAAGCGAGCGAGGCAAATACCAGGCGAGTCGATAAAGACACTTTACTGACGTGGTGCATACATAATTTTATCGCCAACCGTTCATCACCGTTTTATGTAAGGCAGATCGCTCTTAGAAAATAGATGTTTTTCCACATGTTAAAATAATAGAAAAGGCGAGCTGTAGACCTCTTTTAGAATCGGGTCTGCGTAAAATATTTAATAGTTCTTGCGTTATATTTGGTCAAAATGTAAAGTAGAAGTTTCATACTACCTATTCCATCCCATATTCAAGCTCAAAAGGTTAAAATAGCTTTACAATTCGACGACAAAAAAAAACTCACTTTGGCCTAAATTTTACACATCAGAAAATTTTGGCCGACCACGTGCGTATTCCAAAGCACCACTCAAAAAATTTGACCTACTATGAGAAATAACAGGGTAATACTTTACCTGCCGCGAATGCGGCAGATAAAGTATTTTATTTTACAATAAAATAAAGTGTTTGTTTACTGCAGGAAATCACTCTGATAACGTACGGCTTTACTGTCGGTTGGCGATAAAATATGTTTATATTGGGAATTACGAACAAATGAAAATAAAAGAGAATAAACTTATACTTTCAATGGCTTCTCATATCGCAGACATTAATCTAATAAAAATCATAAAAAGCGGCATCGTTTCCTGGCTGGTCTACTTTACTTTTAAAATGTTCTTTATTCATTGATTATATTTTTACATGTCAGATTTCCTACATATTATATTACATTAAATAATATACTTAATAACTAGTTTCTGCTGTGTTGGCACGCGTGCTAACCAGGACACAACAACGAGGCAACGCCTCGTTGGGGTCTGGTTTTAACCCTGGTAGAGAATTCTGACTCTTGGTTTATTTTAGAACGGCCGGTTCCAGTAATCTTTTACCGCCATGAAAGAGTTTAATATGCTTATGCTTTAAAGAGTCTGTTATTAAATGGTTACTTTTTTTTTTAATTTTATGCTTTTCTAATTTAAAATTGAATACAAAAGTTTTACTAAAGAATTTACAAGAACTTCTGGCTTGGCAGATGATACCTGATTTTTTAAAATTTGAAAATGTATTTTAAAGGTTTAACTATATAATACATAAAAATATATATATACAGGGTGATTCACGTTGAGTGGCCTATTAAAAGATCTCGGAAACGAGTAACCCTATGTTTCTAAAAATTTAATAGCAGGCATAATTGGTTTTGAGCTTTTAAAACATTATATTTTGGTGTTTCTATTACTTCCGGTTATACCGGAAGTTATTGCCAACTTTGCTATTTCAAATAGAACACCCTGTATATTTAGCATTTTTGATTACCTTATTAAAATCTAAATAACTCTTGTTAATAATATATTCCTATCTCTAACCGTTTTTGAGATATGAATTATAAAAGGTTTTTTTTTGTGTAAAAACGCTCCGAGACGAAAGTTTAGTAACTCTGAAACTATTAAAGGTAAACATTTAAAATTTTGTAAGCTTTCAAGTTATACATAGATCTTTAGTTTAAATTACTAAGGTTTCACTTTTTTATACAGGGAGTTCTTAAAATTGTGCCAATGTTTCCATTTAAATAAATGTGCATAAGTCAATTTTTGCAAATGGAACACCCTATTTTTTTAGCTTACTAACTTGTGGAAAATTAAATTTCCTATCTAAATGCCTAATATGTTACAATCCATATTTTTAGTCGTTTTGGAATTATGAGTAATTTAAATAAAAAATCTTAAAATTTCTTTTTGTATTAATGCGACTTTATTTTTGAAAAAAAGGCTTAGACTGGGATTTTCGTTTGACTTTGAGCTTTGTTACCATTTGTTATTAACTGCCTATGTTCGTTGTTTAACTATTTCTCATTCAAAGCCAAACGAAAGTCCCAGTCGAAACCTTCTTTTTAAAAATAATATCGCATTAACACTGCGATGAAGATTTTTTATTTAAATTGCTCATAATTCCAAAACCACTAAGATGTGGATTGTAACATAATAATATATAGAAAATTTAATTCTCTACACGTTAGTAAGCTAAAAAATAGGGTGTTCCATTTGCAAAAATTGACTTATGCACATTTATTTAAATGGAAACATTGGCACAATTTTAAGAACTCCCTGTATAAAAAACGTGAAACCTAAGTAATTTAAACTAAAGATCAATGTATTACTTGAGAGCTTAAGAAATGTTTACCTTTATTAGTTTCAGAGTTACTAAACTTTCTTCTCGGAGCGTTTTTACACAAAAAAAATCCTTTTATAATTCATATCTCAAAAACGGTTAGAGATAGGAATAGATTATTATTAGCAAAAGTTATTTAGATTTTAAGAAGGTAATCAAAAATGCTAAAATATACAGGGTATTCCATTTGAAATAGCAAAGTTGGCAATAATTTCCGGTATAACCGGAAGTAATAAAAACGTCAAAATATAATGTTTTGAAAGCCCAAAGCCAATTATGCCCGCTATCAAATTTTTAGAAAGATAGAGTTACTCGTTTCCGAGATCTTCTAGTAGGCCACTCAACGTAAATCACCCTGTATATATTACGGCTATTCATGTTAATTTCTTATTTTCCATTAAAATTACAAACGATGCCGCGATATTATCTTAAAAATCTCCACTAACGCCGTACCCCTTAATTCTCGTGAAATTTGTTTATGTAATATTTTGAATATGAAAATATAAATTTTATTGACATCGCCAGACGCAGGTACAGTATGCGCGATGTTCGTGATGACTCATCGATTACGGTTTGCTCTTAAGTGAATTTTTATAATATCCTAAATTTATAAATGTAGCTAAACTTTTCCCACACATTTTTTTATAAGTTTTTTTAAGACCCAAAGTTTAAATATTAAGCACATCACAAAATATATAAAAGGGCAAAGTATTATCGGGCCCACATAGTGAATAATGCCAACGCCGACGAATATATTATTCATAAATGGGATAAACCGTATTATCAAGGGTAATAATATAAAGTAAGTCATAAACCGATGTTTTAAGCTGATTACATAAACTGTTTGCCGCGAAATCCTGGTGGTGCTGTATCAAGATTTATTACATAAACATTATGAATATACAGGGTGTCCCAGATAAGGATGCACTCGACAGGGATCTCGTAAACCATATAAAATACAGAGAAAAAAGTTGCGACTTACTAAATTTTGCAACATAGTGTTTTCAACCAAACATCTCGAATCATTTCGAAGATATTTGGGCAAAACCAAATTGTCGTGATTTCGTTTTAATTTTTTTCTGAATTCATTTTAGGAGGGTTAAAATGAAGTCTATAGAACAAAGTCGTAACTACTTTCCAGAAGGGAGGGACATTGTAAATAAGGGGTTAGGAAAGAAAGCCCTGTCTTCCTTCTTACATTTTTTAATAATAAAAATTAGTGCCCACGCGTTTCGGCCAAAAGGGCCATCATCAGGACATGCCAAGGCATTTTTTAGGGAATTTCCACTGGAGGAGCATCGGCTCATTATCGTTTAAAAAAATGCTCGAGTTTTTTTAGATGCCATGCCCTTTTTTGGATTATCAAAACTCTACGTTTCGATAGCTCAACCGAAAAGAAGTACTTTAGAAGCTAGAAATAGAAGTTAAGAAATTTTAGATATTTTTTTAATATTTAGAAAAATTTATATAAGACTGCGGAAATCCCCAAACATATTATATACGCCACCAGGAGCAAATCCAGGGGGGGCGAAGGCAGGTTCCCCCCCACCCAGCCTCACAAAATGGGTGTTTTTTTACTTTGAGCCTTGGAAATTGTAGGTATTGTGAAGGGTCAGAATTTTTTTTAGAAGTCACTTATGAAAGTAGGAAGATTTTTAGAGCCGGCACACGCTTTTTTTTTTGTTTAAAAGGCATTTTTTTTAGTCCCCCCCCCCTACACAAAATACTGGATCCGCCACTGTCCAGGATCAAATACTTCAAGTTGTGTATGCAGCCGACTGCAGCCAAGGAAATTTAAAAATATTTTACTTTGTGGACAAACGGCTTTCACTGGGGGGGGGGGGGGCAAAACTTGCGACTGAGGGGGGGGGGGGGGGGGAGGGGCAGTTGCCCACCCATTTATACCTTAAAAAATGCCTTGGGACATGCTGTAAGAAACAAGGTATATAATGTACAATATGAATACAATAAAAAAACTAAAAACTTACAGGCAATAAGGTCCATAAACACAAAGACAAAGTAGGGCGCACTTTGGTCAACCAAAAATTAATCAATTATTACAAAAAAACACTGGAACAAGTTACATATTTTCAAAATAATAATTAAATAATTTTTCCGTCGACGTGTGTTTACATCCGATATTAACGTTCCCAAAATCATTCATTAATGACCCCTATTAATGCATGATTTTCTGTAAATGCACGATTCTGGTAATTAAAATTAAAGGCAGCCATGCAAACAAATCAACAAAATAATAAAACGTCAATCCAAAACGTCGTCCGCTGTCATCAGTATTTGTAGAATTGTGAAATCTGGATTGAAAAATAAAAGTTGTTAACTGTTTTTCTTTACTTTAGTAAAAAATACGGTCGACGAAAAAACATTGTAACCAATTCTTACATTAAAATGCGATTAATGATCTCGAACATTAACGCGTTCGCTACGCTCACGCATTAAAATATTTCGATCATTAATCGCCATTATTAATGTACTTGTTGGTTAAATTACTATTAAAAATATGTAACTTGTACCAGTATTTTTTGTAATAATTGATTAATTTTTGGTTGACCAAAGTGCACCCTACTTTGTCTCTGTGTTTATGGACCTTATTTTCTATAAGTTTTTAGTTTTTTTATTGTATTCATATTGTACATCATATACCTTGTTTCTTACAGCATGTCCTGATGATGGCCCTTTTGGCCGAAAGGCATAGGCAATAATTTTTATTATTAATACATGTAAGAAGGAAGACAGGGAAGTCAATAGATATATAAATTTTTATTTTCAAGGCCAAGTAGAAATATTTTGACTCTTGACGTGGACACCTAATCTTATTCAGTTTTTCTTCTCTAGAATAATGTTCCATATTGATTTACAAAAACTAAAATCTTTAAAGAAATTAAATTTGCATTAAACGATTTCATTAACCCAATCTGTCATTTGGCGAATATTTAAAATTTATTTAAACAAGTGCTTGTCACAACCTACTATATTGTTGAGACAGATGAAATTAGATTAGGTTACAAAGCTTGAACATAAAATAATTTTTAACAAGACAAATTTGTACTTATTTTTATTGATGATGGGTTTTTAGGTTCAAAATGTATTACAAATACTAGGTGTGATACATCATTGAATTAGAAAGAAGAAGGAGAACTTAAAATTAATAAAATAAAATTTCCCGACTACTTAAAAAAGCAAAGTTGTTGATGGTTTTGAAAAGACGAAACGTTGGATTAAAAATCTTATTATAAAAACTTGTAGAGGAGAAAAAATGGTAATAATAATGTAAACTTCATTTTAACATCTTTTCCAATAGAGTATGGTATAAGGATGTCAACCATGTCATCCATGGCAGGTGTTCGACTGACATTGCCCACTTGATTCCACCTAGAGCAATGCAAAACAGAAATACACGGCGAACCACTGCCGCTCATCCATATGTTGTTCAGCTTAGTACTCCTCGAACTTCATTGTTCAAGAATTCTATCATCTGGAGAACGTCATCTTTGTGGAATGATCTTCCTGAGGTCGTGTTTCCCAATGAATACAATCTTCAATTTTTCAAGACCTACGTTAATCGCTTTTCTTGCACTCGCACCGCTCCCAGAGCGCCTTAAAGGATTTTTTCTACAGTGCAGGTGTTTTATCATAAAAAAAAACAAAAACGGGAATCGAATGCCCTGGCAAAAGTAAACAGGGAACAAAAAAGTCGATGAACTTGTGAGGAAAAGCTCCGAACATACATTCATTGGTCCAGAACCGACATTGGAAGTTCCAAGGTGCAGAGTACGAGATAATATAAAGCGATGGATCAGGAGTGCATATGAAATCTACTGAAACAACATACAGGAATTACACAGTTAAAGTTTCATTGGGGATATAGACCCGAGCCTAATGAAACAGCTGCTTCAAATGAATAGCTGAGAACTATTAAAATAATTTTCACAAGGGATACAAGGCTGTCAAGGATCATCTGCACAGAATGCAACTGTACACTGGAGATTTTAACTGCAGATTATGTGGACAAGTTAGAAAAAAGTGCAGTACATAGTTTGCCATTACAAGTCACTACATCGGAAGAGGCCACACATACTCTGTCAATCAGAATTGGAACCAGAGGACATATAGCACCTCTTCCCAGTTGAGCTACATAAGCTGGTGCAATAATGCACTGATATCACTGAGTGAGTGTGACAATCAAACAGGTTAAGCATAATGGTCCAACAATCCAATTCCAATCCATCCAAAAACATATCCCAAGTGCATGCGACACATCGACGGGCTCTCGAAAAAAAATCATTATTTGATTTAAAATCGACAGTTCAATGCCAATATCTGATTTTTGTAAATCAAACTTTAAACAAATTAAACCATAAATTATACCGTAAGCAGCTATATCATGAAAAATAAATTCTCTATTACTTGGCCGCATGTAATTTCTAAATAGCTTTACGCTAATAAGCTATATTTATTATAGCTGAATATGAAACAAGGAACAAAATGAAGGTGTGCATTATTTATAGACTAATGCAGGGAAAAATGAAGGTTACGTCCATGATAATGATCATTAAATGTCACTGAGTAAGGTTAACACGTGTGCATAAAATAACTGGAAGGTTCTTAGAAAATTGAATGTGTAAAAGAGGCATTACCTGTCAATACACACTTTCGTCTATACCAGTGTGTTGTAGCCAAGCTTGTCCCGCACACAAAGTGTTCGAATAAAAGGTTTTGTTGTTGCTTACTCCAGTGGCGGCTCGTGGTCTTAAAAAATGGTGAAGAGCTAGGTATAGTGCGGGCACTTAAACAAACATTGACTAAAAATCCGTGTAACAAAACGTCTCTGTTATCCTCATCTGTCCAACGACTGAATGGAGTTTCCAACAAATTACAAACTATGTCATTAATTGGGTTCATTTTTAAAACACACAACTAAGTAGGTACGTACACTACTGATTTAACTGAAAAATAAAAACAACACTTTTTAATCACACAGTAAATAACGTAAAAACGATATCTATAACCGCAAAGCCTCAAAATAAATACCTTAAGGTTAGGCGAACCAATGCTAAAACAATGGTGCATACGACTGATCTATTTTTAAATTGCCCTTCATCATAATGCAAATTGTTACATGCTGTCGCGTGACTGACGTCACGTAACCATAGCAACGATGAAAATCAAAGCCATGTTGGGCGTTCAGTCTTCACTTGCTTTGAGTTAACGGACACGGTCGGCTGAAGCGCGACAAAATGCACGATTGTTTATAATTATTGTCCATCGGAGTTAACCATGGCCCTATTATGCATAGCTACATTCGGATTAAATTAATATTATTAATTCGAACTTAATTATTTTTTTAGTTTTCAACGGAGGGTTGGTTTCCCTGTTTTATTTGACCCCTCCCAACAAACTCCCTCCATTGAATACCAAATTGGATCACAAATCTACCACTGTAATTATTGTTTTATGTCTAAAATGGTAGCTGTATTGATACGTTAATATTTAGTTTTGTCGAAAAACTTTTCTCCCGGTTTTTTTTTGGTGAAGAGCCCCTTTACCTACTTCACCTGACGAGCCGCCACTGTCAAGGGAAATAAAAACTAATATAATACGTGCAACCATGTAAAAAAATATACGCATTATAAGCAAATATGGTTGTTTCAAAAAGTAATTTAGAATTTTAATTAAAACAAAATTTGAAAAAAAAATTGTTTGTCTTTACATTTTATTCCTCTTTTTACGCCACTTAATTTTACAACTTTTACTGCCATAATACAATTGAATAATCAAAATTGGTTTAACCAGAAAATAGTATTACGGTCCAGGTCAAGTCACATTTCGAAAATAATTTTTTTTTCTCTGAAATCGGTTATACATAAACACAGCTATTTTACCCAACAAGCAGCCAATGATTTACTTAAAATATTACTTCCAAACAATTTAAATATTAATCTTTTAATATTACATGTCCACAAAAACGTGCCTTCCACGTCAGATACTTCATAAATTTCCATCTATTTTTAGAACAAAGCTTTCCATTTCCTTTCCTTGTCTGCCGCCTTTCGACCCCGTTGTTTTTACCTTATTAGAATGATAAATGACCCCCATTATAACTCACCCTTGAATTCCATAGCACTGACCCAAAAAAACGAAACAACTTGTTTGATATTGAGTTTTATGCTTTAATATTATTATACCGGGTTAAAAAAAAGTCACGGAAGTATAGTCGTATGAAACTTCATTTTTTTTTTTTGGATGTGCCAGCTGTTCAAGATATTAGTGGCGATTTGTGGCCAATTAAACAGGCGTATATGTATTCCTTACATGACGTAATAGTTATTTACGATATAAGTGTTGTGAAGATTCATATTACAACACGAGATGTTAAAGTTGTCAAACGAGGTGTCAGCCGAGTTTAATAAAACATCGAGTGTAGTAATATGAATTTACAACAAGAATATTGTACAAAATTTTATCTACTTTCATCTATGAATACAAATATTTGGCAAAGGACATTTTAAAAAATAAAAATGCACCTGCTATTAAGTTTACTAATCAAGTTTTTATGTTACCTTTCGCATAGTTACTGTTTCGCATGGTTACTGTCGAAACTTTGTTAAACAAATTCAAAAATATAAAAAGCGTTTTTCCAAATGAGTGATTCTGATGGAAGTTTACCCTTTGATACAGAAGCAGCGGCAAACCAAGCAATCTCAAGTTTAGTTCCGACAAAATCCAAGGCTCGGTATGAGTTGGAGTATCAGAAGTTTGAAGATTGGTGCAAAGCTAACAAAATAAAGGAGGTGTCTGAGAAAATCTTTTTGGTTTATTTTTCCGTAAAGCAACGCTCCCAGAAACCATCTACACTATGGACTCACTACTCAATGTTGAGAACTATGATTTCAGTCAATAAAAATCAAGATATTTTTTAATTAATAATTCGTAATTAATTTTATAATTGTTAATAATAAATCATTCTTTTATAAAGTGTGGTTTTATTTAACAGCAAAATTTTAATAAAAGCGTTTTTTTCCATTACAGCACTAGTGCTGTAATAGATGCCCTTACAAAACGATTTACAAAACTGTAAAATTCATATTACTAAATGAAAGTAGATAAATACATATAATTTATAGGGTGTCCCTTTATATTTAAATTTTTATCCGTGTAATATCCGTCAATATTTCTGTATATGTAAATGACCCGGACCCAAAAGTTATTCGTATAAATTGAAGATCATTTCTACGAATGCATTCGTTGCCAATTAATCGTAAATTAGATCTCTGTATAAGCATCCCGTATACCAGTTTAAAAAGCAGAGATTTTACATTATATTAACCGCTCATGGGAAATTAAAAGCACAGCCTTTATACGAGTGGAAGGGAGCGAGAGAGCTCGTAGGCAGTAAGCTAAAAAGAGAACACATACACGTAACGCGCAACCTGAGCCTCTGTTAGCCATCCGACCGCGCTTGTAAAATGCATTGGTGCCAATCTTCCAATTTTGTGGTAGTTTCAAAAAATACTACGCGTTCTCGATATAAAACATGTCCCTTTATAGTTCAATAATTAGGTTAGTTAAGATCTTAATTTGTAACATAAAATAAGAAGTACTTTTATGATGATTTAAGATAATTTTGGCCAATAAGTATCTTAAATTATAATTTACATAATAATCGATTTGGGGTTCAATCAAGTGGATGTTCGATTTAAAATCTGAATACAAAACGAATGTGGATGAAATTTATTTATAATAATAATAATACATATTAGTGTTTTCGCCCTGTGTTTACTTTTGCTATAAACGTTGCGCGTCGCCATCTGTTGTCAAAAAAAAAATAGAGGAATGAACATGTCCACGTACATGTAATTGAAGTAATGGCGATGTCATCTGTATTGAAAATTTTTAAAGTACATTTTTTGGAAATTTTGTTTGCGTACCGTGCTCAAACGGCTTTGCACGCCACTGAAGTACTTATATTGCAGAAACTAATTAATTTAAAATTCTTTAAGGGCAAAGTACCCTAAACTGTCAAATTAAATTAGTATCATCAGTTTTTATAAAGATAAATGGGGTCACAGTGGGGATTCCTAATATTTTCTTTACAAAAAGGTCATTTTTCCGTTTAATAAAACTGGCGTTTGTAGACCTTTCAGGTAACATTAATTTCTTAGCGATTGCTTTTTTCTTCAAAGCCGAGGATTTGAATTTATTTATTAAAGTAAACGGTAAAACATTGACTTTTAGTGTTGTCATAGGGGCTATTTTAATTATGCAAATATTACATTGTTAGTGTGTTGTTAGTCGAATAGTTGGATTTCCAATAAAGAAATATTTTTTCACCACATTCTAAAGCTTTTGAAAACCGCCCAAGAAAAATTTGAAAAATTTTCAAGGGGATCGAAGAACTCTTCTCTTATACCAATAAAAATTCCCTCATAAAAAGGTATTATGCTTAGGCCCTTAAAGATTTCTGATAAACCACCTGTATACTAATTTACCCTTTTTTTTCCTGCAAACTCAACATGTTTATAAAAGAAGAAGAGTTTGTTCTATAGAATCTGATCAAAAAAGCAACGTGCAAGCAACTATACCGGGTGTCCCATTATGGATGGCCACCGGCCGTATCTCGGAAACTACTGGGCATAAAAACTCGGGAAAAAAGAAATTATATCTCCGAAAATTCCACATTAAAGTATATCTTTGGTAACACCATTAAAAAGCTTGGACAATTATGCATCATTTTTGTCTTATGCTCATTGGCGTACCGACTTTAATAAGAGGGGGGGGGGCTGTTGAAAGTGTAATCATTTAAATCGCTGTAACTTACAAACGACTTATCCGATTTTAGCAAACTAAAGACCTTTTGGAAGAGAAATGTATGCACTTTCACCAATCGTTTTTACTTAGTTGTACATAATAGTTCTCAAAAAAATTGTAGAGGGCGCAATTTGTAATAATAACACATTTTTTGTTTTTACTCCGAAAAAATAAATCATACGGTATAATTATGATACCATAATCGAAAAGTAGATGAAATTTGCTAGAAAAAATATTAAAACCGCAGCTCCGATATCTCGGTTCGTTTCAGCGTTATCGCCAATAGGATCATTTTTAAAACTTTAAATGAAGAAGCGGTTATATATTTTTTAGAAAAAAAGTGGGGCGCCACTGATATTTTTCCATGTGGATATTATTTCGGATTAGCCTGGTCAATTCTGCATAAAAATGGTCTCTTGCGTTTTTCTCCTCAGGCACACCGTTCTTTCCCCGATTTTCTATGCCCAGTAGTTTCTGAGATACGGCCGGTGGCCATCTATAATGCGACACCCGGTATATTATATTATGTTATAAAGCTAAATTTAAGCTCTTTAATTTAAAAGTTTCTGTCAACCTATATATTTTTTTATGTCCCAAGAAGGTAGAAGATAATCCTTAATAGCGGCCTTTGGTCCATATAATCTATCGCAACAACTGTCATAACAGTTTTTTTTTAAATTAATAATATCAATTAATAACTAATATAATTATTTTACACGTTACACGTTGACTCTTAAACTTAGGAATAAGCGATTACGATCGTAACATATTGCGCAGTTATCTGCACGAGTAAAACTGTGGTGATTTGACGAGTGGAGCTTTTAAAATGTGAAAAGCTTTATTATTCCGTAATTCTAGTAAAAACTGTAATATTTTACATGAAAAGCAAATTAAAAGAAACTCTGACGAATGGGAATAATCGACGAGATTCTTTTTGTAAAATCGCACTTTAAAAACTTTTAAAAAATGTTTTCCAGTACAAATAGAAACAAACGTTTATGCATGGGAATGAACGTGCGTGTCTAAATTTACGCGCCTAATACCTTCTATGTAAAGGCTACTATTACACTATTATGGTACACCTTATATAAATGACAAACCTGAATCCTCCAAAAATGACAGAAATATGTCATAAAACTATTCTGACAGAATCCTAAAGTTCAAATATATACAAAAATTCTACATATCCTTATACATTCCTTTTAAATGAGTTTTTCCATGAAGTTACGCAAGATTTCTTCAAAGAGGAAGCCTTTATACGTCCTTAGTGCAAGAGGCGGGACGTTAAAAAAACGCAAAAGAATTATAATTTCAAAATGCAAAAGATGTACTTGCTCTCCGTGCCTAAATGGCCCGTTTAAATTTCCCACAATTTGGGAAGATCTACGAGCTAATAATCAGCTGTGTGATGGCGTAGTCAAATGCGAGGACGGAATTGAATTTAAAATCCATCGAATTATATTATCAGCCATCAGTCCCTATTTCCGGGCTCTTTTTACAAATTCGATCAATAGAGGCCAACCGGAAATAAAAGAAGCAAATGTCAATATATCCAGTCCGGCATTCAAAGTTGTTTTAGATTATGCATACACTGGAAGCTGCGTAATAAATAAGTCTAACGTTTTTGAGGTTCTTAAATATGCAGATCAATACGAGATTTTGGATGTGGTTCAAAAATGCTGTGAGTTTCTCATAAACGATTTGTCGCCGACGAATTGTTTACAAGTTTTAAAATTTGCCAATCAGTTTTTCTGTAAATATCTGACGCACAAAGGTAATATATATGTTCTTCAGAATTTTCCAGACGTATTCAGAAAAAACGATCACTTTAAAAATGTGACCGCTCAGCATCTTAAAGAAATCCTTTCAGATGATTATCTTAACGCTAAATCAGAAGATATCGTTTTTGAAGCCATAAAGGATTGGGTCAATCACATGCCAGAGGCAAGGAAGCAACACTTACTTGAACTGATTAAATGTGTTAGAATGGGTAATCTGCCACACGATAAAATCTTGAAGATAGCCACGTGGCCTATGATAGAGGGCGACACTGTATGCACTTTGTACATTGCTGATGTCCTTACAATAATGGAAGACTTTAGAGAGGTGGAAATTGAACCCCTTAACACTTACTTGACTCGTCCAAGAATACCTTATGACGTTCTTTTTGCTATTGGAGGTTGGAGTGCCGGAAGTCCAACAAGTTTCGTTGAGACCTACGATAATCGTGCTGATAGATGGTTGGTTTCAAAGGATACTGATGTAGTAGCAAGAGCATACCACGGTATATGCAGTTATAATGGTAAAATTTATCTAGTAGGTGGGTTTGATGGTAATGAATATTTTAACACCGTCAGATGTTTTGATCCGGCCACTCATACGTGGAGCGACTGTGCTTGCATGTATTATTCCCGCTGCTACGTAAGTGTGGTGCTATGTTTAGGAAAAATATACGCCATGGGAGGATACAATGGAAGAATACGAATGAATTCTGCTGAAAGGTATAATCCAATTCGAAATCAATGGGAGTTGATTCCGTCTATGCAAAAACAACGATCAGATGCTAGTGCAGCTACTTTATACGACAAAATTTACATTGTAGGAGGTTTTAACGGATCAGAAGTAATGAATTCAGCAGAAATTTATGATCCGTTCACTAACCAATGGTCGTACATTCCACCTATGATATCGGCTAGATCAGGGGTAAGTTTAATTTCGTTTCACAATGCCCTTTATGCCATTGGCGGGTTTAATGGATATACCCGTCTCCCTTCCACCGAAAAATTGATCCCGGACTCCTCTTCCGGATGGATGGAGATTTCAGAAATGATGACGCCAAGGAGCAACTTCGGAACGGTAATTCTGGACGATTACATTTATGTGATTGGTGGATTTAACGGATCAACAACAATAAATTACGTGGAATATTATGACTTAGAGATGGACGAATGGGTCGACGCCGCCTCGATGAATTTAAATAGGTCAGCGTTAAGTGCTTGCGTTATAAGCGGGCTTCCGAATTCTAAGGATTATTCTTTCTTGGACCGCAGTCAAAAGAAACAGAACGAGGATGCCAAGGCTGAAATTTAACTGTAACAATTTTATATTTTAAGGGTTGCAGGTTGCAGCTAATACCTATATAACTTTTATATTTCAAATGAAAAGAAATAATTTTATATTTCACTTAATAAAGTTTTCAAAAAACATAAATAATTGAATTTAATTTTATAAATTGTAAAATATAATTATTTATTTATTATTTGCATTAAGGAATACAAAACGGGACTAACCCAATAACCCAAATTCAGTATTCACTAAACAAAAAAACATATAGTTCTAGTGTAATATATTTGGATCTGGTCTTATCGTGCAGGTCATACGATTCAAGAAAGACAGACTCTCAGTTTTTGTTTTCTTTACTTGCGTTTAATTTTACCCTCTAAATAAAATACGTAACATAAATGCGACAGACTTATTCCATTTTGACATGAAAAAAAAGGATATGTATTTACTTTCCAGCGATTCTAAAAAAGCTACGCACCAGCTACGTTTTATTTTAAATATGCCAGTTTTCTGACTTTGACAGTTTGTGACAAAATGAAACAATTTTCTGGGTTTTTACATCCCCAATCAAAAAAAATGGTACTTAATCTGATAAACTATTTCGAAAATGAAAGAAAAAGTGGAAATTTGCCAACCAATATTCAGGAAACAGTAGCCATAGCACTGGGAATTAGTTTAAGGACTGTGCAGAAAATTGTGCATGAAACAAAACATAACATAATACCCAAGAATACTAAAAAGTGTAAACGAAGAAAGCCAAAGACTGAGGATGTAAGCGAAAATATTAAAATTGGAGTTCGAAATGTGATTTACGATTTATACAAATCATAAACCAATGTAACTCTTCCAGTTTTACAGAAAACATTAAAAATTCGGGGTGTTTTGGAAATTGGACTTGAGGCGTTATCGAAATTATTAAAAAATTTAGGTTTTCGCTATAAAAAGACTGTAACCGAAGATTTTTATGTGAGCAGCCACAGTTATTGAGCGTGTTCAGCTTTTAAAAAAATATACGGACAATTACAAATCGAAATTTAGAAAAGTGGTATTTTTAGACGAAACGTGGATTATATTATCAAAATAGTTTATCAGACTAAAATGCCATTGTATTTTAAGGTTTTAGTAGTAAAATTGTTAAAATAAATTGCACTGTTTATTATTGTCGTTTTTAATTAAAGGGTACAGTAGGTGTATAATTAACGATTATATAATTTTGTTGTAACTTTTTCAACTCCCCTGTACATAATTTTTACAAAACTAATAATATTAGTTATATGTGGCTATTTTATGAAACTATTTTTCCTTCCTTCGGTATAGTTGTAAATAATCTCACAACATTTTGATAGCCTCTGTGTTGTCTGATTTGACGCATATGATCAGTGACCTTTGGACCCGCACGTTAAGATCAGATCTGACTATAGTAGTATTATCTAGGTAAAAAAGTAGTTTAAAAGTGTATTATATGCAATGTTGCCAGGTCTGGTGATTTTTCACCAGATTTGGTGATTTTGAACCCCATCTGGTGATCTGGTGAAAACTTTTTAAAAAAGTCTAATTTCTGGTGATTTTTCGGCACTGATGATAAGCTTATATCTTAAAAAAAAAAGAGAGAAAAATGGCTTGATTGTGTTTTATTCTTCTTTGTTAAAAATGGTGACATCGATGCAAAAACTTATTGGTTTCAAAAGCGAAAAGCATTTGTCTTTGTCTGGAAACTCTCTACTTCTCTGTGCCGAATATTTCTTAGTAGCGGGGGATTTACAGAATTTGTATCTGTTACTGTTTTATATATAGTGATTTCTAAAAAAAAAAAAAAGGTCGTACCTCGGAAATAACACACATCTCATTTAAGGTCTTGGCACCGGGGTGCGCACTCACGTTTATAGCTTAAACAACATGAGTGCCCACCCTGGCGTCAAAAGCTTAAATGAGAGGTATGTTATTTTCGAGGTATGATCTTTTTTTTTTTTTTTTTTTTAGAAATCACAGCACAGCAATATATTTGATTAACATTAATTATATGGTGTTGTATGTGATAATGCGAGAAATTAAGAATCTGGTGATTTCTGGCAACATTTAAAGCAAGGGTCTGGTGATTTTTAATTTTTTGACCTGGCAACATTGATTATATGATTTACAGCAACGATTCAGAGGCGAGTTAGAGTGATAATTGCTAGTACTAGGTTGTATATGAAAAAAAGCTTATTTCGCGTGTTAGTGGATGGAATGTTTATATTTAGTAAATTAATAATTGGCATTGAATCATGAGAATTTTGTGGGAAAATTTAATGTCGTATTTGCCGTCTATCCTCGAGTGATAATAACTTAAGATTTCGTTTAATTAAAGTCAAGTTGTCGTTTAAATAAAATTTATAGCAAAGGTATTTTGTAAACTTTCCTTGCTTGGACTCTTTTGATTTTACCAATGTATATAGGGTGACAATTTGAAAACGAACAGCATTTAATATTGCCTCTACCAATGATAGTATGAAAATTTGGCGAAACACCTCAAATGATATATCGAGGGGGACATTTTTTAAGACATTTGTTGTCGTGTTACTTTCAACCCTCTGACCCCCAGGGCACCTACCCCTAAAATTTTAAATGGCAACCCCTATTTATTTCGCCATTTTTGTGTTACTTATAAAATTCTACATAAACTGTATAATTTTTTTTTTCTGTGATTATTAACCTCACAAATTAATGAAATGTATTTAATATCGTATTTTAATATTGTACCTACCAATACATACGTTCCAAATTCCTTTATTTATTTACATTTCGTCTTCGATATCGCCACTGGAAAAAATAAAATAATTACATTTTTTGAAAAAAAAAAATGATACAGTTTATTTATAATAATGAAGAAGAATGTCTTTTACGATGGAGACTCTTGTTAGTGGTATATATTGTTGATAGTATAATAAGATAAATTTGTAATTATATTTCTAGAGAACGTATAGTGTAACATTTTTTAAGATCAAAGATAGAGGCAATTACGTTGGCAGTACGAAAAAAGTATGTTTAGGTCCTGCTGAATGAGCAAGGCATTTGAGTGATTATTTGACCAAATACATTTTTTAAAAGTTATCTGCGTACATTAAAAAATAACAAAATTTAAAGCAGATGACAATATCGTTAATATTAATGTTAAATTAAAGGGGCCCCAGATGAGAACCCTGAGGCACCCCAGAACTGACCTTAATAGGAGCCGACGCACGTAAACATACTAATTTTGACGGCTTGGGTTTTATTGCTGTCATAAGAAGACTCGCTGACATCGAAGCAGACCCCCATGAACACCGACGTTAGCAAGTTTATGTATCAAAATATTATACTCAATTATTCGGTCTAGTTCTTTTCACAATAACTGGTTATGACCTATTAACGACCCCATCGTGCGAACAAGAGTTTGGCAATAAATAAGTTAATAATAAAGATGCAGTAAAGGGTTGGACTAAAGAAATTAAGTATATATACTCGAATGATGTGTTTATATTAATTCAATGAAATTAAAAAAGAAATATTATTTTTAAATATTAATTATATTAATTTACCTGTATAATGTTATTCTTATCTAGTTCTGTTTCGCTCTAGTAGGTAGTAATTATTTAAATTAATTATAATCGGTTTATGTATATTATTTATGAGTAACATAAAAATTGTCTACAGTAATTACGCGATAAATTGAATTTTTTTCACTGCCTATACTGTTTTAATAATTCTATAACACTATAATTTAAAATCGCAGAAGTATTTTCTAACCTTACAATTGATTTTAATTGGTGCCATAAGTGCTCTATGACATTAAAAATGAATGATATTAAAATATAACTGAACACTTCCCGTGAGAAATAAAGACTGACAATAATTAATCTTTCAAAATATTAAGGAGATTTCTATATAATATTTAAAATTCTTTTATTTTAATCTTACCTAGAAATCATTATAATCCGGCCACAAAAATAAAAACCAGGATTTTACGGGTCTTTACGCCGCACTTAGCACCCATTTTATTGTAGTCATTAAATAAGAACCATTTATCGTGATGTTTAAAAAATTAAAAAATCATTGGTATTGTTATTTTCTTGATATATTTAAACCTTTGGTCGTTACCATTTACCAATTTAAGTTTTTAAAATTTTCTTGCGTTTCCTTTTGTTTGCAAAACACAAATAAGATAAACGTGCGATCTTACATGCTCGTCTAAGAATCGAATCTCGAACTTGGCATGGATTATTTCTTTTTTCATTCATAGTTAAAGCCAGCAAAATGAGGTTGCGAAGGCTAAGCTGAGATTGAAGTTTTATTCTCTATGTTTGAAAAGGTGATGTTTGCTGATTTTATTGGTGCACTGGTCTTTTTGTATTAGAGGTATAAGTTTAGCAGTTGAAATTGTCTAAGATATAGAATTTTTATCACGTTAATGCTTGCATAAAACTAACACTTGCATTGACAAAAACAAAACGGGTGATGTCCATTAAAAGTACTAAAGATTAAAGTTTAGTTAAGTGTATTTGTGTTGCCGTGTTAAATTGCAGTTATTTTTTAACCCGAATTAAAAAGAAAACAAGCAAATTATTAACTTTTTTTTTCATCAATAGAAAGGTGAGATCCATGTGAGTGTGAGAAAGTTACATAATATGAAAAACGAAGAAGAAGGTATATATAAGAAAATGAAAAAATAATTACTAAAGTTGAAGAAAGAAATGAGTGGAAATAAAGATATTTTTTAAATAAGAAAGTGCGTCTGTGTGCAAATCTTTAGTTCGACAGAAAATAACAATAATTTGGTAGAAATATATTTTGGTATTAATTTTGTTATTATACCTTTAATTTTTGCACCATTTCGTGTACTCTTTAGGAAAATATTGTGTATACACATATACTCTGGGATAAATGTTTTGATTTAAATTTAAAAAGAACAAATTTCATCCGACAGATTTACATATTTTTGAAGCATATTGTTAACCTAACTTTTCTCAACTGTCAGAAAACGAATTTACAACACGTAAATTTGGTTTATCTGTAATTGACTACTGTGATTGGTCAGTTTCATAACCTAACTAGGATGCATATAAAATTTTGCCGCTCAGTTAACTGGAATAGCCTACTTTACCCGCCACTAAAGTGTAAAGGAAACAGCAAATTTCCATGTGGGAGTAGAAAAAAAATATTCTGTATTAATGGCGTTAATTGAATGGAGATCTATATATTTATGTAGAGTTTATTCTTAAATAAAATATAAAAATTTTTTTTTACGATAATTGTGTGTGGGAGCACGTGTTCTTATGCCCTTACATAGGAGCCCAACTGATGACTGACAAAAAAGAATAAAATGGACGCAAGGTACAAACAAAACTCGACCTGGCAATTTTTTTTATTAAATTGTTTTCTACACATTTAATTTTTACAAATTTGCCATAAAGATGCGAGAACATAGAGAAACAAGAGAGCGCTCAACTTTATTTTAATTTTTGATCTGGCGCCAACGATGCGATGCGTAGTGGTGACATTGCCTTTACAAAATTTATCAAAGCATTCCTTTATACAAGCAACACACTATGACATAATTTAGAAACTCTTTGGTGGGTTAAACCCATATCTACGTTGAGCACATAATATAGAGTCAGTTAAGGTAACAGAGGACAGTAGGTAAGATGAGTTTCGATAGAAAATTATGGTGGCGGTTTATGAGTGATTAACGCAGTGGCGGCTCGTGATAGTTGAAACAGGTGGGGCAAAATTATCCAAATCAAGAAATATCGTTAAGGAAAATAGGATAAAAAAAACTTAAGCGAATAGTAATTAAATGGAGCATATAAAAACAACATTGTTTAAAATCACTACATATTGAACAGTGTTTTTCTCGATATTTCAGTAGTTCTAAAGAAACAATAAAATGTTCAGTAAACACTTAAATATTCTTATGGGAAAACTCTATTCGAAAATCGCGAATCTTTTAAAAAACTCATTTTTTTCATTTTAACACGCATTAACCTACACTGACCAACTGATTTAACCTTAACCTAACCTACAAAAGTAATTTATGTCCCATAGTAAAAACTGTTTAAAAGAAATATATGTTAAAAGTTAATATTTCGGTAAGTTAACCGTATTGAAAACAGCTGCCATCTAGTATCGGGTATTGGTAGCAAAGACGAAGGCCTAACCCGATTGGAACTTTGCACTCCTGACAAAATAAACCACGTGTGAATCCTCCAATCCCGGACGGATCTGATAATCTAGCCTGCCACGAAATTTCCGAATTCCTTATGCGTCAGTAAGAGATGGCGATATGTCTATTATTTCTTTCGTAAGCGATGAACAGTCTGGCCATACGTAGAATTGGTCGGCATTGGGTAGCACCAGGGAATTTTCGCGGCGTCAGGGAGTTTTTGCATCGTTAGGTGTTATCAGATATCAAATGAACGCAACGTCTTGAATTTTAAATTATTCACATGTACAAAAAAAATGAAGCGTAAAGATACAAAGCAATGATTATGATTATGAGTAAATAAATAGCTTGGGGTACAGGTAGGTAGGGCCATAGCACTGTAGCTCTACTGTACGAGCCGCCACCAATGATACTGACATGTGAGTCTTATACTATGTGTCATTTCCAAATATAATAGTTAAGTGTACAGGGCGTTATAGAATTGACGCAGTATATTTAATTACATAACACACTGTGCAGCTCTGAGAGTAAGGATAGGAAATTTTGCGTATTTATGTTAACTGAAATAGCTTACTTTTCTCGTCACTTAAGTGTAAAGGAAACAGCAAATTTCCATGTGGTAGTAGAAAAACAACTATTATTTTATAAAAGTTAATCTAGAAAATAAAGACAATACGAGAACAATGTCGTAGACGAAATTATTTTATTAAAATAAATATTAAGGAAGTTAGTTTAAAATTTTTATTATAAATAATAAAATTGTTAATGCAATCAAAAGTTTAAAAAATAAATTGGCAACGCGGGTATCTTACTGCGGAGCCCTCTTAAATTTTATTCCATAAAATATGAATTTGGAAATATTTAGATTGATAGGTTAACAACTTGCACGGCCTTTTATCCTGGTAATTTGTCACCCTAAATCACAAATGTGTCAAGGCAAGTATGTTCAAATGCAAAAAAGACCACCAATGGTCTAGGGTCTAGATGAATAACGAGAAAAAGAGAGTTTGGTTAGGTCTGGATATATGTAAAAAAATTCCAATAGTAATATAGAAAATACTTTAGATGACGAAGAGTCAAAATCAATTTATTAAATGAACGACCCGTTTGTCCTACGTATTCCGCCGGACAGGAGTCACAGGAGAGCAAATAGTGACTCCGTTCATTTAATAAAAGAACATCTCAGATCTAGTAGATTACAACACGACAATAAATCCCCTTTTGGTACACATCTTAAAACAACTAATCATTCTTTTGATATTGACGAGAATTTCAAAGTTTTACATCATCTAAACAAGGGACAAAAACTGGATGTGTTAGAGAATATAGAAATTGCCCTATCCCAATCCCGCTCCCCACAAAATCTAAATGAACAGGGCAATTTTTCATATCGTAATTATGTAGCTGCGGTCCGTCTTTTCAGAGATTAATTGTTTTAATTCAATTTTTTATTTTTATTTTATATAAGGTTACAACCTAAATTTACCCCTCCTTACTTCTTGCAATATTACCTTCGGAACTGCCTCCTTTTTCTCTCCCCCCTTTTTTCCTTTTCTACTTCGTCGTTTGATACAACAATGTTTTTTATTCATATAAGTATGATAAGGTTTGAAACTATTTAGTCAGATATATATACTGCTAGAATGCAGCACAATTTTAATTTTAATTTTAAATGTTTTGATGTCGTTGTTTTTCCAAATTTTATAAAATTGTAATTGTGCTTTTTAATGTAAAATGGTGTTTTGTTAATTGATATGTTGACTAGGGCGCGTCCTACTTGTGTTCTTTATGTGGTTACCTTATTACCTGTAAGTTTTGACATTGTTTATTGTTTTAATTTTATACAACTTGTTTTTTTTTATTTCTTACAATACGACCTGATGATGGCCTTGTAGGCCGAAACGCGTAGGCCGAAACGCGTAGGTTGTAATTAATATATTTATTGGTAAAGAGGAAGATAGGGCTTTCTGTTCCTAACCCCACTTTAATGTCAATATTAATAAGTTGATAAAGAGTTGACGAAGTTTAAAAAGTTTCGTAAAAAGTCATAAGCATAAGGAAAAACAATACAGGGTGATTCCTAAGTTGATACTTTTTTTAGTGTGTATAGAAGGAATTAAAACAAACATTTTCAAATACCTTTTTTCAAAAAACTTAAAAATAGGCGAGATACAGAAGTTAAAAATCTAAGTGCGGGCCTGGTCATCAAAACGTAGCCTGCTATACTTTATGTTATTTGTCTCATCTGTCATGTCATAAGTCATGCAATTTACGGGTCGGTGGTGAGTTATTTGACAATGCGCTGCGGTGTGTTTTTCTGAAGCAAGTTCATTTTAAATTGGTGACACGTGAAAATGGTAAAACAATGAACTAGTAGATATGGTGTTAATTTACGGTGAGTGTCGTCATAGTGCGGCTGCTGCTTCGAAATTATACGCAGCACAGTTTCCCTTGCAGGCTTATCCTACACCATAAATTTTTCTTAATGTTATTCAACAGGCAAGTTAGGCAGAACCGTATTTGATCCATAGTGTAATAAATGAATGTAAGTACCTCATATTTAAGTTTTTTTAAAAAAGGTAATTGAAAATGTTTATTTTAATGCCTTCTATTTACAGCTAAAAAGATGTATCAACTTAGGAATCACCCTGTATTCAACTGCTTCACTACTAATATTCGGTACACCCATTTTTTTTTAAACATTATAAAAAAAAATACATTATACAGAAATTAATTAATAAAAAATCATAATATTCTTTATTATCTAAGGAACTGTCAACTCCTTTTGACGTTATAATTAACGGGTCGACGGTCCGATCGATCCACATTTTCTCCTCTTCTCTAATGACATGATAGACTGCTTTTCGCCATTCCTCTGGTGTCACTTCCTTAATGATTTGATCAAACAGTAGCTTAACGTGTTTCATTTTGGATGTCGTGTTGTGTCTTGCTACAAATCCTTTTACTTGCGCCCATATAAGTTCTATAGGATTTAGTACGCAATGATATACTACACTATGTTTTTCAGCTATATCTTTCTGGCATATTTCATAAAACTATGTTTGTATAAATTTGCTATTGCTAATAGTTCCTTCTTTATTAAAATATCTTCTTTCTTTTTCTTTGGTTAGTTATCATGAATAATTTAATACAGAAAATTTACGTGCGCCTATGGCCGACACCGAAATTGAGCCGAACTGAATGGAATTTCCCATTTTATTACTACACCTTTCTGAAATAGTCTATAATATGACCTTACAGGAAAAATATTAAAAAACTTAAATTGCTACTTGACTCGTGTAAACGCTGCCTTGCTTACAGGCATTTTTTTAACGTTTAAGAGTTACAATACTTTTTACTGCTCTACTTGTAATTACGCTTGTTTATTGCCTAAGATACGAGCGTAAAGTTATAAATATAACACACGTTGGACCATAAAACTCCATTTGCGATAAAAACTTTTTGCGTTCCATTGTAAAAGTCACCTTTTTATATGCAGAAAAAACACTCAAATTAACCCCTCTGCTTTATTGTCGTAAAGTTTAGAGAACTTTATTTATTGTCCTTTTAGCTGTTTTATGGGTAAACACTGATTTACGGTCTGGTGGGCTTTATTGTACTTAAGTGTTTGGTAATTATATGCCTCGCCTGGTGTTCAATGATTTTGATTAAGTATTAGAGGAAACATAAGGAGAAATACACTAATCTTGGAAAAAAGTGTATGTTATTAAATGTAATATTTAATTTATAATTACGTAATTATGTGTTTAGATTTGATATAATAGATATTTTTCTATTCCTATATTAGTAAACATTGTTTTAGATACAGTTCACTCTATAAGTAAATCCATTCTTACGCTCAACTGTGCGTAA
This sequence comes from Polydrusus cervinus, assembly GCA_935413205.1. Lineage (NCBI taxonomy): Eukaryota > Metazoa > Arthropoda > Insecta > Coleoptera > Curculionidae > Polydrusus > Polydrusus cervinus. The sequence continues at coordinate 91,217,116 of OW284511.1, forward strand.
AGACTAAAAACTAATAACTGTGCGTTATGATGCCTAATATAACAATAAAGTTAGCCTTGAATTACTCAAATCATGACATCTATCTTACGTTTTGAATATTTGACAGTGACATTCTCATTATTTGTGATTTGAAGTTCAAATAGCTGCTTTATAAATTATAAACCGATCTTTAGTTTATTAGTAAGACTTGTAGAAAAAGTATAGTACATATTGAATATTGTAAAGCAATTACGCACTCATGTAATTACCTCACTCGCCGCTACGCCGTTTTTTCGCAATTTTTCCATTCGTGCATAATATGCTTTTTATTAAATAATAAAAAATTTCGTTAGGAAAACTTGTTCAAAATAATAAACCTATTCTCTATAACTTAATATTATATTATATATTTTTCTAATTTTTGAAAAAATCTCTAAAATGCATGACTTACAAATTCAAAAACGAAAACATTGGCCACGAAAAATGGTCACGATAAAATTTATATTTCTTCACTTCATATTTTTTTAACCTAACAATTGTTCTAAATTATTCTCCAAAGTTACCAGCTCCATGCAAATTTATGTATATATGTAATAAAAACATTGGGTTCTCTTGATCCAAATCCTGGCTCCTGTTTATTGGACTGACAGATATTGAGAAGTGTATTTTTGACAGGCAGTGGAAGAGGCGCACCGCCACGTGGCCTAAAGAAGGGACGCTGCCATTTATTTAAAAAAATGTAAGATGAATAAGTATGTGCTACTGCCATGGGAGCAATTAAATCACCATGTCTAGTTAACCTTTTAACATCATTTTAAATACTGTGTCTCTGCAAACTGAAAAAAAGGTTTACTTGTAAGGAAGGGCAATTGTTATACCAAAATATAATTGTAATATCGCATGATTCCAACCTATTTTTAACTAAATATCAAGTATTTTTAAGATTAACTCAACTAACTTTTTCTTGCAATCTGGTCTAGTAAAATCACAGAACTTTGTTTTTTGTTATGAGTTAGTATCGAGTTTTTATGTAAAACCCTGGTATTAGGACCAGTTTATGACTTTTTTTTAACTTTTTTTTTATTGTTTGTCGATTCCGTGTCAAATGTAAAGCAAGCGTAGGTCTGTAGTTATTATAGGGTAAAATCTATATTGGGTTTATACACTTTATTTATTTATTTATTTACAAGTATGGAGACAACAGACACTAAGTCCAATAAAGCATCCACGTTGTGGTATTAGCTAGTGGGAATTAAATGTTTTAATGAACAAAAATATAAATATAAAACAGGCAAGGGCCTGTCAACATATTAAGCACCGGTTCTCGCAGATCACCGAAGTTAAGCTGTGTCGAGCGCGGTTAGTACTTGGGCGGGTGACCGCTTGGGAACACGGCGTGCTCTTGCCTCGGGAAGAGTGTAAAATGAATCGACACCTAGCCATCCTATTCACGCTGGACAGGCCGGATGAGATCAGATATCTCGTAGGATGAAGGTGCCGTTTCACACTCCCCAGTCGGTAGACCACATTTGTGGTCGATGACCGGTTCAAGATGGCCTCCGTAGTCGGCGAACCGTAAAAAAAAAAAAATAAATATAAAACCTTACAAATTCTTTTAAAAAAATTACAACAACGATCTGACTTGTTTTTTAAATCTTACTATAGACATATCGAACATTTTCATACTCACGGAAAGACCATAACGTGTCGCTCTACAGATAATTTTGACCTGAATTCGTATTTCGTAGTGGAATGTTAAATGTATTTTGAAGCCTTAGGTCCCTAACCGGTACATTAAAGCTTAGCTTTGATCTAAGTATTGGCGAATCAACAAGACTGTTTGTAAATCATAAGACGATCTGTCTTCCCACAAGCGTTATTACTGAAAATTTTTCCATAATAGGTTTATAATAATTGCTATTTATTATAAGCACATCTCTCTTACGCGATAAAAACCGTAAGCATTTATTTTAAATACTTTCCAACCTCCGCTGGTAAATCGCGTACTAAGGACTCCAAACAACTGATGCAAAATTAAGTTTACTAAGTATAAACGTGTAGTACAAGTTAAAAATTTTTTTAAGGATTGTGAAAATATAAACTGTTTCTTATAATAAGTTCTAAGAATCGATTACACTCATTAACAACTTGCTCAATGTGAGAGCTAAAAATTTACTTAGTGTCCATTATAACACCCAAATCACGTATTTCATTTAATACACTATTAGTAATCGAATAACGAAAATTATACACATTTTTGTTTCTAGTGAACGTAATCGGCACACACTTATCTAGATTAAAAAATAAACTCTGACTTTCGTAGAATCTTACCACAGCATTAAGATCATCCTGCAACCTATCGCAGTCCTCTGCACCCTGATTATTTTAAAATGTTTTAGGTCATCTGCGCACATCAAAAATTTAGAAAAATTAAAGCATTGTTGTATATTATTAATGTATATAAAAAAAAAACCAAGGGGCCAAGGTAACTACCCTGCGGCACACCAGACGGCATGCTAGAAGGCTCAGAATAAAACCCCCCCACAAAAACCATCTGTCGTCTATCGCTGATATAGAACCAGATCAATTTGAGCAAACTGTTATGCACACCGACGTCAATAAAACATAGTGTATCTAAAGTCTGATCAGACTCATAATTATATAATATGGAAAATAAATAAGGTCATGCGAAGATTCAAAAATAAGTTTTGTGGTTTTCTCAATAAGGCAAGGTACCCCACATTTACAATTACTTTTCTTATTATAACAAAAACTTTTCCTATTATAACAAAAAAATGTAATGTTCAAGTCATGTACCATTACGTTTAGATGCCGAATTATTTACAATATAAATAAATAAATAAACAAATTACATATTTAATTAATTAATTATTTACAAATTACATATTTAATATACAATCAATTTTCTGTATTTCTTATAAAAATTTGTTACTAAAATTTTTAGTACAAAACTTGTATAACTTTAACTACAATTTGCTTAAAAAGCTATACCGAGAAGGAAAATTTAAAATTCCAGAGAACCTTAATTAAAACAATTGTAGCAATTAAAATATAATTTCAAGTCCCCAGAGAAATTATATTTTATTTCTATCGTTAGCTAAAGCAAAAATTACTGGCGTGTTATAGTAACTAGGTCCTCAAAAGCCCTTTGTTATAATAAAATTGTTTTATGTGTGTTTAGAGTATATTCACCTTTTAATTAACAAAAAGGAACTTAGTTAATATTACCCTCGGTAAATATGTATATTAGGTTATTTGTTAAAGCAGTGGTGGTTCAAGTCGTTATAAATTACATATTAAAATTTTAGTTAAGTCCGTTCGTAAGGTAGTTTATGAGTAATATTATAATATGAGTAAATTTATAATACGCACACAAAAACATTAGGACAGTCAAATTAATCTCAAACATAAACAAATTTTTAAAAAAATACACTGAAGAAGACACGATGGCAATCGAATGTTGATTATAAACAAGACATGTAAGCTATTAGGAATCACTGTAGGTTCTTTATCTTGGGTAGCTTACACAACTGAATTGGGACGAAGGCTGTCCAGTACGCTATTCCTTCTTAGAAATTTGCGTAAGTGTGTAACATTTGACATTTTAAAATCACTTTACTTCGGTCTTTTTCATTCCCACATTGCGTATAGTGCTATACTGTGGGGAAACTCTACAAATGCATTCGAGATTTTTCGATTGCAAAAAAGAGCTTTAAGGCTTATGGCTAACGTAGGCTATAGAGAACACTGTCAGCCCATTTTAAAAAAATTTTGAATAATGCCCCTGCCAAGTATTTATATCTTTCAAACTGTATTAAAGTTACACTCCCGCAGGGGTGAACTCACTAGGCATTCAGATGTTCATAGCTACAACACTCGAGGCTCAGATAAGATAATCGCTCACCGATTTAGATTAAGTTAATTAAAAAACAACTTTCTTAACCCATAAGCCCGTCCGAATTTCTTCATAAAAAAATTATATCTTTATAATAAAATAACAAAATTATTCCTTTTAAAATAGTTTTTCGAAAATCGATCGGAAATATTGACATTTTTGATAACATTTCTGAAAGAAAAATCAATTTTTCCTTACACTTAGTCGTTGCTAGGCAACGGAAAATAACTGTTAGGAAATATTTATTATTGTACTGTAAGGAAATATTATTTCTGTACGGCTACTTGTAAACTAAAATGTGTTAAGCTTGACAATTCAATATTACTGTGTTTCCATAGTTACAACAGAAATATTTGATGACATCTTTTATTTGTAAACAAAGTTAATAATATTTATTTCAAAATATTAACAAGTTGATTGTAATGAGTTATGTCCTTTTAATAATTTTAGGTTTACGGAAAAAAAGTATGTATATCTCGTAGAAAAAGCCACATTCCCGGACTCCGTATTGTCACTCTCGGTTTGCGCCTCGACATACAATCTTTACGGTCGTTCGGGAATGTTCAACTTTTCCTACTAGGTATACGTTGTACTATTAATCATCACAGTAAAGTCAGTTTCTCAAAATGCAATCTCCTGATAGAGTAAAGTGCTGGGTTTTTTTAATAAAAATTTTTAACTATGGTTTTATACATTTTTGAAAGGAATAAAATCAGATTTTCTTAATGTAGCTGATAGAATTTCAAATTTAAGGAAAAAGTCATTTAATTCCCTTTTTTCAAAATGGCGGACAAACCACTGACTTGTCAGTTTAGAAAATCGAATTTTTACTTAGTCTCCATATAGGGGAGAGTAAGGCAAAATGACATAGAAGGCAAACCGGCGGGACATACCGACTGTTTCTCGGCGCTTTTTGGAGGAATATGTTTTCTGTATATGGCAACACTTCGACTGTAGTATTATCTGTGCCTTAAGTTGCGGTAGAGACGTTGGAAGTGTTTTCCGTTGTTGTTATAATAATTAGTTTAAAAAATGCTTTTCAAGATCAAGGTAAGTTGAAAATTGTCATGATATATTTCTTACTAATTCTAGTAGCAAGTTGTTTCTCGGTTGTCTACAATACTTCGTATTTTGTGCCTCTCTATTACCGTTACATACGACCAACTGCTTAAACATTATAACATACAAATTGACATAATCTTGTGCATAAAACATTAGGGCAAAACGACATATGGGGTGTGTCATTTTGCCTTACATGAATATACGCAGTGTGGTGGTTTGTTAATTTCATAACTTTGTGCTTCAGATGGTGTCTAATTACAAGAAAAAATCGAATCGATAATCCCGGTCCAGTGAAGACATGCAGAAGGCAATGGAAGCGGAGAAAAAATCGAATAGACAATCCTGGCCCAGTGAAGACATGCAGAAGGCAATAGAAGCGGTAAATGGTAAAAGGATGGGATGAAAAAAAGCATCTATTACGTTCAATGTGCCTCAGGCAACATTGCGGAGACGCTCCCAGGAAAAAGATGTCGGTGCCCGTGGTGTAACAAAATGTATCGGTCGACTTATGACTTAAGAGAACTGGCATACGCACTGGCCGAACGCAGTGAATGTGAGCACCAATTTAATAAAACTAAAAAGAATTCTAGTAGGCAATGGGTTTACAGCTTTATTTCTCGGAATCCAAACATATCGTTAAGAGTTCCTGAAGTGACCTTAGCTGCAAGAGATCAAGCCTTTAATAGGTCTTAGGTTCAGACTTATTTTAAAAAGTTGGAAGAAACAATCAATGTCGCCTGTGGGCTCATACAGAATGAGCTGGGGTATCTAAGAAGACAAAACAATTCATTTGTGAAGCGTGCCAAGATAAGTGCTTCAACAAATAAATATAAAGATATAAATAAAATGAATATGTCATTTTGCCCACTATGTTAGGCAAAATGACACACTTGCTGTTTTTTTTTCGAAAATTTGTAATATTTACATACAATTTTTTTTTGTAAGTTTATATATGTACTTTGTTTACTTAATAAATGAAGTATTAGAAAAACCTAAAGTACCATTTTTAATGAAAACCGAAGTAAGTATTCATCGGTGATCTTTAGAAAGTATGTCATTTTGCCTTACTCTCCCCTACCCCACAATATGCAATTTAAATATCGAGTTCTCTACAAATATGCACAGATTTTTCCTTATTTGTTGATATAATGAAGTAGAAAATGATAGCGACAATAATAATTTAATGGAATTTTTATGATTTTTAAAAAACATATCAATTAACAAAAAACTTTTAGGTGGTGACAAAGGTGCTGGATTTTTTTTCACATCCATTCTTCTTGTTTCCCAATTCACCCTGTTAATTAAAATCCATTAGATGTAAATTACCGTTTCATGAATACGCACTTTTGATTAGTGTAATATTTCATTTCGTTTTTTTTGCAGACCTTTTATTTGAAACAATGATTTTTTTGAGGATTATGTAAATAAGAAAAGCTGATATTTTTATAAGGGTTTTGGGAGGTTTCTCCCTATATTTACTTTAGGCGATGGGTATGGGCACGTTCTGAGAATAAATTTCATTTTATATAGGCGAAAATATATTTCCCTGTCCAATGTTTCATTGCATTACGATGATTAGGCAAAAATAAATTTTTTTGACATAATTGAATAAGGTTTTTATTAGTTACTGATTGGGGTTCATAACTTGTTTTGAAATACATGTCAATTAACAACAATTAAGACAGTTATGTAGAAAACATTTAATCGTATAGACAATTAGAGTCTCTCTGGCTAAATAAAAATGACATTTCATACTTAATTTATATATTTTTTCCAAAGGCCCGGTTCGTGCGCCGGATGCACTTAGGCCAGGTTTGGCCCATTGTGCTCACCGTGTTTGGTTGTTACACCCACTCTGTAAGCCCAGTTCCTTGCACTAGTTTGTGTAGGTGAGCTGGGGAGAGAGTAAGGATGTCCTTTGGTTCCAGTTTTGGTTACCCGAGTATTTGTTGCCTCTTCCGATCTAGTGACTCGCAATGGCAAACTATGTGCTGTACAGTTTCTCTGTCCTATTTGCATAATCTGTAGTCAAGGTCTCCATTGTACAGTTGCATTCTGTTCAGATTTATAACTCAGGTCCACCTATAGTTTCGCTTAAAGTCCGTGTCCAGTTCTCTGCCTGCCTAAGAGCGGCGTCGAACTCTGCAGTCTATAGAGTCCCATTCTAGCCTCTTCTTTTATCACTAAGTGAATTAATTTATTGTTAATTATTATTAAAATAATAAGAAAATTATTTGATAGCATCCAAACAATATCTCTAAAAAACATTGGGCTCTCTTGACCCGAATCTTGATTAATGCTTATTAATGGGCTTTTAAAACTCTTTAAATTTAGACTCACTGATATACATATATTGAGAAGTGTTGAAGAAGTAAGTAATAATTATTAAAAATATAATTTGAAATATTTTTAACAATACAATGAAGTTAAACATTAATTTTAATGGTTTTCATTAGCTTGCAGTTATTTCCCGGAACTATGCATAAAAATAACTTTCTCACCCCCCACATAAAACCATCTCTCAATTGGTAAAAACAGAAATTAATATCTTGTTTAGTTTTTTTGTAATGCAGGTCAAAAAAGCTGGTATTTTACCAAGCAATTTTTGTCTCCCACTTTACGATGATGTTTTTCCGTTTTTTGTGATACATTCGCTAATAAATCAACGAAATTTCAACGTATTTTCCGTTACATGTGCGATAGCGCCGTGGGAGGTCGCTGATTTTATGCGTTCGTCAGAAAGGAACGGCGGCAGAGAATTCGGTACCGAGCCAAAACCGAGCGCGTTTTTTGGCAAGTGGCAATGAAGAGGGGGAGGGGGGCACGTGACGTAGAGGAGGAGTCGCCACTGGATAAATACTAAATGTATTAAACGGATTTTTTTAAATAATATATTTTATTACTTCAGTTGACGTTCTTTAATGACATTTCCCGTATATTGGCAAGATATTCAACAGTTTATTTTTCTCATAATATGCCATTTTTATGTTTTAACAATTTAAATTTAACAAAATAAAGTTTACATAAACACCACTAACTGATATGGGGTGATAAATTGGAAAAAATTAAATATAAACTGACTTATCGCCATTTAGGATTTGATGCATATGCCCGTATTTGTATTTGTTTACAAATATTAACCCGGTCGAATCCACTTAAGGCCATATTTAGCCTTTTTTTGAATTATTTAAAAAAATTTACATGAAAATTTGTTTTATTTTAAAAATTTCTATTTAAAAATTATTAACTTAGAAAACACTCTGGATAATGGTATGCTCATGTAATTAATTACATTTTAATTCATTTCTTTAATCTACTCTTCCTCCGTTCTATGCTTACTTAGTAAGGAACTGACGAATATAATTCCAGCAACCACGCGCTAAGTTTAATATACAACTAAAATATGTTTTTGCTCTAAATCAACATTATAAATTAAGTTTAAACATTTTCTTAATTTGTTAGCGAAAGTTTGTGAGTATTACACGAAATATATTAGACTTAGTTTAAGAGCAAATATATTGTGCCAGAAACGCAAACTCTTCAGGGACAAATTTAATAAAAGCAAAATGGCCGTGATTCTACAGTTGATTAAAAATAATTTGGCCCAGAGATACAGACAGAATTCATTATCAAGTCTTTTGGTGTTCTTATGCCGAGGTCTAGCTTAAAAATATGTAGCTAGAGTCTATTTCAGAAAGGTTTAGAGTAATAAAATGGGAAATTCGGTCCAGTTCGGCTCAATTTCCACGTCGGCCATAGGCGCAGGTAAATTTTTTGTATTAAATTATTTATGATAACTAACCAAAGAAAAAAAAGAAGATAATTTGATAAAAAAGGAACTATTAGCCATAGCAAATTTACACAAACATCGTTTTATGAAATATGCCGTGGAAGATATAGCTGAAAAACATAGTGTAACTGTGCTGCGCATACCGCTATATTATTGCAAACTAAATCCGATATAACTTATAGGTGCGCAAGTGAAAGGATTTGTAGCAAGACACAACACGACATTCAAAATGATAGACGTTAAGCTACTGTTTGATCAAGCCATTAAGGAAGTGACACTAGAGATCTGGCGAAAAGCAGTTCATCATGTCATTAAAGAAGAGGAGAAATTATGGGATCATGACCGCCTGATCGATCGGACCGTGTCGACCCGTTATTTATAACGACAATAGGAGATAACAGTTCCTCAAATGAGGAAGAATATTATGATTTTTTATAATTCAATTTCTGTATAATGTATTTTTTGTATTTTGTTATTTTGTATTTTTTTAATAATGTTTATAAAAAAATAAGTGTACCTAATACTATGTACATAATGCACGCCTTTTTTACACCATTTTCAGTGTTTGTAAATGAATAGGAAAAACCCGGTTGGTACTACTTGCACTTGATGAAAATAAAGAGTTTTGCAATGCAATCAATACCCAAATATGAAAGTGGCTTAAATATTCGTTGGGTCACTCTGTAGTCCCCTTGCATACCTAATGAGCTTTTATTACTCTACACCTTTCTGAAATATGACCTTACAGGAAAAATATTAAAATTTTCTGCTTAAATTATAGCTATTTCTTCTCAGAAATTTATATTTTAAAATAACATTTTCAGGTTGACCCATGGCTTAATTTGGAGAAAAACGACTTTTCGATCTGAGTTTTTCCTTATATTTTCTTAAATACCCCTTTTGGGTCAACTGGTGGATCCGCAGAACCAGATTTACAGGTTTTATAGATTACTATTATAACTGCTTTTAGTAAAAGGTGTCAGTGGAATAATGAAGAGCACAAATGTGTGATTTGCCAATCGGGATTTCTGTAAACATACCTTAATGCTGCAATATCTTATCGTAGAAGTTTAGTAATCATGTTAGTTACTAGTTAAATCATGAGACTGCTGATTTTGCACTGTTACTATGCAAACTGTCGCTATTTATCACAAAGCACTGTGACCAGGGTCGGACTGGCTATAAAGTCAGGGTGGTGTTTTCCACACAGGCCCAAGCCTGCGTGCGCTCCCTCATATTTCGCGAAATTGTTCTTACACGGAGCGAAATGAGAAATAAAAACTATAAAGCCAGTCCATGGTAAGTTACTGTTCTTCATTGTAATAATAATCTTTTATTATTATTTAATAATATTTTTACTTCAACAGCAGTAGAATTTTGGACTTGCATTGGCTTTATCTGTTTTGAATCACAACGTTTCAACTGGTAAGTATCTCCAGTCATCTTTAGGTGAATACATTGTCTCAAACCTTAAAATATTTTTACTTATTATTAATTTTTTTTTTTTTAATTACTTTCAATGTAAGTAGATACAAATTCAATTTTCTATCATTTTTCGGTATTTATTTATATATTTTTAAATTAATCTTTTTTGTATTTGGCGTTAAAAATATATAGTGAGTCCGCCAAGTTCTCTAATATATACAGCGTGTTATGGAATTGCCTGATTATATTTAAATGGGTGACTCCTTGGGTGTCCTAGAAAAATACTCCATAGTTTTTTTTTAAATCGACCATCTAAATAGTGGGGTCAGGACCCCTAAAATCAGCCCGACGCCAATGAAGAAAAGCGATGCAAAAAAGTGAGAAATACGAGCAAAAGCATAACCTCGCCCATCACTAACTAAATCAGCGCCATCGCTAGCGGCGTACTTTGTAACTGTAGGTAATTGAGAGCTTAGTGTGTGTGCATTAGGGGAATAACGAATTGTTCTTGTCGGTTTTATTGCAAAAAAAGAGAAATATGAACAATAACAAGTATTTGCGTACGAACCCCTCATGAGGTTAATAGTTTAACAAAGAATACCTAATGACATAAGGTCGGTGAACTCTTCTTTAGTAGGTCACTGTCATGTAACATTGAAAAGTCACTGATCTTCTTCTTTTAGTTTGACAGTTCAAAATCAAAACAAACGCACGTGGGTAAGGCAGTGAAGGCGTAGAGATCAAAAACACAAAAGGTAAATTTTCTCGCAAAGCGACATTTAAAATTTTTTTTTCCTCAAAGGTTATCATATCAGGATTTCCGAGTTCAAATATACTAAGGCAATTCCATAACACCTTGTAAACGGACTGTAATATGCTTAGCGAAATAATCTACAAAATACAGTGGAATAATTGTAAAAGTCGTTAGGTTGGTCAAACCAAGCAATTAAAAAAAAATCGAATGGCAGATCCTAAAAGAGACTGTTATCAGCGCTGCTTACCCCAAAAACTTCCCTAGCAACACATCGTTTCTCAAAGGGCCATAATTTTAATTTCAGCAAAATCGAAATTCTAGATATCGAATTTTAAAAAACGATTGTTTCTAGAGATGGCCCATAAATTCTAACATGGATGTACAAAACTTGAGTAAATTTTACCATTATATACTTAATTAAGTATTTTTAAAGAAGTTTGTCTCTGTATTTCGTTTCGTTCCTAGTGAGTGTGGAATGTGTTGTAGGGCAGTCAATAAAGGATGGTTTAAATTAATATACATAGTATCTATTTTTTATAGATTTTATGTTATAATGTAATAAAGAATTTATGTAGGCAACATACCTGTTAGCAGCGGCGGCGCCAGGGGGGGATGGCAGGGGGGGCACTGGCCCACCCTAGAAACATGAGTGCCCACCCTGGTGCCCCCCGAAAATTGATGGGTTGGTTTTGTAATTTTTTTTTTTTTAGAAGTCACTTTTGATTTGGGTAGTGCCCACTCAAAAATCATCGGGCCCATTTGTGCCCTCCCATCCCAAAAATCCTGGCGCCGCCGCTGCCTGTTAGACCATAACGTCGCTTCTCTATTCGTTTAAATAAAATAAAAAGAATAAAACGAGCCGTACTTACGGATAATACATACCACTAAATAAATAAACATCCAGAAAGTAAGACTGCTGGTGTTCTGGGTATTAGTTTTTTTTTTGCGTCATAATTTATATCCCTTTATGGATATGACGAATATAAATCTAGGTGGGTAGAAACCCTATTTTATTGATTATGCCATTCTTTTTTAAAATAATTTTGAAGATAATGTAGGGTTTACGTGGCTCAATCAATTTATCACAGTTTACACCACGCTTTTGACTGCGTTTTTTATTTTTAACATTTTCATGCTGTAAGAAGCATTTTGAAGGTTTTTTAAAATTTACTTTAGCTTCCCTAATGTGATTGTTCAATGATTGTTAACTGATTTATTTATTCATATTATTTGTTCTCCAATTTTTTAAAAATAGTCCTTTGTTTTTTGGAGCTTTAGCCCTGATAACAGTGTGGATTGCATCGAAAAGTTGGCATTGATGTAATCAATAAATGTTATCCAAAACAGTTAAAATCAAACCTTTAATTTACCATTAAAGTAGTGGATGAAACCTAAACAAATTTTTATAAAAAAGTGCTGCTTCCAGAAAAATAAATATCAGAACTTGAAAGAGCATGTACATGGTGGTCAAAAAATGGAGAAATTAATATTTAACCAAGACATACGTACGAAATAAGGAATAAATACTTTGTATTGAGCTTAAGCTGGTTTAAAATGCATTCTCTTCGTTTAACAATTCTGCCAAACTACTAAATAATGTCACCATAAACTAAGCGTATATTTCAAGATATTTAAGTAAAAAGGGTATAAAGCAGCAGTTTTTTTAAAAATAAATGTTAAATAGAGTAAACAAAAGTTCGCATATCAACTGAGCCCCTTATTTTGGGTAATTAAAAGAAATTCGTTAATTCCCCGGTTGACTAAAGGTTAGGCTGGGAATGATAAAGCATATTGACTGGACTGTAATTTTTATTTAGGATTTATCTTCGCATAGAAGTGTAGCGTATAGATAAATATTTTGAAAAATAAAACAGTAACAACGCACCTTCTTCCCAAAGCCTCTCCCCCTATCCAAAAATAGTTTAAAAAAAAAGTGAAAACGTGTCTTCTTCCCAGAGATAATTAAGGATAAATATAAATGTCTAGTGATTACACTCAAAAAAAAAATCAACAAACAAATAAATCAAAACAGAACTATACAATAACAATGCCTAAACTACAATTAAAATATCTAGGAGTAATGCTAAATAGAAAACTAATGTTTATTCCAAGCACGACATACATATAACAAAAATACCTTTAAGCCACACAACAATTATTCAGACTATTAAACTACAGATCACACGTTTCAACACAAAACAAATTCAAAATATACAGAAAAATAATAAAACCCACACTAACATATGTAGCCCCGGTTTGATGCAGTATCTCAGATAGGCAATTCAACACAATTCAAAAACTACAAAACAAAATTTGTGTGATTTGTTTTGTCAGCACTCAGATGGACCTCGCTTAGGAAAATGCACTATACTACAGACACATCATACATCATTCAATACGTACACGAACTGAAAAACTTTTATAACAAACAGCAACAAAACTTACAAATAACACAAAACATCACACAAACAAGACACATAAACAACCTCAGAATAAGACTCATTTATTTTCAAAATAAAAATTAAAATGATCAAAGATCTCGTGCGTGCTAATAGGCAACGTCTACTTTTGAGCTACGCCCCAAATACTTTTAAGCCTCTAGCATCACCTTTCACGCGACATTGTACCTGACCAGATCAAGCCAGTTTTTTCGTTCGCTTTTCCAGTAAACTCCAATGCAAGACGAAATAAGCAAGAAATAAATATAAAAAACTCATTATAACTTACGAGTAAAATAAATTCCCTAATAGCAGCAAAGATTACGGAACTGCCTAAGCTGAATATAGCATTTAAAAACAATTTTTGCGTAGCATGCCTAACACCAACCACCACAGCGCTGCCATGTGGGCGACCTGGATACTAGTATTCAAATAAATACTATCTATTCATTATGTTATAATTATCCTAAGTATGTAAAATGTTAGGTAAAATATAAATAATCCAATAAAGATATTTAAAAACAAAACAACAAACAACTACGTTAATTAATTCCCTAAATACAATTGGGTTAGCACATGAGTAGGCATCTTTATTTTCAGGGAGGACCAGTACCCACCCTGTCGTGGCCACTGCACCTGGGATCCGTAGGCCCAGTTCGACCCTGACTGTGGCATAGTAGATTTTAAATTCACCAATAAAATTGAATACGGGCTTAAAATGCACTAAATTTAATAGGCCCGCAGGAATTACGTGGAGTACGTGTAAGTAATTTGATTAAAAATCCATTATATTTTGCTATAAACATGAATTTTATTTTAAAAAGTTTACAATACTCATAATAAGTTTTCCCCGGATATATCTTGATAAAATGTCCTAAAGGTATTTCTTAAATTTGATAGGGCAAGTTGAAGTATGATGTACGCTATCTTAAATTACGTTTTATTGATTCTATAAAAAATGTATCTGCCAAAAAAAGTTTCTGACACAAGCTTTTTATAGAATTTTTATATTTAATAACAGTATTTTGTATATAGTCTATTGCAAGAAGGCGTAGAGCAATAAAATGGGAAATTCCGTCCAGTTCAGCTCAATTTCAGCGTCGGCAATAGACCTGCGCCTTTTGTGCATTAAATTATTTATGATAACTAACCAAAAAAAAACACAAACATCGATTTATGATATATGCCGTGGAAGATGTAGCTGAAGAACTGTGCTGTAACTGTGCTGCGCACACCGCCATATCATTACGAACTAAATCTTATAGAACTGATATGGGCGCAAGTGAAAGGATTTGTAGCAAGACACAACACGACATTCAAAATGAAAACCGTTAAGCTACCTACTGTTTAATCAAGCCATTAAGGAAGTGACACCAGAGAACTGGCGAGAAGCAGTACATCATGTCATTAAAGAAGAGGAGAAAATATGAGGGGATATTGACCACCTGATCGATCGAACCGTCGACCCGTTAATTATAACGTCAAGAGTAGATGACAATTCCTCAGATGACGAAGAATATTATGAATTTTTATCATTTAATTTCTGTATAATGCATTTTGTTAATATTGATTTTTTTTTTAATTATTATTTTTAGTGAAAAATAAGTGTACCTAATACTATGTACATAATGCACGCCTTTTCAGTGTTTGTGAATGGATGACAATAGGCAATACCCATAAATTGACCCAAACCCGGATGGTACTACCTGCACTTGATGAAAATGAAGAATTTTGTACTGAATTCAATGCAAAATTATGAAAGTGGCTTAAATATTCGTTGGGTCACTCTGTAGTCCCTTTGCATACCTAGTGAACTTTTATTACTTATTTATTACACCTTTCTAAATATACTATGGTAATACATATTAAAATAAGCGGCTTTAAAATATTAGCATATTTTAAGTAATTTATTCGTGATTATCACAAATTTAAAAAAATTGAATTACAAGACCAATGTATACAGTTTGTTCATTTTTGTGGAAATTCGCTGCGGCTACTAAAGATATAAACCAAATAGCTGGAAGAAAGAGGTCGCCACTTGCCCCAGGTTCCGTACTTGAAGACTTGTCCGCCACGTGGATCCGTCACAGTGCCGATATAAAAGGGCCAGGAATTCTGTCTCACTTACTCGTTCTATATTGAGAAGTGATATAGGTACCATTGAATAATAGTATATTATACAACAAGCATATAATGGTGGCTATTATTCACGTGGATAAAGTTTAGTTTCATAATTTTATACAAGTGAATAAAAGCCATTATATGTGAGTAGAATACTATACTTTGTCTACGACTATCCAATAATAATTGTAGCCAGAATTACTAAACATCTTTATTTATTTAGAAATATTAATAGTAATATTTGTATTCACACAATGTGCCAAGTTAATTGTAGGAATCGAATTTAATTCTACATTAACATTACTTGGTTATTCGTTGTAGTAGATGTAGATGTAAATACTGCCTCATTGCATATAAAAGAATTTTTCTGGATCGCGTTTGATATTTTTTAGCTGTTTCCATTTTATTTTTCATTGAGTCATCAATATATCCTTCTGCTACCGCCGTGGATTTCCATCCACCGTGTCTTTTCAATGCAGTTATTGCCTACGTCTACAAGTACACTAACAATATACGGATTCTGAAAAAGAACTAGTTTTCTTATCAATCCTCCATTGTACAAATCATAAGCAGACACATAAAGTTTTTTCGATTTTACTGGTAATAAACTTAAACTTGCTATTTTTGCTGCTTCCTGTATATCTGGTAGGGTATAACACATCTCACCTTCACTATCTCTAATCATTTTGTAAGTTCTTTAAATACAATTCTTAACTTTAAAGTTGATAAGTTAAACTATATTTTGACGTTTCAAATTAAAATTACAAAGAGCTTTGACTTGACATTTCATGGCATGCTTTAATTTTTCATCATACACACAAAATCGTATTATGGATGGACCTTACAGGGGAAACGACCAATGATCTTTTTTGATTTCAAATCGCATTACCTGTCGATTTCATTATTCACTAGTGAATTATAAGTTCATTATTCACTAGTGAATAATGGGTATTATTATTGAGCAAAATGTTCGTGTTATTCATAGCTTTACACATAATACACATGTATGTCAAATTTCAACTTTTTATTCATTATGGTTTAAGAAATGGTCCAGCATGACGGACGGACTTTTCAGTGGAAACAATAGATCTGTGCGTATTGCGTACAGCGTGTGTTATAGGGAATTTTGTTAATAATTAATCTGGACTGTATAAAATAAGTTATTGTATAAAACACTTCCCAGATAGTAATATGGAAGGCCCCGCTTGAAAATTTATTTTTTATTTGACAATTCTCTAACAAATATAAAAACTTTTTATTAAATAAACAAAGTATGAAAAATATCTAAGCTTGTCAAAAAAAATATCTAACTCCTTTTCTCCCGCCCCCCAAATGATGTGATCTTTAATAGCTTTACAAAATATCTTTAATTCGTAATACTCACTAAATCAATTAAACTTTTTAAATTAAAAATGAGTCTTAAATTCCAATCAAATATAAATTAAAATTAATCATCAACCGGCCCATAATCAGTTCGGATAAAAACTTCAAAACAAGAGGTTGAAAAACTTATATATTCAAATATTCTTAAAACGATTAATCAACTTCCGATTATATCTTTGACATGGCCTTGTTCGCTGGCCAGGCTAAACTCAAGTGGAAAATATCGTGATAAACACATTTTAACTGAAAACATCGATTTTTTAATATATTATAAAATTATTAACTCAGTTAGTTTAGTTTCGTTGTGAGATTGTATAAAGTAAATAATCGAAACTAAACAGTAATAATAAAACTTCAGCAACTCTCCATAATAACTAAAAACCTAAAACCTACTATAGTCTATTTCAGAAAGGTCTACAGAGTGACTTAACGAATATTTCAGCCACTTTTATAATTTCGCATTGATTTCATGGCAAAATTCTTAATGTTCATCAAGTGCAGGTAGTACCACCCGGTTGGGGTCAATTTATAGGGTTTGCCTATTGTTATCCATTCACAAACACTGAAAATAGTGTGACAAAGGCGTGCATTATGTACATAGTATTAGATACACTTATTTTTTATTAAAAATTATAAAAAAATACATAATACAAAAAATACCTTATACAGAAATTAAATTATAAAAAATCATAATATTCTTCGTCATCTCAGGAACTGTCATCTTCCCTTGATGTTATAATTAACGGGTCGACGGTCCGATCGATTAGGTGGTCAAGATCCCACATTTTCTTCTCTTCTTTTATGACATGATGGACTGCTTTTCGTACGTTCTCTGGTGTCACTTCCGTAATGACTTGATCATCCAGTAGCTTAACGTCTTTCATTTTAAATGTCGTGTTGTGTCTTGCTACAAATCCTTTCACTTGCACCCATATAAGTTCTATATAGGATTTAGTTCGCAATGATATGGCGGCGTGCGCAGCATATTTACACTATGTTTTTCAGCTATATCTTCCACGGCATATTTCATAAAACGATGTTTGTGTAAATTTGCTATAACTAATAGTTCCTTCTTTATCAAATTATCTTTTTTTTTCTTTTGTTAGTTATTATAAATATAATTTAATGCACAAAATTTACCTGCGCCTATGGCAGACACCAAAATTGAGCCGAACTGGACGGAATTTCCCATTTTATTACTCTACACCTTTCTTAAATAGATTTTAAATTGGTAATTATCTACTTTAAAGGGTAATATAATCCTAAAGTCGATAGAGGAAAACTTTAAAAATGTTATTATGAAATGAATGTTGCAATAAAAAATAAGACTACCTATAACTCTTCAACAAAAAATAATATGGCATTAAGCTTTTAACAAATATTGAGGAGCGCTACATTTTGCACATCAAAGGTTATTACTACTTTTTTCTTCTATCTACAACTGATAAGCATTTGGTAGGATAAGGAGAAGATCGGTTGAAAGGGCTGTCGCCAAAATTGGAAGAAAAATTTATCGTTTTATTGAGCAAAACGGCAATTAGAAAATTAGGATTTATAATTAGTAAATTTAGAATTATTAGAAAATTCTTATAAAATAAATTTTATTTCTTATGTATGAATGTTTTAAATAAAATAAAGTTTTTAATTAATATTGTAATTCGTTGCCAGGACTAGGCTGAAAAGAAGTGTAAGAAATATGAATTTAAAAAAATAAGCAAGGACAATTTATCATTATGACAAAGTAATATCGCCATTACATTTTGAGGGTAGGAGGGTATAAAAATCGGTTTAAAAAAAATCCAGGTCCGTATTTAAAAAAGTAAAGTTGGTGATGGCCGCTCGGAGACTAAACGGCGGATCTTTAGTTTAGTAACGTCATTTTGTAAAGGAGAGAAAGTTGCAATGACATAGTGTCATTTATTTTTAAATAACTAGTCGAATGAGCTCAGGAAAACTGACACCAGAGCCGTATTTATTTAAAAGTAATAATCAAATTCCTGATGATGTAAAGATGTCATCAAAATGGCTAAAAATTATTATTGTAAATAAAATGAAACATACAGGTCCGTATTTAAAAAATTAAAATTTATAACAGTTCCACAAAAACGAAAAATTGTACCGGAATTCTAATCTAAAAACACTGTAGTATAAAGCTAAAAAAGTTGCTTTAGCAATGTTGTATTTGTATTTCTATACTGGTTAAAATAAGTCAGATAAATTTAAAAAACCAAAACTCAAAATTTTAGTTTTTTTCGAATGCTCAATTTTTTTTACAATATTACTGAGAAAAAAATTCCGCAACTTTACCTTCATTTGACCAATGCTGTATGTCTTATAGTTTTCAAGATACCCAGCATCGAATTTGGGACACCCTGGACAGGCAGGTAGGGCCATGACACTATGGCCCCACTGTATGAGCCGCCACTGGTAACCTGGAGTATCATTTACTACCTCTAGCTTAAAAGATATTTTACGTATACATTTTTATTGATCCGGAGCCAGTCTATAACATCTAACCGTAAAATTATAAAAAAAAATTATATTGTAAATTGCCAATAATAAGTTTTCTAATATTTTTACAATTTCGGCTGAAACCTTACAGGATGGGACGGTCTCCTGAAGGTCAAATGTCGACTAAGCCCGGGTCGGTTATTGCTAGCTACGGTTAATTCTATCATTCACTGCCTTGCCTGTACCAAAACCCCAGCATGAGTAGTGGTGTGTAAATTGTCAGATAATAAACCGAAGCCATTAATCCATTATCATATTCTCCTTTCAACGCTGTCTTATTATTCAATTACAACGAAATTGCGTAGGCCATTACTTATTAATTTAGCTAAGAACGCACATATTTTGTATATTTTTAAGCAGAAAATTTAATTACAATAGTATTAAGATTTGTAATAAAAAAATGGAGGGAAGGAAAATGTAAGGTATAGGTAAGAAGTAATATTATGTTAAGTGCATGTAAACTTACCAAAGGTCGTGCATGAATTTTTGCTGCCCTAGAAACAGCTTAAATTATATATTACAATCCGAGACGGGAAATTGTCGAGAGGCAGAACATTGAAGATTTTTCTAGCATAATTTCTGACGAATTTTTGCCTATGAAGTTGGGTTTTTAAATTATTATTTAATAATAAAAGGAAATCATGTAAAAAAACACCCTTAAAAATCACTTGTTATACTAAAAAAGTGATATTTAATGTTGTTTTTTTTTTAAATTGTCTCAGGTTGCGCTTATTACTGGTGTGTCCGGAGCATGTAGGTGCCATAAACTACTTAAAATGAAGGCAGCTTCTATCTTCTAGAACGAGAGCTTGTAATTGAAATACCGGATAATAAAACCAAAAAAAACCGTTCAATGTTAATTTGCGAAACTTTTTTAAAAATGAACGATTTTCTTTACAATGGAGACAGGCGCGGCTTGTCCATAAAATCATTTGGTCAATAACAGCCTACCTATAAATTTTATACACCTAAATAATTTATTTTTCAAAACAAATAAAAGTAATTATTCTTCAAAAAATGTAAATATTCCAAAGTGTGTCATGCGAAAACTCTTCAATATCTACAGATCAAAGCACGCTCCCCTCGGCCGTTTTTTAATTTAGCTGACGGTTGACCTTATGGTTTATATGAAATTAGAAGATTACATAAATGAATTGGAAATTAGGAGTGAAACAGACATACGCGCCTTCGAGAGTTAAAAAGAGACGGGAAAGAGACAAATCCGGTAGTCGACTTCGGCATATTTCGCGTTCAATCGGTCAGTGGTTTAATCACGAGCAATAGGCATTTATGGAAACACAGTCGAAGAGTTCCGTGAATCATGCCATTTTAATCAAGATTTTGCGTTAGAAAAAGAAAAACTTGAACGGCCGTAGAGTTTTTATATTTATAAGAAAAAACTTACAAAATATGCTGATTGTATTTGCAACATTTGCATAATCCTTTTGTTTCATTGGGAATGCCGAATCGCCCGTAGTATGTCCTTAACCCTTATTAAGTTCGTTTACGTGTTCTTGACTTATGTGTAGTGTGACTTGTGTTAAAGAATAATGACTTCTTCTCTTCTTCAGCAGTTCAAGAGATATTACCGTTTAAAACAAGCGACGCTTTAACATTTGATGACATTCCATGAAAATAAATATTTTACTTTATTATAATTTTATAAATACACTGGAATTGTTTTCTTCAACTTCGTACAACCCATGGCACTCTATAGGGAAGCGATGAATCACTGACAGTAGTTTTGGACCTGGAATTTGGACAAAAATACTAGGCCTATTTATTTTGACGGTAACGAATTTTGTTCTTTTGATAATCTTCTTTCCTAAGTTTGTTTACTAGATTATAACCTATTGTAAACAAATATTTATTACAGAAAAAGATTTTTCTTTTATTTCATCAGATCCATCCCTAAACGCGTTTTGCCATATCATGGCTCATCAGTAGAGCGAGGATCCGATGAAAGAAAGGAGTAACTCAAAACTGCTTACACAGTATTTGGTGGGGCACACCAGCAAGATGTTACACGGAGCGACATCTGTGTCATTGTTAGACAATCTTGAGCATACCAGCACCTCTAACAAACTTATAGAAATAAGTAAAAAATGTCAAGAGGAAATCATCTGTAAAGACATTTGTCACAATTACAGGAGTCCCGCACGGCAGCGCTAACTCGCATCGCAATATCTAATAATTTGAAAACAACCAGCAAACAATTAATAAACTCTAAAAGGGCAATGCAAATGTTAATACTCCTAAATATTTGTGTTTTTCTGATCAAACTTCCAAAACTTTCTAAATTTATTTCAAATTAAAAACTCTGGAAAAGTTTTAACCAAGATAAATTGAAAATCAATTTCCTATCTCTGCTTAATAAAGCACATTAAAGTTTTAAAACCAAATTTGTATTTATTAGTGCTAAATTCGTTAAAATAATTGAATTGTACGAGCAGTAAATATTAAAAGAAATTAGGTATTGTAAAAATATACAAACAATAAAATTTTTGAATCCTTCTAAAATATATGCGAAATTTCTGCCAATTACTGTTTTCTACGACAATATTAAAAATGAGAAAAAAAAGCACGGTTAACTTGGTAAGAAAGAGCGGAATATTACACGCGTTTAAAAAAAATATTTCAAAACTTGTGTTGAAATATATTTTATCAAGGCACACTATATAATTTAAATAGATGGTGTCAATTTGACATACTGTTTATTGAAAATAACACACTTTCGGGACCTGTGGAGTGCTGGGATTAGGCACACGAAGAAATTACTAATTACAAAAAATAGTATATTACATAACAAGTGATGAAAGTAATACTTTTCAAACAAGGAGATATTTAGCATGAGATGTCATCCGAGTGTGGAAAATTAGAAAAAAAAAAGAAAATATCACTTTCACACGAGTAATGTAGGTCCACCATTTTTTCTACGGCCACAAAAAATTATTAGAAAAGGTTTAATTTGTACTTTATAAATTTTGTAAGTATGTATTACTACTGCGTTAAAAAAAGCTTTCAAGACAATCAAAAACAATGGCAACTTATATAAAATATTTTGACTTAAAAACATTTAACGACAACGCCGAACTATTATTATTCTGTATCTAGATGTGTTGAATGGGATTTCTAGCCTATTTTCCTTTACTTATTTTTTTTATATTCCCTCCACGTATTCCAAAAATTTAATATTTTAAAATAAATAGTTTTCTGTCAGATCGACAGACGACAAAGACAGTGAATTCTTAGTCTACTCAAACAAGTCAAAATATGTAAGTAGGTGGATTGTTTTCTATTTGTTTTCATATGTCTTAAAAAACTTTCTTTAACGCAGTTGTGATGTACGTATAATATATAAAATACAAATCAAAGGATTTTTTGATAATTCTTTGTGGCAGTAGAAAAATAGTGTATCTACATTACACGTATAAAAGTGTTTATTCTAAAACTCGGCTAACGTCTCGTGCTAAATAGCTTCTCGTTAAATAAGTATTACTTTCTTCACTTGTTATGGAACATACTAATTTTAACCTAAGTTTAATGGTAGGTGATATTCTGCTATATGGTGAAGAGCAATAGTAAAAAGTATATCGTATTCCGTTCCAATTTGTGCCTCTATTGTAAAATGTGAATCGTACTATTTCATGTAGTGTATCACTCTTATAAATTGTAAATTATATGCTATTATGTGATAAAATAAAAACTATTCTAACTTATAAATAGACATTTTATAAACATAAAATATATTCGGGGCCATGGGGTAAACGAGGATCGTATTTTAGAAAAGAAAACACATTACTTATTTTACTGTTTGTGGTGATTATGATTATTTGTGATATTCTGTTTATTAATACCGATTACTGACTTATGCTTTTACGGTTAAAGGACAAAATTATTATCTTTTAACCTTAAAGGCTGACTGTAGCCTTTTCGATTACAGAAACTTTACAGCCAGATATGTACATAAGATCTTAGTTTAAAATCAATCTAATTCGGGGTCAAAATTGCGAAAGTAAACATAATAAAACTAAGTTTTGTTTAAACATTTATTTATAAATAAACTATAATGAAAATTTTACTCCAGCTTCTTCTTGAATTTGAAATATTTACAATTTAATCTATAGAATTTATTTCAAGGTGTACTGGGTGAATATTAAAACCCGCGATTCAGGGTTTTGGGGGTTAAAACCCTCCCAGTAGTGCAGCGGCTCCAATATTGGAATTTTTTTCAACTTAACGAATTTAAATCAATTTTCCTTATACACCTTTTCTATTATATTTGTTATCATCCCCCATAGAACCTAGTCTTCGCTACGCCACACTTATATTTACAGTCTATTTCAGAAAGGTGTAGTGTAATGAAAGCTCATTAGGTATGCAAGGAGACTATCGAGTGACCCAATAAATATTTAGGCCACTTTCATAATTTGGCATTGATTTCATTGCAAAATTCTTTAATTTTATTTCATTAAGTGCAGGTAGTACCACCCGGGTTTGGGTTAATTTATGGGTTTTGCCTATTGTTGTCCATTCACAAATACTAAAAATGGTGTGACAAAGGCGTGCATATAGTACATTAATTTTTTATTAAACATTATAAAAAATTACCTAATACAAAAAATACATAAAAGGAGATTAAATTATAAAAAATCATAAAATTCTTCGTCATCTGAGGATCTGTCATCTCCTCTTGACGATATAATTAAAGGGTCGACGGTCCGATCGATCAGGTGGACAATATCCCTCCTTTTCTCCTCTTCTTTAATGACATGATAGACTGCTTTTCGCCAGTTCTCTGGTGTCACTTCCTTAATGGCTTGATCAAACAATAGCTTAACGTCTTTCATTTCGAATATCGTGTTGTGTCTTGCTACAAATCCTTTCACTTGCGCCCATATAAGTTCTGTAGGATTTAGTTCGCAATGATATGGCGATGTGTGCAGCACAGTAGTTACACTATGTTTTTCAGCTATATCTTCCACGGCATATTTCATAAAACGATGTTTGTTGAAAGTTGCTATAGCTAATAGTTCCTTCTTTATCAAATTATCTTTTTTTTTCTTTCGTTAGTTATCATAAATAATTTAATGGAAAAAATTTATCTGCGCCTATGGCCGACATCGAAATTGAGCCGAACTGGACGGAATTCCCCATTTTATTACTATAGCCTTATGAAATAGTTTATAGTGAAATATAAATGTTAACAGAAGATGAATAATATAATTTTTTATTCACAACCATCTATATAATGTTTTAGGTAACATTTAGGTAACTTTAACATTTAGCCTGGCGGAGAGTGCTAAATTTTCACCTGAGGAAAGTGACATTTATTCGAGTAGAAAGTAAATACTACAGCATAACAGCTTCAAAAAAAGCTTTCTGAACACCTTTTTGCGAGTACCAACTCTTAAAAACATCATAAATCTTATTGTACCTTGTACGGCTCATCTTAGGTAACAAATATTTTTCCAAACCTTTCGCGGCTTCTCTCAATTGAGGAGGAGTACAAATAATTCTTTCTAAATGGCTGGCTTGTTTAGTACCATAGTAACCATTGTTAAAATATCAACTTCACGTTGATTAAGGTTTTTTTTTAAATGTGCGTGGAGGCCAAGCTTGTAGTTACATAGGGTTTCTTCTCACATTTTTATAGTTGTCTCATTATTCATAATTTGCATATAGAGCTACGCGCTTCGGTAAATCATCCTTTTCTCTCGACAAGAATGAAACACTTTCCACCTCGGTAAGTATTATATTATTGAAGTATAAATGTGAATTTAATTTAATTAAATTGACAATGTATTAACTATAAATAAAAGTTATTTGATAGTCTAGTTGATGGTTATTTCATTTTATATTTTGATTTAACATAAAACAATTTCCCTTTAGGGTATGCGACACTAAAAATCCCACGAAAGGATATGAAGCAAAACTTTGTTTATTTTAATTAAATTGTATGTTCTAATCGATTAAACAAACTGAAACCTACTAAAACTAGGTCTTGTTTATGTTTGGTATAAGTTAAATAGGGTTTGATTTTTTTATAATTGTATTTACCGAAAATCCCCAGTTTATATTTAAAATGCATGATTAGTAGGAAAAAATAATACAGTGCCACACAAACGTCGACGTCGTAATGAAAGTTTTTTTTTTAATTCGAGAAGAAAAATGTTCACTTTGTTCACTATTTTTGTTTTAGATTGTGGGGTAGAATTTTGTTAATGGTTTGTTTAAAGAATAAAATACATATTGCGCTGTGCATTTTATCAAACTATTAAAGTTATATCGATATACTTTCCTAAAAGTTTTATTTAAATGCTGTCGTTTTATACCTGTCTCGTGGGAAATACAAAATACAACACGCTCCCGCTTTTACACGGAACACCTTGTACCAAAATAAAGGCTGAAGTGTCCCTGGGGTAATATGAAAGTGTCTGTTATACAGCTAATTCATAATAATATTGTAGGCCCGGACGTTAAAAATAAAATATTTAATCATAATATTTGTTTTATTTTAAGGTAAAAATAAAATGTTATTGTGCTAATTTTATAGTACTAGAAAGTATTTATGGACATTAGAAACACATGTTTTTTTTATAATTTATCTCTAAAACTAGCTAAATTTTTTAAAAACATAAATATTTAAATTAAGCGTATACTTCAAAATACCAATTAGTTATAATCAAGGACAAAACAGATTGTTTTGCTAAATCTGATATTTACGCTTTGAATTGTGAGGATTGTTTAGCGGTTTATTTCGGCCAATCGGGTAGAACGTTGTAGTACAGGAACATTTTAGCCTGTTTAATAGGTAAGTATAAACATTCCGATACCATCGAGACTAATGTCGTGTTGCTTAAGAATCTTTAATAATAATTAAATAACCAGCAAGTTTGAATGTGACATACATGACATTGGCAGAAATAATTGTCTCTTAATGATACTGCTCCGGTTACCTTAAATTTTAATTTACTAATCAGTCACCTTTGATTGTAAGTTCATAATACCTGTCAATATCAATTATGTTACAGTCGCAGGCAGCATGAAGTATTGCGCCTCAACAATGACCGGGAAAATTTTTTGGCTTGGGGTGACAGTAACCAAGTCGAATTTAATGCTAAGAAACCCCAGGTAGCAGTCTTCTCCAAAAAGGTTAACATTGCAGAACCGGATATAGTCATGGCAGGGCACGTAATTTCCCTGGCACCGTCTATAAATTTGCTGGGGGTCAATCTGGGAGGTAATATGTCTTGGCATGATCTCATTACCGCAATTGCCAAGGCAGCTGCACAGAAACTTGGTGTACTTTTTCGCACCAAAAGGTTGTACACACCTGATCAACTTTAGACACTCTACAAAGCCCAGATTCGACCATCATTAGAATATTGCTCTCATGTCTGGAGCTCTGCACCCAAGCACACCCTTCGGCTACTGGATTCCATTCAAAGGAGAGCCGTTCTTCTGATCGGCGACCCCGAGCTGACCAAGACCCTCGATAGCCTGGAGCATCGAAGACAGGTTGGTGATTTGGCTCTCTTTTACAGATATTTCCATGGCAGGTGTTCGACTGACATTGCCCACTTGATTCCACCTAGAGCAATGCAAAACAGAAATACACGGCGAACCACTGCCGCTCATCCATATGTTGTTCAGCTTAGTACTCCTCGAACTTCATTGTTCAAAAATTCTTTCATCTGGAGAACGTCATCTTTGTGGAATGATCTTCCTGAGGTCGTGTTTCTCAATGAATACAATCTTCAACGTTTCAAGACCAACGTTAATCGCTTTTTTTGCACTCGCACCGCTCCCAGAGCGCCTTAAAGAATTTTTCCTACAGTGCAGGTGTTTTATCATAAAAAAAAAAATTAAAACTTGCTGGTTAGTTAATTCTGGTTAAAAATCCTTGTGCAACCCAATATTAGTCTGCATTCGCAAATCACCCATTAACTTCTTGGTACCAGTCTCCTTCCGCTACACGTACTATATATCTTACACGAAGGCTTAATTTTATAAAGTCCTCTTAAACCTGGTTCATTTAATTTTAAAATAGTAGAAACGTCAGAAATGGTAGGTTTATAATGTTGGATTGACAGCAAAGTTCAATTTAAGAGTAATCCACCTAGCCATAACTTGTTAGTTATGTTACATTATATTAAGTTATGACCATGTAAATCACTTTAAACTCGAACTTTGTTGTCCCATATTATAAAATGACATATTTTTGACTTTTCTTCTATTAAAGTTGGACTTCGCGTCGGTTTAAATCATAGATGTTCTTTCGCCCAATTATATAAAGTCGATTTTAACCGATGTCCAGTTTAAAGGAAATATCAAAAATGGTGATCTTATAATGTGGGATTGACAACAAAGTTCGAGTTAAAAGAGATTTACCTGGTCATAGTTTCAAACTTAAAAAGGCCATAACTCAAAAACTAGTCATAGGATTGGATTACGGCCATAAACTTTTTTAATCAGGACGTCAAGATCGAGAAAATCCTAAAAATTCAGAAAAATTAACTGAAAGCCATTTTCCATAAGCTTTGTGCGGGGTTCTTTGCAGAAAATAAGACATTTCTTTTGTCGCGAAAATTTATATTTTTACACAAATTTAACAACATTTTTTTAAATGAAAAGTAACAACTAGAAAAAGAGTGTTTTCGTTCCTGAATATTTGCAGCTTTATGAAAATTATCTTGCAAGAACGCCAACTATTTATTTGTCAAAGTTTCATTACTATTCAAAATTATCGGCAACGGGTTTTTACCGTAAAACCTAACCACGAATTTAGCGTTAAATTGTCAATTACGTCTGCATATTTGGCAACGATTTATCACAGCAACGAAAATGGTTACATCTCCCTGTAGCCACAGTAGATATAGTTGGCCGGTGCTCAATGGCACCCCCCACCCCTTTTTTGATTGGTCGACCCCCCACCACAAATGGGCGGAGTCAGAGGTGGGGGGTCGACCAATCAAAAAAGGGGTGGGGGGTGCCATTGAGCACCGGCCATCACTCCGATAGGTAGAGCCCCTACCTCTGGCTCCACCCACTAATTTCGGATTGGTCGATCCCCCACCTCTGACTCCGCCCATTTGTGGTGGGGGGTGCTATTGAGCACCGGCCATCACTCCGATAGGTAGAGCTCCTACCTCTGGCTCCACCCACTAATTTCGGATTGGTCGATCCCCCACCTCTGACTCCGCCCACTATAACCTGAGTACACTCCCTACCCAAGCCCCTCCACTTCTGTTGAGGAGAAGGGGAAGAGAGCATAGCATAAATTTCGGATTGGTCGAACCCCCACCTCTGACTCCGCCCACTATAACCTGATCATACTCCCTACCCAAGCCCCTCCACTTCTGTTGAGGAGAAGGGAAAGAGAACATAGCATTTAAGCCAAGGAGCTGTAGTTTAAATTCAGTAGTTTTCTACACAAAACGATTCTCTTTAAGATTATTAATACAAGTTTAAAGTTATGGACGTGTGTGGTATTTGCAACTCTGAAGTCGGCATATTTTGCCATAAAGTGCTGGGCTTGATCCGAATGCACTTATTAGAAGAATACTTAGATTTGCAGTGCGAATATTTTGAAGAAGACACAAATTTTAAATATTGGAATGATTATTACTTACATTTTCATAACAATTATAAAGTTAAATTTGACACATTATTGGAAGGAATTGTGACCTGTGACTCACTAACCGACGGTTATATCCTGTGCACTGGGGTTATTATGACTGAGCTACAATCTGTGAACTGTAATGGGATACTTCCAGCAGCCCTGTTGGATTCACTAATAAAAAAGGAGAAGACAATTGAAGAAGTGACTGATGAGCTAAATGCGCATATAGCCAAAAAGTTCTTCAACAAGTTTTAAGAGAATCAAGATCAGGGACAGACATTAAATTTAGTTGTAATTAAACCACTGTACATTGAGATGTTAAAGATTATTCCTGAAAAAATAAATAAATAAATCGTGTGACTGTTAAGTTTACTATTAACTTTTACCTTATTACCTCAACCAGACGTCGATGGCGGGGTGAGGTATCCCATTACGTGTGAACCCTAGGTTGAAGGGGTTTACCCCGTCAAACCGGTTTTAAACTTGGTTTGTTATTATAGATGTTTTTTGAGCTTTTTTTTTTAGTGGGGGAGCTTTTTTAGTGGGGGAGCTTTTTTAGTGGGGGAGCTTTTTTAGTGGGGGAGCTTTTTTTAGTGGGGGAGCTTTTTTAGTGGGGGAGCTTTTTTAGTGGGGGAGCTTTTTTAGCCCCTATGTTACAAAAACCACCTCCTGTCACCAACCACCCCCATGTTACAAAAACCTCCCCCAAAAAAAAAGCTCCCCCACTAAAAAAGCTCCCCCACTAAAAAAGCTCCCCCACTAAAAAAAGCTCCCCCACTAAAAAAAGCTCCAAAAACACCCATAATAACAAACCAAGTTTCTGTCAACATTTATCTTATAAATTTATGTTTGAATTTCAACATAAAATAGGGAATGATATATAATATGTTGTAAAAAAAGGGTAATAAAACACATTTATACGATTTATCTTGTTTTATTTTTCATCCATTAGGAAGTTATTATATAAATTAAAAACATTTGTTAGTGCACAAAT
Organism: Polydrusus cervinus; assembly: GCA_935413205.1. Taxonomy (NCBI): domain Eukaryota; kingdom Metazoa; phylum Arthropoda; class Insecta; order Coleoptera; family Curculionidae; genus Polydrusus; species Polydrusus cervinus. The sequence continues at coordinate 91,247,114 of OW284511.1, forward strand.
GCAATACTCCTTTTTATGGAAGAAGCAGTGAACTCGATCTGCTCGTATAGCTGGTTGACTATCCAATTCAATAACTGATTTATAACTATATCTGCGAATGATGTCTGCCTTTTCCTTTCCTTTTACGTAAACTGAACCACTGTCAGTCGTTAGAGATTTGATAATATCAGCAAATTTGTGTAACGGTGTAAAACCTTCACCCCATGGAATGCAATGATAGTTCTTCATCACCCACATAGCATCCTTTTGCAAATCTGGTGGAAGTAGATCCATATTGAATGGTTGTTTAAAAATATAATGACAAATGCGGGAACCATCATATGCTGCAAGCTCCTTTACAATAAATTTATTTTTTTCTATTTTAAACAATTGGATATCAATTACTATATTCATAGTTAAATTTTCAAATATTCAAATTTCTTAAACACTTTTCGTTTCAAACAATAATTAACAATTATTTGCTTTAGACGGTTTAAGTCTTTAATGTGTTTAGCTAAAAGTCGCACATATATTTTTTTCATAACAATCTACACAATACTAAAAATAATCCATGAACTGTTCGGATTATATAGAAATGTCCGCGCATGCGCATTATAGTTGTCTAACGTTTTTGGTTAAAGGATTGTAACTAAAAATTTTGTCATGCATAATAAGGCAATAAGCAGAGACTGTATCTTTAAGATCTTCATTCAATTCAAATTCAACCCTCATAACAATGGTTCCAGATTCAATTGTTTCTTTCTGATGTGAACAATTAATATATGTAATAGGAGCATTATCATTGAATTCCTTTGGTGAAAAAATTGGTTCGGGTGTTAGTCCATAATATGATTTTTGAAATTGTGAGAACATTTCATATAATGATGCAAATTTACTTTTATCAAAATCTAAATATAAATCGTTATAGGGATATCTCTCAGAATTTAAGAACACTTTTATATTTCGCAATTTAATGTTGGAGAATTTAGACATATCACTTATTGATTTATCTCTAAAATTTTTTTGAAAACAAATTGCTACATGTCGAGGAGTATTTACTTTGGTTGATGTTTTGACAGACCAATTATGTCGACTTGTTTTTAGTAATTCGGGATTTTCTATCAATTCCCAACTTCTAAAGGCGATTAATAAATCACTATTTTTATCAATTATTTTAGTAAGGGCTAATTCTTGAGGAATGGCTACTGATATATGCGGCATATTCCAAGTTAGTTTGGTGAGTTGAATTTTTGGAGTTTCATCTACGGTATTGACTGTAGCATTTTTGTCTGAATTATCTCGCACTAAAATAAGTTCTTGTTTAGAATTTAAAATTATTTTTTTATAGTCTTCAAAAAAACCCATTAAAAATTTAAGTGGAATGCAAACATTAAATAATCCTGTTGTAGCGTCAATGACCTGTGAATCTTCCATGGGAAACCAACCAGCGTTTTTAAGTTTATTACATTCATTTTTATTATATGATAAGTACCCCTTTATTGTTGAAGTTAGCCCAACGTCTCTAACCGCATCGATAGTGACGCCATTTAGTTGGTAACGAATCTCTTTAAAAAGAAATGATATCCCATTGTTAATCAGTTTTAATGTATTTGAAACAGTGCCATCATTTTTTGTTAGTTTACCCTCTATGTAAAGAAAACTTTCAGAGGGAAGAGTATATTTGTCTACTTCATTGATAGGAATAATTATTTCATCATTATTCCCCAATTTTGTGGGTAGATATGGTTCATAACCATGAAATTCTGAGTGCACAATAGAATTATCAAAGAAAAGATCTTGAGTTACGTTAAGTATATCCATTATACTAAAACTTTTAATCCTAGAGATTTCAAAAAGTTTTTATTTGCAGATGTTACTCGTCCACTGTTTAATTTTCTACTACTCCTTAGTTTACGTTGTTTGTTCTTCTTATAGTTTTTAATTTCTCTTTGTGAATTAATGGGGTTTGTGCTATAAAAAATTATCATTATACTTCCTTTATATGCAACCTTATAGTTACTGTCTCGTTTCGAAAATCAACAATATTCAAGTCTTGATCAATTATTTTTATTGTTATTTTATCAATTACATTCACGGTGACAGGGAAATAAATAATATTTTGCGGACTTTCAATTATTTTGTATCCTGGACTGACATTAGGGAAAAACTGATGAATTATATGTACAGGATTTCCGTTCAGATAGGAACCTTCAGCGATACTGCAGTCTATACATAAAGAATTTACTTTTATAATCTCAGCAGGATTTTCTGACGTGTTGGGGGATCCATCACCTTTTATAATGCCATTATTAAAACCCAAAATTTTTCCTATTGTCCCATCTTTAAAAATTATATCCGTAGTAACCATGATGACTGATTTTAACGTGTTGTTATTGGCATATAAATTAAAGGAAATATTTCGTTTTTCAAATTCAGTTTTTAAATATTTATTAATGTCATCCATTTCATAACTACCAGTTGGAATCGTTAGAAAGTCGCCATCTTTTCCAAAATATACTTTATTATTATTTTCATCAATATTTGGTATTGCATTAAAAGTTTCAAAGTTTGTGAGACCGATAACATAGGATAGGTTAGGATTCAAGTAAATAGGAGGATGAAAATTTGCTTGAAGAACTGCAGAGTTCCCAGAAAGGGCTATTGTAAATGACATGGTGGTTGTAGTATAAATGCAATTTAAACGAACTTACATATTATTATAAAGAAATTGTAAAGATAATTGTCCGCAAGTAGAATCTTTAAAAGATTGATATTTATCATAGTTGTATTTAATATCATTTTTGCTACCATCGCTAAAAAAATATCTTATGACTTCTTTTGGCGGTCTTAAATTACCAAAACTATCAAAGTAGCTTATTTTTTCACCATTTTTAAAATATGCGGTCCAATGAGTACCATCGCCCAAATTATCATCTAAATTAATAATGCCTGCCTCATGTTTTTTAATTTTTCTTGGTAATTTATCCCGCATAAAAACACCTCTAAAATTTATTATTTTCAAAGATTTCGCATATTTTAACAGCTCTAAATTTGTTAAAGGTGTGCGAGGTAGCAATTTTAACAGTTTTTTGAATATGGTTTAAGATATAATCCACAACCCTTTTTATATGGTTGAAGATAAAGACCTTTTCCCACAGTCATCTTCTCCACTACTTTGTTATGCCTCTTCTGTTCTTCTAATTTTCTTTGTGCATTTTTAGTGGCGTTTACCGCCTGTGCAATACCAGCAGCACCACCACTTAAAGCACCTAATGCTGATAATCCTGCAAATATAGGTATTAATGGTAAAATTCCACCAGTCTTTGGAATTGGAATTATTCTTTGCTTAGGTTCTCCAATTTTTAATTTTGTTTTTTTAATTGATGATAGTGCAGTATTAACTGCATTTTTAACTGTCCTAAATTTTTTTCCAACAAGTTCTTTACGTGCTTTTTTTACAACATTGTTAAAAGATATTTGCCCCCCTCTTTTGGGTATATGCTTCCTTCTTTTTCGCATTCCCATACCTAGTTTGGTCTTCGCTTTCATTATTCCACTAACACCCAAGGAAACCAATTTCTCACCCAAACCAGAGTCGGAGGCTTTAAATATATTAAAAGCTTTTTTAGCTAAAATCGTATCAGCCTTGTGTCGTTTTTCTAAACCCGTATATTTCGAGTATGCTATATCGTGTTCTTTACAAGCTTCGTCTAACTTATTAATCCCTTTATCTCCCCGTGCGAGTCTTTTATACAATTTTGTACCAGGACCACAAAAGTTATATGAAGGAATGTGAAGCTCTATAGGTAATTTATTAAGTAATGTGTTTATAAGACCACTACCTTTCTTCTCACCTTTCCGACAGTTAATGTAATTATTGTTACTATGTTTAGCCATTATATATAAGTGGCTTATGGGTGAAAATATCTTTACTTAAATACTGATGTTCAAACAATGAAGATTAGAAAACAAGATTTTTCCCTACCAATTAAAAATTTTGATTTAAATCAAAATAATTACCGAAAACATGGGCTAATATTTGGCGGGAATTGCAAACGCGCATTAGTAGTCGGACCATCAGGTTGTGGAAAAACGAATATAATGCTTTCTCTTATAACCCATGTTAACGGTTTAAGGTTTGAAAATATATATATCTATTCTAAGTCACTGTTTCAACCGAAATATGATTATTTAAAAACGCTTATTGCACCATTAAAATGTATTGGTTATTTCGACTCTTCAAACGCTGAAGATATTGTTTCACCAAATGAAATAAAGTCGAATTCGATAATTATTTTTGATGATATTGTTTGTAGCAATCAAAGTCTTATGAGGGATTATTTTTGTTTTGGTCGACATAACAATACTGATTGCTTTTATTTATGTCAAACATATTCAGCCATACCAAAACAACTTATAAGAGACAATGCTAACCTTTTAGTTATTTTTCAACAAGATGCAACTAATTTAAAACATATATATGATGATCATGTAAATGGTGATATGACTTTTCAAAAATTTAAAGATGTGTGTGCAACATGTTGGCAACATAAATATGATTTTGTGGTGATAGACAAAGATTGTTCAATAAATGACGGTCGTTATAGAAAAGGATTCGATAATTTCATTTATATTTAAAGTATATAAATATCTAATAAAATGATAATATTTCATTATACTCCATAACTTAGATTTGTAAAGATGGATGAAAAAACAGTGAAGGAATTAATAAAAACTAGAAAAGCTGTTAGACAAAAGTATAAAGCTTTAAAATCAGATTTATCTGATACAGAAATTCGTAGGGAAAAAGAATTTAAACCAATCACTCAACCTTTACAAGATTTAATTAAGACAATTAAATCAGAACCATTTATTAAAAAAGAGAGCTTATCACCACAAGAAAAATTTCAATTCCCTACTCCAACAGTAGACCCAAGAAAATCAAATATATTTAACAAATATTTACCATCAAATGTATCATTTCTAGAAGATGATGACATATTTTGGGAAAATCTACCTGAGTCTAGTAGGTTAGAATCAAGTGGAGAAACAACAATTGAACCTACTACAGAAAGTATACGACAAGATGTATTAAATTTAACAAGAACACCTGCTTATGCGGAATACTTGGAGGCTTATGATCCGCTAGTAAGAATGTTTGTGGATGAGTTAATAAAGGATACTGAAGATAAATTTGATAACAAATATGGCTTTAATCATGATGTTTATACAGAAAAATATCGGATTGCCAATTCTGCCGTAGATTTCATAGGAAAGGATTTTAAAGTGGAGGGTGTAAGATATGAGGGAACACCTGGTTTGTATGAGCTACTCTTTAAAAAACAACCGGTTGGTTATACATCAAATGACCTGGAAAATTATATGGATGTTTTGAAAAGGACGAATGCATATAGACGCAATTTTGATTCTAATAATCAAATCCAAGGAACAACTGACATTAAATACTTGACAATCATTAAACCTTATTTATTGAGAAAGGGTATATATAAAACCGTTAGCACATCTTCAGAGTCAGGCTATCAACCAGTTTTACCGGGTAGTTCACGATTGGGGCCACCACAGAGACCGCGTTCTACCAGAGCGCAATCTACCAGATCTACTACAGGAAAGGGTATTATGTTAGATTTATCAAAAAAGAAGTTGGACTATGTTTATTATGATAATTTAAATGAAATAATTAAGAGACTAAAATTATTGGTGTCATCACAACTGGCTGGACATACTGGTCATCAAAATGAAATAGCATCAATTTTGGAAGAATTAAGAGAAGCAAAAATAATTGAATAAATACATATAGTCACACATATATTTTTCATTCCATCCCCGACTACGACAATGTCGATTAACAAATTTGGCGCCCACATATTTGGAAAAGATAAGCAATTTAATTCTTCAACAACTAGTGTTGAAAATAATCTCATAAAAATTATTGATCTTTCAGAAGTAAAACTCTATTATAATTTAGTTTTACCTTTTATCGGAAGGTTTAATTTCTACACTGATGTAGATGATGATGCGTATCAATTATTGCAAAATAAACAACGAAGTTACACATTCACTATAGAATCCGCAACAATAGTAGAAGCTGAATACCCTAAAAAATATATTTCTCTAAAAATTAATGGTGAGCAAATCACTAATCCCATAGATTGCAAATTAAAAAAGGGAGATATAATTTCATTCCATCACACTACTCATGGGACTGAGACAGAATTTTATGGCGAATTGTTATTAAAATGTCAGGTTGTAGTAGGGAAATAAGCAGTTACTAATTATGAGTACCCAACATAGCATCAAGGAAGATGTGGTCAATGAATTACACAAACCAGCAAGAAGAACTTTTAAACGTCGTCATGTTATTATTAAAAATTTAAACGATTTATGGCAAGCAGATTTGGTTGAAATGTTGCCGTATGCAAAATTTAATAAAGGATATCGATATATTTTAGTTGTGATAAATACATTTTCTAAGTATGTTTGGGTTCAACCTGTTACACGTAAAAATGCGAAAGACGTTACTTCGGCTATGGAAAATATTTTAAAGCAAGTTAAAACCATTCCAAAAAATATTCAAACTGATATGGGAAAAGAATTCTTCAATGCGAATTTTAAGAATTTAATGGATGAATATAAAATTAATCACTATAGTACGTATTCCAATTTAAAGGCGAGCATTGTAGAAAGAGTAAATAGAACTTTAAAAAATCATATGTGGAAGAGGTTTAGTTTGCGAGGGAATTATAAATGGTTGGATATTTTAAATGATATTGTTTTAAAATATAATAATACAAAACATAAAACAATTAATTTAAAACCTATTGAAGTTAATGAAACTAATGAAAAGCAAATTTTAAAATATGCGTACACTTTTCAAAAAACCCTCGATCCAAGAATGCCGAAATTTAAAAAAGGTGACTTCGTTCGAATAAGTAAGTATAGAGAAGCATTCCAAAAAGGGTATACTCCAAATTGGTCTAATGAAGTTTTTCAAGTTAAAGAAGCAAAATTAACAAAGCCCAGAGTTTATTTGCTAAAAGATGAAAACAATGATAATATTCAAGGAGGATTTTATGAAGAGGAGTTGCAGAAAGTTAAACATCCAGACGTCTATCTAGTTGAAAAAATATTAAGAAGAAAAGGTGACAAAGTTTACGTTAAATGGCTAGGGATGGATAAATCACACAACTCTTGGATTTTAAGATCTGAAATATCAAATTAGCACATTTTGTAATTCTACAAATAAAACAAAACTTTTTAAATTTATACTTGCTGTTTATTATATAAAAAACGTTCACAATAAATTTTATTCCTATGTCCTGGAGTTAAAACCTTTTTTAGTATAATGGAAAGACGTTCAATTCTTCTTTGAAAATGAGCACGATCCCAGGCAAGACGTTCATACATATTGTCCCTAGCTTGCTTGTAAGCATAACCCCAAGCAATAATTGTATAAACTTCATTTTTTCCCTCGTCAAACAGCACTTTCTTCATGTTGTTATTCTCTGATTTTGCTCTCAAGGATGGATGGGTGTAGAATGACTAACTCCATTATTGTGCATACGTTTTCACTAGGATTCTCTTGTAACGATAATACGTCAAATATTTTATCAATAATATTACATTCATTATTAATATAATTATTTTTAAATATTGAAAAATATTGTTTAAATTGCTGATTTTTAAGAATGGCTAATCTTTTCTCTATTAATGTAGTCAACTGCCACATATTGCAAACTGTTTCTCTAGCCAAATAGATGTAAACCTTATTTTTCCTAATTTTTAAAAGGTTTACGTCACGCATTTTTTCAAAATGTAGTCCAATATTTCCGAACTCTAGCGAATCACAATGTGAATCTGAGGAAAACAAATTATTCATTATTACACCCTGGTATGTCAATAACTCATTCCACTCATTTTCATTAAAAATAATTGAAATTCCTTTATTTCCGCACAGCTTGACACATGGATTAAAATCTTCAACACTTAAACCAACGCACACATATTTATTGACTGATTTATTTAATGGGTAAAAGCATTGTTGAACAATATTTGTATATTTAATATTACTATCACTATTTAAACTGTTGTTTGAACTTGAAGGCTGTTCTCCACTATAATATGAATTCATTTTGTTTGGATGAGCTGTGTTGAATACATTCATTTTAACGATAAGTTCTTTACTAATTCTACCTTCGACACGTCGACTCCTTTATAACATATCCCCCACTCCATCCTGTATGGGTGGGGGTAAAATAAAAATATTGAATTACTGCAATAGTTTATTTATTTTCCATAAAAAAAATAAAATTGGTAAATACATGACATACAATAATGAAAAACTAATAAGTGACACATATAAACTTAAAAAGTATTCACCACAATAAAGCTTATTTTGTTGCGTCAATACGCGCCATTCTGAAGTAATTATTGTTTTATTTGGATACACATATTTTATCATAAAATAGCTGGGTGATAATATATACTTATTATCTAGTTGGTGATACCACATGACAGTACCATTCATATTAGATATTGTCATTATTTTACAAGATTTTAAACTAACATCTGATTTATTTGTGCTAAGACAAATTTCGGCAATATGTGTTTTCGGAACATAATTTACATATATGCAATTCCCTATTATCGCAGATAAAACTAGCACAGTATTGGCAATCATTTTGTTTAAAGAGTGTCTAACAACTGATCTCTATTTAATAATACTTCTTATTATATACATAAAATGCTGTCAAATTGTTTATTTTTCAACAAGCGTATCCATAATTTTACACAGTTCATGTAATTGGATATCATGATGACCCCAAGCTAAAGTTTTACTAGTTTCAGGAATTAAATATCGTTTATCGTCATCAGCTGTCAAAGCCAACTTTTGAATTAGTTCGGTATATATTGTATGTGAATGTGATCTAAATGCATACATAGTACAATATACTTTAGAATTTTGTTCAACTACGTTTATATAATCTGTAATGGTTAACTGTTTTTGAATGGAAGAGCGACAAATACCCTTGGCTTTTTTAAGAATATTGTGTTTTGTTTCAACACAGTACGCTTTCGCTCCTGTTCCGTAAAAACTTTGGATTGGTTCACCAGCATATTCGTCTTTAAATTTGCCAACCGCAGAGATATTTTGAGGTATATTATAAATATTATTTTTATCATAATTAGAGGTGTCGAATTTATCTAGGTTATGTTTCATATCATTATAAAAATTTTCAGTTGATACTTCAAGTATGAGAGAATCGGTATCAGTATATAAAAGAGAAACATTTTCCCCGTACATTTGTTTAAGATAGTCGTAAAAAAAATTGTAGATGACTGTTTTAGAAATATCCAGAACTGAAAACCCGGCATAGATGGGCTTGTTATATTCAATTTTTGTTTTATTCATTTGTAAAGCCACTAAATTTTCTGAAAATATTTTATTATCTTTGTAATAAGGTTTTGCTATAAAGTTTTCGGCACAATTAATTTTATGACCAACTCGTTCCCAATGTGACACCAGTTTTACGTCCACCCTTCTATCCACATTTTCCATTGTTTTCCCATATATGCTATTATTATTGGTCTTGTACATATTTTTATCAAATTTGTTTTTTGAAGAATTTCTTAAATTTGTATTTAAATCAATATAGTCTTTTAACCATGGAGATTGAGTAAATTTTATGCATCTATGTATTTTTGTTAGTTTTATACCAAAATGTAAACATTGTTTTAGATAAGTGTAATGAATAACATATTTTTCTTTATTTTTTAAATTTGGGATTAATTTTGAATATTTTGAATTGGGGGGAATCAGATTTTCGGGGCAGAATGGCAGATCATTGTGCTCGTTATGTAATTTTTCAGGATATTCTAAATCAACTTCCAGAACATAACCCGTTTCTGCGGTATCAGAGATATCATTTATATGTTTTTCTACATAATTAATCTCTTCTTGAGACAGCCAGACGAAATCTTTTTGAGGTAAATATTGACTCATTGCATAACCATATAAATTAGTAGCATCCAAATAAATGATATATTTTGTGGGTTCTAAAGGGTTAAAAGTATTAAGAAAAGGATTATTCGCTACGGATTTCCGCCCTGTGCAAGTGCTAACACCTCCTCTTACACCTTTTTTAAAAAAATGAAGCATGTCAGGATCTGTAAGAAGTTCTAGTTCTACACCTGTGTGTAACAACATGGCATCCCAACTTAATCCCGGTGCTGTAAAATAATGTGCTGGATCTAATTTATATGTTTTTAGGCAAAGTTTTCTATAATTTTCGAAGATGTCTGCTAGTAACAAGACATCACTTTTTAAATAAATATCTGAATAATCGCCAAGTGTTTGACATTGAAACAAATTCCAGATATATTCAGCCCGTTGATATTCCTCATTCGAAATATGTTCACTTTTTAATTCATTATAAAATTTATCTGCAGTTGGCAAATTAGTTTGATCAAATTTTGAAATATCATCTATGTATGAATATGGAAATACACCTTTCTTTCTCATACTTTTAAATTGTACATCATTCGAGTATTCTTTTCTCACTTCTAAACATTGAGAATCATCTAAAATAGTGGATAAATTATCTAATGATGATGGTAAAAACTGATAAGAATCAATAAACCTAATCTTTAGATATTTATCTCTGGTTTTACCATTTTTATATTGTATTTTATCTACCCACAAATACTTGCTAAACGAAATATATTTTTCCTTATTCATAGGTATAACATCAATTTGCTCCTTGTCTAAACATAATGATTTTATAAATAGATGACTGTCATAATTTTTTAAATTGTGCATAACAACTGGAATAAATTGTGGAATTTTAAAGTTAAGGTTACATGCGGAGTGTGCAGCTCCTCTGAATTTACCCGTGATATGACAATGATCTTTAACTTTATCTAATTTGTCTATGATTTCTCTATTGCAAATATGACAATAAGTCGAATTTTGAAAGTTTTTCACCTCAAAATCAGTTAGTTTAGACATGGGTGTAATATCTTTTAAATAGTTTGAATATAAATATCGTATATCCATTTCTAAATCTTTAACAAATTTTTCAATGCAATCCCTACCTCTATATAAATGAAATTTTGTAATTTTATCGTTAAATGAGCATTTTATATAGTATGCGAATGAATGTGGTATATGTTCAAATTTTTTTAAAGTGTAAGATTGTGATAAATCTGCCATATCATTTTGAATGGGGTTTAAAGCGCATTCAAAATCAGCATAAACAATAAATGGAACTTTCATTTGCTTTTGAATATTTTCAAATTTTAATATATTTTCCGGCACAAAATTTCCGAACTTATCAATAATAAACTCTTTTGAAGGAAAATCATTTCTAATAAAATTGCAATCGTTTTGCATGTGTTGTTGAAGTGTATTAAAAGTGGTAAAAAATTGTAAACAACCGTCACAGAAATATTTTCTATGTTCATGATTGCTAATTTGAGCTGAGACTAATCGGGATAAATCACTTATATAGCAGTAATGGTTTTTAATATTATCTACATCATCTTGTTTAGACAATAATAGTAAATTTATATGAGTGTTACATCTAACTTTACAAAAATGTAAAGGACCAATAACCTCATAAATATTTTTACCCTTTTTATACACCAGTTCCAAGCCATAAACATTTATTGATATATTATTAATTTCTTCAAATTTGGGGATAGCCTTAAGGGATACTGGAAATTCCATACCATGAAAGTTAAATAGCTGTCTAAAATCTGGATACGAGTCGGGATTTCGAGGGTCTCCTTGGTGCAAAGCTGATGCAACAGCATAACCAAAACAAAAATCATCATTATTTTGCACATTTACAACAGCATTTTTTCGCAAAATTTCTTTGGGTAAAGACACATAAGAAGAACTTTTCAATGGATTATATTTGTTTATATTAACTTCTAGATGAAGTATTTGCTCCAAAATCCACCCTAAAATAATTATTGATCAATAGGAATAAATAATTAATATTTAAGGTTTTTCTAATAATTGATAAAAATTAGTAATAACAAATATGCACACCTGAGTCACGTTCTGCAAATTCATCAAGTTTTCCATCAATTATTCCCATAAATTTTTCATACAACATAACTATACTCGTAGACTCAGTTACAACTTCAAATGCTGTGTTGTGTGATTTAATTTCAGAAATCTTAGAAGTTGGCAAATAGTATAGTCCAAACAATTCCATATTAACTTTTATGGCGCGATGTTTCTTTAATTCCGTTTGAATAACTTTAATAACTTTATCTCTAATGTCTTCTTGAAACTCCTTTAATATTACAAAGTGTTTGGGTGAAGATATTTTGTATGAAATAATTCTTCTTTGAAAAGCACTATTCAACACCTCTATTCCAGACTCGATAATTTCACACACTCTTAATTTGTGAGCGTTTGATTTAAAATGTGCTGGCCAGCATTTATTAGGAACTTTGACATCGCAGTCGTCACAGCGGTGAAGATCATCTTGCTTATAAAATTGTTTATTTACTAAAAATAATAGATATAATGAAGTAAAAAATACGTGGGAAAAGGTGGATAACTTACCATCAATTATATAGCTATCAGGATTGGATGCAATTTTGTTGTCCAGACAAACTTCTTTAATATGTCGAACTATACTTCGTTTTTCCTTAAATTCGCGTAAACACAGTGTGCACAAGAAAGACATTTTAATACTGAAGAAATAGTGGATGGGCTTTGGTTTATACTATAAATTTATGGTTAGGTAGTGCAGTTTATGAATCGGTTGATCCGAAGCATGGGCTAAAAAATATGTTTGCACATTGTTTTAATAGATTACCCTGCCGCTTGATAACTTCCCCCAGATTAGGATCACTTAAATTTGTACACACCTCACCTAAATTAAGAAAGTTGTGAAACAATGATTTTATGGTTCCACAACCGCGACGCATATCCTTTGCCGTTATTGTTTTTTTAGGTTTAGCTCAAAAATATTTGATGCACCATTGTTATTAAAATATTCGAGAATTTTATTGTCATCGATGTCCATATTATCACCACTGCTAATAAAATCCTCAATGTCACTAAATGATAATAATTCAGAAGCACTAAAGCACTAATGTTTTCCTCCTGTTTAAAATATGCTTCTAATTGACTAGAGGACATTTCACAAAGCGAGCAATCAATATTATCGTGAAATTTGCAAGCATATTTCAAATCAAAAACAGTTAAATCAATATTAGCCATACCTTTAAATCAATCGAAACACAAAAACACTAAATAACACAATGACAAAATATATGAACAAATAGTAAAACAAAACGGTACAAAAAATGCACACTGCGACGCTCCTACAGTAAACGAAGACTTAAATACGACTGAAGAGAATGGAACATGGGCGGTAAAAATGTTGCGTTCGAAACCTGTCTGGGAATGCGTGGTGGGGTGACTGGCAATGTAGCAGAGTAGTCTCAAGGTCTGTGGGTTTTTTTTTTTTTTTTTTTTTGGCAGGTTATTTTTATTTTTCAAATTTTTTTTTTTTTTTTTGGAGTTTATT